>OY743216.1:18330397-19530397 GCA_963555745.1 Cardamine flexuosa | reverse complement strand
AACTCTCGTATTCCCAGCCCGAGGGCTAGGCGGAGGCCCACTACTAGGGCTTCATACTCTGCTTTGTTATTTAAAGCAGGGAAGTTGAGTCGGAAAGATTGCTCAATTACTTCTCCGGTAGGAGATGTTAGCTTGATTCTGAATCCCAACCCTTGTTTGGATGAGGCTCCGTCGACGTACATGGTCCATTCTTGGGATTCTGTAGAGTTGTTGAAGTACTCGGGCGAGAGTTTGTGACGAAATCCGCTAGTACGTGAGCTTTTGCACAAGTTTGGGTGCGGTACTCTATGTTGTACTCACTTAATTTGATAGCCCATTTTTCTAGCCTGCCGGATGTGCTGGGGTTATGCAATATGGTGCATATTAGTTGTGATGTCATGACCACAGTGGTGTGTGACTGAAAATAGGGTATGAGCTTTCGAGCAGACATTACGACTGCAAGAGCTAGTTTTTCAGTGGTTGGGTATCTGGTTTCTGCATCTAGTAGTGTTTTGCTCACGTAATAGTTGGGTTTCTGCTCGCATGCATCCTCTCGTACCAACACTCCTCTTATTGCGGCGGTTGATACGGCGATGTAGAGAAAAAGGAGTTCTCCTTCTACTGGTTTTGCCAGTACGAGAGGCTAAGATAAATATTGTTTTAATTCTTTGAACGTCTGCTCGCATTCCTTGTTCCATTTGACTTTTTTATTGCCTTTCAGAAGTTTGTAAAACGGGAGGCATTTATTGGTGGAATGGGAGATGAAGTGGTTCAAGGCTGCTATTTTCCCGGCGAGTCTTTGTACCTCCCATGTAGTCCGGGGGGACGTCATTGCAAGGAATATAGCTATTTGTTTGGGGTTGGCTTCTACGCCTCTTTCGGTTACCAGGTACCCAAGGAATTCTCCGGACGGTACGCCAAAAGTACATTTGGCTTGGTTGAGCTTCATCATGTATATGTTAAGAATTGTGAAGCATTCCCGCAATTGCGCTACGTGGTCCTCTTGTTTTTCCGACTTGACTAGCCTGTCGTTAATATAGACTTCCATTGTCTTGCCCAGCGACTTAGCAAAAAATTTTGTTCACTAAACGTTGGTACGTTGCTCTGGCATTTTTCAGGGCGAAGGGCATGACTTTGTAGAAGTATGTGCCATGCTCTGTTATGAAGTAAGTTTTTTCTTGTTCTTCTGGGTTAATACGGATTTGGTTGTACCCAGAAAACGCATCCATGAAGGATATAAGTTGGTGTCCGGCTGTTGCCTCGGCCAATCTGTCAATGTGCGGGAGTGGGAAATTGTCTTTGGGACAAGCCTTGTTGAGATCTGTGAAAACTACACAGACTCTCCACTTCCCATTTTTCTTTTTAACGACCACATGATTGGCTAACCAATCCAGGTATTTTATTTTGCGTATCGATCCAACTTTTAGCAGTCGGTTGACTTTGTCGCGGACTGCCGCAGCCTGTTCATGTCCGAGCTTTCGGCTCTTTTTTTTATTGGTTTGTACGTGAGATCGACGTTGATTTTGTGGGACATTACTTCTAGTCATATTCCCCTCATGTCTTCCGTTGTCCGCGCAAATGTGCTGGTATTATGATGTGTGTCAGGTTTTGCTCAAGAATCCACACAATGAATGAACTGCAAGTGCACGTAGTACTTAAGGTATCGATCCCACAGAGAGTAACAAGTACGTGGATTGAATTCAAGCAAATATATCTAACTAAGACAATGCAATAAGAGGTTTGGTTTTGGGTTTTCTAGTGAATGAATGCAAATAATGAATGAAAGCAAAGTGAATGATTGATTTGTAAACTATATGATTAAGAAGTTGGGCGTCTAGGGTTTATCTAAGGTTTCCATGGTTCTAACAAATTGGATATAGATCTAATTTGTTAGACCAGCCGCAGGTAACAACACACCCTGGTACTCAACTTCCGCAGGTAACAACACACTTAGACCAGCCGTATAAACAAGTTCAATATGTTCACAAAGTCCTATAACTCAACTATTGCAGGTTATAACACGAGGCTTTGGTAATACTAGTTCCGAGAAGTAAGTTTACGCGGATAACGCTCCTATTCTCCTAAATCAGTGCTTGGTGATCAAGTCAAGCAACATGCATTAAGTAAAAGATATCCCAAGAGAACTCATAATCTAGATGAAAATTGGATCTAAATACCTAAATGAATGCAACCATGTTTTCCTAAGATATTACCCCATCAAACCCAACAAAAGAACTACTCGCTCATGGTGTAAAGAAACACAATAGACATCATGGAAAACATCAAATAAACGATTCAATATATCAAAGGGGGTTAAAAGGAAACTTCTCTAGATGTCAGTGATGAGATCTTGTCTCCCCAATAGCAAGTACAAAGAGTAGAAAAGAGAAACAATGAAGAACAATAGATGAAACTTCAAGGAGATGGTCTTCTAGGTGGAGGCGACGAAGGAGGATGAAGCGGGGGCTTGAGAGGTGGTATGAGGTCGTGTATCTCCTTGTCTAGCTCCTATAGAGGCTGTCCTTGGGCGTTGTTCTTGTGAGTGGCCGCGCTTAGGGTTTCCAAAACCCTAAGAAGTGTTTATATAGGCTCCTCCACGAGATTAGGTCAAGAGGCATCCAAAACTATGTCATTTTGATAAGTGTGGAGGCAATGGGCCGAGCCTGGTCATGGGCTGAGGTCCTTAGGTTGGAGTAAGTCGGCACCAGTCACTAGGGGTAGTGCCCAAGGTGTTCAAGAGGGCTAACCTCGGTTACAGTTCTTGTGACCGAGGTGGACATGTCTTCACTCTTCGGAGTACATCTTCAAAATGGCTGAATGGATTGCTTTGAATCTTATCCGAGGTGAATATTGACTCTTCTAGCTTTCCATGGATATAGAGATCTCCAAAATTGGCTCATGCTCAACTTGTGTTGCTCCGAAACTGCCTTAAAACGTATTTTGCTTGCCTTTGGGTCCTTTTTGCTCCAAAACTCCCAAATGTCTTTGGGAAGTGTAAATGGTGGAATGTGGCCATAAAGCTTCCATAATCTCTTGTTTCTTCATGATTTCCCTACAAAAATCATATGAAATATAGGCGAAAATACGATGATATCAACTCCCCCAGACTTAAGGTTTTGCTTGTCCTAAAGCAAATTGGATTTCAAGACTGGTGGAGAGGTTTGCAAATCGCGAAAACTCTCCTATGATCAGAGACGATGTTCATAATAGATGACCTGCAGACGTGTTAGTACTTGGATTCTCAGTCAAAACTTTCTCACTATAGACTCACAACATTCTCAATCTCTGATCCTTCCATCGCAAACCGTCCAGAGACTTTGGAATTCACTTCAGTCAACTCCTTACATTCATTAAAGGTGGCATGGATTTCTCAAGAGGGAGCATCATTCGGGGTAGACAGCGCTTGGTATAAAAAGGCTTTAGGTGTTTAAGTGGAGTTTAAAGTGTTTATAGTGTACCGTGATTTCGGAGGGCAGCTATGTCGCAGACCTGCAAGAGAGTATGATCCCATTGATGTTGGCAGCTTCCAACCACTTCTTCATGCCAACACCTTGTTCCTTTACTTCTTTTCTTCTTCTGGTTCCCCCAGACTTAGATGTTTCTGTGGGGTTTTTCGCACCATCTTCATAATTTCGTTACTTCAAAACCTTCTTCTCGGGATTTCCTGTGCTTATGAGATAATTTTGTAACCGTTTCCTTTCTTTTCTTTTCTTTTATTTTTCTTTTATTTTTCTTTTCTTTTTCTTTTCTTTTCTTTTTCTTTTTCTTTTCTTTTTCTTTTTCTTTTTCTTTCCTTTTTCTTTTTGAAAGGGGAAACGGTACATAAATTTACATGTCTCAAGCACAAGATATGAGTACATTTTCTTGTTGATTCCGAGTTGTAATGTTGTATAGACCAAATCGTGACTCTCTCTCTATCTCTTCTTTGATTCCTTCAAGCTCTCCATCTTCAAGTTGTTGGAAAACTGTGTCGAAAATTTCTCTCTCGCGTTTCTACGCATATCTGCCAACAAGATCGAAAAAGAGATTGGTGAGAGGTCTGAAAAGAAATATATGGTGTAAGGGTAAACCACTAAAAATGAGTGGCCATTCAGGATCAGCAAAGAGTGGTAAAAGGGATAAGAAGTCCTGAATGTGCTGCTTGTTTCCCCGATCTAATGCACTAATGAGAAATAATTGAAGTCAGGATTATGGTTCAAATAGAGTGGAGTTGATGTCTGTTCCAACCGCGTTCTCCAAAGGATGAGACTTCGGGGAGAAAGGTCCAGCGGTGAGCTTCTAGGTGTTGTCCGTTTATTAGTGAATCCTGCAAAACTTGCCTCAGGGAACGAATCAGAACATACTTTAAGTCAAAATCATTATATCATAAGGTCATAGTTTTCTACAAACTTGACTCAATAAAACCGCATAAAATCGAACAAAAAGATATACAAATGACTCAAGAGAAATAAAAATGCGTAAGACTTGAATCACACTGTCCCCAGTGTGAACAGTCAAAATAAAAGAGGGAATAAAAACGAAATGCTTAAAGATAGAGATAGAACGAGTGAACCTTCAACTTCTCATGAGGTTCTGGTGCTTGGTGGTGGACTAATCATGGTGTCCGGGATCTGAGGTCATCCTCTCCGCAAGTGTTGTGGCTGCGAGGTACCCTGCTAGCTGCTGCTCTGCTGCAATCCGTAATGCTCTCTCCTCCTCAAGAGTAGTGGTGTCACTCCCCGGAGGGTTGCGTGTGACATGGTGAGAACAAAGGAAGCAATCGCCCTAGCCTTGGTAAACTTACCAAGAGTAAGTGGTAGATGGTCTTGGGGAAGAGATGAGCGATACTCACTCGTAAAAGGGTACCAACTCGTGATGCCGTCACTAAGACGTGGAACAATAGGGCTAGGAAGTAGTATGGTGTTTGTGACATATGGTGGAGAATGGTACCTATATCCAATCTAGTCGGGGTTGATCCGTGCTCCTTCAAGTATCTTCATCTTCTCAAGCTTTGCAAGGTCCAAATGGTTGTCCTTGATTGTGTGAGGACGGTCCGTGAGGTTGACTCCTGCGGTCTCAATGATGGTAGTGATGACTCCTCCAAAGCTTATGCAAGCTTGCTTGTATCTACTTGTGATAGCATCATGCTTGATCTTCACAAGTCTCTTGGCTAAGAGGGCAGCATAGTTGGCTCTCCGTGGATGCTCAACAAAAGGTATGCTCTAGATATTGAGGTCATCACTAATCACATTATTCTGGGCTGTGCGTGAGAAGAGAGTGTTGGCGAGAAGCTTGTGTACATACCGGATTGATGGGTGTGATAGTGAGGCAGTCTTGGTCTTTCCATTATTAAAACTTCCTTGTCCAAAGCTTGACCAATAAGCATTGGTATCAACTTGTCAAAACTCAATAGAATCTTGGTATTCAAATTCAAGTGCATTGCCAAGATCAAGAATGGAGATGTGTTGGTGCTCACCATTGAGGGTGAAGAAGAGCTTCCCATCTCGCGCCAATGGGGCTTTTGTGCACGGATATGCTAGTGTGACCGTGGAAAGGAATTGCCTTGTCTCTTCTTCATAGATCTCTTGGTGAGTAGATGTTAGGAAAGTGCTGAGTCCTGGAGTATTCAACATCCATTCAACATCACTTGCCAATCCAAGAGCATGCAAGGATGTGTATTCAACTCTCAATATGGGTAAAAGCTTGAACCCATTGAGTGGTGTGATAGATAATCAAGAGTCTCATCCATCTTCTTTCCAACAAAGGTCAAAGGCAGCTCCTTCTTCTTGCGTCTTTATTGTAAGCGGTGAGCTACTCCAACTCTAAGATGGCGTGGTACACATAGCATGATTGGTGTATCATAATCGCTATCATCTTGAATCTCTTCACTTGTCCTTAGAGATGTGATAACATCGTATTTTGACCCGTTTTTACTATGATTTTTATATTGTTTTAAGAGAGATTTGGTATGATTTCAAAGCTAATAAGCTATTATCAAGTATTGTTAGTGTCAAAGAGGTTTTACAGGTTTTATTGGAATATGGATAAAAAAGGAGCAAAGACCCTTTTTGAGGCAGTTTCAAAGGATCAGAATTTTGACAACATTTGAAGCCTTTCCCGTGGACCAATATTGGAGTTCTCTATATCATCGGAAAGCTTGAGGAGTCAAGATCTGTATGGGACAAGAATCAAAGAAATCCATTCAGCCGTTTGGAAGATGCATCCCAGAAGATGAAGCTATGTCAAACCAGCGCCAAAGCACCAAACCTCGGTCACTAAGCTCGTGACCGAGGCCAGCCTCCTTCACCACCTTAGAAGCTTGGACCATCACTAGGCTTGGCCCATTGTCTACACACTTATAAAGATGACGAGTCTGCCCTTCCGAAACCCTAGAAGCCAATCTCTTGCGCACCAAAACCTATATATACAAGTTTATGAAGCTAGGGTTTCGTGTGCCTCATAAAGTTTCAAACCACCACCTAAGTTCACCGCATAAACCCTAGAAAGTCCATCACCACCTCAAGAAGCCGACGCCGCCTCCAAGGAGCCGCAGAAGCAACTTGATCTCACTGAAGCTTTGAAGTTCCAATATCTCTCTCTCTCTATTCTTTTGTAACTTTGTCAAAGGAGAAGTCCTTACATCTTGTTATTTTCGGATCTCAAGAAGTAATCTCTAAACCTTTACCTTATTACATTAGATCTATGTTTTTATCCTTTCATATCATCGATGACAACCTTGAGCATGGCCGAGTAGACTATCCAGTTGGGTCTAAAGGGCCAGTCAATGGGGTCAGATGATCATTGTCTTTTTAGTGGCGAGTTTTATTGTATTTGCATATCCGTTTACACTGTCTTTCGGTTTATCTCATTCTTAGGCATCTAAGTAATTCGAACCGTTTGCTTAGTTTGTTGGAACCTAGATTTGATGAGTATCACATCATAACAAGCACATACCCCTTAGTTATGGAGTCTTATGGATTAGGATTAAACTTGATTTTAATACTTTGAAACCTATGTTATTGCCTGCGATAGTTGAGTAATAGGATTAGTGGATTTCAGCCGGTTTTCTGTATGACAATAGGTTAGCCGAAATTTCGTGTTTCATAGTCTGAGACTTAGGAGTAGACATGCATTACATTGAACTTATTTCGAATAGACAGATTATTGAACTCTAAAGACCCCCTTAAGCGCCCAACATTCATCTCGTATTGATTTACGTTCACTTTATTTGCTTTGCATGATTTGCGTGACACAAAACCCCTTTTTATTAATGAGTTCTAGCTTTACTTGTTTGTCTTGATTTGCAATACATCTTTTCTCTCTGTGGATTCTTTATACTTTAAATACTACATTGATTGCTGTGCACTTGCAGCCTATTCATTGTGTGGTCCCTTTGAGTAAAACTGTATACCCCATCAAGTTTTTGGCGCCGTTGTCGGGGAGAGATTGCTCTGTTTGCAAATTTACGAACTAGAGTAACGTCTAGAACATTGTGCTACTGATTTTCCTTTGTGATTCGCATTGTTTCAGGAGACCTTGAGGATGAACTTCGACGCTCTCCCAGAGAAGTTTTGCAACCTTACTCTTGCGCAGCTGTTGGCGCAACATAACTCTATGGACGAAGATACCTCCGGACCACTCTCTAGCTCACCTTCTGGAGCTTACCACGGCTACTCTCAGCCATCTCATGGTACACCTATGATGAGAAAATCTGGATGTCCATCACTTTCTCGATCCTCTGGAGATCGCCTAATGAGATTATCTCATACTTTCAGTCCACACTACTCGGACCGAGTCTGTCCCTCTATGGATCATCACTTTCATTCAAGAGAAGTCATGAGAATTGAAGCATATGAAGGATATGAAGCACCACTCTCTGATGCGTTCACTGATAAGATGATGAAGCTTATACAACAATTCTCCTATGAACAAAAGAAGCATCATGAAGAGCTTGACGCAAGTTCACTAAGATGGAAGCTGTTTTCAGTTCTAAGATCTCTGTCCTCACCGAAAAAGCCCACCATATTGAAGATGAAATTTATGGCATCAATCATGAGTTGATAATGCATGGTGAATACTTTCAAGAACAAAATGATTAAATCCTTGATGCAATGTACCCACCAAGTAGAGGACCGGCTGGAGCAAAAGTTGGAGATTTTGCAGCAGATATTTGATGATGAAGACTTAAGTTAAGAGAGCTTTGGATCTCAGCAAGGAGAAACCACTATATCATCTAACCTTACTCAAGGAGAGGATGATCCCGGAGAAGCATGTTGCAACATGATAACTAGGATCCCTTATGGAGAAATTCCCGAGAACAACAACTTTCATCAATCCCGGAACCAAGAAAGCATCTACTCCCGAGGTAACTACGGACCCCCTCCGGCTCCTTACCATCACCATGAAGGTTGGAAGACACCCCCAAGTCGTCACTAATCTCACTTTTCACATCCTTACCAAAGGAGGCCCGAAGATCTCCAAAACCGGTTCCCGCGGAACCACTGTGCCTATCATCCACCACAGCCGCCTCTTCAACACTATGGCTACGCCTATTCACATCAGAAGAATCTAGAGGAGAGACTTGAAAGCTTGAAGCAATGCTTGGAGCTACAGGAGGTAACTTCAAGAAAACTCCATGAGAGATTAGATATGATTGAAAGGAGCATATGGGGACTTACAAGAAGGATCACTAAACTTGAGTGGAAGAACGAAGATAAAAGGCTAGCATTGGAGACCACATCCGAACTTCAGGAAGGATTTGAAGATAATGAGAATTCCGAATCTCCACCTCATGTTAGCTGCAATGTGATCACACCCCATAAGTTGGTACAATCATTGCAAGAACTAGAAGAAGGTGATATATTTCAAGAAGGAGCAAGAGACCTTAGAAGGATGAGCCTCTCACGGAACATCTATGATTTTAGCTTGCAAAGAAACCAATGGTATCCGCAGACTATAAGCCTAAGGGAGCTTGGAAATTTCAACAGAGTAGTTGAGCAACTACCAAAAGGCACATCTTTCGACAAAGCATGTTCCAAGTACGATATAGACAGATTCTTCGTGGAGAGTTCTGAGAGTAGAGCCGAGATAATAGATCTTTATAAGAAAGCATTGAGATACTCAAGACCCCCAAGGAAGCTTACAAAGTCTAAAAGTCCATGATTATTCCTTATAACTTGTACTATAAGAGGAGTCAAGTTCAAAGATGCATTATGCGACTCTGGTTCATGCATCAATCTGATGTCCTCAAGAGATGCAGAAAAGATTGGCTTAAAGGATCTTCAAGCATCTGACATACACATAGGGTTTGCAAATTGTTCGTCCATAGTTCCCATGGGAATGGTCTCAGACATTTGCGTGAAGATCGGGAGTTGTGACATTCCCACAGATTTCCAAGTGGCCCATATTGAGAAGGGAAAAGATTCACAACTCATACTAGGAGGATCTTTCCTTGCAACAACTGGAGCAATAATGGATTGGCCAAACAAGAGGATAAGTTTTGCCAACATTGATCGAAAAGTTATCTACGGAGCTGTACCTTTCGTTCCGACATCTCAACAACCAAAGTAAGTATGTCCTAATCCCAATGGAACTCTACCAGAGCTTGTCAAGACCAATAAAATTATTATTAGGACAGAGGATTCTTCTCATCTCTCATAGGAGAAAGACAAAGTCTAGCCAAAGACTTTAAACAAGGGTGCTTAGTGGGAGGCAACCCACTTTGTAAGCTTTCTTTCCCTTTAATATATTAGATTTCCTTTTGCTTTTGATTTTTGCATGTTTTTTCTCAGGTATTCCACATAAACAGAAAAGAAAATACAAAAGAAGAAAATAGAAAAGCATAAAAAGAGAACATAATCGAGTTGGAGCTAACCTAGGTCACAAGGCCCGTGACCGAGGTCCCAAGGAGACCCAACCCCGATCACGAAGCCTGTGACCAAGGTTCTGACTATGGCAACTCCAAAGTTCATGTTTAAAAGTGGCAAGAATATTTCACAAGTCTGCTCAGATTCATTTGGCCAATGCATGCAGAAGGCAACATATTGATTATACCAAAGATCAATGCTGAAAGTCTCCACGAAGCATAACTCACCTCCAACTTGAAGAAGGACAACATCAGGCCCATACCCCAGTCACAAGGCCCGTGACCGAGCTCCCATGAAGGCCACACCCCGGTCATGAAGCCAGTGACCGAGGTTTTCTGAGCAAAACCGCCGAGAGCTGTTTTCTGGGTTCCGAGGAGATTTTGAAAATTTTGTTGATCTGGCACGTTTCTGACCTTATGGAGCCTATTGGAGCTAATTAAATCATCTTAGGAAGCTATGCAACCTTCCCCGACCTCATCCATTGAATTTTACTAAGCCAAGGCCAAAGTTGAAAATCGGGTCGCGATTAGGTCAGAACCAAGCCTCATGAAAAATTTTCAAGTTCCACTCAACCAAACGATCAAGGATCAGGTACTCAACATCTTATGGGTATTAAAGAAGTAATGGTCAAACCACTTTTTGGAAAAAGATTCATGGGAAGAAGATCATTCCACCTCAACCTTCACGGTTGCATATTTCACTAAAGTTGAAGGATATTGAAATCTACTTGAGCAAAATTTGTCCAACTTGACACACGCCTAAAGGATGACCCTTGGGAAATTTTTTTCAAAGAAAGTTCAGAAAAAGAGACTCAGAGAAAAAAGGGCCAATCATCAAAACCTAGTCCGCAGCCTACAACTCGGCTAGGAATTTCACAAATCTTAGGCCAGTTTGCTATTGGTTCGATGGATTAACACAAGATTCAATAACTAAGATATGAAGATATATGAGAAATTGAAGAAAATGTAGGGGTGATCGGGCTTGATTTCGAGATCCACCATTGGACCCTATTTTGAAGGTTACTCAGACTATGAGGGGGTGAAACTTCAATGGGACATCCGAATCTTGGATCCACAAGTAAGTATACATTCATTTGGTACATTTAGAAGCATGGGATGATATATTTGCATGACAAGAAGAAGGAACAAGGAAGAAGAGGGCAGCCACAATCCATTCCGGGTTTGGAAGGACGACCCCAGTCACAAGGGCCGTGACCGAGGCGTGAAGGAGGGCCAGCCCCGGTCACGACTACTTGTGACCGAGGTTTCTCACCCTAGTGCCTCCACGCCACTCCTCTTTTACACAACGTTACTTCACTGATCAAGATCACTTTGCCAATCCGACCATAAGCATATTTGGAGCATATCAGTCACCATGGGAAGATCTCAACCATGGCAACAATGACATCAAAGAGATAACATCACCACCATCTCACTATCGAAACCACCACCATTCTATCTCTATCTTTATTTTATTTACCTTTATTTAAATCTTAGCATATCATTGATGTTTTTTAGGTTTTTGTCTAAGGAAATATGCATTTAGAAGAATATCTTCACAAAGAATTCAATGGACTAGAACCCAGTCCATGTGTATGTTAAGTTTCAAAGGAAGAAACACTGGTTAGTCGCCCACATTTCGATTAAGGTGACATTGTTCTTTAACCCAACTTTTCCTTATGATTTCCATCCTATTCTCCTTCATGTTTTCCCATTGTGGATGGTGTGACTCAATATTAGAGTTCTCTATATCATTGGAAATCATGAAGAGTCAAGATTTGTATGGGACAAGAATTAAAGAAATCCATTCAGCCGTTTGGAAGATGCATCCTAGAAGATGAAGCTATGTCAAATACACGCCAAAGCACCAAACCTCGGTCACTAAGCTCGTGACCGAGGCCAGCCTCCTTCACCGCCTTATAAGCTTGGCCGATCACTAGGCTCGGCCCATTGCCTCCACACTCATCAAGATGACGAGTCTGTCCTTCCTAAACCCTAGAAGCCAATCTCTTGCTCCCCAAGACATATATATACAAGTTTATGAAGCTAGGGTTTCGTGTGCCTCATAAAAGTTTCAAACCACCACCTAAGTTCACCACAGAAACCCTAGAAAGTCCATCACAACCTGAAGAAGCCAACGCCGCCTCCAAGGAGTCGCAGAAGCAACTTGATCTTGCTAAAGCTTTGAAGTTCCACCATCTCTCTCTCTATTATTTTGTAACTTTGTCAAAAAAGAAATCCTTACATCTTGTTATTTTCGGATCTAAAGAAGTAATCTCTAAATCTTTACCTTATTGCATTAGATCTTTGTTTTACTCTTTCATATCATCGATGACATCCTTGAGCATGGCCGAGTAGACTATCCAGTTGGGTCTAAAGGGCCAATCAATGGGGTGAGATGATCATTGTCTTTTGGGTGGCGAGTTTTGTTGTATTTTCAAATCCATTTACACTGTCTTTTGGTCTTATCTAATTCTTAATGCATATAGTTTGAGTCATGAACTAGCTATTGATCTTAGGCATCTAAGTAATTCGAACTGTTAGTTTAGTTTGTTGGAACCTAGATTTGATGAGTATCACGTCATAAGAAGCACTTACCCTTTAGTTATGGAGTCTTATGGATTAGTATTGAACTTGATTTTAATGATTTGAAACCTATGTTATTGCCTGTGATAGTTGGTAATAGGATTAGTGGATTTCAGCCGGTTTTCTCTATGACAATAGGTTAGCCGAACTTTCGTGTTTGATAGTCCGAGATTAGGAGTAGACATGCATTACATTGAACTTATTTCGAATAGAAAGATCATTAAACCCTAAAGACCCCCTTAAGCGCCCAACATTCATCTCATATTGATTTACATTCACTTTATCTGCTTTGCGTGATTTGCGTGACACAAAACCCCTCTTTATTATTGAGTTCGAGCTTTACTTGTTCCTCTTGATTTGCAATACATCTTCTCTCTCTGTGCACTTGCAGCCTTTTCATTGTGTGGTCCCTTTGAGGAAAAATTTATACCCCATCAAGTTGGCTCCTTCATCAACAATTATTTTGCCTTTGTTCTCATGTGTTGCTTTGTCATGTACCCTCTTAGTCCTCATCTCATCACTAGTGATGGTCCAAATTTTTTTCTTAGAGGATCTAGTGTCCATTTTTGGTACCTCTATGGGTCCTACGGAATTGGGGTTCACGAAAACTTAAAGTTAGTTCTGGGAGTGATCTGTTTTGTTGGTTGTGAAAGACGGTTCAACGGGAAGTTGTGGACTCACGGATTGTACAAATGAACCGGGAAAATTTCAAGACGGCTTGGGATCAAAGATTCGGACAAACGAGAACTGGGTGGAACTTGGCTGGGCATGGTGTGAAACCTCGGTCACAGGCCTCGTGACCAGGGTTTTGGCTCCTCGTTGTCATAACTTTGGTTTTGGCCAAATTCATCTTGGAAATCGTTTTTCTTAACCTGTAAAGTAGAATGACATCGCACAATGGTTTCAGAGCCTAGGAAGAACACTTACCTTGATGGGATAGAGATTGGTTGGATCCTTTTGTCATATTTCCCAAGAAAGGTCCCAAGGAGGGTCCATTGGAAAATTTTGACTTTCAATCCGTGCATTGCCAATTATCCTTCGATCATCACCTCTTAAATGTCTTCATATCATTAGACATTCAATATGAAAGCATTTTATCGAACCATTTTCAAGATTCTCCAAGTTTCACAAATTCTGTAGTCGCGGCTCGGCGATGGTGCTGTCGCGGGTCAGTTGCGACAAGCAACTGGGATAATTTCTAGTTTCGAATTTCATTCTCTAAGATTTTCCTCGATCATCGCTCTCAAAAATACAAAATTATATTTGAGTACCCAATTATAGTTCAATTGATCGAGTATTTCTTGGAAATTCTCTCACCTTAGTGATTTTTGTAGCCGGGGAAGGTGCCGGCTAAAGGGTGCGGAATGAACAGTTGGCCCTTTTCATATCTGAAATTATTTTTCTGAAATTTCTTCAACCAAAACTTCCCAATGGTCAACCTCTTAGTGTGTGTCAAGTTGGACCACTTTTGCTCGAGTAGATTTCAATATCCTCCCACTTTGGTGAATTATGCAACCGTGCAGCTTAAGATGGAATGATGTCCCACTCCAAAAAGTAGCTCGGCCAATACTCCTAGAATACTCATATTGTGTTCAGTACATGATCTTTGGTCATTTGGATGAGTGGAATTTGAAAATTCTTCAATGGGCCATGAATGACCTAGTCGCGGCTCGGGAACAGAATGAACTTAGGCCTTGACTTGGTAAAACGTGATGGACGTGGTTGGGGAAGGTTGCATAGCTCCCTGGGGTAGTAAGGATGGCTCGGAAAGACTTCATTAGATCAAAGGTGCAATAAACACGATTTTGGCCAAAATCTTCAAAAACCTTGGTCACGGGGATCATGACTGGGGTGTGGCCTTCTCGGGGCCTCGGTCACGGGACTTGTGACCGGGGTAATGCCTTGTACAGGACTCAGCCATGGAGCGTATGACCGAGGTTTGGCATCATGTTGCCTTGACCTTCTTCCTCTTTTTTGTTTTTTCTGTTTTCTTCTTTTGTATTTGGTTTTCTTGTTTATGTAGAATCTGAAATAAAACATGCAAACATCAAAAGAGAAATGAAATCTAATCTAAAAAGGTAAAAGAAAACTTACAAGTGGGTTGTCTCCCACAAAGCGGACTTGTTTAAAGTCTTTGGCTAGACTTGGGAAGCTTATTAAGTTTGAGAAGGTGTGGCCTTGGAGATTGACATCTCCCCAGCTTCCTTAAGATCGTGATAGTCAGCTCCAGCTTCTATCACAAGTTTTTCTTTCGATGAAGTTTCAAACACTTTGGCTTGAAGAAGAACTTCCTTGGTGTGCCTTATCATCTCTTCAGTCCGATCTTTGCTTTCCTTGCTAAGCTCCGGAGGAACAATGATCTCGATCTTTGAAATATGGGGCTGCTCGGGAGGCTTTGATGGTAGCTTCCGAGTCTTCTTAGTGAAACTCTTAGTTCCACCATTGGCTTATCAACCTCGGGATCTAGTGAATCTTCATCATATGGTGGAGCTCGTGGCTTCATAGTAGAGAGAGTTGGATATAATACCTTTTTGGTGACATTGGTGAAGGTTGTCCTCTTGTTGTTGTGATCCATGATGGCTCCAACAGTGGCAAGGAATGGTCTTCCTAAAATCAAAGGTATCTCATTCTTCTCATCCATCTCAAGAATGTGAAAATCTGTAGGGACTATGCAGTCTTCTACAACTAGTTGCAAATCTCAAACTAGTCCATTAGGGATCTTCTGCGATGAGTCTCGAAACACAAGACTCAAGTTGGACGGAGACAAATCTCTAAGTCCAAGTTTCTCAGAAACATTTCTCGACATAGCATTGACATTAGCACCGGAATCACATAGAGAGTTAGAGAATTCAATGCATGTTATGGAGCAAGAGCAAACAAAGCGTCCATGATCTTCTACTTTCGATTGCCTCCTCATTGGATAGTGTTGTTGCTTTTCATCTTCTATGGTACATGTCATATGCACCATGTATTCATGAGAATCAAAAAGCGGAACCAATGGCTCACTCACATGCCTTGTAGAGGCTGGGATGGTGGAGATTACATTGCAATAACCTTTTGGATTCTCCTTGGGCTTCCCCGAAAGTGCAGCAAGTTGTCTTGAAGCTTGATTTGTGGTTTGAGCAACCTGAGTTTCCAGCTTCTTCACAAATGTGGAAAGGCCTTGAAACTTACCATTCAACTCACCATAGATGTTATCCACCTTGAAAATTATATCCCTTGTTACTTGTTGGTGAGAAACAAGTAGTTCCCGCATCATAGTTTCAAGTCTATCACCTTGTGGTATTGGAGCTTGAGCTTCTGCGGCTGGAAAGGGCACCTTGTTGTTAGTGTTGAATAGAGGTCGCGGCTGAAAGTTGCCACCAAAGTTGTTGTTGTTGTTTTGAAACCGATTCTGAAATGGTCTGTGATGTTGCTGCGGATAGGTCTGATCTTGAGGGTTCTCAACATTGGGATTCCTATAAGATAGATTAGAATTGTACCGGAGGTTGTTGTTGAAGTTATTGTAGCCGCGGTTCGGAAATGGACCTTGAGTACCAACATAGTTAACATCTTCTTCTTGATCCAATGAATCATCAAACTGATGGAAACCTTCATTGTTTCCATCATCAAACGTGCCACATGAATTGATAGCACGGTTCTGATTCCGTAAAAGCTGGCTCATCATGTTCTTAAGCTCGGTGATCTGCTTAGCATCAGAGTCACTAGAATGTGTGGTTCTATAAAAATAAGTGCAAGAGTTGCTACTACTTGCAGCGAGGTTCTCAGTGAGAGCTCTCCCTTCTAGGACAGTCCTAGTGGTGAAATCTCCATTGCTGGCCGTGTCGAGTGACAACTAAAACTTCGGATGTAATCCTCTGAATGTACTTAGAATATACTTAGAATATTACCTCCACTGAAGCCGTGGTGAGGACAATCTCGTTCATAGTCCTCAAAACGCTCACAAACTTTGAAGTTTGTTCCTAAGAGACTTGGATCTCGACTTCGTGTAGAAATGATTGAGAAAGGTTGACTTGCATCCTTCCCACGTAGTAATCGATCCAGGGGGTAAAGACTTTAACCATCAATGAGCCTTGTCGGCTAAAGAGAAAAGAAAAAGCTTACACTTCAAATAGTCTTCGGGCACTCCGTTGCTAACAACCTAAATGAATGCAACCATGTTTTCCTAAGATATTACCCCATCAAACCCAACAAAAGAACTACTCGCTCATGGGGTAAAGAAATGCAATAGACATCATGGAAAACATCAAATAAATGATTCAATATATCAAAGGGGGTTCAAAGGAAACTTCTCTAGATGTCACAGATGAGATCTCGTCTCCCCAATAGGAAGTACAAAGAGTAGAAAAGAGAAACAATGAAGAATAATAAATGAAACTTCAAGGAGATGGTCTTCTAGGTGGAGGCAACGAAGGAGGACAAAGCGGCGGCTTGAGAGGTGGTATGAGGTCATGGATCTCCTTGTATAGCTCCTAGAGAGGCTTTCCTTGGGCGTCGTTCTTGTGAGTGGCCGCGCTTAGGGTTTCCAAAACCCTAAGAAGTGTTTATATAGGCTCCTCCACGAGATTAGGTCAAGAGGCATCCAAAACTATGTCATTTTGATAAGTGTGGAGGCAATGGGCCGAGCCTGGTCATGGGCTGAGGTCCTTAGGTTGTAGTAAGTCGGCACCGGTCACGAGGGGTAGTGCCCGAGGTCTTCAATAGGGCTAACCTCGGTCACGGGTCTTGTGACCGAGATGGACATGTCTTCACTCTTCGGGGTGCAACTTCCAAACGGCTGAACGGATTCCTTCGATTCTTGTTCGAGGTGAATCTTGACTCTTCTAGATTTCCACGGATATAGATAAATTCAAAATTGTCTCATGGTAAGGTCTCCAAATGTTGCTCAACTTTGGATGCTCCGAAACTGCCTTAAAACGTGTTTTGCTTGCCTTTGGGTCCCTTTTGCTCCAAACCTCCCAAATGTCTTTGGGAAGTGTAAATGGTGGAATTTTGCCATAAAGCTTCCATAATCTCTTGTTTCTTCATGATTTCCCTGCCAAAAACATATTAAATATAGGCGAAAATACGATGATATCATATTATTTTTGAGAAATGTTACCAACTCGTTCCAAATTTTTGGGCAGAGATCTGCGCCTATGCCGACGCACTTTTAGGGTGTTCATTGTCGATATATACTTGGACTACTTGGTTCTTTCGAGGTTTTATTTGGACGTAAGGATCGTTCGGCCTGTTGATGTCTCGTTCCTTGAGCTGTTCCTTGATCATTAATTGCTATTTGATTGAAGTTCTGGCCTGATTATGGCTGTTTTTGTACCATCCACGGGATGCTTTTTGGCATCCGTAGATTGTTACAGTACCCCGTCCCAAAGAAAAGTCCACATATTGGTGATATTTTCTAGGCACTGCTTTCATGGTGTATAGCCTACGGAGAATAGCGTTGAACGGTGCAGGTCTATCTACGACAACAATCTCTATAGTTCTGCGGACTCCTCGGGCTTTGACCGGAAGTCTGATTGTTCCAAGGGAAATGGTTGTTTCCCCAGCGAAACCAGTCAATGGTGTTTTTTTTTCTTTCAAGTCTGAGTCTTTGTAGCCCATTTCCTTGAAAGTGCTGAAGAATAGTAAATATACCGAGCTCCCGGTGTCACACATGATCCTCGAGAGCTCACACCCGGCGACATCAAGTTGTATGACGAGAGCATCGTCGTGTGGTTTGTCCATGTTTTGGGAGACAAAATACAGAGTTTCTAATCAATTATAGTATAATGGTAAGAGTTGTAGAACTTTGTCAAACCAATCAAGAGTGGTCTAAAGCAACTAGCAGATTATTAAGGCAAGCTATTTAAGTAATTATCAAAAGGGTGTGGTACTAGCAGTATAAATGAGAAATCTACTAAAACCCCTAATTGATACTAGAGGTACCAAAGTCTGTCACAATTCAGCACATCATGGAACTAAGCAGGAAAAATAACAGTACTAGGACGACTCGACCACACTGATCGAGTGGTGAGGTCGAGTGCTACAGTAAAAAACAGAGAAAAACTACAGTGAACGATTACTAAGCAAGCTGTGAACTATGGGGAAAAACGGGGACAATGGGGATGGAAATCACAGGATTCGCAAACACTATGTTCTATTGCAGCTATCAACTAGTACTTTCATCAAAGGACTACCCTAGACAACAGACTTCATAACCAGCTCAATCCATGGTTCGTGGTAGAGATCCTCAAGACCCAACCCAGTCAGCATAGTGTGAGGAGTCGGATCAGGCATGAAGAATCAGCCTATTCAATTCGAGAAGAGTTCATAACAAGTGAATTGGTGGAGTCGTCACATAAACCAATGTCTGATGCTTCCACCCTCACGCTATTGTACTCTAAACCCCAGAAAAATTCTATCTAATGGCTCAAGGCATGGGTCGTGCTCATGAGACCATCTAAAATCATGTTCTACTTGATCAGGGGAGAACAAGCATTAAAATCACTCAACCAAGGGGGAGTCAAAACTGAGTGATGATCAACCTATCTAAGCAATAACAAAACAGAGAGAAGCTACCCTAATCCATCCCCAACAATCCCAACTTTACTACTCACACACTATGATCATAGCTGGGGTCCAAAACCCAGAAAAGCCTAAGCTTGACATATGTGATAGCCTATGATCTTGTGAGCAAGGTTGGAGAAGAAATAAAATGCAAGTACTGATTTTATAAAAAGTTATCAAAATTACATGGTTGCAGAAAGTGAAGAACTATGAAGAACAGTAAGAACAAGAGAGAGAAAAATGAGAGCTAAACCTAAAAATTACAAAGCCAAAGCGGCGCTATTCGATCCTCCCTAATTAGGTTTAATGAGGCGTTTTTATACCTAGTCAAAAACGCTTATTACATTTTGCGAGTTTTTAGGAGAAAAAGTCGAAGAGTGCCCACTCGACCCAGCAGTCGAGTGGTCGCTCGAGTAGGCAGGTGGTGCTGAAGTCCAATGAGCCTGTGATGCTGAGGTCGAGTAGCCTGTCTTGTGTGCTCACTCGAGTTGCCTGTCTTGAGTGCTCACTGGAGTGCCTGGTCGAGTAGGCTGGTTGAGTGAGCCATCTGTCTTCTCTGCAATCTTCACTCGAGTCCATAGGGCTTGACTGCACAACTCCACTCCATGAGCCAAAATCCAAGTATGCTCCATAAGTACCTGATAAGACTCCAAATATGCAAAATGCATGCAATGCCTATACAAAAACACTAAACTCCTATATGAAGGATAAATTCACGAAATGGTGTAAACAATGGATAAAATATACACTAAGGCATGATACTGGTAAAAACGTGTATAAAAGTTGTGTTATCAGTGCTGAGCATACTATGGATTTCTGCTAGCTCATTGGTAGGTTGTCTACCCGTCTCAGAGGTTTTGGTATGTGTCTGATCCCCTGTGTTAATTGGTTGAGGAGCGCTTGGTTTTTTCTCACGGATCCATACTGCCGACACTCCGTAAAGAGGGTTTTGGCATGTTGATCCAATTCCTGCAGTCGGGTTACGGAGCGCTGCACCGATTCCGGCTGCGGTTTGGTTTTGTTGTGTTGGTGTAACATGGGCTGCAGTAGTGTTCATAGTCACGTTTTTCCGCGGTGCCTGATATATCATAGATTTTATGATTTTTGACCATGATATATGCACTGGTTTTAGAGTCTTTTGTATTATATATTGAGTCTTATTAGGTACAAACACGAGATTGACCTTTGTGAGCACTTTGGAGCTTTTGGAGACTTTTAGTTGAGCAAAACAACTTGGAGACGAACATTGATGTCCATGTTGATCGAGAGGCCTTGCTGTGTCAGTCGACACACACATGACGAGAAGGACACCTTCGAGATTTACTAAGTTTCAAGAATTGCAACTTTGCCCCAGAAGTTTCTAATGTTTATAATTGAGGCCTATTTCGTGTTTTAGGTTAAACTTATGTTTTTAGCTGTCCCAGAGACTAAGATATCATATTGTAAGTTTCCATTGCATTTTCTAAGCAAGTTTTGTGGAGAGAAGAATCAGAACTCAACTTTTGTAGTGAAGATTCTGAACTCCCTTTATTTTCTATTTTATATTATGAGTATTATTCAGACCATGATTGTGTTATCACTTCTATGTCTGATTAGTCACCTTGTTAGATATAGGGATTTCAAAAGGTTTATAATGGTTGTTGAATTGGGCATAAACATGTTAGGTTATCTATAATGCTCGTCATCTAAATTTGTTAATTACACTAGACTTAAGATTGATCACCTTAATTCTAGTACCAAAGGAATGTTGGTAGGCGCGTGAGTGCTATTGATATCCTGACCTAATCTTAGATGAGCAAACAGTATTTTTGCAGCGAGAGTTGGTCTAGGAATTTTGTAAACATATCATGCTAGTTCATCATAGAGACTCTATTTATTGGTATTTCGCAAATAGATTTGGTTTGCTTCTGTTTAAAGGATAGATGTCGTCACAGCGAGAGTTTGATAGATATCATAATAGTGGTGTGAGTTTAATAACCAAAGAAACACATGCAATATAATTATTGAACTGCCCAATTCACATTCCAGAGTATTCCCAATTAGTCTTCCCTAGGTCTAGAGTTTTTAATCACTTGAATTACATCCTCGTTCATCGTGTTTAATTTATTGCATTGCTTTATTTTAATTTACTTTTATCGATCTAGCTTAACTTTAATCTGATACATCTATTGTGTGAGTTTTCAGAGTCCTTGTGGATTTGATCCCTAAGTGCTGCAACTGATCTATTAATTTGAGAGAGTAGTTCTTGGGTTATATTTGACCCCTGTCAAATTTTGGCGCCGTTGCTGGGGACTCTAAATTCACCATTAGATTTCAGTTAGAGTTTAGACTCGATTATTCTTTTATTTTGTTACTTAGATCTCTACTTTCACTTATCTCGGGTGCATGAATCTTTGGAGCAACTAGAACAAAGAGTTAGTTGCTACTGAGGTGACTGGAAAGTTAGAGAGAGCTACTCGCAAAGCACAAAGGAAATCAGAGATGGTTAACACCATTGTGCTTGTGAGGGATGTTGCTGGGTTCTTACGTCATTTAGAGGGCAACCAATACAACGATCAAGGTCAGAAACTTGATGCTGATAGGAACCCCATTGCCGAGAACGTCAACGAAGCTGTTCTTGCGACCGACAGGGAGCTGCCTGTGTTGGTCGACATGGTGTAAACGGACGAGGTCCGACCGCTTGGATGGAGAGGTTGAAGCTACGGGAAGCACACTGACTTATTTCAACAGACCCAATGATTTCTACACTAATAGTTCTGCCATATGTCCTCCTGCTGTTCAGAGGAATGATTTTGAGTTGAAACCTGACAGGGGTCAAATATAACCCTAGAACTACTCTATCAAATTAAGAGATCGAGTGCAGCACTTAGGGGTCGAATCCACTAGGATTCTGAAAACTCGCACAATAGAAACACATGTTCGAGTTAAGCTAGATCAATAAATAGTAAATAAATAAAGCAATGCAATAGACGAAATAGTAAATTAAACTGGGATGAATTCAAGTGATTAAAAATGCTAGACCTAGGGATTATCATCGGGAATAATCAGGAATGTGAACTGGGCAGTTCTATAATCAAGACTAAATTGTTTGTTCGGTTCTTAAACTCATAACACTAATATGATATCTCATCCAACTCTCGCTGCGACGACATCTATCCTCTAAACAGAAGCAAACCAAATCTCTTTCTGAAATACCAATAAATAGAGTTTCTATGATTAACGAGTACGATATGTTTACAAAATTCTTAAACCAAATCTTGCTGCGAAAAAGCTGTTTGCTCATCTAAGATTGGATCAGGATATCAATAGCACTCTCACGCCTACCAACATTCCTATGATACCAGGATTAAGGTGATCATTCTTAAGACTAGTGTGATAATCAAATCTAGATGAAAAACATTATAGATAACCTAACATGTCTATGCCCAATTCAACAAACCATCGTATAAACCTTTTGAAACCCTAGATCTAACAAGGTGACTACTCAGACATAGAAGAGAAAACACAAATCATTGTCTGAATAATACTCATGAAATAAAATAAGTAACAAAGGGAGTTCATAATTCTTCTCTCTACAAAGTTTGAGATCTGAATCTTCTCTCCAGAACTTGCTTGGAACTTACAATGGAACTTGAATAATTAAAACTTAGAGAATGACAAAACTTAGTCTTTGAAACTTTTAAAACATAGTTTAACCTAAAAACAAGATTAGGCATGAAATATAAACTTTACTGGGGCAAAAGCTGCAAATCTTGCAACTTGATAAAACTCGAAGGCGTCATTCATGTCGTGGTTGTGTTGACCGACACAGAAAAGGCCTGTCGGTCAACATGGACATCAATAATTGTCTCCTTGTTGTTTTTCTCAGCTACAAGTCTCAAAAAGCTCCAAAGTGCTAATCAAAGTCCAATCCGTATTTGTACCTAATAAGACTCAATATATATACAAAAGACTCTAAAACCAATGCATATATCATGTCATAAAACTAAAATACATGATATATCAACTCCTCCAGACTTAGCTTTTGCTTGCCCTCAAGCAAACAAAACACTAATCAAGGAAGAAGTTTGAAAATCGCGAAACTCACAACTTCATAAGAACACCACAATCACATTCACTATAGGGAACCATTAGAAATTCTTACTTAACAAGATCCAGACCACCATCTACTTCATCGCAGGCACTCGCAGCATTCCTAATTTCCACCACAATTTACACTACATAATCCAACAAACAACCTTCATCGCTGTTTTTCTATCCTACCAATAGTTTCAATGTCAAGGATCTTCTAGATTTATAACTGTATTTTACTATAACAAACCAGCCATTATCAACTTTATTAGTACACTTTAAACTCCCTCAGACTTACTATTATTATTATTATTATTATTTTTATTATTTTTTATATGGATTAAATCCATAACTTCACAGATTATAAATGAATGGTCATCGGAAGTTGCTTCCTACCGTTTACCTAATGACAATCATCTCACCGTTATAAATTCAGAATTAGGGACAAGGGAGAGGAGTACCACATTTAAATCAAACAGGTCAGAGTGTCAAGCTTATACAAAACATCAAAACCAACATACATCAATTCCATCAATAAAATAAAATACTTAGCTCGGATCTAGGACATTGGAAACATGGGGATCTTAAGCAATCTTAATGGCCATTGAGTTTTCCATTAGTCTCGGATTCAGGTCAGGATAAAATCAAATGGTCACATGAGAGCTTACTGTAGAGTGTGGTTCATTCCTCGGTATCATGATTGTTTCTGGACAAGTTTTGACTCAATAAAACAAAGGTTTTGAATTTCAAAATAAAAATTGGGACTGACTCTTCAAAAGAATAAATAGAGTTACTAACAACCTCCCCAAGACTTAAACTACACTGTCCCTAGTGCAACTAAGTTTCAGGAAGGTGAAAGAAATAAACAAAAATTGAACATGAGTGAATTGTTGTGTTAGAAAATCGTGACCTTATATGATGGTGCATGTCGATCGACACAGGTTGCTTGTGTCGGTCGACATGTAGTCCATTACAGGAAAGTGAAATTCCACAATCATCTATCATTTGCTATTCAATCCGTTTTCCCATAAGATTTCCTGATTAAGAGCTCCAAAACAAGTCAAATAGCAACATAATAGCGTAACAAAACAACTTCCAACAAGTGCCCGTGAAAATCAAAAGACAAACTGACTCAAAAACAAGAAGAAAAATGACTCAAAAGGAAAAATAAAAAGAAAAATAAAACGTACAACTGGGTTGCCTCCCACTAAGCGCTTGTTTTGAAAGTCATTAGCTTGACTTGGCTAAAGCATGGGGGTCTGGTGGATGAGTAAGTGGCACTGAATGTCTCTTGGATAGACGTTGCTTCATCCATGGTGGAGTATAAGCATTAGGTGCATGAGAATGTCCAAGATAATGAGGAACATCAGACGGGAGGTACGTTAGTCTAGGTGGGACACTTCTTTTCCCTGCAAAATCATCAATAGAAGAAACAAGCTCTCTACGAGAATCTCGTGGCTTGGTTAACTGTTAAACAGTCTTTGTATCTTGAAAAATCTAATTGATGATATTAGATGATTTGGGCTTAGAAAGTGTGTACCTTTGCTTTTCCCGGGGTGAATGAAGTGTGGAATCTGGAGGTTTCTGTTTGACAACAACTCGCAGACTTGCAGCATCGAGATCATCATGAAAACCAGCTGTTTTAGAAAACTGCAGATCAACTGGCAGAGTGTGTTGACCGACACAAGTGGGTCGTCTCGATCGACCCAAAACTCAGATATCTGCACTTTTTCTGAAATTTCTCTCTGCAATCCTTGTTTCCATCAGAAAAACATCATCCTCTAGCAATATTCTAGTGTCTACAACCTCATCTTGCAGCATAGTCCATAAGATATGATCACCACTCCAATCCTCAAGCTCAATAGCTTGCTTATTCACTTTCTCATTAGGACCCAACTCTTTGACATACTCAGCAGTAATGTCTGTGGAAGTTTCTACAGAGAATGATTGACCATCAATGGTTGGGTGTTTTTCTCAGCTTGTCCATATTAAAGTTCATGACCTGGTCACCAAAATTCAAAGCTATCTTTCTTCCTCTTACATCAATGAGAGCACCAATTGTAGTCAAGAAAGATCTTCCCAAAATAAGAGGATCCTCAGGTTCTTCCTCATAATTCAACAATACAAAGTTTGTGGGAATCAAACGATCTCCAATTTTCATTGGAACATTTTCTAAGACACACCTTCTGGAATGAGATCTTTGTTGGCTTCAAAGCAGTCATCCTAAGTCTAACAGGGACATAGTGAGGTATCAAGTTGAAACTTGAGCCAAGATCACAAAGAGAATGAGAAAATACTTCTTTTGAGATGCAGCAATCAAGCACAAAACTTCCTGGATCAGGTAGCTTCTCAATAATCATGGCACTAACTTGTTCAGAGACAACCACTTCCTTTTGTTTTCCTTTCCTCTTATGTGGGATCTTGTTCAAGCAAATTGCACTGATGTCTCTGGTAAGCAAAGCTCCTTCCTCAGGACTCACACCATTTGTAACCATCCTCTTTAACATACCTGTTGAGTAGAAGCGAAAGCTTAACTCCATCAACTTGAGGATGTTCAGTCATAACATTATCTGTAGCGCCCCCGGATCGCTCTATAGCCGGACAAGCCATGGAGCATTCCGAGAGGGCTGACTACGATGAAGAACAATGTTACCCGACCCAAGGCCAAGAACAAATCTTGCCCGAACCAAGGCACCCAAGCCCTTCATACCCGCTTCAGAAACATAGATCAGGCTTTGCAACCCTTATAAGCAACCTAGGCGTTGGGGAGGACCCGGACCAGATCTCTCACAGCCATGACTTCGGTTTTTAATTGACTTTATATAACAATACTTTCATTGATAAGTACAAAATATGTCTTTAACAAACACAGACCTGGGCCTAAGGCCAAAATAAAGCAGTACTTAAACTTATTAAACATAATATACATCTTATGCAAAGAGGTGCCGAATCTACTTTCCGGTCGCCTAACGTTCTGCCGGCACAACTACTGCCTCCTAAGGTTATCTGAACAAAAAGATAGAATCATAAGTAAATCCAGGTTTACTTAGTGGCATCGGGGATACCTGCAATCAACGTTAGTATCAACACTACTCAACAACCATATCAAACACACAATCAACACACACACAACACGCAACAAGCTTCCCGAACACACTGGGAAACTACACATAACAACTACACCTCTAACAACAAAACTTTCAAGTTTCCCGAACGACACTCGGGAAACCACAACACCACACTCACTCGAACTCCACATTCCACTACGACCACTGATATCACACAGACCATCAGCTCGCACACCTCCTCCTCGATCCACCTTTCAGCCAGAGACTCACAAGTCGACCTAGACACTACAGTCGGTGTCGGCATCTCACGTGTCAACTCGCTGGTTGATCCCCCGTCCTTCACGATATGTACTTACCCATGGACACATTCCTGTTCCATGGGGTTGCATACCCGGTAGCTATAGGTGATAACCCCCACATGGTTATACCTCCGTATCTTCGGCATGCTTCAACTTCCTTTCAAGAAATCTGCAGATCACAAGAGGTTCCACACCCGGCCCCCTAATCATATTCTACCCACCTAACCTCTAGACTAACTACAATTGACATGGATACCTGACTTTAACAGTTAGTCATTCACCAATCTCCTAAAAACCCAAAATAAAACCCCACGCAAAAACCCCATAAATAAAAGCAGTAAATAAATTAAATGACGACTAGCGATATCATGCATCACGGTAAGATGCATGACATAAGCTCATCTGCTATCTCACATGGTTCGAACACTCACAAAATTAACAATCTCTCTGAAGTGGCATGGATGGAAAGATTCAGACTCAATGGATCTCGCTGATGATGCTTGAACTCCGAAGAACACCGAAAAACAACTCCAAGAACACGGCTGTATTTTGGCTTGAACTCTCAAGAACATGGAAAAATAACCTCAAGAACACCTCAAGAACACCTCAAGAACACCTCAAGAACACATCAAGAACACCTCAAATAGCTTCTGCATAACCTCAAGAACACCTCAAATAGCTTCTGCTCCCTTAGTCTCTTCAAAACCTTCTTCAAATGATCTGTATGCTCTTGCGCACTCTTCCAATAAACCAATATGTCGTCGATGAATATATTGACAAAACTGTTAAGATAATAATGGACCACATCATTTATTAGTCTCATGAATGCCGCCGGTGCATTGGTGAGACCAAATGGCATAACCACGAACTCGAACAGTCCATATCTCTTCCTGAATGCCGTCTTCTTCACATCTGGTTCTGAGATCAAGATTTGGTGATAGGCTGACGCCAAATCTATCTTGGAAAACCACTTAGCTCCTCTAAGTTGATCCAATAGCTCGTCAATTCTTGGCAATGGATACTTATCCTTGATGGTGATGTTATTGATCCCTCGGTAATCAATACACAGCCGCATACTTCCATCCTTCTTCTTCACAAACAACACTGGAGCTCCCTATGATGACGAACTAGGTCGTATGAATCATTTCTCCAGCAAATCTTCTGACTGTTTCTTCAACTCTGCTAACTCTGCTGGTGCCAATCTATATGGTGCCTTCACCACTGGAACTGATTGTGGCTCCAAGTTAATCGTAAAAAGGTTACTCTGAGGTGGAGGTAATCCTTCTAGCGGCTTAAACACATCTGCGTACTTCCTCACCACTTTGATGTCTTCAATCTTCACTTCTTCTTCATCATTGTTCCCTATTGTTGTAAGGTTAATGAGATACACCTCTTCCTCCTTCATCTCTTTTCCTACTCTCAAAGCTGATACAAACAAAGCAGTCTTGCTTGGCTGTATTCCCTGATACATAAATCTTGGCTGACCTTTCTCCTCGAATATTACTCTTCCTCTTCCACAATCTAGATGAGCCTGATGCCTTGATAACCATTCCATCCCTAGGATTACTTCAAATTTATTCATTGGCATGATGAATAGATCTGCTGGAAATTCTTCACTCTTAACAACCACTGGAACTCTCCTCAACACACCCCTTGCTTGTAGAACCTGATCTCCTGCCGTAAACACCACATAACTCAACTCTGCCTCTTCAAACTTCCCATTGAATCTTTCCACCACTTCAGGAGTCACAAAATTGTTTGATGCACCTGAATCAAACAATACATGGGTGGGATTACTACCAACATGCAACGTCCCTAACAACAACACACGGGTTATATACGCATAATCATATAACCACCACACACTCATCACCACAACCTCTCAACACAACTCAACCACAACTTCTCAACTTCTCAAACCTCTCAACCTTTAACACTAGTACTATTAACAACTAACCCCACAACTACTGCAAACAAATAATCACTCAACTACACATCTAATAAACACACAATAAGAGTTAAACTCTTTCCAAACCTGTAATAGGACCTGTCGGATGACCTGGAAGGTTGGGAGGCTCTAAATCTACAGCATAAATTCTGGCTGGGGTTTCCTGATTATTCTTCTGCTTCTTCTGCTGTGGTCCCATGGTCAGTCGTGCCAGTGCAGGGTGCTCAAGGGCTATTGTTGCTTGTATCATTCTCTGAGGACAAACAGTAGAGATATGTCCAGCTTCTCCACACAAGAAACATCTAACTGATGAGTTGTGAAACATCCTGATTGGTCTAGGGGGTTCGGACATAAACGTGCAAGATGTCTGGTCTTCCCACATGAGTAACATTCTCTTCCATCA
Source organism: Cardamine flexuosa (assembly GCA_963555745.1). Lineage (NCBI taxonomy): Eukaryota > Viridiplantae > Streptophyta > Magnoliopsida > Brassicales > Brassicaceae > Cardamine > Cardamine flexuosa. Next base: position 19,501,653 of record OY743216.1, on the reverse strand, counting down.
AACGATGATCTTTTGGCGCCTTCCCTGAAGTTATTATATCCTCTTCTATAACCTCCTCCTCCAAATCCATTACTGGAACTCTGCTTCTGATTGAAATTCTTTCTGACAGCTCGATTGCTTGGCCTATCATTCTTCTTGGTATGGTTTCCTCCATTCTTCTGGCTTATCATCTCATGCTCCTTGATGATGATCTCCTCTGCAGTTACAGCTCTCTCTATTAACTCATTGAGGCTGGTGAAAGTTGCTGATATGAGCCTTCCTTGAATATCTGGTCTAAGGCCCACGTAAATCTTCGAATCATCGCCTTCTCGTCGTCTTTGATCGTTCCTAGATACCTCCTAAGCTTCATGAATGCATTCTCGTACTCTCTGAAAGTCTGATCTCCTTGCTCTAACATGTTGAATTGCCTCTCCAATCGATCAGGAGCTTCTGGTGGAAAGTACTTCATCTCATACTCGTTCTTGAAATCGCGCCATGTAATTTCCTTGTTCTTGTATCGTGGTAACACGCTACCCCACCATATACGTGCATCTTCGTCTAAATGGTAATCTGCTACAGAAACTTCGTATTCTTCTAGGCATCTTGATGTATGAAAAGTCACCTCCAAATTACGAATCCACCGATCTGCCATGATCGTGTTCTGCTCTCCATGGAACTTACGGACTCCTAGATCTTTCATTGTGGTCACCATCTTGAGAAACTTTAAAGAGTAAGATTCTCTTCCATCTGGGTTGACTGACTGAGGCTGCTGCTGCTGGATCATGTGAGTTAACAATTCATGAACCATCGTCAAACTTCTTGGATCTTCTCTTGGTTGATTCTGAATGTTGGCTCTCCTTGGAAAATTATCTTCTGGTAGACCTTGCTCCAGATAAGAATTGTAAGGCCTTGGCGCATCATGGTTCGAACTGAACTGGACTGAACGGTTTGGTGAATGTGTCGGACTGTATAACGATATACCTTCTTCTCCCCTGTCATTCTGATTCTCTCTCGAATTCACACTTCTGATCCCTGAATTCACTTCTTCATTACCATCACTCTGATAACCCAATCCCCTGAACCTTGGCACACGACTCCATGGACCACTCTCCTCTGACTTTTCACGAGACATCTCCACTGCACCAAAACAAACCAAAGGGTATTTTAAAGGGTAAGGGTTGTGCGGAACGTGCCGAAAATTCCTAATGACCTCTTTGGGACTCTCTTATGAGTCGATAAAACAAAACGAAAAACTGCAAAGTCACGGTACAGCATGGAGAACCATGCTCTAATACCACTTCAACTGTAGAGCTCCCGAATCATTTTATAGCCGGACAAGCCACGGACAAGGATACCGACCCAAGGCCAAGAACAAATCTTGCCCGAACCAAGGCACCCAAGCCCTTCATACCCGCTTCGGCACATAGATCAGGCTTTGCAACCCTTATATGCAACCTACGCGTTGGGGAGGACCCGGACCAGATCTCTCACAGCCATGGCTTCGGTTTATAATTGACTTTGTAAAACAAAACTTTCATTGATAAATACGAAATATGTTTTTAACACATCAAAACAAACACAGGCCTGGGCCTAAGGCCAAATTAAAGCAGTACTTAGACTTATTAAACATAACATACATCTTATGCAAAGAGGTGCCGAATCTACTTTCCGAAGGCCTAACAATCTGCACACACAACTACTGCCTCCTAAGGTTACCTACACAAAAAAATAAAATCATAAGTATATCCAGGTTTACTTAATGGTATTGGGGATACCTGCAATCAATGTTAGTATCACCACTATTTAACAACTACATCAAACACACAATCAACCCACACACACAACACGCAACAAGCTTCCCGAACACACCCGGGAAACTAAACACAACAACTACACCTCTCACAACATCACTCTCAAGTTTCCCGAACAACACTCGGCAAACCACAATACCACACTCACTCTAACTCCACACTCCACTACGACCACTAATATCACACAGACCATCAGCTCGCACACATCCTCCTCGATCCACCTTTCAGCTAGAGACTCACAGGTCGACCAAGGCACTACAGTCGGTGTCGGCATCTCACATATAACCTCACTGGTTGATCCCCCGTCCTTCGCGATATGTACTTACCCATGGACACACTCCCGTTCCATGGGGTTGCATACCCGGCAGCTATACGTAATAACCCACACATGGTTATACCTCCGTATCTTCGGCATGCTTCAACTTCCTCTCAAAAAATCCGCAGATCACAAGAGGTTCCACACCCGGCCCTCTAATCCTATTCTACCCACCTAACATCTAGACTCACTACAATTGACATGGATAACTAACTTTAACAGTTAGTCATCCACCAATCTCCTAAAAACCCAAAATAAAACCCCATGCAAAAACCCAATAAATAAAAGCAGTAAATAAATTAAATAGATTAAATGACGACTAGCAATATCATGTATCATGGTAAGATGCATGACATAACCTAATGTGCTATCTCACATGCTTCGAACACTCACAAAATTAATGATCTCTCTAAAGTGGCGTGGATGGAAAGATTCCGACTCAATGGATCTCGCTGATGATGCTTGAACTCCGAAGAACACCGAAGAATAACTCCAAGAACATGGCTGGATTTTGGCTGGATTTATTTCCATTTAACCTTTGTATTTTGACTTTTCTACATGACATGCCACTTGTTACGGGTCAGTGGAATCTTTATGCTCAAAACCCCAAAGTCAAAATAGAAAAAATCACATTCATGGGGGAAGAAGCAATAAATTGGGGTTTATCCGGACCTATGCTACGCTTTTTTTTAAGGAAAAAAGAGGAGAACAATAGCCTTTTTTAGGTAATTATTTTGGAGGAAGGATTTATATTTGTTCAGCTCGTAGGGTTTGTTGACCATAATTCATGAATTTTTTGAACAATGTGGAGTTGAATTTGTGGATTCTCAGGTGGTGCCAAATTTATACTGTCCGCTATCTCACTCAGATGAATTTAGATTTCGATGATATCGAATGAAATAAATATCTTATAAAAGAGATATTATAAGTTTTATAATCAAAGTAATACCGACCCAATGTTTTTTTACCTGGAGAACTTATTGGATTCAACCACTCGGCCATCTCTCCGACTGATTTAGTGTTGCGGGCTGCAATAAGGGCTCGGTGTCTTTTTTTCAAGAGAATCCTCTATATTCATGGGTTCCGTCGTTCCCATCTCAAAAACACAAAAAACATAACCTCAAGAACACCTCAAGAACCCTTCAAGAACACGGTGAAGATTTCCTTTCTCTTCACCGGAATTCTTCTCCTTCTTTTCCGATTTTCTTCTTCTTCTCTCTAGAATTTTCTCTCGGATTATATCTCTAAAAACCTCTCCAATTTTCGTAATGGAGGTAACAAAGGGCAAGGTCTTGTTATATAGAAGTGGAGGATGCTGGCCTGGTGAACAAGTCTTTGAGCATGTCTGCCACTTGTTGTCCACACTTGCTCACCAAGTTTGGGGAGGCTTGGTGAGCAAGTCGGAAGCTTCCATGGCTTCCTCCTCACTAATCCCTCCTTGCGCACATGTTAGATGTGTCTCCAGCTTCTTCTTCTCCACGTTTTACACTTGCAGCACATGTCAAATTCAGTTGCATGTTTGCCATTTGTCCACTGAGCTTGCTCACCAAGTCTGGGAAAGCTTAGTGACCAAGTTGGAAGTTTCCCACATCTTCCTCTTCACGATACTCCCCATTTAACACATGGTGCATTGACCATAACTTACGCATCAAGTTTTTCCTTCTCTTTGCATTACACCATAAGCCTCGTCATTTCGTCGTTCGTGGTACGACATTTCTTTTACTCTTGTCCGGAATGGCACGTTTTACTCGAAAAAAATTCCCGATGGGAAACTTGGTGACCAAGTTTCCTCGGAACTCTTTGATTTTTTGCATTTTAACCTCAGGTTAATTTATCTGGTACATGATCCATGTCTCGGTCCTTATGTTAGGATACGGATCATTACATTATCTATCATATCCTTGCATCTCATATCTTCCATCTCTTGCTTAGACTTATTTGGCATTGGATCAGGATATGGTACCTTTGGTTTGTAAACCCTTTTTGCAGGTTGTGGAGTTGTTTCAGCTGAAATCGGACTGCTATTGCACTCACGTCGACCGACACCAGATATGTGTCGATCGACATGGATAGATTCTGTCACCTGTATTTCTGCCCATGTCGACCGACATGGTGATTGTGCGTCGGTCGAAGTGGACAACATTTCCTCAAAAATTGCATCATCTTCCACTTCGTCTAGATCTATGGTGTCCTCAGATGATAACCCTTTCTTCACAACAGGCTCTAATTGTTTCCCACTGTTCAAGGTGACTGCATGACAAGGTGAACCGGGTCTTCTCTCAATTTCTCTGGAGGAACTAGCCATTTGTGAAGCTCGAGCATCCAAGTCTTTTGACATAACCATCCAAGGTTTCAAACTTCCCATTGAGATCTGCATACATTGCATTAATCTTGCCATCAAAATCTGCCTTCAGCTGTTGTTGTCCTTCCATGATCTTATTAAGCATATCCTTGAAACTATCATAGTTTTCAGTAAAACTTCTCCCTTGAAATTCATTGCGAAAATCTTGTCTTGGCACAAAACCAGAGTTTTGATTGCTTCCATAACCATTCCTCTGACCATTCCTAGAGTTTCCTTGATAGCTTCCAAACCTTTGACTACCAAACCTAGACCCATTCACAAAATTGACATCCTCCTCATTACACTCATCTTCTTGTGCTGCTTTCTCAGCCTCTTGAGCAAAGTTGACTGATTTCCTCTTGACTAGAAGATCATGCATATAATCAAGTCTTGCCTTAACCTCTACCATCTGATCATTATCCAAACCAGCAGCTAACTTTTTCCTCTAATCAATGGCTTCCACTGGTGTCCTAGTCTTGAAGTTTCCCTTCTTAGTAGCATCTAACGCAACCTAATACCTCCAGTCAATTCTTCAAAAGAAAGTCCTTATGAGCTGGACTTCATCAACACCATGGTGCGGATAATCTCTTTGGTACCCCTTGAATCTCAACCAAGCAGCCTTAAGAGTCTTTGCAGGTCCCTGAGTGAACTGAATGATCAAATCTCTCAAGTCATCTGTCTTAGCATCATCATAGAAGTTCTTCAGAAAACCTGTCTTGATGTCCTTCCAAGTGGTCAAAGATCCTGGCTGTAATTGCTTCAGCGAGTGAGCTGCTTCCCCAGCAAGAAATTATGGGAAGAGCTTGCAGAATATATAGTCTTCAGACACTCCATTGGCTTTAATAATCAAAGCCAAGTCTTTAAACTTCTCTATGTGGCCCATAGGATGTTCAGCAGGATGAGCATGGAAAGTGTGTTGCCCCACCGGAGTATAGTATTGGGGTTTCAAATCAAAATCATTCCTCTAAAAAGCTGGAGGACATATAGCAGACCTATTAGTGTAAAACTCATTGGGTCTGTTGTAATCAGCCAGTGTTCTTTCCCCAGCTTCAATCTGAGTATCCAAATCAGCACGATCACATCCTTTGGCAGCGTGTCGACCGACAGGCACACCACAGTGTTGGTCGACATGAATAGTATCGTCGACGGTTTTGACAATGGGATTCCCTTCTGTATCAAGTCTCTGACCTTGATCATTGAACTGGTTGCCCTCTTTATCACGTAAGATCCCAGTAGCATCTCTCTCAAGCACAATAGTTTTAACCATCTTTGATTTTCTCTATGCTCTTCGATTTGCTCTCTCCAACTTCCCAATCTCCTTAGTAACAACTAGTTCTTTATCCTTGTTGCTCCTAAGATTCATGCAGCTGAGATTAAAGAAAGTAGAGATGTAAGTAACACAAGAAAAGAAAAATCTAGACTAAACTCTAACTGAAATCTAATGGTGAATTTAGAGTCCCCAACAATGGCGCCAAAATTTGACAGGAGTCAAATATAACCCTAGAACTACTCTCTCAAATTAAGAGATCGATTGCAGCACTTAGGGGTCGAATCCATAAGGACTCTGAAAACTCGCACACTAGAAACACAGGTTTGAGTTAAGCTAGATCAGTAAATAATAAATAAATAAAGTAATGCAATAGACAAAATTGTAAATTAAACTGGGATGAATTCAAGTGATTAAAAACGCAAGACCTAGGGATAATCATGGCGAATATCAGGAATGTGAACTGGGCAGTTCTATAATCAGGACTAAATTTTTTGTTCGGTTCTTAAACTTGTAACACTAATATGATATCTCATCCAACTCTCGCTGCGACGACATCTATCCTCTAAATAGAAGCAAACCAAATCTCTTTGCAAAATACCAATAAATAGAGTCTCTATGATTAGCGGGTACGATATGTTTACAAAATTCTTAAACCAACTCTCGCTGCGAAAAGGCTGTTTGCTCATCTAAGGTTGGGTCTGGATATCAATAGCACTCTCGCGCCTACCAACATTCCCATGATACCAGGATTAAGGTGATCAGTCTTAAGACTAGTGTGATAATCAAATATAGATGAAGAACATTATAGATAACCTAACATGTCTATGCCCAATTCAACAAACCATCATAAACCTTTTAAAAACCCTAGATCGAACAAGGTGACTACTTAGACATAGAAGAGAAAACACAAATCATTGTCTGAATAATACTCATGAAATAAAATAAGTAACAAAGGAAGTTCAGAATTCTTCCCTCTACAAAGTTTGAGATTTGAATCTTCTCTCCAGAACTTGCTTGAAACTTACAATGGAACTTGAATAATTAAAACTTAGATAATGACAAAACTTGGTCTATGGGACTTCTAAAACATAGTTTAACCTAAAAACATGATTAGGCATGAAATATAAACTTTAGAAACTTTTGGGGCAAAGATGCAAATCTTGAAACTTGATAAAATTTGAAGGCGTCATTCACGTTGTGGTTGTGTCGACCGACACAGGAAAGGCCTATCGGTCGACATAGACAGCAATAATTGCTCATCAAAGTCCAATCCATGTTTGTACCTAATAAGACTCAATATATATATAAAAGACTCTATAACCAATGCATACATCATGTCACAAAACCATAAAATATATGATATATCAAAACCCCAATACTACACTCTTGTGGGGCAATACACTTTCCATGCTCATCCTGTTGAACATTCAATAGATCACATAGAGAAGTTTGAAGACTTAGCTTCAAGTATCAAAGCCAATGGACTGACTGAGGACTACCTATTCTGCAACCTCTTCATATACTCTCGTGATGGGGAAGCAGCTTATTGGTTGAAGCAACTGCAACTAGGATCTTTCACTACCTTGAAGGACATCAAGACAGCTTTTCTTGACAACTTCTATTATGATGCTAAGTCAGAGGACTTGAGGAATGTGATTATTCAGTTACTCAGGCACCTGCAGAGACTTTTAAGGCTGCTTTGTTGAGGTTCAAGGGTTACCAAAGAGATTGTCCACACCATGGTATTGATGAAGTCCACTTTCTTTAATGATGTTGAATGGAGGTATCAGGTTGCTTTGGATGCTGCTAGTGAGTGTAACTTCAAGACCAGGAAATCAATTAAAGCTAACAAGTTGATTGAGAACTTGGCATCTAGTAATAGTGCTAGGAATGCCGATTTTGAGAGAAAAACGTTAGCTGCTGGTTTGGATAATGGTCAGATGTCTGAAGTCAAGGCAAAGCTTGATACTGTGCACAACCTTCTAGTGAACCAGAAATCAGTTCAGTTTGCTCAAGAGGTTAAAGTTTTCGAAGCTGAGGATGAAACTACTGAAGAAGATGTGAACTATGTGAATGGTTCCAGTTTTCATGGCCAAAGATTTGGCAACTCTTAGGCAACTCTGAAGGAAACTCTTAGGTCAGAGAAACAACTATGGGAATGACCAGAACTCTTCTGGATTTACGCCCAAGGCTGAGGTTCAGAATGCTCAGAGAAACAACACCAGTTTCACTAGGAACTATGGAAGTTCTGACTACCAGAATCCACTTGCTAAGACTCCGGATTCTAAGATGAAGGATATGCTTGACCAAATTTTAGAAGGACAACAAAAGATGACTGTAGTCTTCAATGGTAAGATTGATGCTCTGTATGCAGATTTGAATGGGAAATATGAGACTTTGAATAACCACATCAAGAGGTTAGATACCCAGCTTGCTCAATCTGCAGTAAATGTTAAACGCCCTGATGTTTAGTCTTACCTGGAAGAATTGATACAAATCCTAAGTATCAGTGTGGTGCTATTATGTCCTTGGGTGATATGGTCAAGAGAGAGATCCCCAAAGAGAGTCTGGTGGAGCTAAGGAAAAGATTGAGATTCTCGTCAATGTGCTCATGTCGATCGACACCACTGACACATGTCGGTCGACACCACCCAAAACCTCTGAAAATCTAATGCAAGTCACGATTAAGGATAGTTCTGATTCTGCTTGTGTCGACCGACTGGCACTTGGATGTGTCGGTCTATACCCTCATAACCCAATGCTGTATACCTCCGAAAAAAATTGCCTAAGTTAGAGGATCTTGTAAGTTTTTATGTGCCATGTTCCATTGTTGGAGTTAGACTCAATGATTCACTCTGTGATACTGGGTCTACAATCAATATCATGTTTATGGATATTGCAACAAGGTTGGGAATATGTGACATCAAAAGATCTCCAGTTGATATTACATTGGCTTATACTTCAGTAAAGACCTCAACATGTCTGGTGGAGAATCTGCAAGTTTGGGTTGGAGACTGTCTACTTCCTTGTGACTTCCATGTTGTTGAGACGGCTATTGGTTCTGACATGCCATTGATTTTGGGAAGACCATTCCTTGCTACTGCTGGAGCTGTTTTTGATTTGCTAAGTAGCAGGATTTCTCTGAAGCTTGTTGATCCTGACAAGTTCTATGATGCTGTCACTGATGGATATTTGATGTGGAGCCGTAAGATTGTGGCTGAAGATGTTGATAAGGCTTGTAACCAAGAGGTGAATAAGATTCACTCTAAGGAGTTCACTGCAAAGAACCCAAAAGCTGTGGTTAAGAAGGAGAAACTGCGGAAGAAAGCAGTGACTAAAGATCCTCTTGTGACTTTGACTCCTGTGAGACAATTTGTTGATACTATTGAGTATAAGCTTCATTATGGAAATGGTTCAAGACCATTTTCCAAGATTAGAGCTATCATCACTCCTGAGTTTAAAGCTAAAGGATAAGCTGAGATGGAGCAGATGATGCATAGGGTTCTGAAACCCAAGATGCTGGACCTAAGTGAGGATGATCTCAGTTCAAAGAATTTTGGATTCTTCTGGAGACCCTCCACCCATCTGAATTCTGACAAAGTCAAGGTAATGACTGAAAATAAGCGCTTGGTGGGATGTAACCCACCGGTAAGTATGTAAATACGTTTTTTGTGTGTGTCTTGTTTACAAATTTTTCTTTGTTTTTGTTATGTCTCAGGAATTAGACGTTCTTAAGAACAAGTTTGGAAAGAAATTGCTCATGAATTGGAGATTTTTACATAACTTTTCGACCATGAAACACAAGGTTTTTGTCCGTGTCGATGGACACGACCACCTTGTGTCGGTCGATACTGACTGCAGGTTAGTATACAACTTGATTTTTCCTTTTTCTTCTCCACTTCTCGTTTTTCTTTTCGTAAAACCTCTCCGACCCTGTAAAACCCAAATCGTGATTTTGAAAATTTTCACCAAATCAATTGATTTTTGCTCATACACTCAAGACATTTCTATTCTCTACATTCCTATATCATTCATTCTTTCCAAATCAAAGGTATGTTCGTCAAATCTCCATCCCTATTTTCAAAATTTTCAAGGTTTAGATTCTCTCTTATAGATCCGATTTTACTCTTAATACATGCTAATCTTTGTCTGTTAGGATGAATTTAGAAGGATTTGAGTGTAGATTGCTTTTAATTTAGGTTGAATCGATAGAAAATTCATGAATTTCGGTTTGATCAAACTTGAATTATTTGGCTTGAAATTTGGAATTTAGAGATGCTTAGGATGATGGATTGATGTTATTATGATGATTTTGATGATTGATTATGACTGTTGTGCTGAGAAATTTTTATTTGAGCTTAATCTTGTTTGGAATTTTTCGCTTTTCATTCGGTGTGTACGATTTGGCACCGTGTCGGTCGACACGGTTGGGTTCTGTCAGTCGACATGCATGCCCGGATTCCAAACTTGAACTTATTTTTGCGATTTCTTGTGTTTTGCAGATGCTACTAGGAAATTTACGAGGAACAAGCTTGCCCGCAGAGAGGATATCGACCTTACTGATGATGAGCTTAGTGTTGAGACTACCCCTACATCTGTCATTGCCACCACACCTACATCAGACTTCCCCGTCAAGACTCATGTCCGAGCTCCTTGGCCAAAGATTGAGGCTCAGATGATTAAGGTGAAGCTTGATTGGGATAGTGATCCAAAGACTGAGACAGCTAAGGCTGAGAGTACTCAAAGCCTATTTCAGAGGTTTGGGATGACTATGACACCTTGTTTTATAATGCGTGGCAAGGTGTAGATATGAGATCTACTTGGTTGGAAGATCGCAGGACCATGTTAGCTCTGGAAATTGATGGCGATGTCAATGATATCACGATAGCTATGAGTTTGGGCACTATGGGATATATACCACAGACTTTTTACCCAGACTTGGTACGCCAGTTTTTATCTTCCTGCAGAGTTTACTATGCTGATGAGAGTGCCAAGGTGGCACAATAGGGAGTTATGACCTTCATGTGCAAAGGTGTGAGGTACAGGATCACTCTCACTGATCTATGTGATTTGTACGGCTTTATGAGAGATGCTACTCAAGCCACTATGGATACAGAGTTGGGTGACATCAAGACTTTTTGGTCCCACATTGGGAATGGTGAGTATAATACCGGTTCTTCGAGCGGACAGACCTCCGTCATCATGTGGTCTGGTATGGGTTGCGCCTCATTGCTCATCATTTGGTTTCTCTGAAAGCCAAAGCCTTTGGTAAGAAGCAGTTTGAGTATGTTGGGAACCTAATGACTTCGATCTTCAGTTACTTTGGTATCGTCTTGTCCAACGCTATGTGCAAATCCGATCACATCACCATGTATCTTGACTACCTCAAGCATGTGACTTTGATGAGTCTCTATTTTCACTAGTTTTTACTATTGTTCTTACATGTTTTATTGAGTCTAGAGTTAGGTTTTGTGTCCTTATGGCCGGGTTTAGTGTCTTTTCAGGTTTTGACTTCATTGGAGCTAAAATGAGCAAAATGGAGCAATTTTAGACGTGTTTACACATCATTGTATTTTGGAGACACTCTAGATGGATCGATCCTGAAGAGGATCGACCAAGCATGAAGAGGATCGTCCGATCCCGAAGCAGATCGGTCAGTCAAAGGAATCTATGAGGTGGCACAAATCAAAGGAAGGAGATCAATCGATCCAAGCCGGATCGATCGATCCGGATCACGAATATTCTCCAAATCACGCATTAACTCCAAATTTTGACCTAGAACACTCCCTATATATAGGGATGATTTCCTGAGCAGTCAGAGAAACATAGACACAATTTTTGACTGTTACTCTATCATCTTCATTTTCATTTCAGATCTGTAAACTTTTACATTGGTTTTTCTCAGATCTATAATATTTTCCATTGCATTTTTAGATCTACACTCTTTCTTCATCTCTTTCTTTGCATTTTACATCATACACCATCATGATCTATCAACCCATTACCATGGTATAGTAGATCTGCATGTTGGGAGATGGGATTTATTCAAAGAGATTTAATGTTTAATTATGTTATTGTTATAGATTAGGGTTATGATTATTAGATCTCTACCTCTATGAAACAAATGCTTTTGTTAGGTTGGCGAATCTATCAAATGATTCATAGGGTTTTATAATACAACTAGCGTTGGTTATTCTACCCGGAGTCTATAGTTTGTAGGCTTGATTTCCAAAATTTCCAAGAGTTGGATCTGGATCTACAACTAAACTCTATCAAACTTGCTAAATACATGCTAGCATAGGGTCCTAGCGGATTTATGTTAAAATAATATTTACTGCTTAAAAGAGATTTATTTTGGTACCGTGTTTGTGTTCTACATCTAGATCATTAAAATGCTAATCCGGTTAAAGATCCTTGTTATTTATTTAAATCCCTGCGATTTCCCAAATTCGAGCTGCTTTCATACAACAGTTCTTCACCAAAGCTAGATCCGCAGCACTAAAACACAAAATAGCCACATTCCGCCAAGCTGGTACAGAGTCCTTCTATGAAGCTTGGGAACGCTACAAGGAATACCTAATGGACTGTCCCCCTCAAAGCTACACCGAGTCGGATGAACTTTTTCAATAACGGAGTTGAAATGTAGTATCAAATGGCTATGGACACAGCCAGTAGGGGAGACTTCATGAGCAACACGCTGGAGGAAGCAATGGAGATCATTGAAAACTTGGCCGCAAGAGACTCTAACAGATCTTCTGACTATGATAGGAGAGTCAACCCCACTCGAGCGAGTGATAAGATCATAGAGGAGCTTAATGCTAAGGTGGACATTCTGATGAGAGCTCAAAAGAGATCTTTTAATCTCTTGGAAAGTGAAGAGTTCAATGATGAGGAGGAACAAACTGAGGAGATCAACTTTCTCGGTCGACAGGGAAACTACCAAAACTGGGGTTTCAACCCAAACTTTAGTAACCATCCTAACCTGTCCTACCACAGTACCAATGTTGAGAACCCTAGAGATCAGTTTTATCCACCTCGGAGTACTCAAAACAAAGGGAACTTCCAAAACAATGCTGGTTATGGTAAAACAGGATTCAACCCCCAATCTAGGAATACTGGTTCCATGGGGAAGATTGAGTCCTTATTCCAGCAAATCATGGAAGGACAGAAGAAATTCACTGGGGATATCAACGCTAAGGTTGATAGAGTTTATGGGTATCTCAGTGGGAAGTTTGATGTCGTAGGAACTCACGTAAGAGTATTGGAAAACCAAGTTGCTCAAACCACTGAGCAAAATAGAGCACCAACCAGAACTTTTCGCTGGAAAACCTGAAAACAACCCCAATGAATCTCTACACTTTATTGAACTCAGAAGCCGAAAACACGCTGTCCCAAAAGGTTATCCTACTAGAGGAGATCGGACAATCTTTTCTCTGTCTGACAATAAAGAAGATGATTTCTTCAAAGATGACATAGAAGATAGCTTTTACAACAGAGAGCTGATAATTCCTGAAGAGCCTGAAACGTCAGAAAATAGAATTCATCACTCCATGGATGATGAGATAGAAGAAGCAAAGCGTTATTACGCTAATCTCAGAGAGATGGAGATTGATCAGGAGCGATCGATCCCCAGTGAGATCGATCGATCTCCTGCGTTGAAAGATCAGGGTTTCCAGACTGAACCCATTAAATCAATCACCATATTTTCAGCACTCTCTGAAAATAAATTACCACCGATCCCTAAATCAACCAACCATGAATTTGATAAGTGGAAATGTGAAAAGATAGCTAAAGAGATGAGAGTTAGACTACCTTTTCTAGAGGTCTACTTGATGATTCACTTAGTGGAAGATCAGTTAAAGAAAATTTTCACTGGGGAATCCACCATGGAAAACTCCGTCAAATTCCTAAGGGAAAATTGCGATAAGCAAATGCACGAAAAACTTCCCAAGAAATTAGGAGACCCGGGGAAATTCATCATGTCATGAACCATTGGAGATACCTGTTTCAAAAACAGCTTGGTGGATTTGGGAGCAAGCATCGATGTGCTACCACTCTCTATTTCACATACGCTTGGACTGGTAACTATGCAGCAAACCACCAAGATAATCACCATGGCTGATGGAACAACCCGAAGACCACATGGAATCCTGATTGATATCCCAATATTGGTAGGCTCATGTTACATACTCGCTGATTTTATGGTTTTAGACTTGGACGATAATGGTACTGACCTTATCCTAGGGCGTCATTTCTTAGCTACAGCTGGAGTATCCATAAATGTGCCAAAAAGAAGGATACAAATCTGTCTCAGAAAAACCATTGTGAAACTTTACGTTGAGACTGTCGATATACAACCTACCGTCAATGGTCAAACATTCATGATTAACAATTTTGATGCTATTGATGTTGTTCACTCAGTGAACGAGATTCCGAGAGTTCCCACAACCGAGAGGATTTTAGAAATCCAAAAAGAAAATTCATCTGAGATCGATCGATCCAAGAGCAGGATCGATCGATCCAACGTTGAGAGCCCTTGCTTTCTATCAGGAGTGACTCGCAGAGTAAGATCGATCGATCCCACTTCCCTGATAACAATTTAAAAATTGGGGAGGATCGATCGATCCCCGCGGATGCAGTTACAAAAATCTCCCAATGATAAAACCCTAAAAGAGTTTAGAAATCAGGGAGAGGCAGAAAAAACAACCCCAACACCACCTAAGAAGATGGACCCTCTCACAGAGAGCAAGGTTGATGAGAGAATTGAAGAATGGGGTGCAAGATTACCTTTTAAGGAGATTGGATCTATGTTACCTATGATGAGAAACTTCATTGGGAATATCCTTGCCGGCAAGGTTACACTTCAGGGAGCTACTCACTACCTCTAGGATTATGTACTCAGCAAAAGGAAAGACAAACTACCTCCTAAGATGGATGGCCTAGGTGAATTCCATATACCAATACAAATCGGAAGGACCTTTTTGAGGAACTTCTTGGTGGACACTGGAGCTAGCATAAATGTCATATCACCCAGCATCGCAAGGCTATTGGGTCTAAAACACATGGAACAAAACAAGTTCCAAATAGAATTGGTTGATGGATCACCCCAAAGCCCTTTAGGGATCTTAGTAAACATACCAATTATTGTGGGAGGAAGTCATGTTCTGATAAACATCTTTGTGCTGGACATGAACTGCGATGGATCAGATCTAATTTTAGGACAAACATTCCTAGTGACCGCCCGCGCTTCTATCAGCATACCCAAAAGGAGAATAAAGTTGTGAATTGGAAACAATGTCATAAGCTTCCCCATCGAGACCATCAAAAGATACCAATTGTATTTGGTCAAACACCCATTGCGAGGGATGTGGAATCTGAAGATACCGTTCTCTTATGAACCCATAACCCAATTTAAATTAAACTAAGTCAAGCTAGTGACTTTGCAAAAACAAGCGCTGGTTGGGAGGCAACCCAACATGTTCTTTTAATTTCTTTTGAATTAATAAAACTATTTTATTTTATTTCATTTTATTTCCCTTCAGTTATTTTTATTTTATTTATTTATTTTTCAAAATAAGATATGATGATGTTTTTGTGTTGAGCTGACTGAAAACAGGTGCAAAATGCAGAAGATGCAAATTTCAAGAAGTTTCAGGATGCTGAGATCGACCGATCCTCCCTGGATCGATCGATCCCTGAGACGAGAAAAGCTAAAAACCGGTTAGATGTACAGACCAGTGCTCCCTTTTGGTCGCAAAATTCCTTCCATGGTTTCTGGTTTGCTTTCTTGTTCACAATTCATTATCTCCAGTGTTGTTTCGCAGCACCCTTTTTCTTTGATTTTATATCACAGCAGGACGCAGTGATTCAAGTCCAAGGGAAGGGGTAACTGCCTTCTTATTTTACTAACACTGTGTTTTCTTTTGTTTCTTTGTCAAACAAAATTTTTCAAAAAACTTTCAAAAATAAAACTTTTTCATTTCTCTTGAGTCGTTTTATTGAGTCAAAACATGAGAATTATACAATTTTCTTGGTTTCCATTTTATGTTGACATTTATTGAACTTAGTTTAGGAAGATTGGAAACACCATCAGTGGATCAACTTTACCAGAAGGGACCTATCCTTTGGAAATTTGAATGATCCAGCGTTGGCTCTATCTACTTGGACCTTTAACCAGACTAATCTTCTCACTTAGAGGCTCGATATCCCATCAAGGATCATATACATCCGGAGTTCAGCCCATTCTTATTGGAGCTCTGGATGGCCAAGTTCATTTTTAGTTTGGTTCCACACCCTTACACCCTTTTTCATTCAGACCCCAGTCTTCTTTAAGACCATTAGGAGCATGTGCAACCAAGTGCAAAAACTTCAGAGTATGGAGACTGGTACAACCAAATTTTCTAAAGATTTCCGAGTAAGCTTTCTAGTATCAGTACTTCATCTATATTAGTTTGAGTTAACTATTGGTGCAGTTTTTAGTAGGATTGATGTACATGGTTAGAACTGGTTCCAACTTCCCCTTCTCAGAAAAAAATGCTCTTGGATTGACTGATCCTATCTAGATCGATCGATCCCGTCTCATCTCGAGAGTCTCTTTCAAAAAAAAAAAAAGCAAAAAGAAAGAGAAGGGAAAGAAGTCTGAAGGAACCAGAATAAAACCTTTTATTTTTAGTTAGTTATTTGTTTATGTTACTTATTTTAGCACTAATAGCAACTCTATTAGGATCATTACATAGAAGCTTGCTTGGGATCCAAGGTTCAGGAGGTTGTGCACCATCTTTGGTTTCCGTCTCACTATGATTTTGCGCATTGTCTTACACCAGAGTTTATCTATCATCACCCTCACCCTCAAACTGGCCCCCCCGTTACTAGCCCTTAGCAATTTTGACTCCCTTTGTGAGACTGCATGTGATGTGATGTTTTATGCATCAGGTTTTACTCAACATCTAAACTCCGCAACTGCACGGTTGTGTGCGGTAGTATAATGGTGGGATCGATCCACATAGAGTAAAGAGCACTATAGATCCATAGATCTAAACAAAGCTAGGATGCAAATATGGAAAGTTGTCACAAAAAATAAATCTGAATAAAATCTTTAATTAAGGAAATATATCAATTTAAAACAAATGTTGGGATTTGGAAAATCGCATGGATTTAAATAAATAAAAAATATATCTAACCGACTTAGCAATTAAATGATCTAGATCTAGAATATAAACACTGTCCAAAATAGATCTTTAATTAAAAGCAAATATTATTCTAATAAATCTTTTAATTAGAAGCAAATATTATTCTACCATAAATGCGCTATGACCCTATGATAGCATATTTTGAGCAAGTTTGATAGAGTTCACTTGTAGATCTAGCTTCAATTCTTGGAAATCTAGAAATCAAGCCTACAAACTATAGACTCCGGGTAGCATAGCCAACGCTAGCTGTACTATAAAACCCTATGAATCATTTGCTAGATTCGTCAACCTAACCAAAGCATTTGTTTCATAGAAGTAGAGATCTATTAATCATAATTCTAATCTATAACAATAACCTAATTAAACATTAAATCCCTTTGAATATATCCCATCTCCCAACATGCAGATCTACTCAACCATGGGAATGGGTTGATAGATCATGATGTTGTATGGTATGCAATGCAAAGAAAGAGATGAAGACAAAATGTAGATCTTGAAAATGCAATGAAAATACTTTAGATATGAGAAAAATCAATGTAAAAGTTTACAGATCTGAAATGAAAATAAAAATAGCAGAGTAACAGTAAAAATCATGTCTAGCTCTCTCTGGCCGCTCAGGAATGATCCCTATTTATAGAGTGTCTTCTAGGTTAAAAGTTGGAGTTAATGTGTGATCTGGAGAATATTCGTGATTGGGATCAATCGATCCGACTTGGATCAATCGATCTTCTTCCTCTGATCCGTGCCACCTCATAGATTTTGTTGACTGACCGATCTGATTCGGGATCGGTCGATCCTCGTCATGCTTGGTCGATCTTCTTCAGGATCGATCGATCCAAGATGTCACCAAAATCCAATGATGTGTAAAAACGTCCAAAGTTTCTCCATTTTTCACATTTTAGCTCCAAAGAAGTGAAAACCTGAAAAGACACTAAAACCGGCCAAAAGAACACAAAACCTAACTTCTAGACTCAATAAGACAATTAAAACAATAGTAAAAACGGGTCAAAATAGACACTCATCACACCCCCAGACTTGAATCCTTGATTTTCCTCAAGTCAAAAACAAGATAATGAAACAAAGTTCAGAAGTGGAAGATTGAAAAATGGGAACTTACGCTTAGCTTTAGAAATCCATCACGTTGATAATGTAAAACAAAAAGAAACCATGTGAAAGGTTACACAAACTTTAGCAGTACAATATGTACTTTATCATAAGCATAGCAAACATTACTGTACTCTAGCATCTGAGATCCAAGGGAACTTCTAAAATCTCCATTGTTGGCCCTTTAACATTCATTACGTGTTGCGTGCAGTCTCACAAAGGGAGTCGAAATCGCTAAGGGCAAGTAACAGGGGGCCATTTTAAGGGTGGTGGTTTGGCATGATAGATGAACTCCGGTGCAAGCCAATGCGCAAAATCACAGTGAGACGGAAACCTAAGATGGTGGACAATGTCCTGAACCTTGGATCCCAAGTAAGCTTCTATATAATGATCCTAATAGAGTTGCTATTGGTGCTAAAATAAAATAGATAACATAAACAAATAAATAACTAAATAAATAAAAGGTTTTATTCTGGTTCCTTAAGACTTCTTTCCCTCTCTTTCTTTTTGTTTTTTTCCTTTTTTTTTTGAAAGAGAGTCTCGGAATGAGATGGGATCGATCGATCTAGATAGGATCGGTCGATCCCTGAGCCTTTTTTCTAAAAAAAGGAAAGTTGGAACCAGTTCTAACCATGTACATCAATCCTACTAAAAACTGCACCAATAGTCAACTCAAACTAATATAGATGAAGTACTGATACTAGAAAGCTTACTCGGAAATTTTTAGAACATTCGGTTTTACCGGCGCCCATACTCCGTAGTTTTTGCACTTGGTTGCACATGCTCCTAATGTTGCAAAAGAGGACTCTGAATGAAAAAGGGTGTAAGGGTGTGGAACCAAACTAAAAATGAGCTTGGCCATCTGGAGCTCCAATAAGAATGGGGTGAACTCCAGATGTATATGATCCTTTTGTGATATCGAGCCCCTAACTGAGAAGACTAGTCCAAGTTAAAGGTCCCAGTCGATAGAGTCAACGCTGGATCATTCAGATTTCTAAAGGATAGATCGCTTCGGGTAAAGTTGATCCACTGATGGTGTTTCCAATCTTCTTGAACTAAGTCCAATAAATCTCAACATAAAATGGAAACCAAGAAATTTGTAAAATCCCATGTTTTACTCAATAAAATAACTCAAAAAAAATGAAAAAGTTTTATTTTTGAAAAAGTTTGAAAATTTCTTTTTGGACAAGTAAACAAAAGAAAACACAGTGCTAGTACATATGAAAGCAGTCACCACTTCCCCCAGACTTAAATCACTGCATTCCGCAGAGATATAAAAAAAAAAAAAATGGGTACTGCGAAACAACACTAGAGATATTGAATTGTGAATAAGAAAGCAAACCATAAACTGTGGAAGGAATTTTACGACCAAAAGGAGCATTGGTCTGTACATGCACCGGTTTTCAGCTTTTCTCGTCTCCGGGATTGATCGATCTGGGTAGGATCGGTCGATCACAGCGTAATGAAACTTCTTGAAATCCGCATCTTCTGCGTTGTGCACCTGTTTTCAGTCAGCTCAACACAAAAACATCATCAAATCTTATTTTGGAAAATAAATAAATAAAATCAAATAACTGAAGGAAAATAAAATAAAATAGTTTTATTAATTCAAAAGCAAAAAGAAATTAAAAGAACATGTTGGGTTGCCTCCCAACCAGCGCTTGTTTTTGCAAAGTCACTAGCTTGACTTAGTTTAATTTCAATTGGGTTCTGGGTTCATTGGAGGAATGGTATTTTCCTCATCTGGTTTCTGTTTTTCTGCCCTGATCTTGGGCTTTGCAGTGACAGCCCTTATCATGTAGTCCAGATTTTCTTCAGTAGCTTCAAAGTTTTATTTTTGCTGGAGCTTTACCAACATCGCTTCCCGAAGTCATGTCCATTGGATGAACAACATCACCAGAGTCCATATCTTTCATAATGAAGGCTTGACCATTCATGGTGGGGACTCTGTCGACGTAGAAGGTCATGGAGGTGTCTTTGAACCTAAGTTTAATCATCCTCTTGGGAATGCTAATTGAGGCTCTGGTTGTTGCTAGAAAAAGTCTGCCAAGTATAACTCATTTCCATTGTTCATCCAATGCGAGGACAACAAAGTCTACCAACACATAACTTCCATTAAGCTTGACAGGAATGTTTAAAAGTTTTCCTACTGGTTTTCTTGATGTACCATCAGCCATCTCAACTTCCATGGTAATTGGTTTCATGGAGAGCAACCCTAACTTCTTAGCTTGGCTGAGTGGCATCATGTTCACGCTGGCTCCAGTGTCAAGTAGGCTGTTCTTAAATCGATACTGCCCTATAGTGACTGTGAGACTAAACCTTTTGGGGTCCTCTAATTTTTGGGGAAGTCCTTCTGGCATCTTCTTGCTTCATTCCTCTAGAAGGAAATCAGCTGCTTCTTGCAGAGGTGTTCTTCCAGCAATTATATCTCTCTTTGAATCCATGGTATGAGAGGTTATTGATTTAACCTCCATGAAAGGCAATCTCACCCTCATCTCTGTGATTACCTGATCTATCCTTTTCTGCATCTCAGGGTTTGGTTTTTCAGGTTGTTGTGGGTTATCTCTTCCAATCCCTCCATGACTCTCATTAACTTTCATGTTCTCAGCAGAGTTCATCTCTCTAGGTGGCTGCAAGGTTGATTCTCTAAACTCTTTGTGATTTCTGAAAATTTTTAGGTTTTTATTAAGCACTGGATCCCGAAATCGTGTCCGCGAGGATTGATCGATCTCATCCCGGATTGATCAGTCCGGCCTGATTTTTAAATATTTGTTGGAGGAGTAGGATCGATCGATCTCACTCTGCGGGTCGATCCTGATAAAATCTGGGTCGATCCTCTCATTGAGATAGCAGTGGCTCTCATCGATGGATCGATCGATCCCACCTTCAGATCGATCAATCTCAGAGGGCATTTCCATAAAAAAATTCTTCATCTGCAAACAGATCAATGTACTTCAGATATTCTCTGGGATGGGCACATGGGCACCCAATGATTCAACCCTCCCATTCAAATCATTGTACATATTATCAACCTTAAGGTTAATTTCTCCAGCAAACTTCTTCTGTCGTTCCATGATTTGCTAGAATAAGGATTCAATCTTCCTCATGGAACCAGCATTCCCAAATTGGGGGTTGAATCCTGTTTTATCATAACCAGCATTATTTTGTAACTTCCCTTGGTTTTGAGTATGCCGAGATGGACAAAACTGATCTCCAGGGTTCTCAACATTAGTGCTGCGGTAGAACAGGTTAGAATGGTTCCTAAAGTCCGGGTTAAAACCTCAGTTTTGATAGTTTCCCTATCCACCAAGAAAGTTGATATCCTCAGTTTGATCCACCTCATCATTGAACTCATTAATTTCCAAGAGATTAAAAGATCTCTTTTGAGCTCTCTTCAGAATGTCCACCTTAGCATTAAGCTCCTCTATGATCTTTGAAACTAGGATTTTGTTGCTCTCTAAGAAAATAAAAACAGTCAAGCAATCAACCTAAGCCTAGAGGGGCAACATACAAAGTTTATCAATTGTAGTATGGGAAAATGTCATTTAAATTGTGAACTTACGCTAAAAAGCCATTTTAATCATGAACTTTGTGGAAGGCCATTTTAAACATCGACTTTCGTTGACTTCCTTTTTTATACAAGAAATTTTTGTTGACCCGGCCAAACTGGATATGACGTTAAATCTGCTAACAGAGCTACTAAAAGATGTTACTCTGCTCCATTAGTGCCAAAACAATGTCGTTTCAGACAAATTTTTAATGTCATTTAAATCTCAAACTTTCAAATGTAGGCCATTTAAAACATGAACTTTGTACTATAAGCCACTTAGATCATCATCTTTCATTTACTAGGTTTTTTGGCATCGAATTTTGTTACTTTATCGTAAATGGCTCTTTGTTAATCGAAACCCTAGATTTTAAGTTTCATTTAAATGAATTTAGTTTAATAGCTCATCTTAACCAAGAATAACAATCGGAGGAACCAGAGCTTCTAGATCAAATAAGAAAGGTTGGAAACATAAAAATAAAGACAATTTTCAGACGATGTCATCGCAGCAACATATCGGTGGTAAAATGAGGAAAAGTGGGAAAAAAATACTGCAACTTTCAGGTGTCTACGAGGAGTACTCTCAGTGGAAAGGTCTAGTCCACATTTTGTGGCAGCTGGCTCGCCAACCATAACCTTGTCTGGCCTCCACTCTCTCGCAGATCTCGAGTTTTCTTTCTTCTTTTTTCTCTTCCAGGGTTTTGGTTAAAATCGTACATCCGGCTTAATTTGTGTTATTGGGTTATCTTGTCGATTTTTTTTCCACGTGAGCTATTAAATTAAGGCATCTCCAATCATACTATAAATTAACAAAATTTGATTTCTAAAAAATCTAAAAAGCTGGTGCCTAGGATTCGGTTAACAGAGAGTCGTTAACTATAAATTATTAAAATTTGATGCCTAAAAAAATTAGTCAATGAATGTTGATGATTTAAATGGCCTATAGTACAAAGTTCATGATTCAAATGGCCTATATTACAAAGTTCATGTTTTAAATGGCCTAAATTTGAAAGTTTGTGATTTAAATGACAAAGTTCTGAAAACAACGTCGTTTTGTCACTAACGGAGCAGAGTAACGTCTGTCAGTAGTTCTGTTAGCGGATTTAACGTTATATCCAGTTTGGCATGGTCAACAAAAATTTCATGTATAAAATAAGTCAACGAAAGTTGATGTTTAAAATGGTCTTCCATAAAGTTCATGAATAAAATGGTGTTTTAGCATAAGTTCACGATTTAAATGACATTTTTCCCATTGTAGTATAGTGGAAGTTTTAGTAACTATGTGGAACCAATCAAGAGTGGTCTACAGCAACTAGTAGATAATTAAGACTAGCTATTCAAGTAATTATCAGAAGGGTGTGGTACTAGCAGTCTAAATGAGAAATCTACTAAAAACCCTAATTGATACTAGAGGTACCAAAGTCTGTCACACTTTAGCACATCATGGAACTAAGCTGGCAAAATCACACTACTAGGGATGACTCGACCACACTGATCGAGTGGTGAGGTCGAGTGGTACAGTAAAAGCAGAGAAAAACTACAGTGAACGAATACTAAGCAAGCTGTGAACTTTGGGGGAAGCAATAGGGACTTCAGGGATGGAAATCATAGGTTCGCAAATATTCTGCACTACTATAGCTATCAACTAGACATTTCATTACATGACTACCCTAGACAACAGACTTCATAACCAGCTCAATCCATGGGTCGTGGTAGAGAGCCTCAAGACCCAACCCAGTCAGCATAATGTGAGGAGTCGGTTCAGGCATGAAGATTCAGTCTATTCAAGTCGAGAAGAGTTCATAACAAGTGAATAGGTGGAGTCGTGACATAAATCATTGTCTAATGCATCCACCCTCACGCTATTGTACTCTAGACCCTGGAAAAAGTCTATCTAATGGGTAAAGGCATGGGTCATGCTCATGAGACCATCTAAAATCATGTTCTCCTTGATCAGGGGAGGACAAGTATTAAAAACACTCACCCAAGAGGGAAATCAACCTAGTGATGATCAACCTACCTATAGCAAAACAAAGTGAAGCTACCCTAATCCATCCCCAAAATCTTCAACTTTACTACTCACTCACAAAAATCATAGCTTGGGTCCGAAAACCAGAAAAGCCAAAGCTTGACATATGTGATAGCCTATGATCTTGTGAGCAAGGTTGAAGAAGAAATAAAATGCAAATACTGATTTTATTAAAAGTTATCAAAGATACAAGGTTGCAAAAATGAAGAACAGCTCAAGCACAAGAGAGAGAGAGAGAACTAAGAGATAAAACCTAGATTATTCTTAAAAAAGATGATTCTACTCTATCTCCTTTGATTAGGTTTAATGAGGCGCTTTTTTACTAAGTGACAAAAGCGCTTATTACAATTCTGAGTTTTCAGGAGAAATAGTAGGAGAGTGCCCACTCGACCCAGCAGTCGAATGGGTAGGTCGAGTGGGCCTGTGATTGGTCCTTGAGTGGTCACTCATTGTAGGTGGCTGGTGCTGAGGTTGAGTGAGCCTGTAATTGGTCGGTGAATGGTCACTCCAGTAGGCGGGTGGTGAGTGCTCACTCGAGTGCCTGGTTGAGTGGGCAGGTCAAGTGAGCCGTCTGTCTTCTTTGCAATCTTCACTCGAGTCAATAGGGCTTAACTACACATATCCACTCTGTCCATACGGCTTCACTGCAAATCTTCCATAGGCTAGCAGTTTGATCCAAGCTTCACTTCATGAGCCAAAATCTAAGTATGCTCCATACGCTTACCTGAGAAGACCCCAAATATGCAAAATGCATGCAATGTCTATACAGAAATACTAAACATCTTATATGAAGGATAAATGCATAGAATGGTATTATTAGATGTGAGTTGAATAAATTGGACCCATAACATTAGCCCCAATCTGTTGAGGTTAATCAGGGTTTTGTGTGGCCCATATTAGTCCCAGTCCGCTGAGGATTAATTAGGGCTCTGTTAATTAGGGTTTTACTATTAATACTATCTTAACCCTAACCTCCAATGTATTCTGAAACTTGTATCTCCAGTAATAAAATCGGCCTCCTCTTTTCCCGTGGACGTAGCCAACATGATCGTTGGTGAACCACGTTAAATCTGTGTCTTGTTCTTTACATTTTTGTTATCTTGCTCACATCCGTTATAATAAACTAGTATCAGAGCTCAATGTTCTGGGAATTTCC
The DNA here is from genome assembly GCA_963555745.1 of Cardamine flexuosa. Taxonomy (NCBI): domain Eukaryota; kingdom Viridiplantae; phylum Streptophyta; class Magnoliopsida; order Brassicales; family Brassicaceae; genus Cardamine; species Cardamine flexuosa. Next base: position 19,476,911 of record OY743216.1, on the reverse strand, counting down.
GCATCTGTAATCTGGTGAGAAGATGTCTGCGATGAACATGAAGATGAACAAGTTTTCTGGGAGAAACAATTTCAGTCTCTTGCAGATCAAGATGAAAGCTTTGTTAAAGAGACAAGGTGTATGGGCGCCGCTGTTGAAATACAAGGGAGGCGACCCCGCTGAGATGGCTACTTTAGATGAGAAGGCACACTCGATGATTTTGTTGTGTCTTGAAGATGAAGTCATCATCGAAGTCTCTAATCAGACGACTGCTGCCGGTCTGTGGAAGAAGTTAGAGAGTTTGTACATGACAAAATCTCTACAGGAAAAATTGTTTCTGAAACGGTGCATGTTTGCATTAAGGATGCAGTCAGATACACAACTCAAAGATCATCTAGATCAGTTAAACTCAGTATTACTAGATCTGCGTAATATTGATGTTAAGTTTGAAGATGAAGATGCTGTTTTGCTTCTGTTGGTATCTTTACCACTATCATATGAGAACTTTTTGGAATCATTTATAGTCATAAATATACAATTACTTTGGAAGAAGTCAGGTCTGCCCTTCACAGCAGGGAGTTGCGTCGTCAGGCGGCTGATGCAGCTACAGATAATCAAGACGCTGGGCTAGTAGCTAGTGGGAGTAGCGGGCTGAGGCATAGTAATAACAGAAACAAAAAACTGTTTTCTAGAGGTCCTAAGCCAGATGATATTTGTAACTATTGTAAGGAGAAAGGGCATTGGAAGTTTGAATGCCCTAAGAAGAAACAATCTGGTTCTGCTGTTGTAGCACTAGATGACATCAAGTTTGAACAGGACGTTGCTATGGTTGCTGGTAGAAACACACAGGCTTTTGATGTGTGGATTCTTGATACAGGAGCTTTGTATCATATGTGTCCAAGGAGAGAGTGGTTTGCATCCTATACAGTTGTAGATGGTGGTAACATTAAGATGGCTAACAGCTTGGTGAGCAAGGTTGCAGGAATTGGCTCAATCAAGATCAGGGCACATGATGGTAAACTTGTCACATTGAAGGGTGTCAGACATGTTCTGTCAATAGTGAAAAATTTAATATTTGTGAGTCTACTAGATAGTAGAGGTTTCAAATAGTCTGATGGAGACGGAGTTCTGAATGTCTGTCAAGGTTCTGATGTGATTATGAAGGGTGTCATGCATGGTACATTGTATATGCTACAAGGGTCCACAGTTTCAGATTCAGTTGATGCATCTTCAGTGATTCATATAAGTGAAGGAGAAATGCAAGTGTCTGAGGAAGATCTTCCGTTCTGTCAGAAGATCAAGAGGCTGCGGATGAACAACGGTCTGGAGTTTTGTTCACCAGAGTTTCAAGTGAAGAAGGTAGGGAATGCTGATAACCCTACATATATGTTCACACAGCCGGTTCATCAAAGCAAGTTTAAACATTGTTTGAACTTGCTGAATATCTCAAGCTGTTAGTTGCCCTGAAGGGTGAGCATGCCCTTGATAGGGCATCAGGCCTTTGTAGAGGCATCTGGCTCCAGGTGGAGCATCAGGCTCCTGATGGAGCATCATGTCCGTGAAGGGACATCAGGCTCCAGGTGGAGAATCAGGCTGCAGGCAGAGCATCAAGTCCGTGAAGGGACATCAGGCTCAAGGTGGAGCAGCAGTTTCCTGGTAGGGCATCAGGTCCTTGAATAGACATCAGGCCTCTGAAGAGGGATCAGGCTCGCGAAGGAGCATCTAGTTCAAGGAAGGAAAGTCTGGTAATTTGGCAAAGCATCAGGCCTCTGAAGAGGCATCAGGCTCTTGAAAGAGCATTTAGCCCAAGGTAAGGCATTCTGGCTTGTGACCAAGTATCTGGCCTCAGAGAGGCATTCTGGTTTCAGAAAAATCAGCCGGTTTTTTGTGTGTGACCTTTGATGAAACTTCTGGCTCAAGATGAGTATCGCCCAAAGAAAATTATTCTGGCTCGACGAAGCATCTGGCCCAAGAAAAGTTATTCTCGCTTCTAATGAAGCATCTGGCTCAAGACGAGCATCTGGCCCAAGGAAAGATATTCTGATTTCTGACAAAGTGTTATGGTCCTTGATGGGACATCCGACCTTTAAAGGGACATCAGGCTTCTGAGGAAGAAGCAAGTTCCTGATGGAACATCTAATTCCAGTGGGGCATTCTGGCTTGACGAAGCATCTGGCTTCTGGTGAAGCATCAGGCTTCTGGTGAAACATTAGGTCTCTGGTGAAGTATCAGGCTTCTGGTGAAGCATCAAGATTCAGGTAAGGCACAACATTCCATAGCGGGACAGAGAGTCCTTTGATGAGACATCATGCAGCATTGAGGCAAGCAGGTTCCTGATGGAGCAACTGGCAAGACATGATATCTGGTCTCTGAAGAGGCAACATGTTTCTGAAGAAGAAACAAGTCCCTGATGGGACTTCTGAGGAAAAAGAGGATTCTGGTAAATCTGATATTGCACAACTATCTGATGGTACAATAGGCTGTTGGTGCAGTCTCGTACAACTGTCTGATGGAGAAGTTTCGTACATCGGGCATTGTGAATAGTGCATCTGATAAATCTGTTTGGAGGATTCAAGTCAAGCTGGAGATTTGTTAGATGTGACTTGAATAAATTGGGCCCATAACATTATGCCTAATCCGTTGAGGTTAATCAGGGTTCTGTTGGGCCCATATTAGGCCATACTCATCACATCAAATTTAACACTAAGACTCCGCCACAAGCAAATATTCAGAGCAAACTATCCTTTTAACATTGATTTGCAATAAATTTAACTCAGGGTTAATCAGGGTTCTGTTGGGCCCATATTAGGCCATACTCATCACATCAAATTTAACACTAAGACTCCGCCACAAGCAAATATTCAGAGCAAACTATCCTTTTAATATTGATTTGCAATAAATTTAACTCATTTGGTTGAGGGACAAGTTTTAAGAGATAAAAATGATCTCTTCTTCCTCTGGTTTAAGCGCATGTATCGGGATCCCTCAATAAAATGGATTGAATTATAAGAGAATGCTAAAGGTGCATACAGGAGCAGACTAACATCTACCCATGAAGAACCAATGACTCTCCTAACTCTAAACTCCTAGAAACTTCATCCTAGTTTTATCCTTGTGCTTAAAAGCTTTTCTTTTCATTTTTTTGACTCAAGGATCGATTTATGTTTTCTTCAAGGAGAGGATGTTTTACACTTTACTTCTAGCAGATTTGGGAATTTTACTTTTTTCACTAAGCTTATGACTCGACCACTCACTCGAGTGGTCTGGTCGAGTGGCAATTATACGATTTGTTCTGTTTCTTTTACTGAGCCAAGTCTTATCTTTTTCTTCCAAATCATTTACTAGAGTCATATGTTTTTTGAACCTATCCTCTCCAAAGGCTTATTATTTTTAGCAAACTCTTTTATCTTTTCTTTTCTTTTCCTGACTCAAACCCCAACTTATTCAAACTCTTAGCCTAAATCTGGTTCAAAAATTGTGAACTAGAGACTACATGAGAGGCTACTCCTGTCGGCAAAACCTAACACTTTCTCTCTAATTCAATCCGGAAATAGGCCTCACTTCTCTCAAATTTAATGTATAGTTTGAAATGAAGTTTTGGGTTTGGTTTTTGTGGAACTGTCTCAATGATGAAGACAGCTACTTGGATTAGCAAGAGTGGTAAAAGGTGAAAGAAAATCTAAGTATTTTGAGGTATCCATGAGTCAAAGTTTTAGAACATATCATGATAATTAAGTTTTTTAAATTAGGTTAAATTTCATAGGGATAGTTTGACAAATCACAATAAGCTTCAACCAAGCGAAAGTGCTAAATTTAAATTCCAAGCAAGGTGCAGTCTTAATTTTCAAACTTAGGTGAATGCATTAGAAAACTCATAACTGTGGCATTGAAATTATATCTTTGGTTCTTAAACTTTTTTTGGTTTGACTCATCATTATCCCCTATGCATATGTACAATCCTAAGCGAAATTCTGAAACTCAATCCTAAAATGATAATGCAACTACATGACACTGTTTTTGTAAAATAGTTTTGTGAAAATTTTCAAATTTTTAGGTTTTTTTCAATGCACATAGATGATGCACATTTGAATAAGAAAAAAATGAAACATGTCAAATACGTCTCTCAAACCCTCCCTCAAACTTAAATTACACAGTCCCTTGTGTAAAATAGATTCAAGAGATGATTTGAGAGACTAAAACAAAAAGGAACAAAGATGCAATGGTATAAACAATGATAAGGAAGTGGGGTGGTACCTCATTCTTGTGGAGTGAAGAAGGCGTCTGTGTTAGCCTCCATGCTCTCGTGGGTGTAGGCTGGAACTGTAGTGGTGAGAGGATTAGCTTGGTACATCTGCTTAGCTCTGGGGTTTGACTCAACTGGTCCACTCGACCCAGCAGTCGAGTGGTCTGGCATGTATCGTGCACTCGACCCAGCGTGCTCCAATGATACGCTTTGGTAGTACCCCGGGTAAGGTGGAAGCTGTGCACCCTGATCATAGCGTGGGTAAGGTCAATAGGTGCACTCGGTTCAAATTCTTGATGGCACTCGATTGGCTCACTCGACCCAGGTGGTCGAGTGGCTTCGTCTGGTGAAGAATGCTCCAGATCCTCTTTCTCTCCTTCTGCTCAGCTGAAGTCCTTCTTGACGAGCCATCACCCAACTTCTTCTCAGCTGCTGCTAAGTGGCAGGTGATTCCCTTCAGTGTGGCATTCATTCCACTCTTTAACTTGCTGAATTGCATATCCTGCCACTTGCACCACTTCTGAAGCGTGGAGATCTTATGGTTAGCCTCCTTGAGGCTTTTGCACTCTGTCTCTTCAAAATAGAACCTCTCTGGAGCTTGCACACTCCCCATAAAGTCCTGAAACGTCTCATCTTCTTGGAGTCTAACTCCCTCATCAGAGAAGTAGAGATCTCTGACTGTTGGTACAAAGTAGACGCTACGGTCACTGTCCTCTGCATAGAGCTTGGCTAAACCTGTATAAGGTAGCAAAATCTTCGCCTTGCTGCTCCTGGGATGTGAGAAGTTATAGATGTACTTCTCCCCAACCTTTGCACCAATGGTCTGAGTGTCTCTCATGTGATCCAAGTCCATCAGAGTGTATGGTGTAGGCGCGGATATGAGCTCAACTCCAGCAGCTTCCAAAAACAGAGTAACTATGCATCCCACTGTGAACTCTGCCTTGTTCAACATCTTGTCATTCTTGATGGCAGTTGCTCTATAGCTCATGAGGTGTCTCACCAAGACAATGGAGTTCCCTGTGTAAGCCCTATCACCTCGCATCTCAATCCCATTGGCTCTGTTCTCCTCAGATGAATAGATGAGGTAATCACAAAGAGCCTTATCCAGCATCTTCAGCTCGCTCTCATTCACTGGCCCTGTGGACTTCTTCACAAACATTGTGTTTGCGAGAGTCCTGTGGAGGTATCTCACTGCTGGGTGCATCATCTCACTGCACTTTGCTCTAGCAGACTGATAGTGTTCCCTTCCTCCAAGCGCTAACCACAACTTGTTGAGCTCTTTCTTCTCAAAGTCTTGGGCTTGCCCTGTTCCTCTGCGGAAATCAAACAATATGTCGACCATACTGAGGGGTAGTTGATACTCTGTCCCTCTGACTCTGAAGCTCACATACCCCATCTCTGTGGTACCAGCCATGCTTCTCGTCTCATAGAGGTGGAGAACAACCATTGCCCAGAAATGGCAGGTCTCAGTCTTGAAACCATCACGTGGGTTGTGGATAAGTCCCACGATGTCAGCAGACTCATAGAGCTTCACAACCTCTCTGCAAATTCCCAAAGCTTGAATGGTGTCCCAAGGAATTTCACCCTTTTAAGGATGGAAATGAGCTTAGCTTCCTCAGAGATCTCAGCCCTGGATATCCTCTGAACTCTCAAAACCAGTCTCCTTCTCACTGTCCCTCATCACTGATTCTTCTTCCTGAACCCTTTTGTCCTTGGCGTTATCTAGCCGTGACCCAGATGGTCGAGTGGCTCCTTCAGCGGTTTGGCTTCTTGTTGCCTTGGTCCTTGTACTGCAAGTGTTCCTGAAACGAATTCCAAAATCAAAAATTTAGCAAAAAATTGGACAACTCGACCAAGCCACTCGAGTGGTCAGGTCGAGTGGGCAACAAATTTCCAAATAAAATTTTGCCTGACTTGACCCACTCGAGTGCTTTGATCGAGTAACTAAATTAACATTCATATGCATCCAATATCAAGCTTATCAAGGATCTAAACAACTTAGGCTCAAAAATTTTCAAATTTCATTAAGTTCTTAAAACCATTTCGATATGCATGATTTCAAAAATTTTAAAACTTGTTCAATTTAATCAATGACGCTCATCGTGGGTTCTCTAGTCATCAAACAAGAATAAGCTAAACCAAATTTGTCCTAAGGTCTCATTAAAATTTTGAAAATTTTCAAGTGCATCACTAAGAACAAAATTTTGATTTCAAACAATTTCAACCATAGAAACCAATGCGTAGTATCTAAGATTCCTTAGACTACCCTTATCAACCGATTTTAACCACATGCAAGCTAAAAATTTGATGAAAAGTTTCAAAATTTTTTAAAAATTTCCAAACCTGATTTTCACAAAAGTGGGTTCAATTGGTTTAAAAACTTTCAAGTGAGTTTCGGGAATCCTTGGTGCAATGAGACATGATGAAGATTTGATTAAAAACTTGATGATTTTTATGAAAAAATTTAGAGAGAAGTTGGAGAGTTTTCGGTTTAGAGAGATGAAAAATTGGGTGAAATGGAGAAGAAGGGTCGCGTGACTCTTAAAGAGGTAGATGATTTCAAATGAATTGCTGAGATTAAAAGTTGAGATTTCAGACAAAACCTGGGCCAATCGACCTGGGGGTCAAGTGGTGTGGTTGAGGGAGTTTTCAAATTTCAGGCTAACCCTTTTGAAACTCCACTTTGACTCATACAGAGCTCTTATCCTCTCCTGAAACTCACAACACTAAGAAAACACATTAAAAATAACAAAATTCATAAAGACATAAGATAAATCAAAGCTAGTATACACATTGATAAACATGGGAATTCCTCCCAAGTGAGCTTGTTTTAAGTCACTTAGCTTGACTCTCACTCTGTTTAGGCAGGTGGAAGGTCCTTGAGAGGCTGTGTTGACCCTTTGGGACTCGGCTTCTCCACAATGAAGGTTGATGCCATGATAGCGTGATAGAAACTATCACTCATTCCCGGTGGCTTGGGCTTCCTTCTTCCCATCCCTGGTGGGAGTTGTTGAGCCTCCTTGTGCTGATAGCTTCTGGGACCTGTTGAGCCTCTTTGAGCTTCAGGATTTCTTTCTCAAGCTTATTCATCTTCTCTGCCAATTCAACAACAACACCTTGTAGAGCTAGGATTGTGCTCTGGTATGATCCTGGTGTTGTGAATGGGTATGTTGAATTGCTCTTTCCTGTACAAAAATATTCTTGGTCCGAGTACCAAATCGAACCAGGCGGTTTCGTAGGAGTTGGCTGTGTTCTCTGGTGATGACTCGAGTGGTCACTCGACCTAGCAGTCGAGTGGGCTGGTCGAGTGTGCCATGTGCTGTCTTCATCAGAGTCACCTTCTGCTACAAACGCATCAAACTTGTGCACTGCTCCATCAGAGTGACTACCTATGGTGACTGTGAACCCTTGAGGCCTGGATGGTGTCTGAGAGTATTGTTCAAACTTTCCAAAGTTTTTCTTTTCATATTGCTCAACTTCTTCCATGTAGAAGAGCTGTCTCTCAAGAGTAGGGTTCTTCAAGCCGGAAGAGGTGTCAAAACACATCACCAAGTCATTGCCGGTTCGAAGAACAATTTAACCATTTTTGGTGTCAATAACAGCTCCAGAGGATGCCAAGAATTGTCTGCCTAGTATAAGGGTATCCATTGGCTCTTCTTCCATCTTCATCACTATGAAGTCAGTAGGAATCTCCAGGTTCCTTACTCTCACTGGGACATTCTCTAGCAAGGCATGGGGAAATTTGATGGTTCTGTCAGCTAAGACTAGAGACCTGGTGCTTGGCAGAAATTTGTGATAGCCCAGCATTCCTGCCACAGACAATGGCATTATGCTGACTGAAGCACCCAGATCATAGAGAGAATTCTGGAAAGTCTGGTTTCTGATGGTGCAGGGTATTGTGAAAGATCCAAGATCCGTCAGCTTCTTTTGCACTATTACTTTCTGCTGAGTGATCATCTTACACTCATAGGCCTTAGCGGCTGCTGCCCTCTTATCTTGAATTTTCTTCAAGGCTCTTTTTCTCAAACCACTATCAAAAGGCCCAAGTGACTTCACAACTTCATCCCAAGTCATTTTAGCTTGAAGCTCTGATAGCTCTTCCTCAAGCATAATGTCATAATCCTTCTCAATCTCAGCTTTGAACCGTTCTGGGAAAGGACTTGTCATCATCGCATGCAGGTCCATTATTTTCTTCTCCTTTGCAGTTTCGGGTGTGCCTACTCGACCACTCACTCGAGTGGTGTGGCCGAGTGCTACAATGCTCGAGCCAATTTCAGCAGCAGATTGAAATACCCCCCCCCCCCCCAACTTCAGTATCAATGTCCCCAATGATGTTGGAGAATCTCTTGTTGAAAGGAAGAAGATAGAGAGCTGGTGTTGTGCTCACTGCATAAAGAGTTGCAGGTTCCTTAGGGTTCTGCACAGCTTTGCCAGGAAGTTGGCATGTGGTCTTAGTAGAGCCTGATGCAGCATAGGACTCAACAAATTGCAGTCTGGTGTTGAGGACCTCAATCTTATGGTTCAAATCATCATAAGAGCAATCGATGTGGGTTCTGAGTTCAGTGAACCTCTTTGACGTCTCTTGAGTAGCAGTATTCTGGCCTTGGAGAAGTTGGAGTAGAAGGGGCTTAAGGTCACCATCAGCTGGCTGGGCTGGTCGTGGAGCAAATCCAGGTGGATTGGCTGAAGCTGTTGGCACAAAAGGCTTGTTCTGGCTTGGGTTCTGAGTTGGGTAGACTTGATCCTGAGGGTTCGCTACGTTGGGATTCCTATAGGAGAGATTAGGATTGTTCATATAGTTGATGTACCCTCTATTGAAGCCAGCTTTATTCTGTATATATATGATCTCTTCAACCTGATCATCTTCAGCTTCCTGAGCCTGACTTGCTGATGCTTCACCCACAAAGTTCACAGATTTCTGCTGAGCCAGGATGAGCTTGTCAAGTTTCTAACTAAGAGATTGGATCTCCTGCTTGGTCTTATCAGAAGATGAAGATGGTCCTCTGTCTGATCTGTCGAAGTCCTAGTTGCCATCAGAGATTACAAGGTTCTCCACTAGCTCCCAGCCAGTGACTACATCTCTGTTGAGGAAATTTCCAATACAAGATGTATCCAATAGCATTCTTATCTTAGGGCTTGCTCCTCTGTACAGCGTACTAAGCAGTGACTCCTTGGTGAAACCATGGTGCGGACACTGCGTTGTGTACTCCTTGAATATCTCCCATGCTTCAGAGAAACTCTCATTGGTCCTCTGAGTGAAGCTGGAGATTTCGTTCTTGAACTTGGCAGTCCTTGACATAGAGAAGAACTTCAGCAGGAAAGCCTTCTTGCAGTTTTCCCAGGTTATTATGGAACCCTGAGGTAGTGCTCGTTCCCAGTAGGAAGCTTTGTCACCGAGAGAAAATGGAAAGAGGCGTAGCTTGAAGCTGTCATGTGAGATTCCATTGATCTTGGTGAACTCGCACAGTCTATCAAACTGGTCCAAATGAGCAAGCGGATTCTCCATAGGAAGTCCATGGATTTTCGTGGTTCTAGACCATGGAGATCAAACCAGTCTTGATCTCGAAGTTATTGGTGTTGACTGGAGGAGCTACAATTCCCTGCCTCTGAGAGTGAGTGTTTGGAGCGTCTCCTGTTCCAATCACCCTAGGCTGAGGAACTTGTTCTGCCATGACTGCAGGTGTCTCCAGAATTGGTTGTGCAGGAATGGGGGTAGCAGGTGTAGGTGTGGCTTGACAAGTATATTGGTTGATGCAATGTATGTGATCAAGTAACTGGATTAGGTTTTGGCTGCTTGAGAACCCATTTGCATTTAGAGAGTATTGACTCGAACAAATACTCGAGTGGTAAGGTCGAGTGGGGGTCGAGTGCTACAGTACCTGACACAAAACAAACAAAATTTTAAAACTAAATTAGTACCCAGATTTCAAAAGTAACAGACTTGATCTAGTAAGTCTTAAACTACTAATTGTGCAAACAAAAACACTCAAAACAGGCAACGACGCCAAATTGAAACTAGGATTTTGTTGCTCTCTAGCAAAGAAAGACAACCAAGCAATCAACCTAAGCCTAGAGGGGCAAAATACAATGTTTATCTATTGCAGTATAGTGGAAGGTTTAGTAACTATGTCGAACCAATCAAGAGTGGTCTACAGCAACTAGTAGATGATTAAGACTAGCTATTCAAGTAATTATCAAAAGGGTATGGTACTAGCAGTCTAAATGAGAAATCTACTAAAAACCCTAATTGATACTAGAGGTACCAAAGTCCGTCACACTTTAGCACATCATGAAACTAAGTAGGCAAAATCACAGTATTAGGGACAACTCGACCACAGTGATCGAGTGGTGAGGTCGAGTGCTACAGTAAAAATTGAGAAAAACTACATTGAACGAATACTAAACAAGCTGTGAACTTTGGGGGAAACAATAGGGACTTCAGGGATGGAAATCATAGGTTCGCAAATACTCTGCACTACTATAGCTATCAACCAGACATTTCATTACATGACTACCCTAGACAACAGACTTCATAACCAGCTCAATCCATGGGTCGTGGTAGAGAGCCTCAAGACCCAACCCAGTCAGCATAATGTGAGGAGTCGGTTCAGGCATGAAGATTCAGTCTATTCAAGTTGAGAAGAGTTCATAACAAGTGAATAGGTGGAGTCGTGACATAAATCAATGTTTGATGCATCCACCCTCACACTATTGTACTCTAGACCCCAAAAAACGTTTATCTAATGGCTTTAGGCATGGGTCGTGCTCCTTGATCAGGGGAGGACAAGCATTAAAAACACTCACCCAAGAGGGAAATCAACCTAGTGATGATCAACCTATCTAAACCATAGCAAAACAGAGTGAAGCTACCCTAATCCATCCTCAAAAACCCCAAATTTACTACTCACTCACAAAAATTATAACTTGGGTCCGAAACCAAGAAAAGCCTAAGCTTGACATATGTGATAGCCTATGATCTTGTGAGCAAGGTTGAAGAAAAAATAAAATGCAAATACTGATTTATTAAAAGTTATCAAAGATACAAGGTTGCAAAAATGAAGAACAGCTCAAGAACAAGAGAGAGAGAGAACTAAGAGATAAAACCTAGATTATGCTAAAAAACAATGATCCTACTCTATCTCCTTTGATTAGGTTTAATGAGGCGCTTTTACCCTAAGTGACAAAAGCGCTTATTACAATTCTTAGTTTTTTAGGAGAAATAGTCGGACAGTGCCCACTTGACCCAGCAGTCGAGTGGTGAGCTTGAGTGGGCCTGTGATTGGTCCTTGAGTGGTCACTCGAGTAGGCGGGTGGTGCTTAGGTCGAGTGAGCCTGTAATTGGTTGGTGAATGGTTACTCGAGTAGGTGGGTGGTGAGTGCTCACTCGAGTGCCTGGTCGAGTGGGCAGGTCAAGTGAGCCGCCTGTCTATTCTGCAATCTTCACTCGAGTCTATAGGACTTGACTGCACATCTCCACTCTGTTCATACAGCTTCACTGCAAATATTTCATTGCCTAGCAGTTTGATCCAAGCTTCACTTCATGAGCCAAAATCCAAGTATGCTCCATAAGCTCCATAAGTACCTGACAAGACCCCAACTATGCAAAATGCATGCAATGCCTATACAGAAATACTAAACATCCTATATGAAGGAGAAATGCATAGAATGGTATGAACAATGGCTAAAATCTACACTAGTAAAAACGTGCATAAAAAGTGGTGTTATCAATCTTATCACTCGCCCGAGTGGGGTTGACTCTCCTATCATAGTCAGAAGATCTTAGAGTCGCTTGCTGCCAGGTTTTCAATGAGCTTCATTGCTTCCTCCAGCGTGTTGCTCATGAAATCTCTCATACTGGCTGTGTCCATAGCCATTTGATACTTCATTTCAACTCCACTGTAGAAAAAGTTCATTCTGTCCGACTCGTTGTAGCTTCGAGGGGGACAGTCCCTTAGATATTCCTTATAGCGCTCCCAAGCTTCATAGAAGGACTCGGTACCAGCTTGGCGGAATGTGGCTATTTTGTTTTTTAGGGCTGCAGATCTAGCTTTGGTGAAGAACTGCTGAATGAAAGCAGCTCGGCATTCACCCCAGCTTGTGATAGATCCAAGACTCAAAGATTTCAGCCATCTATGAGCTTTATCAGCGAGGGAAAAAGAAAATAGTCTACAACGGAGGTAGTCTTGGGGGACTCTGCTGGCTTTAGTGGTACTACAGATCTCCTCAAATTCTGTTTAGCAAGGGCGATTATTTGAGGTTTAATCATAATCTTGCCTCTGGATATGAGGGGGAATAATATCAGATCGGTTCCTATAGTAGGCATGCAGGGCATCTTGCATGCCTAAGGTAACCCTGCGCGGAGGGACTTGCAGTTCTGGCGCAGTATCTACTCTCACCCTAGGAATTCCAGCATCATTGAGATGTCTTTGATTAACCTGACCCTCTCTCTGCTGGTTTTCCTCTGCATCCTCACCATCATTAACGGGGGAATGTTTCTAAGGTTATTAGGATCAGCCCATACTAACCTTATATTTTGCTTTCCTTGTGGTTTTGTTCTTCTTTGTTTCCTTGATCTTCCTTGTGGACTTCCTTGTCAACTCCTTTATGCTCAAATCTTGTAGATCTTTAGAAGTCTTGCTCCTTAATTGCATACACCTGAGAAGTAAAAGAAGTTAGAAAGTCAGATCCGATTACGAGGCTTTGGGATCGATCGATCTTGGAAGGGATCAGTCGATCTCACGAGAAAAAAGATCGATCAATCAAAGAAGAATCGATCAATCTTGCACAAAGTAGGATCGGTCGATCGTGCAAGAAGTAGGATCAGTCGATCTTATGGGGATCGGTCGATCTTATGGGGATCGGTCGATCTTGGAGGCGTAAATAAAATTGCAGAAAATAAAATTTCCTAGACTTGGTTTTAAAACTTCAATCTAAAGGCTAAAATTACTTCCCGGCAACGGCGCAAAAAATATGATGGCATGTTTTATGCATCAGGTTTTACCCAACATCTAAACTCCGCAAGTGCACGGTTGTGCGCGGCAGTATAATGGCGGGATCGATCTACAGAGAGTAAAGAGCACTATAGATCCATAAATCTAAACAAAGGTAGGATACAAATTGGAAAGTTGCCACAAAAATCAAATCCGAATAAAATCTTTAATTAAGGAAGGAAATCAATTTAAAAATAATGTTGAGATTTGGGAAATCGTAAGGATTTAAATAAATAAAAAAGATATTTAACCGGATTAGCAATTAAATGATCTAGATCTAGAACACAAACAATTTACCAAAATATATCTTTTCTTAAAAGCAAATATTAGTCTAATAAATCTTTTAATTAAAACCAAATATTATTCTACCATAAATCCGTTAGGACCCTATGATAGCAGATTTTGAGCAAGTTTGATAGAGTTCAATTGTAAATCCAGCTTTAACTTTTGAAAATCTGGAAATCAAGCCTACAAACTATAGACTCCGGGTAGAATAGCCAACACTAGCTGTACTATAAAACCCTATGAATCATTTGATATAATCGTCAACCTAACAAAAGCATTTGTTTCATAGAAGTAGAGATCTATTAACCATAATTCTAAGCTATAACAATAACCTAATTAAACATTAAATCCTTTTGAATATATCCCATCTCCTAACATACAGATCTACTCAACCATGGCAATCGGTTGATAGATCATGATGTTGTATGGTATGCAATTCAAAGAAAGAGATGAAGACAGAATGTAGATCTTGAAAATGCAATAAAAATACTTTAGATCTGAGAAAAATCAATGTAAAAGTTTACACATCTGAAATGAAAACAAAAATAGCAGAGTAACACTAAAAATCGTGTCTAGCTCTCTCTGGCCGCTTAGGAAATGATCCCTATTTATAGAATATTCGGAGTTAATGTGTGATATGGAGAATATTCCTTATTGGGATCGATCAATCCGACTTGGATTGATCGATCTTCTTCCTCTGATCTGTGCCACCTCATAGATTCCTTTGACTGACCGATTTGCTTCGGGATCAGTCGATCCTCGTTATGCTTGGTCAATCCTCTTCAGGATCGATCGATCCAGGATGTCTCCAAAATCCAATGATGTGTAAAAACGTCCAAAGTTACTCCATTTTGCACATTTTTGCTCCAAGGAAGTGAAAACCTGAAAATACACTAAAACCGGCCAAAAGAACACAAAACCTAACTTCTAGACTCAATAAGACAATTAAACCAATAGTAAAAACGGGTCAAAAGAGACACTCATCAGCATGAAACACTTAATAAATGATAAAGGGCCAACAATGGAGATTTCAGAAGTTCCCTTGGATCTCGGATGCTAGTGTACGGTAATGTTTGCTATTCTTATAGTAAAGTACATGTTGTACTGCTAAAGTTCAATTAACCTTTCACCAGGTTTCTTTTTGGTTTACATGATCAACATGGTGGATTTTTAAGCTAAGCGTAAGTTCTCGTTTTTCAAACTTCCACTTCTGAACTTTGTTTCATTGTCTTGTTGCTTTCTTGAGGACAAGCAAGGATTCAATTTTGGGGGTGTGATGAGTCTCTATTTTCACTAGTTTTTACTATTGTTTTTACATGTTTTACTGAGTCTAGAGTTAGGTCTCAAGTTAGGTTTTGTGTCCTTCTGGCCAGTTTTAGTGTCTTTTCGGGTTTTCACTTCATTGGAGCTAAAATGGGAAAAATGGAGCAACTTTGGACGTTTTTACACATTATTGGATTTTGGAGACACTCTGGATCGATCGATCCTGAAGAAAATCGACCAGGCATGAAAAGGATCGACCGATCCAGAGGCAGATTGGTCAGTCAAAGGAATCTATAAGGTGGCACGGATCAAAGGAAGGAGATCGATCGATCCAAGACGGATCAAAGGAAGGAGATCGATCGATCCAAGACGGATCAATCAATCCGGATCACGAATATTCTCTAAATCGCGCATGAACTCCAAAATTTAACCTAGAAGACTCCCTATAAATAAGGATCATTTTCTGAGCATCCAGAGAGATCTGGACATGATTTTTCACTGTTACTCTGTCATTTTCATTTTCATTTCAGATCTGTATTTACATTGTTTTTTCTCAAATCTATAATATTTTCCATTGCATTTTTAGATCTACACTCTGTTTTTATCTCTTTCTTTGCATTTTACATCGTACAACATCATGATCTATCAACCCATTTCCATGGTTGAGTAGATCTGCATGTTGGGAGATGAAATTTAATGTTTAATTAGGTTATTGTTATAGATTAGGGTTATGATAATTAGATATCTACTTCTATGAAACAAATGCTTTTGTTAGGTTGACGAGTCTATCAAATGATTCATAGGGTTTTATAATACAGTTAGCGTTGGTTATTCTACCCGGAGTCTATAGTTTGTAGGCTTGATTTCCAGGATTTCCAAGAGTTGGATATGGATCTACAAGTGAACTCTATCAAACTTGCTAAATACATGCTAGCATAAGGTCTTAGTGGACTTATGTTAGAATAATATTTACAACTTAAAAGAGATTTATTTTGGAAACGTATTTATGTTCTAGATCTAGATCATTAATTTACTAATCCGGTTAGATATCCTTTTTATTTATTTAAATCCCTGCGATTTCCCAAATCTCAACATTTAATTAATTGATTTTTATTTCCTTATTTAAAGATTTTATTTGAATTTTATTCGGATTTCCTTTGGTGACAGTTTTCCATATTTTTCATCCTAGCTCTGTTTAGATGTACAGATGTATAGTGCTCTTTACTCTCTGTGGCTTCGATCCCACCATTATAGTACCGCGCACAACCGTGCACTTGCAGGAACCATTGGTTGGGTAAAATATGATGCATAAAACATCACATCAAACATAGATGAAGCCTAATAACATGTGGGTATTTGCTGATGAAGATGGCTCAATGAAGACTGTGAAGTTACCCAACATGTCCTTCAGAATCAAGAAGGATCACGCCATGCTGTACTTCGCGCGAGACGAGTCACTGTTGATTCAGAGTTCAGGCAGTAAGCTTCGCCGAGGAGCTTCATCTAGCTCCACACATTCAGCTACTGAGGATGAGACTGTGCAGCCACCTCCAGAGACGCAACCTCCAGACACTTTCACTCCAGACTTTGTGTTTCCAGAGCCTCCTTCAGGTTATGAGGATGATGGTCCTATGTTTAAGAGATACATGGTCAGTACTATGAGGAGTATATGGTAGCTTGTCGCTTCTGGTGTCACTTGTAACTGTCCTACTTCAACACATCAGCGATCCCGCTGCCCTCCAGTTGATCCTCGCACTCCTCAGAGTTCTGATGATGACTATGTTTAGTCATATTTTCAGACATTTGGTTATTAGTTTTTCTTTCTTTTTTTTCTTTGAGACATTTTTTTTTTGGCTTTTTGCTTCTGTTTTTGCTTCTGTTTTTTCTTGGATATTGTTGAACTTATTATGTTTATCCTATTATCTTGTTATTTGACGTTTTTTGGAGCTCTTAATCAGGATTTAATGTCAGACAATGGATTGAATGACCATAGAATGGTGTGAGACTTAATTGCACGACCTTCTCAGTCGTGTCGACCGACACACACATTGTGTGTCGATCGACACGCACACCAATATGAGGTTACAATTTTTAAAACTTAACAATTCATCTTTGTCCATTTTTTCTTATTTTTCTCACCTTCATTTAGCTTAATTACATTGGGGACAGTGTAGTTTAAGTCTGGTGGAGGTTGTTACTAACTCTATTTATTCTTTTGAGAGTCAGTCCGAATTTTTGTTTCTTTTTTCAAAATTTTGTTTTATTGAGTCAACCCTAGTTAGAAACTATGAACTATCTCTTGGTCTATTGTCTTTGCTATGTTTTCTGGTGACCAATGTTGCATAACTTATTCAGATTCAACTAACGGAAAAGCTCCAAGTCTGGCTGGTTAACTTGAGATCTCCATACTTACAACATATGTCTGATATAGCATGAGCTAATTTCTATCAGTTCCTTTTACCTCATTGATGTGATTGGTGTCTAAGAGCTTGACTTTTCATTCATATTTGACCTGATAATACCAAAGTAAGTTATGGTATCTAGTCTCCCCCAAAAGTTATTATTAATAATAAAAGCCTGTATGGTTAAGTCTATGAGTGACCAAATGATTCTATGAAGTAAAAGCGGGTAAGAGAAATCTCTGCCCCCATACTTTTACTTCTTAACGAGATGCTGAAAGTAGGGATTGCTATGAGGGTTGGAGCGATCTGTGACCCATTATTCACTTCTAATAGGCTACCTTTATAGACAAAAGAAAAGAAAATGAAATCCAAAATAACAAAGGATTTAAGTCTGGGGAAGACAACAACACCATTATTGTTGTGAGGTTTATCTTGTTATGGTATAAGATGGCAGCTGAGTCTACAAGGTTCTTAGCATTGAGATCAAAGATGAGACCCAGCGATGAATGGCTTACTAAAGGGATATGTTGTTAAGTTGTGGTGGGTATTGAGAAGACTGTGAGTGACTACGGTAAATGTACATGGTGGTTCGTCTCTGAATGGTTCTTGTACCATGTGGATTACATGATGACGGGTAAGCACAATGTTCTAAAGAGTAGGTGAGTTTCACGATTTTCAAACTTCTTCCTTGATTCAGGTTTTTTTTTGCTTGAAGGCAAGGAAAAGCTAAGTCTGAGGGAGTTGATATATCATGGATTTTATGGTTCTTAACCATGATATATGCATTCGTTTGGAGTCTTTTGTATTATATATTGAGTCTTATTAGGTACAAACACGAGATGGACCTTGATGAGAACTTTGGAGCTTTTGGAGGCTTGTAGCTGAGCAAAACAACTTGGAGATGAACATTGCTGTCCATGTCGATCAACAGGCCTTGCCGGTGTCGGTCGACACACACATGACGTGAATGACACCTTCGAGATTTACCAAGTTTCAAGAATTGCAACTTTGCCCCAGAAGTTTCTAATGTTTATAATTGAGGCCTAGTTTGTGTTTTAGGTTAAACTTATGTTTTTAGCAATCCCAGACATTAAGATATCATATTGTAAGTTTTCATTGCAAGTTCTAAGCAAGTTTTGTGGAGAGAAGAATCAGAACTCAATCTTTGTAGATAGAAGATTCTGAACTCCCTTTATTTTCTATTTTATATTATGAGTATTATTCAGACCATGATTTGTGTTATCTCTTCTATGTCTCAGTAGTCACCTTGTTAGATCTAGGGATTTCAAAAGGTTTATAATGGTTTGTTGAATTGGGCATAAACATGTTAGGTTATCTATAATGTTCTCCATCTCGATTTGTTAATTACACTAGACTTAAGATTGATCACCTTAATTATGTTACCATAGGAATGTTGGTAGGCGCGAGAGTGCTATTGATATCCTGACCTAATCATAGATGAGCAAACAGCCTTTTCGCACCGAGAGTTGGTTTAGGAATTTTGTAAACATATCATGCTAGTTCATCATAGAGACTCTATCGATTGGTATTTTGCAAAGAGATTTGGTTTGGTTCTGTTTAGAGGATAGATGTCGTCGCAGCGAGAGTTGGATAGATATCATATTAGTGTTATGAGTTTAAGAACCAAACAAACACATGCAATCTAATTATTGATTTGCCCAGTTCACACTCCAGAGTATTCCTAACTGATCTTCCCTAGGTCTAGCGATTTTAATCACTTAAATTACATCCCCATTAACCTTGTTTACTTTATTTCATGGCTTTATTTTAATTTACTTTTATTGATCTAGCTTAACTTGAATCTGTTACATCTATTGTGTGAGTTTTCAGAGTCCTTGTGGATTTGATCCCTAAGTGTTGCAACTGATATCTTAATTTGAGAGTAGTTCTTGGATTATATTTGACCCCTGTCAGTGCCACGCTTACGGTGGAGGTCTCTCCAGGGTTTATGCTAGCCGAACTCCCATTTAACGGAGCAGAAGCGGGTCGTGGACCCGTTTCGGCAATCACTCCAGGTCCACTATGTCGTGACGCCGGGATCGACACTGTATCAGTGTCGTGTGTTGCGGCTCTACGATCTTCCGTTATAGATCGTTTGTTTTGAGTCACTTGGGCTACCGGAACGGTTGTCACAGTGCTGGTAGGTTGCGAAAGGACAGTGGTAAGCAGTCCTTCCGGAGCTGGGGATTATAGTCGATGTTGTACACATTTGCCCTGATCCGTTTCTATGGCTCGTGACCATGTTTTCCGATCTGAATTGATCCATTTCGATTTTCTCAAAGAGAAAGAATCTGCTCTGAATATAGAGATTTCTATAAACTTATCCCTACAGACGACGCTAAATTATGGGTGCTAAATACCACAAATTGTATTTTATAAGCGTAAGGACAAATCAAACGGCTAGACTCTCGTGCAAAGTAACAAATCTTAATAGCTGAATGAATCAAAAGGGATTTTAATGATATGCAATCGTGCTTACACAAAGGGAGAATAAACAAGAAGTAAACGAGAGCTTGTACGAGAGGTCGTAGTATGAATTTCTAGACTAAGAATTAGGTAAAAAACTAGATGGCAAATTTTTTGACTTTGCTGACTTTAAATATGACCTTTTGCTCTAACTTCCTCCTTAAATATCGTCCCCTGACTGGTGTAACTTCTTCCAAAATATCCTCTTTTTGATCTGACCGTTGTTTGACTTATTCTTACTTGACGTCCTGCGGGAGATTGTACTGCGGCAGGATCTCTGGTAAGTCCTAAGTATGCGCTGTGGTTCTCATGGATATCCCTGGATGTCTTGTAGAGTTTTCTCAATCTATTTTCACCGGTCAATTCGGCAACATAGGTCCTGCTTGCTGCAAAACATTTTTAGAAGCTGAAGCTAACTGCATCCCAAAATTACCATTCAATCCATTTGTTCTCCCGATGCTTAAGGAACAATATTTAAGAACTGTTGACGCAGTTCCTCCTACCACAATTAGAGTATAGATTGTTTATCGAAAATAACTATGTAATTTTCTACTTTTTGTCTTTTATTTTTCAAGTTCTTAGAAAATTCTATAGCTTTATTGTTAAACTCCAAAAATACAATGATATTATAATAATGATTTCAAAGTCCTATTTTAATCAGAACTTAGTCCTTCTTCTATGCCTCCCTAAGAATCGAGTCAAGTGTTAATCTAATGTTTCAAAATTTTGAGTTGTTCTCATAAGTCTTTTAGATCGTATATAACAAAAACCTATGACCTAAAACTATTGACAACATATCCTTGCAAATATGCGAGTGTGAGTGTGGGTTACAGAAACAAAACAAAATTTATAATAAGGAAATTACCAGATTATTTTTTCTGAAGAGTACATTTAATATATCAGGAAAAGACAATGTAAGGTATATTTATTTTCTATATAGATAATTAACATTTTTTGGTTTACTATTTAACAGTTATTATCCAACATTTGATAATCAATAGTTTTATTAAATGTAATAGTAAAATTTTAAAATGACAATTTTACTAGTATAATTTTAATTTTTATAAATAAATTATATTTTCTTATATGAATAGTAATAAAATTCTGGTTTGACTAATTAAAATTGTAAAATTTAAGATTAAAAACTTAAATATTTAGAAATTCTCAACGGTGAGATATGCTAAGAGTTTCTTAACACATATTTATATTACTTTAATTTTACTTTAGTTAAATTATTTAATTTAAAATAACAAACAAGGAAGGAACAAATAAATGTCATATAAATGTGTAGAAACGTTTCTTTATGGTTCTAAAAGAAGAGACGTGTCTTACATCTTTCCTCACTTTTTATTATTTATTTTTCATTTTGTTTAAGTAGTAGAGGCTTCATCAAATATAATTGATGGAGATGCTTTTATATCTTTTGACAAAGAAAATATATATGAATAACATGAAAAAATACACTAGTCTTTCTCGTACTTACAACTACATGAGGAGGAAATGTGTATGAAAATGTTTTTTTAATTTATCAAGTGAGTATCTACGTCTAATATATAAGCACATTAAATGTAGATTTTGTTGGTCTTTGGTTATTATTTGATATATTAAGTTTTTTTTTTTGAATAATAACTACTCCTATATTTCGGCGCCGGAAAGGATATCGAATATTTTCACTTCCGTTTGGACAGCGAGACAAATCTTTTAACTATTGATTTACTTGTTTTCTTTGGTTTCAATATTAATCCAAAAGACAACCAAAACATCCACTTTTATACTATTCGTACGAATATATATTTCTTATGGTAATACTATTTTTTGTCGATCAATAATTTTAATAGATAAACTATCCAATAGTCAATCATCATCATGATTTTTTTTCACCTCAAAGGAGTAGTTTATTTTATTTCGCTTAGTCAAAATTAATTTACAGCCTCACCATATAGAGAGACAAAATATTTGAAAAGTGTAAGATATTTGTTATTGTGCCAGAAAGAGTGAGAGCAAGAACTACTTGTAAAACACAAATGTTAAAAGAGGAATAAAAAAAGATTAAATCAACTCAAAACGAAGAACTCTAACCTTGTATGATAGTTTAGATTCTATAATATAAAAAATTATTTATGAATCCAAGTTCTATTTTAATCAATGTGGCTGGTCTCTTCCTCTCAAAGGTTTAATTTGAATTTAAAAATTGTTAAATAAGCTTCTAATTAAAAATTAAAGATGTTTATCAATACCATTAATATTGTAGTTTCACTTCTTCCCATATAATTAAATAACAAATGTTATATTTTCATCATTAAAATAAAACTCTATCGAATCATACTTGAGGGAGTCTTCATTTATTGTGCAATATCTCAAAATATCTATTAAAAATGTGGGTTTGATCATATGTTTGTACTCTCTGTAAATGCTCAACTTATACCATAGTTTCCAATTCCATTTATTTATTCATCCCAAACGAATCCTGGTATGCCTGGATTATCAGACATAATGAAATGTTGGTCATCAGTCATCGATATTCCTGGATGTCTTGTAGAGATTTCTTAATCCATTTTCACCGGTTAATTCGGCAACATAGATCCTGCTTACTGCAAAGCATTTTTAGAAGCTGAAGTTAACTACATCCCAAAATTACCATTTAGTCCATTTATTTTCTCTATGCTTAAGGAACAATGTTCAAGAACTGTTGGTGCAGTTCCTCCTACTATAAACAGAGTATAGATTGTTTATTAAAAATAAATATGTAATTTTCTACTTTTTATTTTTTATCTTTCAAGTCTTAGAAAATTTTATAGCTTTATTGTTATACTCCAGAATTACAATAATATTATAATAACGATTTCAAAGTCCTATTTTAATCGGTACTTAGTCCTTCTTCTTTGCCTCACTAAGAATTGAGTCAAGTATTAATTTAATGTTTCAAAATTTTGAGTTGTTCTTATAAGTCTTTTAGATCGTATATAACAAAAAGCTATGACCTAAAACCGTTGACAATATATCCTTGCAAATATGCGAGTATGGGTTATAAAAACAAAACAAAATTTATAATGAGGAAATTACCAAATTATCTTTTTGGAAGAGTACATTTAACATATCATGAAAAGATAATATAAGGTATATTTATTTTCTATAACAATAATATACAATTTTTTGGTTACAATTCAATGGTTATGATCCACCACTTGATAATCAATAGTTTTATTAAACTTATTATTAAGATTTTAAAATGATAATTTATTTAGTCTAATTTTAATTTTTATAAATAAATAAATAATGTTTGCCTATATGAATAGTAATAAAATATTGGTTTGACTTATTAAAATTATAAAAATTAAGATTAAAAACTTAGATATTTAGAACATTCGCAACTGTGAGATATCCTAAGAGTCTCTTGACACATAATTATGTTACTTTAATTTTAGTTTTGTTAAATTATTTAATTTAAAATAACAAACGAGGAAGGAACCAATGAATTTCATAAAAATAAGTAGAAACGTTTCTATAGGATTCTTAAAGAAGAGACATATCTCACATATTTCCTCACTTTTTATTATTTATTTTTAAGTTTTTTTAATTAGTAGAGACTCCATCAGATACACAGATGGAGATGCTTTTATATCTTTCGACGAAGAAAAAATATATAAATAACGTGAAAAAATACACTAGCCTTTCTCGGACTTATAACTACAGGAGGCGGAAATGTGTATGAAAATGTTTGTTTAATTTATCAGCATATTATATGTAGATCTTTGTAGGTTTTTGGTTATTATTTGATATTTTAAATTTCTTTTTTTGAAATTTAATATTGGTAAAGATATCCAATATTGTCACTTCCGCTTGGGCAGCGGAATGAGTCTTTCAACCATTGATTCGCTCTGTTTTCTTCGATTTCAATATTAATCCAGACGATAACAAAAACATCCATTTTTATACTCTTCTCGTATGAATATATATTTTTTATGGTAATACTATTTTTTGTCGACAAATAAATTTAATATAAATAAAATATCCAAAAGTCAATCATCATCATGATTGTTTTTTCACCTCAAAGGGAGTAGTTTATTTCATTTTGCTTAGTCAAAAATAATTTACACCCTCACCATATAGAGAGACAAAATACTTGAAAAGTATAAGATATTGGTTAGTGTGCAAGAAAGAGGGAGAGCGAGAACTACTTGTAAGACATAAATGTTAAAAGAGGATTAAAAAAAGATTAAATCAACTCAAAACCGAAGAACTGTTACCTTGTATGATCGATTTAGATTCTGTGATATATAAGATTATTTATGAATCCTTGTTATATTATAATCAATGTCGCTGGTCTCATCCTCTCAGAGGTTTCATTTGAATTTACGAATGGCTAAATAAACTTCTAACTAAATTTTAAGACGTTTTTCGAAGCCACTAATACTGTAGTTCCATGTCTTCCTATATAAATAAACAAAAATATTATATTTTTCAACATCAAAATAAAACTCAATTGAATCATATTTGAGAAAGTTTTCATCTTGTGAAATATCTGAAAATGTTTATTAAAAGTGTGGGTTTTCTTCTAGCGATCATATGTTTTGTAGTCTCCGTAAATGCTCAACTTATACCTCAGTTTCCAATTCCATTTCTCTATCCATGAAGAAAATCTCTAGTATTTCTCATACTTACAACTACCTGAGGAGGAAATGTGGATGACAATGTTTTTAAATTTATTAATTGCGTATCTAGGTCTAATATCTAAGCAGATTAAATGTAGATTTGTTTTGTTCTTTGGTTATTATTTGATATATTAAGTTTCTTTGTTGACCAATAACTACTCCCAAATTTTGACGATGATAAGGTTATCCAATATTGTCACTTCCGTACGGGCTGCAAGACGAGTCTTTCAACAATTGATTCACTCTTTTCTCTTCTGTTTCAATATTAGTCCAAATGACGACCAAAATATCCGCTATTATACTCTTCGTATGAATATATATATATTTCTTCTGGTAATGCATTTTTTTTGTCGGCAAAATAAATATTATAGTTTCACTGTCACTGTTCTCATCCTCCCAATGTCGTTATTAATGGCATTATTTACGAATACAAGTTATATTTTAATCAATGTAACAGGTCTCATCCTCTCAGAGGTTTCATTTGAATTTAAGAATGGCTAAAAAACTTCTAATTAAAATTAAAAATGTTTATCAATGCCATTAATACTGTAGTTTCACTTCTTCGTATATAAATAAACAACAAATGTTATATTTTTCATCGTAAAAATAAAAATCAAATTTGAGGGAGTTTTCATTTCTTGTGAAATATCTCAAAATGTCTGTTAAAAATGTGGATTTTCTTCTAGCGATCTTATGCTTGGTTGTCTCCGTAAATGCTCAATTTATACCACAGTTTCCAATTCCATTTCTGTATCTAATCCAACCAAATCCTGGTATGCCTGGACTACCAGACATAATGAAATGTTGGTCATCAGTCATGGATATCCCTGGATGTCTTGTAGAGATTTCTCAATCTAGGTCCTGCTTGCTGCAAAGCATTTTTAGAAGCTGAAGATAACTACATTCCAAAATTACCATTCAATCCATTTGTTCCTCCTATGCTTAAGGAACAATGTTCAAGAACTGTTGGCTCAGTTCCTCCTTCCAGAAATAGAGTATAGATTGTATATTTAAAAGAACTATGTAGTTTTCTACTTTTTATCTTTTATTTTCAAGTTTTTAGAAAAAATCTATTTAGCTATATTGTTACAAAAACAAAATATATTTTATAAAGAGGGAATTACCAATTTTTTTTATAGAGTACATGTTATAACATATCATGAAAAGATAATATAACGTATATTATTTTTCTATAACAATAATATACAGTTTTTGGTTTACAATTCAATGCTTATGATCCAACTCTTGATAATCAAAATTTTTAACTGGTCTCATCCTCTCAGAGGTTTCATTTGAATTTAAGAATGGCTAAATAAACTTCTAATTAAAATTAAAGATGTTTGTCAATGCCATTAATACTGTAGTTTCACTTCTTCCTATATAAATAAACAACAACAGTTCTATTTTTCATCATAAAAATAAAAATTAAATTTGAGGGAGTTTTCATTTCTTGTGAAATATCTCAAAATGTCTGTTAAAAATGTTGGTTTTCTTCTAGCGATCATATCCTTGGTTGTCTCAGTAAATGCTCAATTTATACCACAATTTCCAATTCCATTTCTGTATCCAATCCAACCGAATCCTGGTATGCCTGGACTACCAGACATAATGAAATGTTGGTCATCAGTCATGGATATCCCTGAATGTCTTGTAGATATTTCTCAATCTATTTACACTGGTCAATTTGGCAACATAGGTCCTACTTGCTGCACATCATTTTTAGAAACTGAAGCTAACTGCATCCCAAAATTACCATTCAATCCATTTGTTCCTCCTATGCTTTAGGAACAATGTTCAAGAACTGTTGGCGCAGTTCCTGCTACCAGAGATAGAGTATAGAATTTTTATTGAAAAGAACTATGTAATTTTCAACTTTTTATCTTTTATTTTCAAGTTTTTAGGAAATTATATTTAGCTATATTGTTATACTCCAAAATTATAATAATATAATAAAAACACTTTCAAAGTCCATTTTTATCAGTACTTAGTCCTTCTTCTATGCATCCCTAGGAATCGAGTCAAGTGTTAGTTTAGTGTTTCAAAATTTTGAGTTGTTATCATAAGTCTTTTAGATTGTATATAACAAAAACATACGACCTAAAACCATTGTCAACATATCCGTGCAAGTATGCGAGTGTGGGCTACAAAAACAAAACAAAATTTATAATGAGGGAATTACCATTATCTTTTTTGAAGAGTACATATTATAACATATCATGAAAAGATAATATAAGGTATATTTATTTTCTATAACAATGATATACAGTTTTTGGTTTACAATTCAATGCTTATGATCCAACTCTTGATAATCAAAATTTTTATTTAACATATTAGTAAGATTTTAAAATGTTAATTTTATTAGTTAAAATTTTAGTTTTATAAATAAATAAATTATATTTTCTTGTGTGAATAGTAATAAAATATTGATTTGAATTTTTAAAAATATAAAAATTATAAACTTATATAGATTCTCAATGGCGAGATATGCTAAATGTCTCATAAAGTATTTAATAATGTTACTTGAATTTTAGTTTATTAAATTATTTTATTGAAAATAACAAACAAGGAAGGAATAGAAATGTGTAGTAATGTTTCTCATGGGTTCTAAAAGAAGAGACATATCACTTATCCTTTCTCACTCTTTATTATTTACTTTTCGTTTTTTAGTAAGTCTAGAATCCATCAGATACCACTGATGGAGATGCTCATATATCCTTTGATGAAGAAAAAATATAAACAACATGAAGAAAATTACTAATATTTCTCGTACTTACAACTACCTGAGGAGGAAATGTGGATGACAATGATTTTAAATTTTACAATTGCGTATCTAGCTCTAATAATTAAGCAGATTAATTGTAGACTTGTTTTGGTCCTTGGTTATTATTTAATATATTAAGTTTCTTTGTTGAATAATAACTACTCCAAGATTTTGGCGATGATAAGGTTATCCAATAATGTCACTTCCGTACGGGCTGCAAGACGAGTCTTTCAACCATTGATTCACTCTTTTTCTTCGGTTTCAATATTAGTCCAAATGAGGACCACAAAATCCACTATTATACTCTTCGTATGAATATAAATATCTTCTGGTAATACATTTTTTTGTCGGCAAATAAATACTGTAGTTTCACGGTCGCTGGTGTCATCCTCCCAGTATCGTTATTAATGACATTATTTATGAATCCAAGTTATATTTTAATCAATGTAGCTGGTCTAATCCTCTTAGTAGTTTCACTTGAATTTAAGAATGACTAAATAAACTTCTAATTAAAATTAAAGATGTTTGTCAATGACATTAATACTGAAGTTTCACATCTTCCTATATAAATAAACAACAATTTTCTTTTTTTCATCATCAAAATAAAAATCAAATTTGAGAGAGTTTTCATTTCTTGTGAAATATCTCAAAATGTCTATTAAAAATGTGGGTTTTCTTCTAGCGATCATATGCTTGGTTGTCTCCGTAAAAGCTCAATTTATACCCCTGTATCCAATTCAATTCTTTTATCCAATCCAACCGAATCCTGGTATGCCTGGACTACCAGACATAATGAAATGTTGGTCATCAGTCATGGATATCCCTGGATGTCTTGTAGAGATTTCTCAATCTAGGTCCTGCTTGCTGCAAAGCATTTTTAGAAGCTGAAGCTAACTACATCCCAAAATTACCATTCAATCCATTTGTTCCTCCTATGCTTAAGGAACAATGTTCAAGAACTGTTGGCGCAGTTCCTCCTTCCAGAAATAGAGTATAGATTGTATATTGAAAAGAACTACGTAGTTTTCTACTTTTTATCTTTTATTTTCAAGTTTTTAGAAAAAATCTATTTAGCTATATTGTTACAAAAATAAAATATATTTTATAAAGAGGGAATTATCATTATCTTTTTTGAAGAGTACATGTTATAACATATCATGAAAAGATAATATAAGGTATATTATTTTTCTATAACAATAATATACAGTTTTTGGTTTACAATTCAATGCTTATGATCCAACTCTTGATAATCAAAATTTTTAACTGGTCTCATCCTCTCAGAGGTTTCATTTGTATTTAAGAATGGCTAAATAAAATTCTAATTAAAATTAAAGATGTTTGTCAATGCCATTAATACTGTAGTTTCACTTCTTCCTATATAAATAAACAACAACAGTTCTATTTTTGATCATCAAAATAAAAATCAAATTTGAGGGAGTTTTCATTTCTTGAGAAATATCTCAAAATGTCTATTAAAAATGTTGGTTTTCTTCTAGCGATCATATGCTTGGTAGTCTCCGTAAATGCTCAATTTATACCACAATTTCCAATTCCATTTCTTTATCCAATCCAACCGAATCCTGGTATGCCTGGACTCCCAGACATAATGAAATGTTGGTCGTCAGTCATGGATATCCCTGGATGTCTTGTAGAGATTTCTCAATCTATTTTCACCGGTCAATTCGGCAACATAGGTCCTGCTTGCTGCAAAGCTCTTTAGAAGCTGAAGCTAACTGCATCCCAAAATTACCATTCAATCCATTTCTTCCTCCTATGCTTAAGGAACAATGTTCAAGAACTGTTGGTGCAGTTCCTCTTACCAGAAACAGAGTATAGATTGTTTATTGAAAAGAACTATGTAGTTTTCTTCATTTTATCTTTTATTTCCAAGCTTTTTAGAAAATTCTATTTTGCTATATTGTTATGCTCCAAAAATATAATGATATAATAAAAACACTTCTATTTTTATCAGTACCTAGTCCTTCTTCTATGCATCCCTAGGAATCGATTCAAGTGTTAGTTTAGTGTTTCAAAAATTTGAGTTGTTCTCATAAGTCTTTTAGATTGTATGTAACAAAAACCTACGACCTACAACCATTGCCAACATATCCTTGCAAGTATGCGAGTGTGGGTTACGAAAACAAAACAAAATTTATAATGAGGGAATTACCATTATCTTTTTTGAAAAGAGTACATGTTACAACATATCATGAAAAGATAATATAATGTATATTTATTTTCTACAACAATAATATACAGTTTTTTTGTTTACAATTCAATGCTTATGATCCAACTCATGATAATCAAAAAAATTTTTAAACATATTAGTAAGATTTAAAAATGATAATTTTATTAGTTAAAATTTTAGTTTTATAAATAAATAAATTATGATTTCTTGTGTGAATAGTAATAAAATATTGATTTGAATTATTAAAATATAAAAATTTTAACATTAGATAATTAGAGATTCCCAACGGCGAGATACGCTAAGAGTCTCTTAAAGTATTTAATAATGTTACTTTAATTTTAGTTTATTAAATTATTTTATTTAAAATAACAAACAAGGAAGGAACCAATGAATGACATAAAAATGTTTAGTAATATTTCTCATGGGTTCTAAACGAAGAGACGTATCTCTTATCCTTTCTCACTCTTTATTATTTACTTTTCATTTTTAATAAGTCTAGAATCCATCAGATACTACTGATGGAGATGCTCTTATATCCTTTGATGAAGAAAAAATATAAACAACATGAAGAAAATCACTAGTATTTCTCATACTTACAACTACCTGAGCAGGAAATGTGGATGACAATGTTTTTAAATTTACCAATTGAGTACCTAGGTCTAATAATTAAGCAGCTTAAATGTAGATTTGTTTTGGTCTTTGGCTATTATTTTATATATTAAGTTTCTTTGTTGAATAATAACTACTCCTAAATTTTGACGAAGATAAGGCTATCCAATAATGTCACTTCCGTACGGGCTGCAAGACGAGTCTTTCAACCATTGATTCACTCTTTTTCTTCGGTTTCAATATTAGTCCAAATGATGACCAAAATATCCATTATTATACTCTTCGTATGAATATATATTTCTTATGGTAATACATTTTTTTGTAAGCAGATAAATACTGTAGTTTTACTGTCGCTGGTCTCATCCTCCCAATGTCCTTATTAATGGCATTATTTATGAATCCAAGTTATATTATAATTAATGTAACTGGTCTCATCCTCTCAGAGGTTTCATTTGAATTTAAAAAAGGCTAAATAAACTTCTAATTAAAATTAAAGATGTTTGTCAAAGCCATTAATACTGTAGTTTCACTTCTTCCTATACAAATAAACAACTAATGTTCTATTTTTGATCATCAAAATAAAAATCAAATTTGAGGGAGTTTTCATTTCTTGAGAAATATCTCAAAATGTCTAGTAAAAATGTTGGTTTTCTTCTAGCGATCATATGCTTGGTAGTCTCCGTAAATGCTCAATTTATACCACAATTTCCAATTCCATTTCTTTATCCAATCCAACCGAATCCTGGTATGCCTGGACTCCCAGACATAATGAAATGTTGGTCGTCAGTCATGGATATCCCTGGATGTCTTGTAGAGATTTCTCAATCTATTTTCACCGGTCAATTCGGCAACATAGGTCCTGCTTGCTGCAAAGCATTTATAGAAGCTGAAGCTAACTGCATCCCAAAATTACCATTCAATCCATTTTTTCCTCCTATGCTTAAGGAACAGTGTTCAAGAACTGTTGGTGCAGTTCCTCCTACCAGAAACAGAATATAGATTGTTTATTGAAAAGAACTATGTAGTTTTCTTCATTTTATCTTTTATTTTCAAGCATTTTAGAAAATTCTATTTTGCTATATTGTTATGCTCCAAAAATATAATGATATAATAAAAACACTTTCAAAGTTCTATTTTTATCAGTACCTAGTCCTTCTTCTATGCATCCCTAGGAATCGAGCCAAGTGTTAGTTTAGTGTTTCAAAATTTTGAGTTGTTCTCATAAGTCTTTTAGATTGTATGTAACAATAACCTACGACCTACAACCATTGCCAACATATCCTTGCAAGTATGCGAGTGTGGGTTACGAAAACAAAACAAAATTTATAATGAGGGAATTACCATTATCTTTTTTGGAAAGAGTACATGTTACAACATATCATGAAAAGATAATATAATGTATATTTATTTTCTATAACAATAATATACAGTTTTTTTGTTTACAATTCAATGCTTATGATCCAACTCATGATAATCAAAAAAGTTTTTAAACATATTAGTAAGATTTAAAAATGATAATTTTATTAGTTAAAATTTTAGTTATACAAATAAATAAATTATGATTTCTTGTGTGAATAGTAATAAAATATTGATTTGAATTATTAAAATATAAAAATTTTAACATTAGATAATTAGAGATTCCCAACGGCGAGATACGCTAAGAGTCTCTTAAAGTATTTAATAATGTTACTTTAATTTTAGTTTATTAAATTATTTTATTTAAAATAACAAACAAGGAAGGAACCAATGAATGACATAAAAATGTTTAGTAATATTTCTCATGGGTTCTAAACGAAGAGACGTATCTCTTATCCTTTCTCACTCTTTATTATTTACTTTTCATTTTTAATAAGTCTAGAATCCATCAGATACCACTGATGGAGATGCTCTTATATCCTTTGATGAAGAAAAAATATAAACAACATGAAGAAAATCACTAGTATTTCTCATACTTACAACTACCTGAGCAGGAAATGTGGATGACAATGTTTTTAAATTTACCAATTGAGTACCTAGGTCTAATAACTAAGCAGCTTAAATGTAGATTTGTTTTGGTCTTTGGCTATTATTTTATATATTAAGTTTCTTTGTTGAATAATAACTACTCCTAAATTTTGACGAAGATAAGGCTATCCAATATTGTCACTTCCGTACGGGCTGCAAGACGAGTCTTTCAACCATTGATTCATTCTTTTTCTTCGGTTTCAATATTAGTCCAAATGATGACCAAAATATCCATTATTATACTCTTCGTATGAATATATATTTCTTATGGTAATACATTTTTTTGTAAGCAGATAAATACTGTAGTTTTACTGTCGCTGGTCTCATCCTCCCAATATCCTTATTAATGGCATTATTTATGAATCCAAGTTATATTATAATTAATGTAACTGGTCTCATCCTCTCAGAGGTTTCATTTGAATTTAAAAAAGGCTAAATAAACTTCTAATTAAAATTAAAGATGTTTGTCAAAGCCATTAATACTGTAGTTTCACTTCTTCCTATATAAATAAACAACTAATGTTCTATTTTTGATCATCAAAATAAAAATCAAATTTGAGGGAGTTTTCATTTCTTGAGAAATATCCCAAAATGTCTATTAAAAATGTTGGTTTTCTTCTAGCGATCATATGCTTGGTAGTCTCCGTAAATGCTCAATTTATACCACAATTTCCAATTCCATTTCTTTATCCAATCCAACCGAATCCTGGTATGCCTGGACTCCCAGACATAATGAAATGTTGGTCGTCAGTCATGGATATCCCTGGATGTCTTGTAGAGATTTCTCAATCTATTTTCACCGGTCAATTCGGCAACATAGGTCCTGCTTGCTGCAAAGCATTTTTAGAAGCTGAAGCTAACTGCATCCCAAAATTACCATTCAATCCATTTTTTCCTCCTATGCTTAAGGAACAGTGTTCAAGAACTGTTGGTGCAGTTCCTCCTACCAGAAACAGAATATAGATTGTTTATTGAAAAGAACTATGTAGTTTTCTTCATTTTATCTTTTATTTTCAAGCATTTTAGAAAATTCTATTTTGCTATATTGTTATGCTCCAAAAATATAATGATATAATAAAAACACTTTCAAAGTTCTATTTTTATCAGTACCTAGTCCTTCTTCTATGCATCCCTAGGAATCGAGTCAAGTGTTAGTTTAGTGTTTCAAAATTTTGAGTTGTTCTCATAAGTCTTTTAGATTGTATGTAACAAAAACCTATGACCTACAACCATTGCCAACATATCCTTGCAAGTATGCGAGTGTGGGTTACGAAAACAAAACAAAATTTATAATGAGGGAATTACCATTATCTTTTTTGGAAAGAGTACATGTTACAACATATCATGAAAAGATAATATAATGTATATTTATTTTCTATAACAATAATATACAGTTTTTTTGTTTACAATTCAATGCTTATGATCCAACTCATGATAATCAAAAAAGTTTTTAAACATATTAGTAAGATTTAAAAATGATAATTTTATTAGTTAAAATTTTAGTTTTATAAATAAATAAATTATGATTTCTTGTGTGAATAGTAATAAAATATTGATTTGAATTATTAAAATATAAAAATTTTAACATTAGATAATTAGAGATTCTCAACGGCGAGATACGCTAAGAGTCTGTTAAAGTATTTAATAATGTTACTTTAATTTTAGTTTATTAAATTATTTTATTTAAAATAACAAACAAGGAAGGAACCAATGAATGACATAAAAATGTTTAGTAATATTTCTCATGGGTTCTAAACGAAGAGACGTATCTCTTATCCATTCTCACTCTTTATTATTTACTTTTCATTTTTAATAAGTCTAGAATCCATCAGATACCACTGATGGAGATGCCCTTATATCCTTTGATGAAGAAAAAATATAAACAACATGAAGGAAAATCACTAGTATTTCTCATACTTACAACTACCTGAGCAGGAAATGTGGATGACAATGTTTTTAAATTTACCAATTGAGTACCTAGGTCTAATAATTAAGCAGATTAAATGTAGATTTGTTTTGGTCTTTGGTTATTATTTTATATATTAAGTTTCTTTGTTGAATAATAACTACTCCTAAATTTTGACGAAGATAAGGCTATCCAATATTGTCACTTCCGTACGGGCTGCAAGACGAGTCTTTCAACCACTGATTCACTTTTTTTCTTTGGTTTCAATATTAGTCCAAATGACGACCAAAATATTGACAGGGGTCAAATATAACCCTAGAAGCTACCCTCTCAAATTAAGAGGTCAGTTGCAGCAATTAGGGGTTGAATCTACAAGGACTCTGAAAACTCATACAATAGATTGTAACAGATTCGAATGAAGCTAAATGTAATAAATAGAAACTAAATAAAGCAATGGAATAAACAAAATAGCAATTAAACGAGGTTGATTCAAGTGATTAAAAGCGCTAGACCTAAGGACATCAATTAGGAAAACTCAGGAAAGTGAACTGGGCAATTGGTAAATCAAGTCTAAAGTGTTTGTTCGGTTCTTAAACTCATAACAGTAATGTGATATCTCATCCAACTCATTCAGCTATATCAATCTCCTTTCCGCGGCAGGTTTGATATCATAGTTCAGCAACTTAACATCCCATGCGGCATTATGTTCAAGTTCAACCGGGAGATGACAAGCTTTAGTGATGTCTTATAAGCTGTCCGATATGCCCATAGTGCATTGTCAAGTTTCACGGACCAATCCTTGCGTGTCCGATATACAGTCTTCTCCAGGATTTCCTTAATGTGCCTATTCGAAACTTCCACTTGACCACTTGTCTGCGGATGATAAGGTGTCGCGAGTCCGTGCTGTACTCCATGCTTCTTCAAAAGTTTAGCAAATACCTTATTGATGAAGTGTGATCCACCATTGCTAATGACTATGCGAGGCACTCCAAATCTGGGGAAGATTATGGACTTCAAAAGCTTGATAACAACAGCTGCATCATTGGTGGGAGTAGCCACAGCTTCTACCCACTTAGAAACATATTCCACAGCAACAAGTATGTATCTATTCCCAAAAGATGATGGGAAAGGCCCCATGAAATCAATACCCAACAGACAAACACTTCTACCTCTAGAATGAAGTTTTGTGGCATCTCATTCCTCTTACTGATCTTTCCCCTTCTCTGACAAATATCACAACGTGCTATGAATGCATGAGCATCCCGAAACATTGTAGGCCATCAAAATCCAGCTTGAAGTACCTTAGACACTATTTTGAAGGTTGCAAAGTGTCCCACATATTCAGATTCATGGCAATGAAACAGAATCTCAGCAACCTCTGTCTCTGCTACACATCTTCTATACATCCCATCAGAACAATGCTTGAATAGATAAGGTTCATCCCAAAAATACCTTCTAAGCTCTCTAAAGAGTCTCTTTTTTGCATAATCCTTAAGGTGATTTGGGGGTACATCAGCACAAGGTAGTTGGCAATATCAGCATACCAAGGTTTAGTGGAAACAACCTTCATTGCAAAACATATATGCACATGAGATGTCCCGGATCGTTTACTTGGCAACGTGTCGACTGATACAGGCAGCTCCTGTCGGTCAACATGAGTGCTACCTCTTCCGTTCTCGCCAAATTCTCTATCCAAACTTGTTTCCACAAAATAGATATTCTCCTCAGGTAATAAATCATTAATAGGCACGTCATCTGTGATCCTTATCCTTGAAAGATGATCAGAAACTCTATTCTCAATGCCCTTCTTGTCCTTAACTTCAATATTAAACTCTTGGAGAAGAAGTATCCATCGCAACAACCTTGGTTTAGCATCCTTCTTGTTCATTAAGTATTTCAAAGCGGCATGATCTGTACGAACAATAACATTAGAACCCACAAGATAATTTCTGAACTTCTCCACAGCAAACACCACAGCCAATAATTCGTTCTCGGTAGTTGCATAGTTCTTTTGAGCATCATCCAATGTCTTACTCGCATAGTATGTGGCCAAAGACGAAAGAATGATCAAATACCTACATGTCTTACAGAAGTTGGCGAAAGATTTCACGACTTTTAATCTCGTCAAAATCTCCAGAAATGATAATAGATTGACAGATGCACTCGCAGCCTTAGCAACTATGGCCAACCCGATAAACTCAAGATCGATTCCAATAGAAGCCATGGAAAGGCCAAGCATTGAACTTTCACAAGATGTTTGTGTTCTAGTAAATGAAGATGACGAACAAATAACACCAGAAGCCGAGCTACCTGAAGATTGGAGGATCCATATCCAAGAATACATCGATAATGGAACGCTTCCAGCTGACAAGTGGGAAGCAAGGTGACTTAAGGCATGAGCTGCTCGATACACAATCATTAACAATGCTCTCTACAGATGGAGTTCGTCCAATTACCTGTTAGTTTGTATCCAAGGCAAATAAATTTACCGAGTCATGGCCGAAACGCATGAAGGAGCAGGTGGAAACCACTCTGGAGGACAACCTCTCGCTCTAAAAATCAGAAGGCATGGACACTATTGGCCGAGCATGATCACAGACTGCGAATCTTTCGCAGCCATGTGCGAGAAATGTCAAAGGAATGCACACCTCATAAACTCGCCTACCGAGCTACTTACCACAGACGTGCAACTTATCCATTCATGCGATGAGCCATGGATATCATCGGACCCCTACCTCCATCTCCGAATAAGAAATATGTTCGTATCATGACAGATTACTTAACTAAGTGGGTTGAGGCAAAATCCTACGGATCGATCACAGAAGATGTAGTAAAGAAATTCATTTGGAAATACATCATATGCCGACATGGAATCCCCTATGAAATCGTCACAGATAATGGTTCGAATCTTACCTCGGGTCAAGTTGAAGGCTTTTGCGACCTCTGGCACATCAAGTTGTGTAAGTCGACACCACGATACCCCCAAGGAAACGGACAAGCAGAAGCAACTAACAAGATGATCTTGGATGGATTAAAGAAACAACTTAAAGCTAAGAAATGACTCTGGGCAGACTACCTTGATGGTGTACTTTTTCACATAGGACAACTCCAAGGCAAGCATCTAATCGTTCTACTTTATCCTTATCCCATGGAGTAGAAGCTCTAGCACCTGCTGAAGTCAACGTCTTCACTATACACCGTGCAAGAATGCCAGAGAACACTGATCTTAATAACAAACTTCTGAAGGAAAACTTGGACGATTTGGAATAATTACCGATCAAGCATTGCTTCGGATGCAAAACTATCAGCAGTCTGCAGCTAGATACTACAACAAGAAGGTGCACAACAGATTCTTTGAAGAAGGTGATCTCGTTCTCAGAAAAGTTTACGAAAATACAAGGGAATGCAAGAACAAGATGGGCGTCAAGTGGGAAGGCCCTTACCTCATCTCTAAAGTCGTCAAGCAGGGAGTATATGAGCTCATGACCATGTCAATTCAGCGAGTTATGCATCCTTGGAACTCTGTCAACTTGAAACGATACTACTACTGAGACGAATTTTAAAAAAGACCTCCCTCCC
The DNA here is from genome assembly GCA_963555745.1 of Cardamine flexuosa. Classification (NCBI taxonomy): domain Eukaryota; kingdom Viridiplantae; phylum Streptophyta; class Magnoliopsida; order Brassicales; family Brassicaceae; genus Cardamine; species Cardamine flexuosa. The sequence goes on along the minus strand of OY743216.1, from coordinate 19,439,563 downwards.
GATATTTATAATTCTCTTTGTAAAGAACTACGTTTGGCTTGATCTCGTTCACGGGTACGTAGGCAGTCTCTTTGAGACATAACTATAATATTAATAAAATTACTTCGATTTTCTGAAAATTGATGAAGAAAAGCCTTGCATAAAGTAAGCCAAGCAAAGACCAAGTATCGTCTTTTCGATATAAACCGAGTGATAAGCCTTGACATAAAAAAGATCGAACTTTGTTTTCAGACAAATGTCAAGCTTAGTAGCAGAACTAAGCCGATCTTCCTTGCATTCGGTGTAAACCTGCTTCATTTTGTCTTTTATTTAATCCAACTTTGTCGTCTTAAATATAAGCCTTGCAGATAATAAGCCGAGCAATAAAAAAATCAAAGTATCGCCTTTTTGATATAACCGAGTGATAAGCCTTGACATCGAAAAGATCAAACTTTTTTTTAGACGAATATCAAGCTTAGTAGCCGAACTAAGCCGATCTTCCTCGCATTCGGTGTAAACTTGCTTCATTTTCTCCTTTATGTAATCCAACTTTGTCGTCTTAAATATAAGCCTTGCAGATAATAAGCCGAGCAATAAAAAATCAAAGTATTGCCTTTTCGATATAAACCGAGTGATAAACCTTGACATCGAAAAGATCAAACTTTGTTTTCAGAAAAGTGTCAAGCTTAGTATTCAAAATAAAATAAGCTGACTTTCTTTGCATTCTATGTAAACCTGCTTCACTTGGTCTCTCATGTAATCCAAACTCATTAAAAGAGATTGTCTTTAATGTAAACCGAGTCCACATCTCGTATTATACGCAAAGTTTAAAACAAGGGCCTGAACCACTTGAGTTTTAAACTTTGCAAAATCCAAAAGGATAAATTGACTTCTTGGCCAGTTGTTTGGTCTCCTATTTTAAATGCCGAGATCATTTATCGCATTAAGTCGCCTGAAACAACTAAGTCGATCATCTCGCATAATCGGGGCTAGACTCTATTTAAAAGTATAAAATTGAGGTCGCAACTAAAAAAATTATCACCTTAAAAGCCGAATTCAGAATTCGCATTGCTTTAAAACTACCTGAGACAAATAAGTCGAACTTCTTGCATAATTAGGCATTGTTTTGAACATACTTCAAAAGAATAGGTGTAAGCCGAGCTGTACGTTTTGCATCCTACTTCTTAAAAGCCGTGTTTATAGCTCGCACTAAAATCAACATTTATCTAAGGATAAACCAAGAGACGTCTCATCGTAAACAGATAATAATTACTAACATTTTGGTACGTAGAAAGCAATATTCGCATAAACTAAGCCAATCTCAGGATTGCAATAGTTAGCCGAGTTTAATACAATTAAAAAAATCGCATAAAGTAAGCCGATCTCAGGATTGCAATTATAAGCCAAGTTCAATACTTAGCAAATTTAATATGCATTTATAAGCCAAGAGAAAGACAAAAATAAACCAAGTAAAAACCCCTCCGGGCAATATTCGTGCAACAACTAAAAACGAGTAAAAACCACTCCAGGCAATATTCGTACAACGATTGAAAATCGAGTAAAACCCCTCCGGGCAACGTTAACAAAACAGATATAAAGGATTAAGAGAGAGGAGCTGCAGAACTCGGAGTTTTAACTGCAGCGACATCGGCCTTGCTGATAACTCCATCATTCGATCCATACGGATTAACATCAAGCTGAACACTTAGGGAAATTCCGTCAAGAGACAGGGGAATTTTTAGATCATCATCAGTCAGCTCGGTTATGTTCATCGTGCTCGCCTTTTTCTCATAACTTTCTTCTTCCTTTCAGAAACCAGCAATCATCTCAGTTGGAATCGGAAGTTTGTTCGTATCTCGGATAAACTCCAAAGCTTCTCGAGTTCCTTTGGCTTGACCATAATAAGACCTCACCTCCTCGTCATCTTTACGACTTCTCAGAAATGATTTCACCTTATCAACCATCTTTTCCCAGCGTTGTCGATAGCCGTCTTGAATCTTCTTCTCGTTGTTAATATCTATCTCCCTTGATCTCCGAAGATGAGTTCGCTCTTTCTCATACTTTGCTAGCCATTCCACTTCATGAGATTCCTTCTCGGATTAACATCAAGATGTCTTTTCAGACATCAGAGTTTCCTTCTCGGCCTTAAGATTCTCAATCTCGATTATCTGACCACCGACCTTAGCCCAGCCGTCATTAGACTGCTGTTGAAGAGTAGCGACCTTTATCTCTAGATCAGTCGCTTTATTCTGCTGCTCGGCATACTTCCTTCTCTCTTCATCAACAACCCCGTCCATCTTCTTTAACTCGACTTCATAGTTCTCCGAGGCGCCCACTCGATCAATCATTCTCTTATAGAGAAGATTCACAGTAGCAGTAGATGATTGTACACCTCGAACTCAGGCATCGCCGACATATCGGGTAGAGGAAAATGATCAAGACATCCGATAGCTTGAGATAGAGTCACACAGTCGTTGGCATCATTAAACACCGGTTTATCTTTGCTGAATCTGAAAACACATTCAGCCCTCCGAGCAGCTTTTGAAGGACGACTGTCCTTCTCGGCTTCAGCTTCTGCCGATCTCTTCCTTGACGACTCGTCAGCACGCGTCATCACTTGAGTTCCGGAAGGTGCAGCAGTGCCACCATCCACTTTCTTCTTTCCAGCAGCCTTTTCAGATAGGATTGTCGGAGCAGAATTAGAAACTTTATCAGCAGATGGAATAATAGCAGCAGCTTCAGAAGGAGGAACAACGGCTTCAACCTCAACAACTGGAATCATAGGAGGAATCAAAGCTTGAACAGTCGGACGTAAAAAAGAATCAACAGCAGGAACATCGTTTGTTGTCTCATTGGGACTGTCGATCAGAATCGCGTCCTCCTTAGCTAGACCAGCACTAGATTGCGCTTTCATTTTATCTAGCAAGCTTGGATTATAAGATTCAGGGGCGCCATTTCTTCCTCAGGAAAAACACTCTTCTCAGCAGCAGCCTGCTCGTCGGTATTTTCCTCCTCGTCAGAACCTTGCACAACTTTGACCTCCTCAACCTCGTCGGCTTCTTCTTCTTCTCCGATTTCCTCTTGTTTTTCAGGAACGTCTGCTCCGTCTTCCTTCTCCTCACCCTCAGAAATTGGCTCAATAATAATCGCAACACTTCCTTCTAAAAAATAATAATAATGCAAAGATCAACATAAGGACTACAAACAAGAATCGACTTGAAGATAAAGACAAGTAAAATTACCAGATGAATAGAAAGTTTGACACTTTCGAAACCTCCTGCTGGAAATTGTTTTCCAAGGAAGAATCCCCTTTGAATGAATCTTTATCAAGATGTCCGAGAATCCGTCTGGAAGAGTTCTATCAATTGGATGACTATCTGCAAAATAATAGAGAAACAAAATGGTGTAAGCAACGACAAGGAAACATTAAACAAAAAGCAATAGCAAAAGATCCCAAACCATAATGCCAAGACCAACACCTAAAACAATGATCAGGTTCCGCAAACGACGTAAACTTGTCAATTTTCACGAAAAAGTAGAAGTGTTCTCAATCGGGAACTTTCTTTCCTCTACCATGCATATTCAGATGATGCCCCGGCTTAGAACCAAGAGAGAAAAATCTATCTCGACTCAGAACAACTTTAATAGCACTGATTTCCTCCAGAAGTCAGAGGTCGACTGTAAAATAGAACTCTTCACCAAGAACCATAAGAGCAAGGATGTGTTTGAGCGCCATACATGAAAGTTGAGAAATGGCAATCTTTCTTTCGCGACAATAAGCGACGAGTAGTTGCGGTAGAGGAAACCAAAGCCGAGCTTGCAAAAAGTACAATTCATATAGACAAACATAGCCAGGATCGCAATGGCATGGCCTCTCGATAATTCCTGGAAGAACAATTTTTACTTCATCAGGAATCCGACATTCCGTCCTCATAGCCCGAATCGATTCCTCAGTACTCCAAGAAGGAAATATGAGCGATGAGTTATCTGACACATAATACAAAGGATCTCTGACGATCTTCATTTTTCTCAGAGCTCGTTTACGTTTACTCGGATGAATAGGCAAGCTTGGAGTAGAATCACTATCTTCTTGAAAACATTCATTAGGAGTACAAAAATCTGCAGAACGATCCAACTCTGAATCGTCTCAAAATCTCAGAATCTCAGGAGGATGATTGGAACTACCAGCCTGATTGGGTGGAGCAGATGAACTAGCGCCACCCGCCTTCTTCAAATTTTTTCTTGACAAAGCCGAGGACATCTTTGAAGATCTTACCGGAAAATAAGTTGATTTACGGCGAAGCAATATCGGAAAATAAAAATGATTTGACAACTAAAGAACAATTCAAGATCAGAGCGAGAGAGTTTTTACCTTTTACTAAAAACGAAGAATGCAAAAATGAGAGAGAGGGCCACCATTTATAAAAAGGGCAAACTGTTTGGTGTCTCTTTGACACGTGTTTTCGACTTCAAATCCGGCAACTACCTAAAAAGATGTGATTGCGCCGCTCAAGGTAACTATAGTAATAAATTATTCAAGATATTTTGAAGATACTTTTTCCATGTCAGACCTAAAGCCCGCAGAGTAAATCGATTACACAATCGTCTCGTAAGCCAACCTAAAGCCTGCAGAGTAAACCGATTTCAAAATCGTCTCGTAAGCCAACCTAAAGCCTGCAGAGTAAACCGATTTCAAAATCGTCTCGTAAGTTGACATAATCTCGCGGAGTAAACCGATTTCACAATTGTTTCGTAAGCCGACTTAAATCCCATGGAATAATCCAATTTAACCGGTTAAAAAACAAAATCACTTTGTACACCGAGCTATTCCAGCAGAAACCACTAAAAATGAGTTTAATCTTGGAACTCCGAGTCACCAAAATGTTTTGCACTTTGCAGTGATCATCGGATTCAAAGGACTTTTAGATAAATGGATCTCGATTTACATCAGGTCATTTACTCTACTTCCTCAAAACTTCAAGAACTCGTTATGATGAACTGGGGGGGGGACTAATTGTTTGTACCGGGTTTAGTACCCTACCATAAACCCGATCCAAATAATTATCTATTCACTTTTAAAATTCTCAAATCGACTTTGCCCCATTATTGAGAATCGCCAATTTGTGCAGTCGACGACTAGAGAAGGAAAGACGACTAGAAAAGAAAAGACGACCAGAAAAGTCAAGTCTACTTGGAATAAAGAAAGTCCAATTAAAGGTCCAGAACCAACCATAAACCGTCATAGAATTGATATAAATAAAGGACTCCAGAAACATTGAGATCCATCAGAAAATCATTGAGAATCAAGAGAAGATTTAAGCCTTAGATTTCATAACTTTTGTTTTCTCTTTACTCAAAACTCTTATAATTTGTTCATCACTCAATCAATAAGATCCTACTTTCTACTCTAAACTCATCTTTAAAACCCTAATTTTATTATTGAACTTATGTGGTTCAACAAACTCTAATTGGACAACATATAGGAGGATATAAATTCTCATGGTCTAATTATAAAAATATAACTTTTGACATGGTCCTTATTGACATTATCCATCAAACTTTTAGATATCCAACGACCCTTTATTTCTAATTATATGCAAAAAGTAAGTGGAAATCTAATACTCCCATTCTGATTCCCCACAAAAACAATGTATATTTCAATGTATCTTCATGTTTTGCTACATATGACCCCTCACTCATAGGAAATGAGATCAAATCCATTTTCGTTTTATATAATTAAAATATGAAAATGAAGTTTATTTAGCGTTTCAATATTTTATTCACCATTTTATATAAAAAAATATATTCCCCCATATATATAATACTGTATTAGATATCGTTACAAATCGAATATATGTTATCTTCGTTCTCTTCCACTTGCAACTTTAATGCTTAAAGATCGGTATGTGGATGATTACGTGATCTTTTCTATAATTGTTTCCTCGTAGGAAAGGATTCTGGATTAGCAGATATATGTATGCATGGTAGTAGAATTCGATTAGTTTAAGAGGCATATTTGAGTTGACAACCAAAAAATAAGTAGTCGTTGTCCCAAAAAAAGAGGCATATTCCATCCTGTTTATTTTATTTTAAAAACATTTAACATTTTGTCTCTTTATAGAGGAAATTTAATCATCCTTTCGTTTCTTTTTTTTTGTAAAAACATTTAACCATCCTTTCGCAAGTAAGAAAAGACAGAAATCATTTTTAGTTTTAATATGCCGAAAGGCCAAAGTTTAATATTTCCTCTGTTTTTGTTGTTTTTTTCTTTCTGAACACTTTATTAATAACTATTGTTGAAGTCATAGATTACAAGAGATTCAAAAAAATTGGGACAACAGTCAAAAATAAACCAAATATAAAGAGATGAGACAGATTTATTAGCTAATTGGTCTGCAGTCTGCATTCTGCACACATTTTTCCTCTGTTTCATTTAATAATTTCTTTTGGCTAAAAACACTGAGATATGAAATTATTATTTAATACTTGATAAAAATAATTTAACCAAGAAAAAATAACATTGCATAATATAAATACTCATAAAATAGAATAGAGCTGGACAAAATACCCGCACCCGATACTGAATCCGAACTCAACTTAAAATAAGCAGTTTGGATCGGGTATAGATGCTCTATAATATTTGATCAGATATAATTTTTTCAGATTTCGGATACCCGTACCCAATCGAGTATATCCAAAGTGACATGAAATACCCAAAAATACCCTATCTAATATAAGAGTATATAATTCATGGGATACCTTAACCCTACATCTGATTTGTGTTCTTCTATCTTCTTCATTCTTTCTTTTCTTTCTCCCAAAAAATTATTGATCTTCCCTGAATCCCTAATTAAACCCAATTATTCAAATTGGAATCCCAAGTTTTGTTATAGAATTTAGATTAATTTCGGGTTTTTTCTTTATTTTGAATACAATTCAGGTTTTTTAGCTTTATATCAAATAAAAACACCCATATTCGATCCAAACGTAACAGGTATTTCGGATTTTAGGTTTCAGGTATCACCTGAAAACATCCAAATCCGATGAGTGTTTATCCGAACCCGACATGATATGTAAAATACCTGATCGGATGTATATCTTTATATCTAAATATCCGGAATACTCGAAATACCCAACCCAAATCCGATTGGGTACCTGAAGTACATTAAATTTTGGCATAATTTTAATTTTAAATAAAATAATAAAAACGTTTCAACACGTCTTATAAGAAGAAATAGAGGGAAGCTTCTTTTTTGCAAGTTGAATTTACATGTCTGTCTATATATTTTGTTGTTTATCGATGGTAGTTTTAGTAATATAAAAAGACAAGTCAATCTCTATAGTTTATATTAAACCATAATATTTAGATATTGTATTTTTAATTAAGAAATTCTTTTACATTTTAACTAAAATTTTCAAATCCACTTCTGAAAATGTTTTCAAACAACAGTCTTTTTAACTAAGAAATTCCTTTATATTTTAACTAAAATTTTCAAATCCACTTCTCAAAATGTTTCCAAACAACAGTGTTTTGCTTGTACATTTATAATTCAATAACAATTAATTTTAGAAATAAATTTAAAATTCATGGTTCGATAGCATAGGACTTATCATTTAAAATAACTAACTTCAAATATCTCGTTATATACATGATACGAGAAGCAAAATGATACTCCCACCATTTTCATATAATGTGTGTTTTTTTTTTAAACTTGGATAATATAATGAGAATATATAAACATGAAGGAAAAGGCCTTCACAACTTATTTTTTTTTTTTTAAATTCTTGTTCAAAGGCCTTCACAACTTATAAACGTATGAAACAAACAAAGAAAATCGCAAAAAGATAAAAGAAATCAATTCCTACTAGGCTACTACCTTCCACAATACGTGCGTGCAACCAGTCCGGACCTTCTATCGAAAGGTATGATCTTAGACGACCATCCTTAGTCATACTTTTAGCAATATTTTATGCTATTGAGTTTTCTTTGAAATGTGAGAAACACCACTGGAGATTCCAAAAATGCCTTGACAACCAAAAAATACAATGTGAGATTGGAATCTAGGCCACTTCTGAGCTTCCTTAATTCCTGACAAAACCATAGAAGAATCTGACCATAATTCCACATCATACATCCACAAATTCAATCAATTTGGCCGAGAGCATTCAATGGTGTTATTGGATAATTTCAAGTTCAAAAAGGAAACAACATCTCTTTCTAGAAAATGCAAGAAGAGACTAAAAAGAAAAAGAAATATAACAATTATCTTGATAAGTAGATTTAGATAAGTTTAAATAATTTATCTTTTCTATTAGAATAAGGAGGTACTTGTTCTATTATAAATAAGAGGCTATGGAGAAGTGTTCTATAAGACCTTGAGAGTGATTTAGTTTTGAGAGAGTTTTTAAATCAATAAAAGAAAATTTGTTCTTAAAACTTTCAAGTTCTAGTTTGATATCTCATATTTTGATTTGAATTAGTATCAGAGCTTAAGTTGAAGCTTTGATCTAAAGTTAAGTTGAAGCTTTGATCTAATCTTAAGTTTAAGTTTTGATCTAAGCTTAAGTTGAAGCTTTGATCTAAGGACCGTGAGAAGAGGATCACCGTAAGCAAGCATGGCAGACGGCGAACACCCACCACGACCTAAAGAGTTTGGAGGACCATCGATCCAGTGTCCAATGCTCACCGCCACAAACTACACAGTTTGGGCAATGAGAAAGAAGATGACTTTACGAGTGAGTGAAGTATGGGAGACAATAGAAACGGGATCAGCTGATCCTAAGAATAATTGTGTTGCCTCAGCCTTGTTGTTTCAGTCAATTCCTGAAACATTAATTTTGCAAATCGGAAAACAAGATTCAGCAAAGAAACTGTGGGACGCCATCAAATCTTGACACCAAGGAGCTGAGCATGTCAAAGAAGCAAGACTTCAAACCTTGATGGCGGAGCTAGATAGATTGAAAATGAATGAAACCGACTCTGTAGATGACTTCACCGGCAAGATCTCAGGCCTCGCGGCTCAGTCAGCCTCTCTAGGACAAGCACTAGACGAAGAGAAGCTAGTTAAGAAATTTCTAAAGGGACTTCCAAGAGCCAAATTCATTCATATTGTAGCATCATTGGAACAGGTCTTGGATCTAAGACAAAAAAATCTTTGAAGACATAGTTGGGAGATTAAAAGCATATGAAGAACTGAAGAGGAAACCCAAGGCGAAGATCAAACAAAACTCATGCTTTCAAACTCAGGCAGAGGAAGAGGCGGAAACAGAGGAGGATCACACAGAGGCAGTAATAACCTAGGGTTTAACATAGGAGGATTCAATAGAGGAGGCTATAATAGAGGCATATACAATCAAGAAGGTAATAATTTTGGAAGAGGAAGAGGACGAGGCAGGTTCAACGGCCAACAAAATAAAGAAAATGGTGATCAAAATCAAGAGAAGAAAGATTTATCTAAAGTCATATGCTGGAGATGTGACAAGCTAGGTCACTATGCATCCGTTTGTCTTGAGAAAGCCACAGAAAATCATCTACACAAGACACAAGAAGCCGAGGCTCTCTACGTTCACGAAGTCGTGTTCTTGAACGAAGATAAGGTGTTTCCAAATAATTACGACTCAAGCAGTGAGAGTGTGTGGTACCTAGACAACAGAGCAAGCAATCATATGATGGGAGACAAGGATTTTTTCTCAAGTTTGGATGAAAACATCAAAGAGATAGTGAAGTTCGGTGATGGTTCTCATGTTAATATCATCGGAAAAGGAAGTATTGTATTCATAGGAAGGACGGGGGAAAGAAGATCACTCAAAGATATTTATTTTATTCCCGAGTTAAAGCACAATATCGTTAGTGTCGGAAAAGCTACAGAGAATGGGTGTGAAGTAAACATGAAGGGAGATGCCTTAACACTAAGAGATCCACGAGGAAGACTACTTGTACAAGTTAAGAGATCAACAAATCGCCTCTACAAAGCACAGCTCAAAGTAAGTTCCACTAAGTGTCTAAAAATCGTAGATGATGAAACTACAATGACTTGGCATGCAAGGCTAGGTCACATACGCATTGGAGTTATGAACAACATGGTGAAAACGGGAATGGTGATCGGATTACCAGATATACAACATGAGATAAGTATATGTGATGCGTGCATGGTGGGAAAAAAAACAAGAAACCAATTTACGAATAAAGCAACATTTCGTGCTACACCAGCATTAGAACTAGTACATGGTGATTTGTGTGGTCCAATCTCTCTATCAACACCAGCCGGTAAAAAGTTGAAGGAGTTTGTAGAGAAACAGGCCAACATATCCATCAAAACTTTCTGCACTGATATAGGAGGAGAGTTTACTTCAGCTGATTTTAATCGGATTTCTGAAGAGCACAGAGTCTCTAGAAATCTAACCACACCATATACACCACAACAGAATGGTGTGGTTGAAGGAAGAAAATCAAACATTAATAGAGATGACAAGAAGCTTGCTTAAGGCAATGAAGAATCCGAATGATATGTGGGGAGAAACCGTACGTCATTCAGAATATCTCATTAATAGAGTTCCCACAAAAGCTTTACAATGTCAAACTCTATATGAAAGCTTCATGTTCAAGAAACCTAATGTTGAACATTTAAAGAGTGTTCGGGTGTGTAGCTTATGCGCAGATCACAGAACCTGATGAGTGTCTATTTTGACCCGTTTTTATTATTCTTTTATTTGTCTTATTGAGTCTAGAAGTTAGGTCTTGTGTTCTTTTGGTCGGTTTTAGTGTCTTTTCAGGTTTTCACTTCTTTGGAGCTAAAATGTGCAAAATGGAACAATTTTGAACGTTTTTACACATCATTAGATTTTGGAGACATCCTGGTTTGATCGATCCTGAAGAGGATCGACCAAGCATGAGAGAATCGACCGATCCCGAAGCAGATCAGTCAGTCAAAGGAATCTATGAGGTGGCACGGATCAGAGGAAGAAGATCGATCGATCCAAGTCGGATCGATCGATCCTAGTCACAAATATTCTCCAAATCACACATTAAATCCGACATTTGACCTAGAAGACACTTATAAATAAGGCTCATTTCCTGAGCGGCCAGAGAGACCTAGACACAAATTTTACTGTTACTCTGCCATTTTTATTTCTCATTTCAGATCTGTAAATTTTTCACATTGTTTTTCTCAGATCTAAAGTATTTTCATTGCATTTTCAAGATTTATATTTTGTCTTCATCTCTTTCTTTGTGTTTTCTACCACACAACATAATGATCTATCAACCAATTGCCATTGTTGAGTAGATCTATATGTTGAGAGATGAGATTTATTCAAATGGATTTAATGTTTAATTAGGTTATTATTATAGATTAGAATTATGGTTAATAGATATCTACTTCTATGAATCAAATGCTTTTGTTACGTTGACGAATCTATGAAATGATTCATAGGGTTTTATAGTACAGTTAGCTTTGGTTGTTCTACCTGGAATCTATAGTTTATAGGCTTGATTTCTAGATTTTCAAGAGTTGAAGCTGGATCTACAAGTGAACTCTATCAAACTAGGTCGAAATATGCTATCATAGGATCCTAGCGGATTTATGATAGAATAGTATTTGCTTTTATTAAAAAGATTTATTTTGGTACAGTGTTTGTGTTCTTAATCTAGATCATTTAATTGCTAATCCGGTTAGATATCCTTTTTATTTAGTTAAATCCATGCAATTTTCCAGATCCCAACATTTGTTTTTAATTGATTTTATTTCCTTATTTAAAAGATTTGTATTCGAATTTTATTCGGATTTCCTTTTGTGACACATTCTATATTTTTCATCCTATCTCTGTTTAGATCTAAAGATATATAGTGCTCTTTACTTTATGTGGATCGATCCCACCACTATATTGCCGCGCACAACCGTGCACTTGCGGGGTTTAGATGTTGGGTAAAATCTGATGCATTAACATCACATCAAGTTTTTGGCCGCGGTTGTCGGGGAGTAACTGTAACCTTTAGATTTAAGTTTGTAAACCTTGTCTAGGATATTTTATTTTCTGCATTTTTTATTTACATCTCTGAGATCGACCGATCCCCATAAGATCAACCGATCCTACTTCTTGCACGATCGATCGATCCTTAAAGATCGACCGATCCTACTTCGTGCAAGATTGATCGATCCTTCTTTGATTGTTCGATCCCTTTTCACTCGAGATCAACCGATCCTTTCCAAGATCGATCAATCCCAGAGCCTCTTGACCGAATCTGATTTTCAAACTTCTAAAGATCTACAAGACTTGAGCATAGAGGAGTTAACTAGGAAGTCCATAAGGAAGATCAAAGAAACAAAGAAGAACAAACCCACAAGGAAAGCAAAAGATAAGGTTAGTATGGCTGATCCTAATAACCTTAGAAACATTCCCCCCGTTAATGATGGTGAGGATACAGAGGAAAACCGGCAGAGAGAGGGTCACGTTAATGGAAGACCTCTCAATGATGCTGGAATTCCCTTCGCGCAGGGTTACCTTAGGCGAGCAAGATGCCCCGCACGCTTACGATAGGAACTGATCTGTTATTATTCCCCCTCCTATCCAGAGGCAAGATTATGAAATTAAACCTCAAATAATCGCCCTGGTCAAACAGAATCAATTCCATGGGCTATCTAACGAGAACCCAATGGACCATATTGATATCTTTGAGGAGATCTGTAGTGCCACCAAAACCAACGGAGCCCCCAAGACTACCTCCGTTGTAGACTATTTTCCTTTTCCCTCGCTGACAAGGCTCATAGATGGCTGAAATCTTTGAGTCCCGGATCTATCACAAGCTGGGGTGAATGCTGAGCTGCTTTCATACAGCAGTTCTTCACCAAAGCTAGATCCGCAGCCCTGAAAAACAAAATAGCCACATTCTGCCAAGCTGGTACTGAGTCCTTCTATGAAGCTTGGGAACGCTATAAGAAATATCTAAAGGACTGTCCCCCTCGAAGCTACACCGAGTCTGACATGATGAACTTCTTCTACAATGGAGTTGAAATGGAATACCAGATGACTATGGATATAGCCAGTAAAGGGGACTTCATGAGCAACCGCAAGAGGAAGCAATAAAATTAATCGAGAACCTTGCAAAAAGCAATTTAAACAGAAGCTCTAACTATAACCGGAGGAATGACCCCGTTTTTATAAGTGGGAAAGTCATAGAAAAGATTATTGCTAAGGTAGCTGGGCTTTGGAAGGCACAGGGTCGAGGAGGAAACCTCTTGGAGAGTTACAATGATGAGGAGGAACGAGCGAAAGAGATAAACTTTCTAGGTAGACAGGAAAACAGGGGATTCAACCCCAACTCTGGAAAACATCCTAACCTGTCTTACCGTATAATTGATGTTGAGAACTCTCGAAACCGGTTCTATCCATCTCAGAGTGCTCAGAACCAATATAACCCCCAAAATAGTGCTGGTTATGGTAAAAAGGGATTCAACCACCAGATTGGGAACACCAACCCTCTGGTTAATATTGAACCCCTATTCCAGCAAATTTTGGAAAACAACAAGGAGTTTCACAAGGAGATCAATGAAAAGACTGTTCTGATCCATTTAAAGATAAGCCAAGGGTGCAAAACTTTAGAAACTCAGCTTAGAACTTTAAAAGATAAGATCACCCAGACAAACAATTCTGCAAAAACTTAGACGCAAGAGCATGTTTGAGCAATTAACCTCCGGAATGGAAAACAAATAGTGGGAAATCCAAAAACATCAGAGTTTGATTGGACAAGAGGGGAAGGCGATCAAACTGATGACAGGATTTTGGATGAGATTGATAGAGGTGAGGGATAACCAATCCCTTTCGGGATCGGACAACCTCATGATCCTATACATGATATGACGTCAAAAGTCAAACTTCTTGATAAACAAGAAGAAAAGATTCCCGAGGAGAAAGCACCATGTATCCCTCCAAAACATAGTGAACCAAAAATTCCATATCCTCCTTGCAGGAGAGGAACTCTACAGGAGAAGGAGTATGAAAAGATAAAAAATATCGTTGGTGATATACAACTAAGACTCCTTTTCATAGATGCGGTTAAGATGGTCCCGACCTTAAAAAAATACATGAATGACTTCTTTACGAACAAACAAATGTTGGAGAAAGGAAACATGGTGCTAACACAAGAGGTCAGCGCAATATTGCTCGACAAATCTCCCGAAAAACAAGCCAACCCAGGGAACTTCACACTTCCCTGTGATATTGAAGGCAAAATGTTCAAACGCTGTTTATGTGATTTGGGAGCAAGTGTGAGTTTAATGCCGTTATCTGTTGCTCAGAAATTGGGCATGACGACTTTCAAACCATGCAAGATCTCATTGATATTAGCGGATCGTTCAGTTTGTCATCCGTAAGGACTACTTGAGAATGTACCTGTTAAAATTGGTGAATGTAGACCTTTCCTTGCTACTACAGGAGCAATCATCAATGTGCAATAAGGCATAATAAATCTTCACCTCAGTGACCTTGACATGAGGTTCGAATTAGAAAACATGACAAAAAAGCCTTTAATAGAGGATCAGACATTCTGGGTTGACACAATTGAGGAAATCACCCAAGAAATGATGCATGAAATGCATTCTGAAGATCCTCTTGAAGTCGCACTGATTCAGGCCGAACCTGAATATGGTTATACCAGGATGGAGACAACTGGGTTTGCCCGAATGTTGGATTCCAAAAATCAAATAAACCGAGTCTCTTTCCCCAATATTGAAGAAGTTCATCTGACTTAACAACGTTCTCCAACCAAATATAAGAAAGAAACGTTTCCAAGAAAGATAACCAATTCTACAATAGAATGGGATGATCCTCCACTGCCAGCAGAAAAACTTCAAAAGCATGACCCATATGCAAAAAAAGCCAAAAGTCGATAAAAGGGAATTTCCAAGGGAATCTCCCTCGACATCTAAGTATATTCCGCCAAGATGCAAGAGGAGCGGAGACTTGTCTACCAATGTAGACAAAATTTCTTATGTTAGAAAGAAACTCCAATTGACACGGAATCCTGATGAGGACGATTTCAAACCCCGAGAAGTTTTCATTGAATCTCAGAAATATTCCTAGTCAAGCTAGTGACTTAAAACAAGCGCTATTGGGAGGCAACCAGACATTTTCTCTTAAAGCAATTATGTAAAAAAAAAACAATTAAATATAATATATGTATATATATATATATATTTAGTAATATAAAATCCGGGTAGGATCGACAACACGATCGATCAATCCGCGCAGATCGATATCCCAAAAACCAGGTAGGCGAGGATCGAGGGTTTTATAAACGCGGCCATCAATCCTCAAACCCTAATTCTCTGTTAGTGCCTGCACATTTCTGCCCACTTGCATGACTGACGAGGGGACCTTAACCAGCCTTGGTATTTGTGATAGCTATTTCCCGCTCACCGACGCCATTGGGCTCGGGAACCTGCCCCACATGCAGCCCCATCTCTGCACTTCCTTGGCCAAGGAAGTTTTGGGGACTATCATGATTCACTTCCGGGGCGTGTGCTACCCCAGGGCAGATGAGGGTAGTCTCAGTTATTACGTTCAGGGTCAGTTACACACGATGATCCTCTACCAGTTTTCCGACGCCTTCAGTTTTAGTTGCACACCCCTCGTCGACATGACCAAGGAGACTAATGACGGAGAGTTCTGGGAGCTGATAGCCCAGGGACCCTATGTTTTAGGGACAGCGAAGCAGTCACTAATCCTCCATCATGTGGTCCATCTCGTCGAGAGATTTCATGAGTGTCACCTTGGGCCTTAAGTCCGAGGCAGCTGTCGTGGACAAGGAGTTGTGGTTACTGAAGCAGGGGTGGCGCACGATGACCGTGGCCCCTCATAGGCGGCATAAGGTGAACATGGGGTACCTTCTCTCCTGTGCCTTGGTCTCTGTGAAGACTGGTCCAGCTACGTCTTCTAAGAGGACGGTCGTCATTGGGAGTCTAGTGACTCCGATACTTGAGCATCTGGCCATCGAGGTCCCGAGACCTCCTCCAATGGAGCGCTGCAGCCTTATGGACAGGCAGTATCTTAGCTCTTACGGCTTCTTGGTACCGAACTTCCTGGTCTACTGTTTCCAGGACCGAGAGTCTCACTACCGGTTCATCCAGCTGCCACAGGAGGAGCATACCGGTTTGTCCTCCACCACGGACATCGAGTTCCTAACACCAGTAGCTGCACTCTGCGCCAGGCTGGTACAGCCGACTCAACCTCCAGTTCGCCGCACCACACGCCGTGCTCTAGCTCTAGATGCGTTGCCATCTGACTACGACCCCAGCTCACAGCGCGCCTCGACCTCATCTCAGCCATGGGACTCGTGTTCACTGTTCCTGGTCCCAAACTTCAGCGAGTTTGATCTCCCCGAGTTCCCAGAAGAGCCCAGCACAGACTTTGAGCGCTGGATGGTCGACAGCACTCTATGATACGGAGGGCGTGTGATTTCTTTTGCAGGATGCACCCTAGCTGCTTTACCCTGCCAAGAGTAGACGAGTCAGGACCGAATACCAGCAGAGGAGGCCCAGCCGCAGCAGCAGCCGGAGAGAGAGATGCATCATTCTGAGATGAGGGAGCGCGCCCGCGCAGACGAGGCAGGAGTCTAGGCGGCTCCACTGGCGCTAGCTCTGAGGAGTGATATTTCTGGTTATATTTTTCTTCTCTTTTCTTTTTATTCCGAACTATCTATGTATTATTTTTAATTCTGTTATTTTAACTCATCATCAGCCTTCATTTATTTTATCTTTATCATTATTGTTTCGCAGCACCCATTTTCTTTGATTTTATATCACTGCGGGACGCAGTGATTTAAGTATGGGAGAAGGGGTGACTGCTTTCATATCTTACTAACACTGTGTTTTCTTTTGTTTACTTGTCCCAAAATATTTTTTAAAAACTTTTTCAAAAAAAACTTTTTCATTTTTCTTGAGTCATTTTATTGAGTCAAAACATGAGATTTTTACAATTTTCTTGGTTTCCATTTTATGTTGACATTTATTGGACTTAGTTCAGGAAGATTGAAAACACCATCAGTGGATCAACTTTACCCGAAGCGACCTATCCTTTGGAAATCTGAATGTCCAGCGTTTGCTCTATCTACTTGGACCTTTAACTTGGACTAATCTTCTCACTTAGAGGCTCGATATCACAAAAAGAATCATATACATCTGGAGTTCACCCCATTCTTATTGGAGCTCCAGATGGCCAAACTCATTTTTAGTTTGGTTCCACACCCTTACACCCTTTTTCATTCAGACCCCATTCCTCTTTTGCAACATTAGGAGCATGTGCAACCAAGTGCAAAAACTATGGAGTATGGGAGCCGGTACAACCAAATATTCTGAAGATTTCTGATTAAGTTTTCTAGTATCAGTACTTCATCTATATTAGTCTGAGTTGTCTATTGGTGCAGTTTTTAGTAGGATTGATGTACATGGTTAGAACTGGTTCCAACTTCCCCTTCTCAGAAAAACAAAATGCTATAGGATCGACCGATCCTACCTTGATCGATCGATCTCGTCTCATCCCGAGACTCTCTTTCAAAAAAAAAAAAAATGAAAAGAAAGAGAAGGGAAAGAAGTATGAAGGAACCAAAATAAAACCTTTTATGTATTTAGTTAGTTATTTGTTTATGTTATCTATTTTATTTTAGCACCAATAGCAACTCTATTAGGATCATTATATAGAAGCTTGCTTGGGATCCAAGGTTCAGGAGATTGTGCACCATCTTTGGTTCCCGTCTCACTGTGATTTTGCACATTGGCTTGCACCGGAGTTCATCTATCATGCCTAACCATCACCCTTAAAATGGCCCCCCGTTACTAGCCCTTAGCAATTTCGACTCCCTTTGAGACTGTACGCAACACTTAATGAATGTTAAAGGGTCAACAATGGAGATTTCAGAAGTTCCCTTGGATCTCGGATGCTAGAGTACGGTAATGTTTGCTATGCTTATGGTAAAGTACATGTTGTACTGCTAAAGTTCAATTAACCTTTCACAAGGTTTCTTCTTGGTTTACATGATCAACATGATAGATTTCTAAAGCTAAGCGTAAGTTCCCGTTTTTCAAACTTCCACTTCTGTACTTTGTTTCATTGTCTTGTTTCTTACTTGAGGACAAGATAGGATTCAAGTCTGGGGGTGTGATGAGTAGCTATTTTTACCCGTTTTTATTATTCTTTTACTTGTCTTATTGAGTCTAGAAGTTAGGTTTTGTGTTCTTTTGGTCGGTTTTAGTGTCTTTTCAGGTTTTCATTTCCTTGGAGCTAAAATGTGCAAAATGGAGCAACTTTGGACGTTTTTACACATCATTAGATTTTGGAGACATCCTGGATTGATCGATCCTGAAGAGGATCGACCAAGCATGACGAGGATCGACCGATCCCGAAGTAGATCGGCCAGTCAAAGGAATCTATGAGGTGGCACGGATCAGAGGAAAAAGATCAATCGATCCAACTCGGATTGATCGATCCTAGTCACGAATATTCTCCAATTCGCACATTAACTCTGACATTTGACCTAGAAGACACTTATAAGTTGGACTCATTTCCTGAGCAGCCAGAGAGACCTAGACACGAATTTTACTGTTACTCTGCCATTTTTATTTCTCATTTCAGATCTGTAAATTTTTCACATTGTTTTTCTCAGATCTAAAGTATTTTCATTGCATTTTCAAGATTTATATTTTGTCTTCATCTCTTTCTTTGTGTTTTCAACCACACAACATAATGATCTATCAACCAATTGCCATGGTTGAGTAGATCTATATGTTGAGAGATGAGATTTATTCAAAGGGATTTAATTTTTAATTAGGTTATTGTTATATATTAGAATTATGGTTAATAGATATCTACTTCTATGAATCAAATGCTTTTGTTAGGTTGATGAATCTATGAAATGATTCATAGGGTTTTATAGTACAGCTAGCTTTGGCTGTTCTACCTGGAATCTATAGTTTGTAGGCTTGATTTCTAGATTTCCAAGAGTTGAAGCTGGATCTACAAGTGAACTCTATCAAACTAGGTCAAAATATGCTATCATAGGATCCTAGCGGATTTATGATAGAATAGTATTTGCTTTTATTAAAAAGATTTATTTTGGTACACTGTTTGTGTTTTAGATCTAGATCATTTAATTGGTAATCCGGTTAGATATCTTTTTTTTTTATTTAAATCCCTGCGATTTCCCAAATCACAATATTTGTTTTTAATTGATTTGATTTCCTTATTTAAAAGATTTTTATACGGATTTTATTCGGATTTCCTTTTGTGATACTTTCCATATTTTTCATCCTAGCTCTGTTTAGATCTAAAGATCTATAGTGTTATTTACTCTCTGTGGATCGATCCCACCACTATATTGCCGCGCACAACCTTGCACTTGCAGAGTTTAGATGTTGGGTAAAACCTGATGCATAAAACATCACATCAGAACCTCATCTAAAGAATTTAGATGATAGGTCGAGGAGTGTGATCAATCTCTGAACAAAACCTGGTTCCAAGGCTTACCATCTCTTTGACCCCATCATAAGGAATGTGATAGTAAGCAGAGACGTAATTTTTGACAAGAAGAAAGCTTTGGATTGGTCATCTACAACAAAACAAATCTACAGAGAATCGGGTATGTTTAAACCATCACAAGAAGGTTTGATAGAAGATGGAACAGAACAGGGTAATGATCAAGACAATGACCATATTGAGCATCATGATTTGGATCAAGAACACGAAAACCAAGAAGAAGATCAAGAGGAAGTTAATGTTAATAACGGCATAAATCCTGGAGTAGTGAACCAACAAGCGGTGACAAGATATGGTTGCGTTGTTAATAGGCCGAAGTACCTCGAAGACTTTGAACCACTAGCTGAACTAGAAAGTGAAAAACTCTTACTCACCATCGACGGAGAACTGGAAAACTGTCTTGAAGCCATGAATCTATGAGAATGGGTCGAAGCAATGGAAGTCAAGTTGGACTCCATTACGAGGAACGAGACTTGGGAGCTCGTTGATAAACCGGTGGGTGTTAAGCCTATAGGGATAAAATGGATCTACAAGATCAAGAGAAAACTGGAATTTATGGCAGCTACAGAAGAAGCAAAGCAAGCTATATGGCTTAAGGAGTTAACAAGAGAGATTCTTAGTATAGACGAGAAGCTCATACTAAAGATTGACAACAAGTTACCTATTTCTCTTACCAAGAACCCGGTTTTTCACGGAAAAAGTGAGCACATACTTTCTAAATATCATTTTATTTGTGAGTGTGTGGAGAATGAACATATTGAAATTGAGCATGTACCGGGTGTGGAGCAAAGGGCGGATATACTCACAATGCCATTAGGAAGAATTAAGTTCAAGGAAATGAAGAGCTTAATCGGAGTGCAGGAGATAAAATCTCTCAAAGTTCAAGTTGAAATTAAGGGGGAGAATGTTGGATAATTCCAAGTTCAAAAAGGAAACAACCTCTCTTTCTAGAAGATGCTAGAAGAGATTTAAGAGAAAATGAAATATAACAATTATCTTGATAAGTAGATTGAGATAACTTTAAGTAATTTATCTTTTCTATTAGGATAAGGAGGTGTTTGTTCTATTATAAATAAGAGGCTATGGAGAGACGTGCCATAAGACATTGAGAGTAATTTAGTTTTGAGAAACTTTCTAAATCATTAAAAAAAATTGTTTTTAAAGCTTTCAAGTTCTAGTTTGATATCTAATATTTAGATTTGAGGTGTGTGATTGCTTCTAAACGTGAATGAAGAAGCCACAAAGGCATCATTCGCATGAAAAACCACTTCACCAGCCATACTGCTCCAATCATAGAAGAATCATTTATCCATGAAGTCAAATAGTACATTTTAAGAAACCATTCTTAGGGTGAGTCCAATGTGATATTTATTAGGGAAAACTATCTAAATGGACCCTTTTGAAAATTTATTTTCAAACAGGGACCTTTACTGTCTTCAAAATCTTTCACAGGAGATCCGTTTTGAAAAGTAAAGTTTTCAAAAGATCCATTTTAGACAATGTCCATATTTATTAATCATGAGAACATAACAGACATGGACTGTATCATCGACTTCTCCTTTTCTTTAAACATATTTCATAATTCAGCTTCCTCTATGACAAAAATCACTACAGAATTCAAATTGCATAAATTTGATGTATATATTAAAATAGAAAAAATTGAGAGAATGGGTATTTTTAAAATTTTATTGGAGATTTTGGTAGTTTTGAGATTTTTTTTTTTAAAACAATTCTCTCTCTCTCTCTCTCTCTCTCTCTCTCTCTCTCTCTCTCTCTCTCTCTCTCTCTCTCTCTCTCTCTCTCTCTCTCTCTCTCTCTCTCTCTCTCTCTCTCTCTCTCTCTCTCTCTCTCTCTCTCTCTAACAAACTATGTTTTCCCTTATTAAAATATAAATTAATACCAAAAAATGACCTCAGATTGATAACTATATTAGCAAATAGCCTCGGATGAACATAAGTATCTCAGATGGGCTGTGGAAAAGATACTGAAGTCCTTCGTTATATTATAGCACATGTGATTCATCTTTATTTTATGTTATCGTTTAAAAAATCTTGTTATTTTGGTGTAATTGCTTAAAAGAAAATATTATTATTTTGTTTATGCTTATTAGTTACTAGATTAAGATCCGTCAGATGGACAGGTTTGTAAAATATAAATTTAATTTAATTTAATTAAATATATATTATTAATGGTATATTTTAAATATTTAAAATACAATAATATATCCAAAAATACTATTGATAGTTAGATTTAATATAACATAATCACTCAACAATTATAAATAAAAATCAAAATATCTGAAATTTCTTAGTTAAATTTTTGAAATTTTGACCAAATCTAACCAAAATTTTTATATGTATTTATTATGATATTTCATGTACCCGAACCTGATTAGAATCAAACTTATCAAATCAAAAAGTTATAGTTTCCAAATGGGTCACATGTCTCTAAACCTAAAATGTCAAAACATATAAAACAAACCCGAACGTCTAGTGTAAAGATTTGGAAAAATGAATCTTGTAACCGGTGACTATACATTTATTCTGATATTTCTGAAAGTTCTTAGTTAAATTTATGAAATCTTGACCAAATCTAACCATATTTTTTATATGTATTTATTCTGATATTTCTTGTACCCTAGCCTTATTCGAATCGAGATAGAATCAAACTCAACAAACAAAAAATTATAGTATTCGAATGTGTCACATGTCTCGAAATCTGAAAATCCAAAACATATGAAACAAACCCGAACGTCTAGTGTAAGATATGAAAAAACAATTTTTGTAACCGGTGTAAGATTTGATATTCTTCTAGCAAGATCTTCGTTTCCCGCTGAAATTCTTTGATTCAGATCTTTTCTTTCTTGCACCTTCACAATTTATAATTTCTTGGTGTTTTAAAAAACGTATTCTCTATTTTAGTATTTCCGTCACCATCTCTCAAATTTATTCATATCTTGGGATCACATGCTTTTTTTTCTTTTCTAGTCGTCGGATTCTCATCCATCATCATCTTCAAAAGTCAGTAAAAGTTTGAACACATGGCCCCTCTTCTGGATCCAAATTAGTAGATGTAAAACATGAATTAACTCTAAAATTAAATTCAATGACTTTAGTTTATTGTTTTATTGACACATGACACGATTATGCGAGTTACTAATTTTGAATCATTCTCTTTTATTTAATAAGATGATCAACCGACACTTGTAATCATCCTATTATTTATATTTTCTCCCTTTTTTGCTGGCTTGTTATTTCTAATTTTAATAGAATATCTATTGATTATTTAAAATTTTTTACTAATAATTCAAAAATCTTTTACTTTATTTTTATAAAATTATATTGATTATTTTCTTTTAAGATTGTATTTCTTTTTATTTTTATTTCCAGATAATTAATGATTTTATTTAATTAAACACATGTCAAAATCTGATCCTTTTAATTGACACGTGTCACTATCAAGAGAATTACTAAATTTGAATCATTCGTCTTTATATAACAAGATTTTTTGGAAATTAGAATTAATTTTCCTTTTAAAATTTTATTCTTTTTAAATAATTTTATATAATAATCTTTTGTTTTTTTCTCTTTTGTTTTGTTTACATTTTAAGATTATGAACTAATTTTAAAATTTTCTTTTTCAAATGAAAATTTGCCAAAATATAATTTTAATATAATTAAAGTTGTTTTTACTTAATAATTATAGAGATAGAAAATTAGAATTCTTTTTTTCCTTTTATGATTATATTCCTTTTCAATTTGTTTTGCTTAATAATTTATGGTTTTATTTAACTAAAACGTGTCAAAATCTAATCTTTTTAATTAACTCGTGTCACGATCTAGCGAATTACTAATTTTGAATCATTTATCTTTACATAAGAAGATATATACCATGTGATGTTTACTTAATTCAAAAATTTTCTTTTCTTTTTAGAAAGTTTATTTGGTATTCAAAATTTCATTTAGTTTTGTATTCTCACGTTTATGTATCTTTTATTACAATGATCAATATATATGGTACTATTTTAATATAACGCGTGCTCTTTATTTAGTTACTCATAAATGTACTTTTTCCTTAAAATTTTATTTTATTTTATTTAAAATTGCATGATTTATTATACTGTGAAGCTCATTTTTTGTTATTCCACTTATCTATCTATATATCATGTTATTTTAATATAATGCATGACTTTTATTTTTATTACGAATCCTGTGACCTTTCATCTATTCTTGCACAAATAGAAGGACTATTTCGACTTTTGCTGACTCACAAAAATATTATTTTCCTTCTTCATAGTAATTTATTAAAAACATCTCTAAATTTGGATCATTTAACAAATCACCCCTAAATTTAAAACTATCCAAATCTCCTATAAAAATTAAGAACTACACCCTCACAAACTTATTAAAGTGCATTCGGAAAACGCTTACACCCCTGCATGCAGAATTGGAATCACTATTATGGGCGGTGGATTCTATCTTTTCGCCAAAAATAAATTGTCATGTGTTCGAAACATACTGTTCAGAGCTTGTCGCCATGGTGCAATCTCTAGAGAAGTGGTCCGCCTTCGCTAATCAGCTTGAAGATTTTACTCGTTTACGTGATCGCCTATCTGAGTTTTCTATATCCCGTATCTCAATACTAAACAATATATATGCAGACTGTTTAGCAAGATTTTCAAGAGTTTTATTTTTTAAAACTATATTTGTAAATAATTTTCCTCCAATGTGGATGACCAATTCTGCAATGAATTTCTAATTTTTTAATGTTTGGTTAAAAAAAAAAAAAAACAACAAACCCATTAAAATATATAATTTTATTTTAATGAGATAAGCTTCTTTCTTTGCCAAAGTCACTCTTCTATGCATGTGATCCGAGTAGACAATCCGATAATTAGTGATTTAAACATCATTTCAACTTTTTCAGTCATCGATTATTTTAATTTAGATTATGGAATATATTATCTAAATTTTTACTATTATGAGCAAATATTTAAGTCGGTGGTCTCTTTTGAATACACGTTTTTAAAAACATCCGTGTAAATACAACTAGTATTGGCTAATATTCCCGGTTGAGGAAGCAAAACGTTATGCACCACTAATAATGGAAAAAGCCAATTCCAATATAAACAACTTTTCTAGTGTCTTTTTACATACGAACTAAAATGTAATGTATTTAAAGTTTAATTTAAATTTTTTTGAAAAAGTTACATAAACTTTAATATGTTTTAAATCAACTTTGACCAAAATTATGTTAGTCAAATTAGATTTCATGTAACATATTTTTGTTGAGTTATTTGACACATGGCCTATTTTTTGCTGAGTCAGATGTTACGTAGATTTTTAAAAACCAAAAAAAAGGTATTCTGAAGTTTTATGTAATATTTGGGTCTAAAATATTTGTGACACTTAAAATGGAACAATAGAAATACTACTGATAATATGTAATATCAAACTTGAGTTACAGTTAATGTAAGTTGCAGTAAAAATTATGTGGTATCAAATTTGAGTTGTAGTAAATTTATACGGTAAGTCTGCAGTAGTAATATGAGATACATTTTTGTCAAAACAACTGACTATTAGCTTTTATGATGTTTAGCTGCAATATATATTATTAAAATAAATTTAATTTAAAGTAATGATAATAAAATTTACTAAAAAGATAAATAATTAGAAAAAGTTAAACTTAAATAATTTTCAAATATATGATTGATTGAGTATCTCTAGTGATTGTGAACAATCATATATTTCAAAGATATGTTTTTAGTTTAGTTGATTAATTAATAAAAATCAAATAGTTGTTCCTATATTCTCTTAATTATTTATTTTATTTTTTATATTTAAAAAATATTTTGCAAGTATATGATTTGTTAAAACATAAAAGGGTAAAAGAAAAAAGAAAAAAAGAAAATTGTCTTGGAATTCCAAAACGAAAACTCAATATTACCACATCGGATTTATTTTTATGTTGAAAAATCTTTTGAGTTAACAATTTCATACATAACAACCATCAAAAATATTCATCAATCATAATTCATGATATCTCAAACTAACCTTCAGTTTTGTTTAAACATCATGATCGATAACATTTTTGATGTATGATTAAGTTATGGTCATATCTCAAAGAATATTATTAGTACCTCATGACAACAATTAGAGCCTTAATCAAAAATTTAATCATTTTTGTAGTCGTAATAATAGTAGGGTTCTGACCATTAGAATGTGCATTTATGAAAACTTACTATTTTGGCATTTAGAGATCATATTTGCAATTTTCCAGAAATTTATCTTTTAATTGTCGGAGTCTTATGGTTGTTGTGGTTACAAAAATGATAGAAAAAGAAAACTAATAAAATGGCTCACTGATAATGATGTTTCTGTTTATCCATTTGAAATGTGTAGATAGAGGATCTACACCAAGATATTATGTAAAAAATATTTGTAAATGAGTTATATTTGCTCAAGTATATTTGTCTCTTAATTTGAACTAGAAAAAAGATCCTCCTTACAATACTTCCTCCATCACTATTTATAGTTTTTTTTTTACTACAAATGCTATTTAACGAATTATAATTAATTCTATGATTCTCATTGAATACATCAGTTTTGATTTGGTATTAAATGTTGTAACGGCTTGTATTTTAAAATAGCTTCTTTTCTTGACCTCGTGACATAAATCCTTCTTGCGAACTCTTTGTCTTCTCTGAGCTTCCATTATAAATCGAACTCTTCGAGTTCGCTGATTGTTTATTCTTGAAGCGAAGACCTCTATTCCTGACCGGACTCCTCTTCTTTATTGTTGCAATGCTTATTGGCACGTATCCAAATCTTAATGGTGATAAATCTTTGGTGGGGGATCTGGTATCAACATTTGTCCTCCAAGTCTTGCGAGCTAATATTTAGTTTGAGAGACTTGAGTAATAAATATAAACTTCCTTATTCATCATTTCCACTTGCCATCACATCCCTTAAATTTCTTAATTTCTTGATGTGATTCCTTTGATGCACCTCATTTATTCCGAATTTTTTATTTAAAAATGAGGAAAAACTACCTCACTTCCTCCATCAATCTCGAGACAGTTTTTCATCCGTCCATTTTAATAAGGTAGATTTATTTTTCTTCTTCCATTTATTTACTCGTGACTTTTCACTTTCTCTTTCATACTTTTACTTTTCTTCGTTTGAGAAATTTCTACATTCTTCCTTCCTCTTTCGCGATTTTTCAATTTTTACCTTCCTCACCTATGCCGAGTACTTCGAAAACTTCTTCAATTGGCCCTCCCACGAATTCGAATTAAAAATTTGGTCCTCATCCTCCATCGATACTCAATAAGAAAGAAGATCTTCAAACCTTGAAGACCCTCTGTAATGTTCTGTCGGCGGTCCAATTATGTCTTATGACTTCGGATGAGTCAGCGGAATCAGGCCGCCCCGGCTACCTATGTCTCTACTCGGTTTATCTTACTGGGTGTGGCCTATTCTTCCCTCTTCTGGAAGTTCTTCTTCTTTTCCCTCATGGCTTAGGTCTTGCTCTTCTGCAGGTGACGCCGAACATGCTTTGTGCCATTTTTTCTACTCTTGCAATTGCTGTCGAGGCTTGATACGCCTTAAGTGCTAGTGATCTCCTTGAACTCTCTAGAAAAACTCAAAGATATACAAAACTTTAACCAATAAATTTACCAACTTACGACAATTTTAACCAGAATATAAATAAATCAAAGGGATAAACTAATTACTCAATATCAGGGCGATATAAATACTTTTTTTTTTAACTCGGATAAATAAGTGAGGAATGGGCGATGAGAATTCACTATTTATAAAGAAGAGGTAACATTTGAGTTTTGAGTTTCCAGCTTACACGACTCTTCGATTTCGAGCCTAAAAATCGTCTTTAAACGGTTTGACTTCACACATCCAAAAAAAAATGAAAATAAAATATTAAATTAATATTTTTAGAACATTCTCTCAAAATCCGAGCTCAGTATCACATTGCTTCAAATGTCGATGTCAACTCACATTTTAAAAATACCCTCACTAATTAATAGTTTGAATATCGACCCTTCAATTATATTTTTGTGCAAAATCAAGCATACCATTACTGTGCTTTTAAATACTGCTGACATAGATGCCACGGGTGACATAATTTGTATGACATGTAAAATTTATGCTGATGTGGATGCTGCCACATGTACATTTTTTTTTAAAGAATCTTCCCTAGTTTTAAAATTTAACAAGTTTTTATATTTACATCTATATAAATATATACAAATATGATATCATTTTGTACTACATGAAATTACGACAGTTTATTTGAATTACACAACTAAAATTTTTTATCAAATGATATCATTTTGGGATTTAAATACATATACTATTTTAACAAAATGACTAATTTTTTCCATCTCTCTTTCATTGTCCATTCTCTTTAATTTTATTCGTTTTTTATTCGGCATCGTTAGTCTACTTGTATTTAATTTTATTTTGTTTGTACTTACGTCGAGAGGCTATATAAATGTATATATCTTGATATCTATTAGAAATAAATATATATCATACATTTGTAGATAAGAGGATCCTACATCATGTTAAAAAGAATATGATCATACATCAAACAAAA
Source organism: Cardamine flexuosa (assembly GCA_963555745.1). Lineage (NCBI taxonomy): Eukaryota > Viridiplantae > Streptophyta > Magnoliopsida > Brassicales > Brassicaceae > Cardamine > Cardamine flexuosa. The sequence continues at coordinate 19,411,444 of OY743216.1, read as the reverse complement.
TGACGTAATTTCATACGCTGTATCCATATCAGATAATTTGGAGACAGTGAATTTTTATAAATATTTTGGACCTTTAGGAACAAATATTTCTAAATGGAGTCTCCTAGAAAGGATTTTTGAAGTAGTTGGAGTTTCTGTTTAGAAATATATTTTGAAAAATGTAATTTTTTATATTCTTACATATTTTTATGAAGAAACAATAACAAGAACATTTTTTCACGATTTGATAGAAAGAGTATGAGAGTTTCAGAGAATTTGTTAAAAATTTATATTATTTGTACATATATAGATGTAAATCTACAAAGCTTGATAAATTTTTGAAACTAAGATATAAAGAGATGATTCTTAAAATAAAGAGAAATTATCTACGTGTCATACATGTCAGCAAAAATTTGACATCTCATATATGTTGTCTCACACGTGGCATCCACATCAACAACATTTAACGACACTGTAAGAGTATGTATGATTTTGTCCAAAATTATAACTCAAGGGTCAATATTCATAGTGAGAGTATTCATAAACCTACTTTTTAATGAGAATATGAATTCAACATAATTATATTTTGTGGATATGAAAAAGCCAATTCTTCATCCCATCCATTTAAATGATTTTGTTTTCATTATTTTAAATATCTTTTCTACTTTTTTTTACGTCTTTAATTGTAATTTATATCTTAGTATATAAAGATGAATGATTCGAAGTTAGTAATTTACCAGATTGTGACACGTGTCAATTAAAACGATAAGATTTTGACATGTATTTAATTAAATAAAACTATCAATTATCAAGAGAAAAAGGAAATTTATAAAAAATAATGGAAACTAAAAAAAAAGGAATACAATCCTACAAGAAAAAAAACTGTTAAGTAAAAAAAAACATATTAAATTAAATATATTTTGAAAATTTTTTATCCACCATCATTTTCAAACGCTAACAAAAATCACAACACCTCTATTGAACATGAAAATTGAAATTTTCTCTATAGGAGAGAAATAGTGTATAAATGATATTTTTCTAAGAGATGAATTGAGAATTTTTCTCTCCAAAAGGAATAAGTAAAAAAGAAGTAGAGATCCATCAAGAGAGAGTTTCTTCACATCTACTAATTTGGATCAAGATGAGGGGCAAGGTGAGAGACTTTTGGTGACGTTTGAAGATGATGGTGGATGAAAAATTTATAGTTTTATTTAATTAAACAAATGTCAAAATCTGATCGTTTTAGTTTACACATGTCACGATCTAGTGAATTATTAACTTTGAATCATTCATCTTTATATAATATTAATATAAAAAAAAAAAAAAAGTAGAGATCCATCAAGAGAGAGTTACTTCACATCTACTATTTTGGATCCAGAGGAGGGACAAGGTGTTGAGACTTTTGGCGACGTTTGAAGATGATGGGGGATGAGAATCCGACGACTAGAAAAAAAAAAAGCACGTGATCCAAAAATATGAATAAATTTAAGAGGTGGTGACGTAAAGACTGAGATAGATGATCTTTTTTTAAAACACTAAAAGATTAGAAATCGTGAAGGTGCAAAAAAGAAAAAATATTTGGTTAGAAACCAATATAAGATATGAACCAGAGAACTTCAGCGGGAAAACGAAGATCTTGCTAGAAGAATATCTTGCTTATATATGTTTGAGAGCATAGCTGCCGGTTACAACATCCGTTTTTCCAAATCTTGCACTAGACGTTCTGGTTTGTTTCATATGTTTTGGCTTTTCAAGTTTAGAGACATATGATCCATTCATATATTATAATTTTTTGTTTGTTCAGTTTGATTCTATCTAGATTCGAGTCAGAAATATCAGAACAAATACATATAAAATTTTGGTTAGATTTGGTTAAACTTTCATAAGTTTAACTAAGAACTTTCAAAATATTTTAATTTTTTTTAATATTTTAGTTATTTTGGTATAAAAATAATTTATATTTTTGGGTTTATAATTGTTGGGTAATTATTTTATATTAAGTTGAACTATCATTAATATTTTTGGGTATATAATTATATTTCAAATATTTAAAATATATTATTAACATCATATATTTAACTAAATTCAATTAAATTATACTTATATTTTATAAATCCGTCCATCGGGCGGATCCTAATCTTATTATATAAAGATGAATGATTCAAAGTTAGTAACTCACATGATCGTGACACGTGTCAATTTAAATGTTCAGATTTTGACATGTATTTAATTAAATAAAAGTATTAGTTATCAATAAATAGGGAAAATTAATTATTTCTAATTTTACATATTTACAAAAAACAAATTTAACTTTTCTATCATAACAAAATATAAAAATTATATATTTTTAATACATATTTTAAATTTTAAAGGAAAATTTAAAGTTTCTAAAAATTTTAAAAGTCATACAATTATAAAGTAAAGTTAATAACTATTAACTAAAACCATTAATTATATAAAAAAGGACAAGAAATTTAAAGTTTTGGAAATTTTAAAAATGAATACAAATATAAAAGGAAATTTAAGAACCATTCAATAAAAACATTAAATTTTCGGTAATAAACATATTTAGAAAAACGTTTTAATAAAAAAATAATATTTTGATATATTTTCAATTTAAAAAAGAAAGTTTAAGGTTATTGAAAATTAAAATAAAAATAAAAAAGAAATTTAAAATTTTTAAAGAAATGTCCTAATCTATAAAGCTAAAACAAAAAAAGGAAAAAAAAACTAAAAAAATAGTAATTATAATTATAATTTCCCAGTATGAGAGTTTTTCAAATTCAAAATAAAAAAACTTTACATATCTAAATAGTTCATAAGTTTTAGGTAAATTCTAATTTTATGGAAATTATCTTAATACAAATAAAGGTTTGATCATAACAATATAACTTATAAATAACACAATGATGATACATGTTGGTTGATCGATGAGATTCTGACATGTATTAAAACAACTATATTATTATATTTGCTTAATAAATAAAAATAAAAAAGTTAAATACATGATAAAATAGATATTTTTAATTATTTAGTTCTTAAACTATAGGTAAACTCTAATTTCATGAAGATTATTTTAATACAAACAAAGTTTGATCATAACAATATAACTTATAAATAACACAATGATGATACGTGTTGGTTGATCGATGAGATTCTGACATGTATTAAAATAACTATATTATTATCTTTGCTTAATAAAAAAATAAATAAATAAAGTTAAATACATGATAAAATATATATTTTCAATTATCTTCTAATATAAAGCTAAAAAAAAGGAAAAAAAAGGAAAAATAATTATAATTTCTCAGTTTGAGAGTTTCTCAAATTCAATACCAAAAAAACTTTTACACATCTAAACAGTTCATAAATTATAGGTAAATTCTATTTTCATGAGGATTATTTTAATACAAATATAGGTTTGATCATAACAATATAAATTATAAATAACACAATGATGAAACGTGTTGGTTGATCGATGAGATTCTGACATGTATTAAAATAATTGTATTATTATATTTTCTTAATCAAAAATAAAAACAAAATAAAAAAATTAAATACATGATAAAACATATTTTTTATTTATTTTCTAATATATATGTTAAGTCTTATTGTTTAGTTTACAAAAAAAACAAAATAAATTAAATACATAATAAAATGAGTATTTTTACTTCTTCATTCCTTGGCTTTTGACATTAGAGAAGATAAATGTTTTTTAAAAAATTTAAAGCATTAAACACGTCTAATCCTAAATGCGTTGAAATTAATAAAATATATATTAAGATACATTACCTATACTAAATTTTAGTTTAACTTTCTAAAATTTAATTTATTTTAATATTTTCAAATCCATCTATCGGACGAGTCATAGTCTACTTATATATGTTAATAGTCTCTTAGTGGATAATGGATTTGATATATTGGAATGATCAGCGATGGATTCATATGTCTCAGAATATATACTTGCTTCCCCTTAGATTGTTTTTAAGTATTGATGCTAGATTTGTCTTCGTTTAGTTGACAAAAAGAAATGTTGAGGTTTTATTTTACCGTTTTCCATACTAAAAAAGAAAAATCTGTTTCTCAAAGAGAATTGTTCTAGAGGTGAATTGTGATATCAGAAATGGTGTCATTTTATATTTTGAATGTGAGTTTTTAAACATAAATGATAGTTTACCTTCTGTTCAAAAATAAAACTATTTGAATTCAAGTCAATTTAATATATCTTATGACATATTAAGTAAGAGTAAATTTTGTATATTTAATATATATTTTTTATTTGTGTGAAAATTGTGAGAGAGTAGAGACAGTAGTAGTAAAGAAAACAAAAATAACACATAGATATTCATCTAAAGGGGGAATCTTTGTATTAACTTTAAGGGAATCTTGTGAAATAAACACGTGTTGTTTAATTATAAAAGAAGAATCTTTCTTCTATCTTAATGCTCCTTGTCCCTTGCCAAAATAACAGAGATTCTATGATATCCTTTTTTTCTATTTTTTCTTTTTTAACACTCATATAGTCATATTCCCATTTTTATCCAAAATAAATTTCTATTTATCACAGTCAAAAATCTAACAAAATTGGAAACATTAACTTTTCTTCGTTTTAATTACTAACCTCAGAACTAGGACTATAAATGCCTGCTTGGCCGCAATTTCTAAACTCAAGTCAGAAATAATCAAACTCAATATTCTCCATCTTTATCTCTCTTAATGGCTCTTCGTAGAGCAATCACAAAGCGTCTCACTGACAGTTACAGATCCAATGGAACACAACAACACTCAAAGTTCAGACAATTCTGTTCACCAGTTACAAATATTGTTCGACCGTACATGACCTCGCCGAATCTTACTGACCAGATTGTCGAAATCCGCATCGAGTCTGTGTCTCCACCGAGACAAGAAGAAACGGTGGTGAATGGTTTATCAGTGAGTGAGACAAAAAAGTTGTTGAGAATTTATCAAACGGAGAAGGTCAAAGCGAAACTCAGAGAGACTACAAAGAGTTCTATTTCGTATTCGGAATTTGTTCAGATCTGTTGTGAGAGTTGTGGGAACGATGAACAAGGTTCTCAAATTGCTAACTCTTTGGATCATTCTGGATGCGTCGTCGTTTTGGGAGACATTGTTTTTCTGCATCCTCATCAGGTAAATTAACAAATACTTTGTGGTTTATGTTTTAAAGTAATTTTGCTTAATAATCTTTTAGTATATAAGATTTGCTTTTTGGTAATACTTAAAAGCATACATAGGTTCTGATATAGGTTCAGAACCTGTCCAAGCAATTGTTTTTGTGTGGACCATATTGTTTAGCTTATAAGTTATAACATTATGTTTAAATAATAATGTTTTTGTTAAAATATTGAAAACTATACACTATGATTTACTGATTATATAGAGTATTTATGTAAAATCCAAAATTCCATCAGAGGTGTAATATTCGATATTTCTTCAGAGCTATATCTCATTTTTCTCAAATTTTATAATCAGTATTGTTCTCTTTTTCTTTTTGTTTTGGTTAATTGTTGTTCTTTCTTACCAAATACCTTATTAGATTGTCTCGTTTCATTTGTTTTTTTACTTCTAATTAAGTTGCCTATTAATGTAGATTATATATTAGAAAACTAAAAAAAAAAAACGTATAATGGCTCTCTAAATCAGTGTTTCATGATAATCATTTCAGAAAAATAATTACATTGTACAAAAGTATTATTTTCTCATAAAACTTTTTGCTGTTTATTTTAGATAGCCAAGTCTATGGAGGCAATGATCAAGCAAGCATCAGCACTCCCAAACGATCCAAGGAAAGAAGAGTTAGTTAAGCTTGAGGATACAAAGAAGTGTATTGACATAAAGGCAAAACGCATAGTGAAGACCGAGTTATATTGTGGTCTCGGATTCTTAGCTGCTCAAACTATAGGCTTAATGCGTCTTACCTTTTGGGAACTAAGCTGGGACGTTATGGAACCAATCTGCTTCTTTGTCACTTCCCTTCATTTCCTCCTAGGTTACTTCTTTTTTCTTCGGACTTCTACAGAACCGTCATTTGAAGGATTTTTTCAACAGCGGTTTAAGACCAAACAAAAGAAGCTTATGGAGAGCCAAAGGTTTGATTTTGTTAGGTACACTGAGCTTAACTCATTGTTTACACCACTTCCGTATTAAACTTATGTTCCACCGGTCTAGCTAGATGCGGCCAATGTATAATTCGCATAGTGTGTAGTAGACTTGAAATTGGGTCTCAACTTGTATTTGTATGTGATAAAGTTGGATTCCTAAATTTCTGCACACACATATTCATATATCCCTTTTTACTTTAATAGGCTTAGGCTTAGGCCTGCCTGTGTTGAGGAAAACTAACCGATTAAAAAATAAAAGTGAGGAAAGAAATTAACAACTTTGTCGCGAACTTACCGAACAAGGTCAATTTAAGCAATAACTTTTTTGGTAACCCATTTTAAGCATCATTTTTGTTGATTTAGTTTCTTATATACGAAATTCTTGTTGATCCGACCAATTAGACAAATGTTATATCTATCGTTAATGATTCTGTGAATGATAAAACGACATCGTATATAAAAACAAGAACGTTCAAATTTAGGCCATTTAAAATATGAACTTTTTGTATTAGGCCATTTAAATCATTATTTTTCGTTCGATGATTGTCACATATAAAAAATGTATTAAAATATTTACATATTTTCAAGATAAAAAAATATGTGTTTTAGTTAGAATTTAACATATTGTTTTACAATAAATGAGAAATAATTAAAATTATTTTCTATATTATTTGTAATTCATTTTCTTAGTTAACACTGTATTTAATTTATAAAATACTTATACTTACAATATTTGTTTTGTAAATATTAAAAATATTTAACACTATAATTTTAGTATGTGAATAGAATTGTTAACTCAATAAAATAACACTATTTCTCATTTTGACAAATAGAATTTATACTATTTTGTAATTCGTTTTCTTAGTTAACACTATACTAGAGTCGAACTGTGGTATACCGCATGTCAATGTTTTCTTAATCATTGTAACAAATGTTTATATTTTGTGATTATTTTTTCACATAATTTATAAATTTTTAGATTTTGTTTGTTTAGTTTTTATATGTAATTTTAATTTGGAGAAACGATCTATTTCCCCACAAGAAGTATCACATAGAGTTAGATAGAGCTCAAACTAAAGTCTCGATGTAGATAGTCATCCACTAACTATACCAAACCTAAGTGCCCATGAATTAAAAGTTCTAAACTTAGAAACCCATAAATATTGGTTTTATTGGTTTATAACATAAACCCAATATCAAACCATCTAACTCCATATTTATCAAACCAAATTAAAACCCAACCGGATTTCTTCTTCCTTTTCACCCAAATTCACATTTTCTCCTATCTCTCCATCTGTTTCAAGGATCTGGGTTTATGAACCTTATAATTTTTTTTAATGTTTTTGAAGAGAAAATTAACACTAATTTGGCATTTAGTTCGAGAATTTGCTTCATAGATTTTTTTTAACCGTCAACATTTGCTTCATCGTTTATACTCACAGTAGCGACGGATTTGTTGTTAGGATTTGCTAGCTTAAACTATTTTCGGAAATCCTCCCTTAAGATCAACAAAATCAGTTTTAAGATGATGAAACCAAAAAATTTCAAAATTCAAATCGGAAGAGATTTGAATATTTAAAACACTTGGAGGTCTCTTAGGTTGATTTGAAGAGATTCGTGAATTACATGAAGACGAAGAAAGCACTTGGAGGTCTATTGGGTTGATTTGGATCCTTTTTCGTCTTCTTCCCAGGCTTTCTACCTCTAGTTTTCAATCTAACAAATCAGAAACGAAAATCAGAGAATTGAAGATTCAAAACAAATCTGGATATCAGATGTATAGAGAAAACAAAGAGACGTGAGAAGAAAACCAAACCTCAAATCAGAGAATCGGATAACTCGGACTGAATTTCGTGAAACGGTAGGAGTGAGTTTTACTCTCCGGTCATTCAGTCACCTCCTCCTCCACCATCAGACCCAACCAATTCACCTCCAGCTCCACGCATTAAGATTCGACTTCATGAAGAAACCTTACCTGAAATACTTTTGATACTCACCGGACGACGTTAAACCACCGGAGAAGATGTGAAGAAGACAATGAATTTTGTTTTGGTTATAAGGAAAATTGGTTTATTAGTTAAAATCCGGTTTATAACTTGTAATCGGTCATAAATTGGTTTACAAATGGTTGTCATTGGTTCTGAAACAGTAAACCAACATAAAACCAAGTCAGTGGGGTTTTTGGTTTCGAACTTAGTTGAGATGGATATTTAAGTTTCGAACTTTTAATTCATGGGCAATTAGGTTTGGCATAGTTAGTGGATGGCTATCTACATGGAAGCTTTAATTTGGGCTCTATCTGACTCTATGTGATACTTTTTATGGATAAATAGATCGTTTCCCTTTTTAATTTCATTAAACTATAAAATGTTAATGTTGTTGGTTAGTTAGCGTAAGCTTGTGTAAGTAACTGTTATGTCCAACTCTTTCCCCACTGTCCAACATGTTAGCAAGGTCCGAATATTTGATTATTATAATAAAAATAATAAAAATATTTTTAAAATAAAACAAATAACATTTAAAAGAAAATATTTTTAATATTCTATATTTTTAGTAAATGTTATAATTTTTATACATAAAATTATTTTATATTTTCAAATATATCATATATTATCTTTCATCAACTATATACACTTATTAATTTATATATAATTTATTTATTTTAATTAAAATTAGGTACTTTGCGACCAATCCATCAATTTGCGGACAAAGTCCAATATATATGTGGTCCACTATGCTTCATGATACCTGCTTTTTAATATGCATAAAAGTTTATATCTATACCTGTCCTATGTCGGATTTACTTGTACCTATTCTGCAGGTTACTGATCCGATTGAAATCTCTACCGATATGAAATATTGAACAAACATTTTTTCTTTATTAATTGAGTTAATATATGTCCGTTTATAAAAATTCAAATCACAATATATTGTGAACTAAAAAGTCTATAATTTTATTAATCGTACGTATTACATAATAATTTAAAATAATTTGAAAATAATATCAAACATAAATGATAGAAGAATCATAATTCACACTACTAAAATCATAATATTAGATAAGAAAAGGAATGTAGAGAAATATTATATAAGGAAGAGAATGTACAGAATTACTTGATTATTTATTTAGAAAGAACATACTTAATATTAAAATTAATAATTAATAATTAAATAATAATTATTTTAAATTTGTTTGGATGTATATGTAAGATGGAGAGTGTTTGGTAATAAGAGTTCCTAATTTTGTATTTCCTTTCCAATAGTATAAGATTTAATCTATAAAATACTAATACTTACAATATTAAATTCAAGTCTTTGGCTTCACAGGACATCTGTGAGATTGTGTCTCATATAAAGCTCCGGATAATAGCTGGTGGATCAAACTCATTCATTCATGCCCTCCTTGTTGACCGTTTCGAACCTGAGACTTATCCATTCTCTGCTACAGGACCCATTTCTTCTGACTTGAGGTATTCTTTGATTATTTGTGTAATTAATATGTAACTTTTGTTAAATAATTTATAACATAAAAAAAATTATTTAAAAAAATTTAGTGATAACATTTAAGAACTAAGATACATATATTATTATTTTAATTTAAAAGTTTATATTTATTTAATATACATATAATAGATATTGTGAGACTATACACATAATAAATTATTTATTTAATTATTTCTAATATTTTACAAAAAAGAATATTATAAGTATTAGTATTTTGTAGATTATATATAATGTTATAAAATAAACTACAAAATAATATAAATAATATAAACTCGTCTTCGCGATTCCATACTTGAGTTTTCTATGTTCCGCATTCCAAGACTGAAGAATACACATGCATATTATTTAGCACAATCTTCAAGACTTTTATTGTCTGAAACTACGCTTGTAAATTTTTTTTCTCCAGAGTGGACAACCAATTTTGGGGTGAGATTTTAGTTATTTAGTTTTTGGATGGAAAAAAATATAATTTAAGTTTTGTTTTATAGATTTAGAAAATATTTTTAATTATTTCTCATATATTGTAAAACAATATGTTAAATTCTAATTAAATCACATATTTATCTTGAAAATATATAAATAGTTTAAAACATTTTTTGTATGCGATAATTAACAAACACAAGTTGATGATTTAAATGGCCTAATACAAAAAGTTCATGTTTTAAATGGCCTAAATTTAAAAGCTCTTGTTTTTATATAAGACGTCGTTTTGTCACTAACAGAGCCGTTAACGACAGATTTAACGGTTTGTCTAATTGGCCGGGTCTATGAGACTTTAGTGTATAAAAAACAAAGTCAACGAAAGTTGATGCTTAGAATGGTGATTTTTGGTAAGTTCTCGATTTAAATGATATTTTTCCCAAAGAACAAACATATGTTATTTAAATTGCTGATGGAAGTGTTACAAAGGGGAGAAAATATAACATAAAAACAACTCTAAAGTGATTCAAAGCAAAAAAACCAAACAAAGAATTAGAAAATGATCCTAAAAAGGATAAATGGGTTTAATCCGAGCACCAAACCCGTGAGACATACATACCACTGATGTACGGTAGAGTTTGTTCTCCAAGAAGTTTTCCTTCGGACACACAATCAACAAGCTGCAAGTGCATATCAATCAATTGTAGTACTTAAGGTATATCAATCCCACATAGAAAGAAGTTTTTTTGCAAATCAAGAGGAACAAGTACGGCTAGAACTCCATCATAAAAAGGTTTGGTTTGTTGTGTCTTGCAACAAGGAATGCAAGCAATCGGTTTTCAAACAATAAGGAAAGGTGTTGGGTATGGTTTGTTGGGGTTCTGTGGTTAAACAATTCAAGATAAATTCATGTAATGCATGTCTATTCCTAAGTCTAAGACTATGAAACACGAAAGTTCGATCAACCTATTACCATAGAGAAAATCGGCCAAAATCTATATGTACTGAGATTCAACTTTCACAGGCAACAACACATATGTCAAAGCATTAATATCAAGTTCAATCCTAGTCCATAAAACTCCATAACTAAGTGGTATGTGTTTGTTATGATGCGATACTCATCTAATCTAGGTTCAACAAATTAAGCAAGTGTATAGCTAAACCTAGATGCCTAAGATCAATAGCTAATTCATGAATGCTAACTATATGCATTAAGAAAGAGATGAGACCGAAAAAACAGTATAGACGATGATGCAACTATAATAAACTCGCCACTTAACTAGATAAAACACATCCCCCCCCCCCCTTTGCTTCAATCCTTTTAAACCCAACAAGGAAATTACTCAAGTATATTCATAGATATCATCAAAACAAGGTGAAAGTGATTCATAGAATATAGATAAAGGTTTAGAGATTACAAAGTATTCAGAGATTGTAGAGAAAAGAGATTGTGGATCTTCAAGAGGCTCTACGAGCAAGAGAAGCTTAGTGCGGCTCCTCTGGTTATCTCTAGGATTCCTGGTGGTAGTTCTGAGGCATGGTGTAGTTACTCTATGAAGGCTAGTTGCTGTAGACCACTCTTGGTTGGTTCGACAAAGTTTTACAACTCTTACCACTATACTAAAATTGATTAGAAACTCTATATTTTGTCTCTCTAGGCTTAGGTTGATGCCTTGGCTGTCTTTCTTTGCTTAGAGTAGCCAAAAATCTTTGTTTCAATTTGGCGCCATTGCCAGTTTTGAGTGTTTTTTGTCTACACAATTAGTTTTTTAAGGCTTACTAGATCAAGTCTGTTACTTTTGAGATCTGGGTACTGATTTGGTTTTAAAAATTTGTCTGTTTTGCATCAGGTACTGTAGCACTCGACCTTACCACTCGAGTACTTGATCGAGTCACTACTATCTGAATGCAAACGCGTTCTCAAGGCAGCCAAAACCTAATCTAGTTACTTGATCACATACATCGCATCAACCAGCATACTCGTCAAGCCACACCTGCACCTACTACCTACATTCCTGCACAACCAGTTCCAGAGACACCTGCAGTCATGGCAGAACAAGTTCCTCAGCCTAGGGTGATTAGAGCAGGAGACGCTCCAAACACTCACTCTCAGAGGCAGGGAATTGTAGTCCCTCCAGTCAACAACAATAATTGTAGTCCCTCCAGTCAACAACAATAACTATGAGATGAGAGGGATGACTAGTACTACAGAAATGGGGCATGTGAGCTTCAGAGTCACATGGATAGACTATCAGCTACCCCTCAGTGTGGTCGAAATCTTGTTTGACTTCCGCAGAGTAACAGGGCAAGCCCAAGACTTTGAAAAGAAAGAGCTGAATGAGTTGTGGTTAGCGCTTGGAGGAAGGGAGGACTATCAGTCTGCTAGGGCTAAGAGCAGTGAGATCAGGCACCCATCAGTGAGATACCTCCACAGGACTCTCACAAACACAATGTTTGCAAAGAAGGCCACAGGGCCAGTGAATGAGAGCGAGTTGAAGATGCTGGACAAGGCTCTTTGCGACTACCTCATCTACTCATCTGAGGAGAACCGAGCCAATGGGGTTGAGATGTGAGGAGATAGAGCCTACACAGGGAACTCCATCGTTTTGCTGTGACACCTCATGAGCTACAGAGCTACTACCATCAAGAATGACAAGATGCTGAGCAAGGCATAATTCACAGTGGGAGGGATAGTTACCCCATTTTTAGAGGCTGCTGGAGTTGAGCTCATATCAGCGCCTACACCATAGACTCTGATAGACTTGGATCACATGAAGGACATTCAGACTATTGGTGCAAAGGTTGGGGAGAAGTACATCTACAACTTCTCACATCCCAGGAGCAGCAAGGCTAAGATTTTGCTACCTTATGAAGGTCTACACAAGCTCTATGCAGAGGACGGTGACCGTAGTGTTCCCTTTGTACCACCAGTCAGAGATCTCTACTTATCTGATGAGGTAGTTAGACTCCAAGAAGATAAGACGTTTCAGGACTTCATGGGGAGTGTGCAAGCTCCAGAGAGGTTTTATTTTGAGCAGACAGAGTGCAAAAGCCTCAAGGAGGTTAACCATAAGATCTCCACACTTCAGAAGTGGTGCAAGTGGCAGGATAAGCAATTCAGCAAGTTCAAGAGTGAAATGAATGCCACAATGAAGGGGATCACCAGCCGCTTCAGAAGTGGTGCTGGCTCATCAAGAAGGACTTCGGCTGAGCAGAAGGAGAGAAAGAGGCGTCCAGATCATCCCACAGAGGATCTGGAGCATTCGTTCCCAGACGAAGCCACTCGACCACCTAGGTCGAGTGAGCAACTCGAGTGCTACCAGGAATTGGACTCAAGTGCACATGTAGATCCTTACCCACGCTATGATCAGGGCGCACAGCTTCCACCTTACCCGGGGTACTACCAGAGCAAACCATTCGACCACGCTGGGTCGAGTGCACGATACATGCCAGACCACTCGACTGCTGGGTCGAGTGGACCACTCGAGTCACACCCCGGAGTTGATCCTCTCACCACCACAGTTCCAGCCTACACTCATGAGAGCATGGAGGCTAACAGATATGCCTTTTTCAGTCCACAAGAATGAGGTACCACCCCACTTCCTTATCATTGTTTATATCATTTCTTTTTTTGCTCTCTTTTGTTTTAGTCTCTCAAATCATCTCTTGAATTCATTTTACACAAGGGACTGTGTAATTTAAGTTTGGGGGAGGGTTTGAGAGACGTATTTGACATATTTTCTTATTTTCTTATTCAAATTTGCATCATCTATGTGCATTGAAAAAACCTAAAAATTTGAAAATTTTCAGAAAACTATTTTACTAAAACAGAGTGTCATGTAGTTGCATTATCATTTTAGGATTGAGTGTTAGAATTTTGCTTAAGATTGTACATATGCATAGGGGATAATGATGAGTCAAACATATAATTTCAATGCCACAGTTATAAGTTGTCTAATGCATTCACCTAAGTTTGAAAATTAAGACTGCACCTTGCTTGGAATTTAGATTTAACACTCTCACTTGGTTGAAGCTTACTGTGATTTGTCAAACTATCCCTATGAATTAGAACCTAATTTGAAAAAATTATATTATCATGATATGCTCTATAACTTTAACTCATGGATACCTCAAAATACTTGGATTTTCTTTCACCTTTTACCACTCTTGCTAATACAAGTAGCTCTCTCCACCAAAACCAAAGCCAAAACTTCATTTCAGACCATACATTATTTTTGAGTGAAGTGAGGCCTATTTCCGGATTGAATTAGAGAGAAAGTGTTAGGTGTTGCCAACAGGAGTAGCCTCTCATGTAGTCTGTGGTTCACAATTTTTGAACCAAATTTAGGCTAATAGTTTGAATAAGTTGGGGTTTGAGTCTTGGAAAAGAAAAGAAAAGAGAAAAAGAGTTTGCTAAAAATCATAAGCCTTTGGAGAGGATAGGTTCAAAAAAAAATGAGTCTAGTAAAGGATTTGGAAGAAAAAGATAAAAGTTGGCTCAGTACAGAAACAGAAAAAAAATTGTATAGTAGCCACTTGACCAAGACCACTCGAGTGAGTGGTCGAGTCATAGCTTAGTGAAAAAATAAAAAATCCCAAATCCGCTAGAAATAAAAAGTAAAGTATCCTCTCCTTAGAAGAAAACAGAAATTTGGTCCTTGAGTCAAAAAAAAAATGAAAAATAAAAGCTTTTAAGCACAAGGGTAGAACTAGGATGAAGTTTCTGGGAGTTTAGAGTTAGGGGAGTCATTTGGTTCTTCATGGGTAGATGATAGTCTGCTCCTGTATGCACTAGTTGGCTCTACCTTTAGCATTCTCTTATAATTCAATCCATTTCATTGAGAGATCATGATACATGCGCTTAAAAACAAGAGGAAGAAGAGATCATTTTTATCTCTTAAAACTTGTCCCTCAACCAAATGAGTTACAGTTATTGCATATCACGATGCACCAGTTCGTGCTTAATCAATGTTAAAGGATAGTTTGCTTTGAATGTTTGCTTGTGGCTGAGTCTTAGTGTTAAATTTTATGTGATGAGTATGGCTAAAGCTTTTAAGTAAAACTTCTGTGAATTGCATTTTAGAACTATTAACTGTGACATTGACATTAGAGGTTTGCTTAGGTTCTGAGTCCTGAAACTAGGATTTTACCTACTCTAAGCAAAGAAAGACAGCAATGCAATCAACCTAAGCCTAGAGAGACCAAATACCAAGTTTATCAATTGTAGTATAGTGGTAAGAGTTGAGAGTAACTTTGTCGAACCAATCAAGAGTGGTCTACAGCAATTAGTTGATAAATAAGGCTAGCTATTCAAGTAATTATCAAAAGAGTGTGGTAGTCTAAATGAGAAATCTACTAAAAACCCTAAATGATACTAGAGGTACCAAAGTCTGTCACATTTTAGCACATCATGGAACTAAACAAGAAAAATCACAGTACTAGGACTACTCGACCACACTGATCGAGTGGTGAGGTCAAGTGCTACAGTAAAAACAGAAAAAGCTACAGTGAACAAATACTAAGCAAGCTGTGAAACTATGGGGGAAAATAGGGACTCTAGGGATAAAAATCACAGGGTTACAAACACTCTGTTCTATTACAGCTATCAACTAGAAATTTCATCACAGGACTACCCTAGACAACAGACTTCATAACCAGCTCAATCCATGGTTTGTGGTAGAGAGCCCCAAGACCCAACCCAGTCAGCATAGTGTGAGGAGTCGGAATAGGCATGAAGAATCAGCCTATTAAAGTCGAGAAGAATTCATAACAAGTGAATAGGTGGAGTCGTGACATAAATCAATATCTGATGCATCCACCCTCACGCTATTGTACTCTAAACCCCAGAAAGGCAGACGGTGCTGAAGTATAGTGAGCCTGTGATGCTGAGGTCAAAAGTGCCTGTCTAGAGTGCTTCACTCGAGTGCCTGGTCGAGAGTACCTGTCGAGAGTGCTTCACTTGTGTACCTGGTCGAGAGTGCCTGTCGAGAGTGCTTCACTCGAGTGCCTGGTCAAGAGTGCCTATTGAGAGTGCTTCACTCGAGTGGTCTGCTCGAGTGAGCCTGTCTGAGAGTGCTTCACTCGAGTGGTCTGATCGAGTGAGCCTTTCTGAGAGTGCTTCACTCGAGTGGTCTGGTCGAGTGAGCCATCCGTCTTCTCTGCAATCTTCACTTGACTCCATAGGGCTTGCCACACGTCTTCACTTCATGAGCCAAAATCCAAGTATGCTCCATAGGCCCCATAAGTACCTGATAAGACCCCAAATATGCAATATGCATACAATGCCTATACAGAAATACGAAACATCCTATATGAAGGATAAATGCACGAAATGGTATAAACAATGGATGAAATCTACTCTAAGGCATGATAAAAAGGTGGTAAAAATGTGTATAAAAGTGGTGTTATCAACTCCCCACTTTTCACACCACTCCTTTCTTCTTATCCTTTCTATTTGCTTGAGGGCAAGCAAAGGGCTAGTTTGGGGGAGTTGATAACACCACTTTTATACACGTTTTTACCAGTTTTTTTTATCATGCCTTAGTGTAGATTTTATCCATTGTTTCCACCATTTCGTGCATTTATCCTTCATATAGGAGTTTAGTGTTTTTGTATAGGCATTGCATGCATTTTGCATATTTGGGGTCTTATCAGGTACTTATGGAGCATATGGAGCATACTTGGATTTTGGCTCATGGAGTAGATATGTGCAGTCAAGCCCTATGGACTCGAGTGAAGATTGCAGTGAAGACAGATGGCTCACTCGACCAAGCACTCGAGTGAGCACTCAAGACAGGCTACTCGACCATGCACTTGAGTGAACACACAAGATATGCTACTCGACCTCAGCATCACAGGCTCACTGGACTTTAGCACCACCTGCCTACTCGAGTGACCACTTGACCACCCCACTCGACTGCTGGGTCGAGTGGGCACTCTCCGATTTTTTCTCCTAAAAACTCGCAAAATATAATAAGCGCATTTGACTAGGTATAAAAGCGCCTCATTAAACCTAATTAGAGAGAATCGAATAGCGCCGCTTTGGCTTAGTAATTTTTAGGTTTAGCTCTCGTTTTTCTCTTTCTTGTTCTTGCTGTTCTTCATACTTCTTCATTTTCTACAACCTTGTAATTTTGATAACTTTTTATGAAATCAGTACTTGCATTTTATTTCTTCTCCAACCTTGCTCACAAGATCATAGGCTATCACATATGTCAAGCTTAGGTTTTTCTGGGTTTCGAACCCCAGCTATGATCATAGTGTGTGAGTAGTAAAGTTGAGATTTTTTGGGGATGGATTAGGGTAGTTTATCTCTGTATTGTTATTGCTTAGATAGATTGATCATCACTCAGTTTTGACTCCCTTTTGGGTGACTGATTTTAATGCTTATTCTCCCCTGATCAAGGAGAACATGATTTTAGATGGTCTCATGAGCACGACCCATGCCTTGAGCCATTAGATATAATTTTTCCGGAGTTTAGAATACAATAGCGTGAGGGTGGATGCATCAGACATTTATTTATGTCATGACTCCACCTATTCACTTGTTATGAACTCTTCTCGACTTGAATATGATGATTCTTCATGCCTGATCCGTACGGAAGTGACAATATTGGATAGCCTTACCATCGCCAAAATTTAGGAGTAGTTATTATTCAACAAAGAAATTTAATATATTAATAATAACCAAAGACCAAAACAAATCTACATTTAATCTGCTTAAGTATTAGACCTAGATACTCACTTGATAAATTTAAAAACATTGTCATCCACATTTCCTCTTCAGGTAGTTGTAAGTATGAGAAATACTAGTGATTTTCTTCATGTTATTTATATTTTTTATTCATCAAAGGATATAAGAGCATCTCCATCAGTGGTATCTGATGGATTCTAGACTTATTAAAAAATGAAAAAATAAATAATAAAGAGTGAGAAAGGATAAGAGATACGTCTCATCTTTTAGAACCCATGAAAACATTACTAACACATTTCTATGTCATTTATTGGTTCCTTCCTTGTTTGTTATTTTAAATAAAATAATTTAATAAACTAAAATTAAAGTAACATTATTAAATACTTTAAGAGACTCTTAGCGTATCTCGCCGTAGGGATTCTCTAATTATCTAGATTTATAATTTTTATATTTTAAATAATTCAAATCAACATTTTATTACTATTTATACAAGAAAACATTATTTATTTATTTAAAATCTAAAATTTAAACTAATAAAATTATCATTTTAAAATCTTACTAATATGTTTTATTGAAATTTTGATTATCAAGAGTTGGATCATAACCATTGAATTGTAAACCAAAAACTGTATATTATAGTTATGGAAAATAAATATACCTTATAATATCTTTTCATGATATGTTATAACATGTACTTTTCCAAAAAGATAATGGTAATTCCCTCATTATAATTTTTTTTTGTTTTTGTATAACAATATAGTTAAATAGAATTTTCAAAATAGAATATTTTTGGAGTATAACAATATAGCTAAATAGAATTTTCTAAAAACATGAAAAATAAAAGATAAAAAGTAGAAAACTACATAGTTCTTTTCAATAAACAATCTATACTCTATTTCTGGTAGGAGGAACTGCGCCAACGGTTCTAGAACATTGTTCCTTAAGCATAGGAGGAACAAATGGATTGAATGGTAATTTTGGGATGCAGTTAGCTTCAGCTTCTAAAAATGCTTTGCAGCAAGCAGGACCTATGTTGCCGAATTGACCGGTGAAAATAGATTGAGAAATCTCTACAAGACATCCAGGGATATCCATGACTGATGACCAACATTTCATTATGTCTGGTAGTCCAGGCATACCAGGATTCAGTTAGATTGGATAAAGAAATGGAATTGGAAACTGTGGTATAAATTGAGCATTTACGGAGACTACCAAGCATATGATCGCTAGAAGAAAACCAACATTTTTAATAGACATTTTGAGATATTTCTCAAGAAATGAAAACTCCCTCAAATTTGATTTTTATTTTGATGATCAAAAATAGAACTGTTGTTGTTTATTTATATAGGAAGAAGTGAAACTACAGTATTAATGGCATTGACAAACATCTTTAATTTTAATTAGAAGTTTATTTAGCCATTCTTAAATTCAAATGAAACCTCTGAGAGGATGAGACCAGTTAAAATTTTTGATTATCAAGAGTTGGATCATAAGCATTGAATTGTAAACCAAAAACTGTATATTATTGTTATAGAAAAATAATATACCTTATATTATCTTTTCATGATATGTTATAACATGTACTCTTCAAAAAAGATAATGATAATTCCCTCTTTATAAAATATATTTTATTTTTGTAACAATATAGCTAAATAGATTTTTTCTAAAAACTTGAAAATAAAAGATAAAAAGTAGAAAACTACATAGTTCTTTTCAATATACAATCTATACTCTATTTCTGGAAGGAGGAACTGCGCCAACAGTTCTTGAACATTGTTCCTTAAGCATAGGAGGAACAAATGGATTGAATGGTAATTTTGGGATGTAGTTAGCTTCAGCTTCTAAAAATGCTTTGCAGCAAGCAGGACCTAGATTCAGAAATCTCTACAAGACATCCAGGGATATCCATGACTGATGACCAACATTTCATTATGTCTGGTAGTCCAGGCATACCAGGATTCGGTTGGATTGGATAAAAGAATTGAATTGGATACAGGGGTATAAATTGAGCTTTTACGGAGACAACCAAGCATATGATCGCTAGAAGAAAACCCACATTTTTAATAGACATTTTGAGATATTTCACAAGAAATGAAAACTCCCTCAAATTTGATTTTTATTTTGATGATGAAAAAAAGAAAATTGTTGTTTATTTATATAGAAAGATGTGAAACTTCAGTATTAATGTCATTGACAAACATCTTTAATTTTAATTAGAAGTTTATTTAGTCATTCTTAAATTCAAGTGAAACTACTAAGAGGATTAGACCAGCTACATTGATTAAAATATAACTTGGATTCATAAATAATGTCATTAATAACGATACTGGGAGGATGACACCAGCGACCATGAAACTACAGTATTTATTTGCCGACAAAAAAATGTATTACCAGAAGATATTTATATTCATACGAAGAGTATAATAGTGGATTTTGTGGTCCTCATTTGGACTAATATTGAAACCGAAGAAAAAGAGTGAATCAATGGTTGAAAGACTCGTCTTGCAGCCCGTACGGAAGTGACATTATTGGATAACCTTATCATCGCCAAAATCTTGGAGTAGTTATTATTCAACAAAGAAACTTAATATATTAAATAATAACCAAGGACCAAAACAAGTCTACAATTAATCTGCTTAATTATTAGAGCTAGATACGCAATTGTAAAATTTAAAATCATTGTCATCCACAGTTTTATCAAGTTTCAAGAATTGCAATTTTGCCCCAAAAGTTTCCAAAGTTTATATTTCATGCCAAATCATGTTTTTAGGTTAAACTATGTTTTAGAAGTCCCAGAGACTAAGTTTTGATTATTTCTAAGTTTTTGAGAAGTTCTAAGTTCATTGTAAGTTTCAAGGAGATTATTGGAGAGAAGATTCAGAGTTTAAACTTTCTAGAGAGAAGAATTTTGAACTCCCTTTGTTTTCTTATTTACCTTTTTATGAGTATTATTCAGACAATGATTTGTGTTTCATCTTCTATGTCTGAGTAGTCACCTTGTTAAATCTAGGGTTTCAAAAGGGTTAATGAAGGAAAATTGAATTGGGCATAGTCTTGTTAAGTTATATATTATGTTCTTCATCTAGATTTGATAATTACACTAGTCTTAACATTGATCACCTTAATACTGGTTTCATAGGATTATTGGTAGGCACGAGAGTGCTATTGATACCCTGACCCAATCTTAGACGAGCAAACAGCCTTTTCGCAGCGAGAGTTGGTTTAGAAATTTTGTAAACATATCGTACCCGCTAATCATAGAGACTATATTTATTGATATTTCACAAAGAGATTTGGTTTGCTTCTGTTTAGAGGATAGATGTCGTCGCTCTGAGAGTTGGATGATATATCACATTAGTGTTACGAGTTTAAGAACTGAACAAACACTTTAGACTTGATTTACAAATTGCCCAGTTCACTTTCCTGGGTTTTCCTGATTGAAGACCCTAGGTCTAGCACTTTTAATCACTTGAATCAACCCCGTTTAATTGATATTTTGTTTATTGCATTGCTTTATTTAGTTTCTATTTATTTAATCTAGCCTAATTTGAATTTGTTACAATCTATTGTGTGAGTTTTTCAGAGTCCTTGTGGATTCGACCCCTAAGTGCTGCAACTGACCAATTAATTTGAGAGAGTAGCTTCTAGGGATATATTTGACCCCTGTCAAATTTTGGCGCCGTTGCCAGGGACTCTGAATTCACCATTAGATTTCAGTTAGAGTTTAGTCTAGATTTTTCTTTTATTTTGTTACTTACGCCTATACTTTCTCTTATTTCAGGTGCATGAAACTTAGGAGCAGCAAGGACAAAGAACTAGTTGCTACTGAGGAGATTGAGAAGTTAGAGAGAGCTAATCGCAAAGCACTCAGGAGATCAGAGATGGTTAGAACTGTTTTGATTTTGAGAGATGCTGCTGGGATCATACGTGACTTAGAGGGCAACTAGTACAATGCTCAGGGGCAGAGACTTGATGCAGATGGGAACCCCATCGTCGAGATTGTCGACAACACTGGTCATGTCGACCGACAGGGGAATGTTGGTGTCGGTCGACGTGATGGCAACGGAAATGGGCCGGATAACTTGGATGCTAGGATTGAGAATGTGGGAAGAACACTAGCTGATTTCAACAGACCCAATGAGTTTTACTCCAATAAGTCTGCTATATGTCCTCCTTCTTTTCAGTGGAATGATTTTAAGATGAAACCCCAATACTACACTCTTGTGGGGCAACACACTTTCTATGCTCATCCTGCAGAACATCCAATGGACCACATAGAGAAGTTTGAAGACTTAGCTTCGAGTATTAAAGCCAATGGAGTGTATGGGGACTATCTATTCTGCAAGTTCTTCCCATACTCTCTTGCTGGGAAAGCAGCTCAATGGTTGAAACAGTTGGAACCGGGTTCCTTAACCACTTGGAAGGATATCAAGACAGCTTTCTTGAATAATTTTTATGATGATGCTAAGACAGAGGACTTGAGGGATTTGATCATTCAGCTTACTCAAGGACCATCATAGACACTGAAAGCTGCGTGGTTGAGATTCAAGGGGTACCAACGAGATTTTCCGCACCACAACATTGATGAAGTCCAGCTCATTAGGACTTTCTTTATGGGATTGATTGGAGGTATCAGGTTGCTTTGCATTCTGCAAGCAAGGGTAATTTCAAAACTAGAACCCCAGTGGAAGCTATTAAGTTGATTGAGAACTTGGGGATTAGTAATAGCACCAAGAATGCTGACTTTGAAAGGAAGAAACTAGCTGCTAGAGTGGACAATGACCAGATTGGAGAGGTTAAGGCAAGACTTGATTCTATGCACAATCTTCTAGTTAACAGGAAATCAGTCAAATCTGCTCAAGATGTTGAAAGCATGGAACAAGAGAGTGACTGCAAAGAGGAAGATGTGAATTTCGTGAATGGTACTAGGTTTGGTGGTCAAAGGTTTGGAAACTCCGGAAATTTCAGTGGTAATGGTCAGAGAAATAGTTATGGAAGCAATCAGAATTCTGGAGTTGCACCAAGACAAGATCTTCGCAAAGAGTTTCAAGGAAGAAGTTTCACTGAGAACTATGAGAACACTTTCCGTTCGAACCCTCCTGCTAAAACTTCTGAAGATGAGATCAAGGTTATGCTTAAAAAGATCTTGGAAGGACAACAACAACTAAAGACAGACTTTGATGGCAAGATTAATGCCTTATATGCAGATTTCAATGGGAAGTTTGAAACTTTAGATAGTCATGTCAAAAGATTAGATGTTCAAACTTCGCAATTAGCTAGTTCTTCCAAGGAAATTGGAGAGACACCTGGTTTGCCTTGTCATGCCGTTACTTTGAGAAGTGGGAAACAACTAGAACCTGTACTGAGAAAAGGATTGTCATCTGAAGAAGTGATAGATCTTGAAGGGGTGGAAGATGAGGAATTTCCCGAGACAGTCATGCCCGTGTTGATCGATTCCAAACTTCCGTGTCGGTCGACACACATGGGAAACCTGGCTATAAAGATTTTGGAAAATAAGAACGAGAGCGTAATTCCTACTCATGTCGATCAACAGCCCCCTGCCTATGTCGGTCAACACACTGGCGAGACTACTCCAATCTTGCCTAATCCTGCTTCGAAACCTGAGGAGAGAGTTTAGAAAACCTAAGATTTCATTCCCTAACACTCATAAGAAGACCAAACAGGAGTTGGAAGATGCTAGATGCAAGGCTATCATTGATAAACTAATTGTTTAGATTCCACTCATTGACGCTGTTAAGACATCCCCTATGATTAGGAGATATGTTAAGAGAATGGTCACCAAGAACTTGAGTACAGAGGAACGGTTATGATGATTTCAGCTCAAGTCAGTTCTGTGATTCAGAATAGGATTCCAGGGGAACCTTCAAATCCATGGAGCTTTGTTCTAGGATGCACTATCTTCTCTGAGAAGTTTGGTAGATCTCTTTGTGATCTTGGTTCTAGTGTGAGTTTGATGCCTAGATCAGTTGCACTGAAGTTGGGTATGACAGATCTTCATCCCACGAGAATCACACTTATACTGCTGACATATCAGCTCAGATTTCTGATGGTGTTCTGGAGGATGTTTCAGTCAAGATAGGTAATTGCCTTATTCACACAGATTTTGTGGTACATCAATATGAGGAGGAACCCAAGGACCCATTGATTTTAGGAAGGCCCTTTTTGGCCACTGCTGGTGCCATGATTGATGTGAGAAGAGGGAGAATTGGTTTGAATGTTGGTGATTTGGTAATGAATTTTGATACAAACAAGCTGATACAAAGACCAACCATAGATGAACAGACCTACTATGTGGATACACTCACCAACCTTACTAAGGATATATTCAAGGAGATTCATCTGGATGACCCGTTGGAGAGAGCTCTGGTTGCTTCTACCGAGGAGGTATGTTATTTGGATATTGAGGCTGCTGGTTATGCTAAACTATTGGATGACAATGCACAAGTCATGAAACTTTTTACTACAGAACCCATTGGCAAAACCTCCAACCGTGTTGATCGACACAAGATAGTAATGTTGGTCGACACGGTCCGTGACTGGACCGCCACAGCAGCTCCAAAGCTTGAACTCGAAACACTCCCTAAGGGGCTTAAGTATGCGTTTTATGGTCCTAATAGCTCTTATCCTGTTATTGTCAATTCATCTTTAAATTCTGCAGAACATACCTTGTTGCTAAGCAAGCTGCGCAAGTATCGCAAAGCTCTTGGCTACTCTCTTGATGATATTACAGGTATATCTCTGGAATTGTGCATGCATAGGATACATCTTGAGGATGATGCGAAGACTTCTATTGAGCATCGGAGGAGACTGAATCTGAATTTGAAAGAAGTGGTCAAGAAAGAGATCATGAGGCTATTGGATGCGGGAATTATCTTTCCAATTTCGGATAGCAAGTGGGTTAGTCCGGTTCATGTGGTTCCAAAGAAAGGAGGAGTAACTGTGGTAAAGAATGATAAGGATGAGTTGATCCTTACTAGGACAGTGACTGGTCACATGATGTGTATAGATTACAGAAAGCTTAATGCACCCACAAGGAAGGATCACTTCCCTTTGCCCTTTATTGATAAGATGCTTGAGAGGTTGGCTAATCACCCATACTACTGCTTTTTGGATGGATACTCGTGGTTTTTTCAGATCCCTATTCACCCAGATGACCAAGAGAAGACTACTTTCACCTGCCCCTACGGTACCTTTGCCTATGCTAGGATGCCTTTTGGTTTATGCAATGCCCCAGCTACTTTTCAGGGATGCATGATGTCTATCTGTGATATGATTGAGAAGTTTATGGAGGTATTTATGGATGATTGAGAAGTTTAAGGATTGTTTAAATAATTTATGCTTGGTACTTAAGAGATGTGAAGAGAAGCATTTAGTTCTGAATTGGGAGAAGTGTCACTTTATGGTTAGAGATGGCATTGTGTTAGGACATAGAGTTTCAGAGGCTGGTATTAAGGTGGACCGCGCTAAGATAGAGGTTATGATGAGTCTGCAGCCACCGGATTGTGTGAAAGCAGTTAGAAGTTTCTTGGGACATGCAGGTTTTTATAGGAGATTCATCAAGGATTTCAACAAGATTGCTAGGCCACTTACTGCGCTGCTATGCAAAGAAGTTAAGTTTGATTTTACACCTGAATGTCTTGAAGCCTTTGAACACATCAAGAAAGCTTTGATTAGTACCCCTGTTGTGCAACCACCAGAATGGGAATTACCTTTTAAGGTGATGTGTGATGCAAGTGATTATGATGTTGGTGCTGTGTTGGGTCAGAGAAAGGATAAAAAGTTGCATGATGTGTACTCTCCAGTAAACTGACTTGCGACGAGTTGAGAGTCAAAATGTGCTTTAATATGTTATATACCCATTCCTTTGGCAAGTTGGATACCTGTGAGTAGCGCTTCGTACTCGGCAACATTGTTGGTTAGCTTCCAACTAAGGCGGAAAGCTTGTTCCAACATTTCCCTTTTTGGTGACTTCAAACGTATTCCTATTCCGGATCCTTGTTGAGAGGCTGCTCCATCGGCGTTCAATTCACATGTCTGCTCTTCTTCTTTGACTATTTCGACGTCCTTAGGAAATTCGACAATGAATTCGGCGCGGACTTGAGATTTATGAGCTTTCCGTGGTTGGTAGGTGACGTCGTACTCCCTGAGTTCAATTTCCCACTTAGTTAGTCGACCTGACTGACTTGGCGAGTGGAGAATACTACGAATGTTCACGTCTGATAACACGGTGCTTGGGTGGCTCTAGAAATAAGGTCGGAGTTTCTGAGCTGAAGTGACAATAGCGAAAGCCATCTTTCCTAGAGCCGAGTATCTTGTTTCTGCATCTTCCAATGTTTTGCTTATGTAGAAGATTGGCATTTGCTCTCCTCGTTTTTCTTTGATCAAGACTCCTCTAACAGCTACATCAGATACGGTGATGTAAAGATATAAGGTTTCACCGTCTTCTGGCTTGGCAAGGATTTGAGGTGTTGATAGATAAGTCTTGAGCTCTCGAAATGCTTGTTTGCATTGTTCGCTCCAAACAAAATTTTTTATCTTCGGGATCCAAAGCAACTTGTAAAAAGGAAGGCAATTGTCGGTTGACCTGGAGATGAATCTGTTAAGCGCCACTACTCATCCAGACAAAAGCTGGACTTCTCTTTTATTTCGAGGTGATGGGAGGTTGATGATGGCCGAGATCTGTCACGATCTAACCGAGGAAGTCTCCTGTAAAGACCCATCCCGAACTTCTTTAAGTCCGGGACAAATCTTCACCCTACTTAATCCATTTTAAGGTCTGATCTTTAAACAAGTCATTTTACCGAGGTTTGATTCTGAGATTCATTATACTTGAATAAACATGCAAAGACTTAGAGTAAAACAAACGAACTGGATACTTTTATTTATATATCAAAGGATTCGAACAACTTATGAGTTTGCATATAAGCTATTACAATTTTACATTCGATCCTAACTATCCAGCATTTATCACCACCCATCTTCCCGGCTTTGAGTCTCTCACGCCTAAGCCCGATCATGCCCACGATCACCATCTTTTCCTGCATCCAAATACACATAAGTTTTCCGTTTTTTCCTTGGTATTAATCGGATGCATGCATGTGCTAAGTATGAACATTTATCACGTTAAACTCCCAATTAACCCCTTAGTCTTTACCGACTTTCCCGGTAAGAAACGTGTCCGGCCCGTGGCAAGGATCTCGATCATACCTTGATCACACGGATCACTTGGATACTTTGTTGAGTTCTCTTTTTTTAACTCGGCCAACAAACACGCAACACTTGATTCCATGATACCTAGTACCGGGATTGGTATTTTCCCTTGTTCTTCCTTAGATCCTTGATCTCCGGAAGTTTCTGTGTTTCTTGGTGTTTTCTGAGTTTTCCCCAGAGAATTCTGCTGTCGGAAACCGAGTTTGGGTCGAGATATTTATACATGTTCTCGGGTAACTATTTTGGTAACCGCCGGGCAGATTCGCTGAATCTCGGTAACTGCACTCTTGCATCCTTTACTCGTGTCCCTTCGGACATACCCGGTAACCGTCACTAGCTGACCAAACTGGCCACTCAGCTGTTGAGCTAGTGTCACACTCGTCCCAGCTGATCCAGCTAACCATCAGTCTTCCCCAGCTAGCTAAGCTTCTGGACTGTCACTCCAGCTGGTTAGCTCGATCACTTCAGCTGTTTAATCATTGGTTGTGATGTCTTAAGCTTGTTTTCCCCTTTCCCGAGCTGATGGGCAGACCTTATCACGACTTGTCCGAGTTTCCACTATCTTACCCGGACCAAGTCCTTCCCGATGATGGCCGAGATCTGTCACGATTTGACCAAGGAACTCTCCCGAGGTGACTCCAAAAGTACATTTGGCCAGATTCAACATCATGCCGTATTCGTTGAGGATCTTGAAGCAAGTTTTCAAGTGGTAAATGTGATCTTCTGCTCGTGCCGACTTGACAAGCATGTCGTCGATGTATACCTCCATTATTTTACCCAGCTGGTTGGCAAACATCTTGTTGACCAAACGTTGGTATGTCGCTCCAGCATTCTTCAAGCCGAAATGCATCACTTTATAGCAATAAGTTCCTTTGTCTGTGATAAAAAATGTTTTCTCCCGATCATCTGGGTGCATTCTGATCTGATTATATCCGGAGAAAACGTCCATAAAAGAAAGAAGCTCGTTGCCTGCTGTTGCTTCTACTAGTCGGTCGATGTGTGGCAAAGAGAAGCAATCATTTGGGCAAGTTTTGTTGATATCGGTGAAGTCGACGCAAACTCGCCATTTCCCATTTTTCTTTTTTACCACGACTAGATTTGCCAACCATTCCGGATACTTGACTTCTTGAATAGATCCCGCTTTAAGTAATTTATCAACTTCCTCGTTCAAAGCCTAAGCTCGTTCAATACCGAGTTTCCTGCGTTTCTGGCAGATCAGTTTGTATGTCAGATCAACATTGAGCTCGTGAGAAGTGATCGTTGGATCGATTTCGACCTTGTCTGCAATAGTCTAAGCAAATGTAGCGATATTTTCTTTAAGAAAACCTTCAATTGCAATATGAAGATCAATACCGAGTTGTGAGCCAACTCCGACGATTTTCTCCGGGGATGATGGATCGAGCTGAATCATCTCGACGAGTTCTTTGTTTGCTTTGAGGGGTTTTGGTCGTACCATGTTGTGGCTCATCTCGTTGGATAATGCGTTCACTGTTACCGTCAGATTTTTGAGTTGTAATTCCTTGATGAAACAAGTCCGAGCTTACGCTTGATTTCCTCTAATAGTGAATATTTCCCGACCAAATGGGAAGCGTAAGCACGGGTGGTAGGTGGATGCTACTACTCTTATACTGTGCAACCACGGTGTACCCATGATGACTTTGTATACTGCTGGTTCATAGACGACCACGAATTTTACGAGTTTGCATACGTTTATGACTAGAACGGATAACTTGGTTGTTCCTGATGCTTTGATCGATTTGCTGTCGAACCTGGATAGGCATTTTTCGTAGGGCTTCACGTGAAGGAGAGATATATTCATTTTTTGGAGTGTTTCCTTGTATATTTGGTCGACAGAACTCCCTGTGTCAATGAGTACCTTAGATACGTTGCAGTTTCCTATGGCCAAAGTGACGACGAGTGGGTCATTGTGTGTAGATCAAAGCATCTGATGTCAGCGTCAACCAATATGATGGGGAGGTCGGTTCCTTCGACTAAGTTCACCTGAGCGGGTTTGGCCAACTTGGCTGTGGATTCGGCCTTTCGCTGATGCTCTTTTATTGATCTGATGGAATCATTACAGGAGCTCAAGCCTCCCATGATCACGGTAATTGTAAGTTGTGTGTCGGTGTTCCCGTTATCAAGATTTTCTTCTTCAGGTTTAGTTTATTCCTCTGTCGGTCGTTGCGATTATCACGAACCTCAGGTCGATCTTCCCTTTGATTCTTTGGAGCTTGGTATTCGTCAAGTCCAGATTGATCAGAGCGGTTCTGTCTATTATTTTGTTGTCTTTGAGTCGAATGATCTTGGAATTACAATAGGTAGCTCTCCTCTGTCGTACTTTTAATATAACTCGTCATGAAGATGTCGGCATTCTGCCGTTGAATATCCCGATGCCCTGTGAAAGTTGCAGTAAGGGATGGACGAGCTGCCATGTCGGTCCTCAGATCGTTTTTCCTGGTTGCGGTCTGATTGTCTGTATTCGTCCGACCGACTTCTGCGGTTATCCTCTTTGTTCCTGGATTCCTCTTCTGGTCGTACGTACTTGTTCCAAGGTAGAGAACGATTTTTGTCATTTACGAAATACGATGAGTCATCGTGCTTTTTGTCGTAGCTGTGAAGTCGTGGTTCTTGGAACACTTCTTTCGTCTTTTCTTTGATCGGTGCTACTGAAGTCTTTGGTGCGTGCTGCTTCCAGAGAACGTTGTTTTCTTCCTCGATGTTAATGTAAGTCGTGGCTCTCTGCAAGGCGTCTTCTAGAGAGGTCGGTTTAGCAGAGCTAAGAGTTTCTTGGAAGCGTCTTTCAAACCATAGGCCTTTTCTTAGTGATTCAATAGAGGTTGCGTCGTCCATGGTTACACGTGCTGCCACGTCCTTGAATCGATCGATGAAGGACCAGAGACTTTTAGTAGAGGTTTGCTTAACATTCCAGAGGTCGGCATACGACTTGCCAGTTTTGACTAAGATCGAGTATTACTTCATGAAGGCATGTGTGAGGTCGTTGAAAGTGTTAATCGTTCGTGGTCTAAGCCTCGAGAACCATTGGAGCGCGGCTCTACTTCGTTTTTCTATGAATAGTTGACAGAGAACGGCATCTCTATCTTCTGGTGGGATATGTGCTCGGCTGGCAGCGATGCTGAATGTGGTGATGTGGGGAATATGATATGTTGAACCCTTGGTAGTTTCTTCATAGCTTGGTATCTTCAAGTTTGTGAATTGGGTCATGTCGGCCTTCGTTATCCGTTCGGTAAACGGGGTTTAATGGGCTTTTTCTAAGACGAGGTCGATATTCGGGGCTGAACTTGTTGCTTTGTGCATCTGTGACTTGAGTAGCTTAATTGTCTGCTGTAGCTCGGTTTCTCATTCTTTAGTGTTGACGAGTTCATCGTAGAGTAGCTGAGGGGTGAGCTGCAGATGTGTGGCGACTTGGTCCAATGCTAGAAAAAGGTTTTGAGCCCGTAGGTTGGAAGTCGGCGTGTGTGTTCCTTCAAGATTAGCCGGGTTACGAGGTTCGTAGGCTGCGCGAGTTACGCTTTCCCTCATGGCCCTATCCACGAAGAACTGGATCATCTGGCTCAGATCGGCCTGTCGAGGTGGAAGAAGTTGTTTGGTCAGTCCATGATTAGTCGGAGTAAGTCCGTTGTTAGTCGGTAGGACGACCGGTGGAATGATTCCAATTTTTTTGGGATTGAGAAGCCCGGTTTTGTTTGCTGTGACGACTTCGTTATCGCCGGGAGGACGGACTTCGTTGCCGAGTGTCGGTAAATCCATAGTGGTGGGATCTGCTCGTTAGGTGGGATAGTACCATCTACTCCAACCATCTTCGAAAAAAGTTTGTTGTAAGAAGTCTCCACAAGCAGCACCAATTGTTGAACCACAGAAGTTCAATAATAAAACTAGGGTTTCAAAGATGAGTTTAGAGTAGAAAGTAGGATCTTTATTGATTGAGTGATGAACAAGTTCCAAGAGTTTTGAGTAAAGAGGAGACAAAAGCTTAGGGCTTAGGTCTTTTCTTGATTCTCAATGATTTTCCGATGGATCTCAATGTCTTTGGAGTCCTTTATTTATATCAATTCTATGACGGTTTATGGTTGGTTCTGGGTCTTTAATTGGACTTTCCTTATTCCAAGTAGACTTGACTTTTCTGGTCGTCTTTCTTTTTCTAGTCGTCTTTCCTTTTTTAGTCGTCGACTGAACAAGTCGACGATTCTCAATAATGGGGCAAAGTCGATTTGGGCTTTTAAAAGTGAATTGATAACGATTTGGGCCGGGTTTATGGTAGGGTGCTAAACCCGGTACCAACAGAGTTTTACTGCCATTTGTTTCCTTCCTATATAATATAGGGTCGACTGCGTCAGATCTCCTCCTCTATAATACCGCTTTTGCATTTATCTATCTAAATTCTTAAATTCTTAATTTTCTTCCCTATATTTTAATATTCAAGCATATTTACCCCTAATTTTTTTTCTGCCCAATTCCACATACAAAGCTACAATTTGTAAACTGCGATCAAATTAGATAAATCGTGTATACAAAATAACGATTACCCAATTCCAAATTAACCCGAACCCATAACTTGATTTAACCCGATTTAATCAAAAGTTGATTACGTTTAGGGATTTAGGGTTTGTTCTTTACACATTATCTCCTTCGTAGAACACATAAAGAGTTTTAGAGCACTTTCATCAATTAGATACTTACATAAGTATTTAAACTATAATTTTTTTTTTGTCATCATATTTATTAAACACCATAAAAAAGTGTGGAGTCTTAAACCGAAACCAGAAAATACATTAAGATAAAACCCTATCCTTGGCCCTCCGCATGTAACCGTTGATGCTATCACGAAGGTCCACCAATAGATAGATACGATCTGAGTCGACCTTCTCTTGTTACACTCTTAACGATATCCCTTGCAACCGAGTTTGCTTGAGGAGAAGATATACAAAACTTTATAACTTGAAAAGAACTACATAAGTTCCGAATACGAACCTGAATATTTTGATACTGTGGCCATTTACTGGGATTATTGAAAACGTCTATAGCCGAAGCAGAATCAGACCAAATCTCCACGTTATCTAAGTATAAATCTTTCAAACTAGTAATCGTCCATTCTATGCAACAAAGTTCAGCTGTAAGTCGATTAGAAACAGAAGTGGAAGCATCACGTGCATGGAATAGAGCATTGCCAGTGAAATATCTGACTAACCAAGCACCCCCACACATGAACGTAGAGTTAACCCATGCAGCGTGTACATTACACTTCAAATGACCTAATCGAGGCTTAACCCATTTCTTCTCACAAGAGGTATGGTGTTGTTTAGTCTGAAACTCTTCATGTTTGATTTTTTCCTGTTCCTTCTGCCATAAGTCAGCCTCTTCTAGCGCATAATCAATTAACTTGTTGATGTCACCATGTGTACCTTCAAACACAAGCAAATTCCTGTGTTTCCATAAACCCCATAAAATCCAAGGTAAAGCAAAGCACACCTTATCATCATACCTCTTTTTCTCAATAACATCAAAGACAAAGCACATCAACTGCTGTAAATTGTTCCCGTTTGTCAAATATAGGTAAATGAATCCCTATATTACTCCATGTCGATCTGGCTGGTAAACAATAAAAAAGAACATGCTCAATAGATTCCACTGCAACATTACAAACTTTGCATGCCATTACCGCTTGTATCCCATGAGCATTTAAACACTCCGCCACTGCTAGTGCACCAGATAATGTTCTCCAAAGAAACATTTTGATTTTAGGCTCAGTTCTCAGCGACCATAGACGAGCTTTAAGAGCATTCTTTTCTTTACTGGTTGGAGAAAAAATCCATGACACCAGATCCTCGTAAGGATAGGAGCCAGTTACCACTTTTGACCGAATATTTTCCATTATTAGTATATGCCCAAATCAAAGAATCTGCTTGATTAACGTCTGGGGGAAAGGATAGGATCTTTGTTGCATCACACTGTGGAAATAACTCCACGACCAAAGTAGTATTCCATTCACCTTGTTGAGTAATGAGATCAGAGACCAGTAGGTCAATATTCATCATTGGAATCTTATTCATGGGGAGTCGAGGTATTCCATCAAAAAGCCATTTATCAAACCACACATGAGTATTTCTACCATTACCAAAAGCTTTCATCAAACTCTTTGCTAATAAATCACGACCATGAAGAATGCTTCTCCAAGCATATGAAGGTCTATTACCTTGTCGAACCTCCATAAAATCCTTCCTGGCAAAATCACGAGCTTTATAAACTCGTGATAGCAATGATGACGGTTCGAAACCAAACGCCAAGCCTGTTTAGCTAATAAGGCTTGATTGAAATTTCCAATATCTCTAAAACCAATACCTCCATCCTTCGTAGAACAACACATCTTTTCCCAAGAAATCCAATGCATTTTATCCTTATCCTCACAAGAATTCCACCAAAACTGTGACATGGCACTTGTCATCTTTTAACATTGATCTTTAGATAACTGAAAGTACGACATGGCATAAACCGGAAGAGCCATAGCCACCAATTTTATTTATTTAATTAATGTATTATTTGTTAAAAGAAAATAAATCAATAAAAAACTGACACCTATTTAAAATAGTTCAGATAAGTTTCTCAAATGAGATAGGCATCTCACCTCTTTCATGCTTTTCACAAGTTCTTTTTATTAAAATTATAGAGAGTATCTACTTTAGAACATCTGATGTTAATGCTCTTAATGAGCATAATATCAAAATTTTCATCTATTGAACTTGTCTTAAACAAACGAACAAGGTTGATTTTAATTTTCAAGTCATATTGATGATAATCAAATTAATGGAGATCTTGAATCATCAAATATTTATATATATATATATGGTCTTGATGGTAGAGCTCAAAAGTTCGAAACCTCGTCCTTGGGCATAGTAATAGTAACGGGAATGGTCATT
The DNA here is from genome assembly GCA_963555745.1 of Cardamine flexuosa. NCBI lineage: Eukaryota > Viridiplantae > Streptophyta > Magnoliopsida > Brassicales > Brassicaceae > Cardamine > Cardamine flexuosa. Next base: position 19,377,563 of record OY743216.1, on the reverse strand, counting down.
TCAGCTCTGTGAATTCGTCTTAGTGCTCAATTATTTTGGAAATGCTGACAAATCAAATTAACACTACACAAAAAGGATTGAAGAAGAGGATCACACATGTTTTTTTTTTAATAACTTATGATATATTACCAAAGAAATTAACGTGAAGATAGTCAAAGTGAAGAAATTGAGTAATAGCAAAAGGTATATAATCAAGAAAATAGAAAATAAAGATTGTAACTCTCTGTTTAGCAAGAAGATCTGCAGGTTTGTTGAAAATCTCTTTGTACACAAGCAAATTGAATATCATCAAATGAGGAACTCCATAGCCTTGCTTCAAAAATCCAATGTAATGCTCCTAGAAAAACTCCACTATTGTCTCTTATTGATCAATTGATCCTCTGGTCGTTTCCATCCAGTTCCACCATCATTTATATGCATCCAATAACCCAATGACTGAACATTCTGATTTGAAAAATCCGTGTACTCTCTTTTTTATTGAAATGCAAATCCTTGTACTCTCGAGCATCATTCTTCGAATAAACCAGAGAATTCTGCTAAATCATAACAAAACAGCATAAGATTCTTAATCGCAGAGAATGAGCCTAATCATGGGGAGAACTAAACATGAAACAGAAAAGAAGAAGACCGTCACAAAATCTCTAGCAGATCATTTCCTCATAGGCTTGGACTCAACTCTCAACAGGATGAAGATGATGTCGCTAGGGTGGTTCGTTGAAGAAGGAGTCAACAACAAAGACTCTGGGGGAAAGGGAGGCTTTGCAGTTGACGTGTGATTTCAAATAAATAGGAACTAGTGAGCTCAGAGAAATTTTAGGCGATTATGTGAGATGTATGATCAAGCGATGTGCTTGAGGAGAGATCAATCGTGATTGTCTCTCTTATCGTCTCTCTTTTGTATTTCATTAAACATTTTCTTCTCAGATTTGTGATGATCAACTTGATAGTCTCAGATTTGTTCTATACATTCATTGTTAGTTATTCAGATTTTCATAAATCTATCATTGGTGTGGTGGAACTGGTTCGATGAGGAAAGGTGAAGAATCAGAGTTATCTGAAGCTGAAAATGATTGCAATGATGAAGTTCAGCAGCAATGGAAGGTTTTACAAGGAGAATTTGAGAGTTTGTGTGCAGCGAAGGTCCCACTAGAGGGGAAATTAGTTTCGCTGGATCGATTGTTGCGATCGGTGGTGTCGACATTGGAACGGATTGAGATTCGTGCGGAAAACAAGTAGAACAACCGACGAATTCTAGTCAATCACCACAAGTATCATCGTCTTTTGATTCACATGGACGTTATTCTGAGGTTGGGAACATGCCCGTCTCATGAGATTTTTTTGGCCTTTGCCAAATTTAATTTGTAAAAAGTCTTTTAACAAATTCTTTTTTTTTTTTTTTTGCCCATGGCAAATGCCCATGTTGCCATGGACCTAAGAATATACCGTTGGATAATCGTATGAGCTTGTTACACAAGATTGAGATGCCTGATTTTGATGGATCTCATCCACATTATTGGTTTTCTAAGGTGGAAAGTTTTTATTAGGATTTTTTAGGGTTGGTCGTTACCAGGATTGTGATAAACTGGATCTTGTATCGTTGAGTTTGAAAGGATAGGCGTTGCAATGGTTTCTTTGGGAATTGAAAAAGCAGGAGTTTGGTTCGTGGGATAGTTTTCTACACCGCTTGTTTCTGCGTTTTGGTGAATCGATGGAAGAGGATTCAAGCACAAGAGGATTATCACAGTTTGCAGCAACTGATTCGATTTCAGAACTTGGATCAGCGTTCACTGAATTGAATATGGAGACTGTTTGTGTTGCACAAATTTCAGGTTCAACTTCTATCTTTGAGTCTATCCATGGGGATGAAGTATTTGGGGATTGTGATACTAATCTGGTTATTGAGGATCAAAAACAGGGTGTAACAGAAGTTTTGAGTCCATACTTTGTTGATCTACACTCAGAAGTGGCTGAGTTGTATCTGAAGCTAACAAGTGTCAAGGCCAAGAGTATTGCACACCAACTGTTCGATACAAGGTTTTTGAGTGACAAACGTGGAAATGTTTTGAATAAAATGCGTAAATATTCAAAGACATAGAAATTCAAGTTCAAAAAAAGGAATCTGGGGAGAAAGAGGTCACTAGTAGTTCTTATCAAGTCATTCCCAGAGACAATTGATTATACATATATTGGTTCTGCCACTAAAGTTGGATTGGGGAAGAAAATGAGAACATTTCAGTGCCTGGGAATTGATTATACTTATCTTGTCTTCTTATACTATACAGTTAAAGCCACAGAGGATGTTTTAGTTGTGCTCGAAGAAATTGTTACACTGCAGCCACCATATAGTTTCAGTCCGAAGGATTTCATCATACATGAGGAGGCGCCAATGAGTTATATATCTGTTAAAGAAGCTGTTAGATATATTCAGTCATTGACAGGTATCACTAAAATATTTTTGGTAAGGTCTGAGCAGAAGAACATACTCTATACAATGAAGAAGAAACAGAGAAAGTGTCTTAAGGCCTGGAAATTAAAGTTCAAAAATTGATCAAGGTGGAAATTTTTGGCGCAAGAAAAGCTTTGGTTTACAGAGCCACTGGAAGATATTATCAAATTGTGGCATTTCAAGTTCAAACACAAGGCAGAGACAAGGGAGAAACATACAATCCAGAGGCTCAGATCAGAACAAAAGCAGCTTGACGTCCCTATGTTAAGGACAATCACGTTTGCAAATTCAGATTCAAGGAGCTCATGCGCTTGGTTTAAAGAGAGAAAGAAGAAAATGCTGGTTCTTAAGATGTATAAGAAGCTCATGAGCATGACAATGAAGCAATCACAAATTCGAGAAATCAAGGATTCAAGTTCACTTGTCGATTGTATTTTTCATTGGTTCAAAAAATGTGGAAGAAACAGTAACCTACCAAGTCTTAGAGCTCCAAGTTCCAAACCAGCGAAACGCAAACTGTTGAGTGAAAAGTTATTGTTTGACGAGGAATTGTTGGCAGTGGTTTCGACTCCACAAGAGGAACCCAACATAGATGTGAAGTTCCAGCTTAAACACAAATGGAAATCTAAACAATTACAAACAGCTTCAGACTTGGGATTTTATTGGAACAGTGTATTAATCACCATTGGTGATGCATATTTGGCTTATTCAGCTTGGAGACAACAAAGAAACATGGATCAGGTGAAGACATCGATTCCGCAAGTATCTCATCAGATTGTAGCGTTTTCACGTCTTCAGTTAGAGGACAGGACTGCAGTTATTTGGGCTGTTGATTGGGAGAGAGAGCAAGCTTCTACATTGTCAACTGAAACTTTTTCTCTGGAGATGAAATTTATTGCAGAGGCTGGCACGAAGGGGAAAATTTACAGCAACTGGCCATAGTTTTGCACATCTATGAGACACGAAATCAAAGAGCTTACAATCCATCTTATCTACTAGTTGCTGCAGAACATTGGAGTCCACAGATGCTCTTTGAGATTGTATGTTACCAAGTTTGGCATCGTTGGAAGGCTTGGTATATATTATTTTTGAGTTTTTGCTTGAAGTAGATTTAACAATGTACTGTGCCCTGAAAACATTGTTGCGAAACATCCACTTCTTGTTATTCGGAAAGAATCTAGTGAGTGGCAGAAGCACAAGGCTGGGAAGTTTGCAAGAAATTTCAGGCCTTTTATATTGTTCAACTTAGTCAACTTTCAGTTCAGCCAAGATTATGAGACATATGGCTTATGGGAATGGGTTTCTAGGTGATGCAGGGCATTGTCGTCATCTTCTGGTGTTGGTTTTACTTATTATCTTTTGTTAATTTTCCTTTGCGTTAGATTACGTCGGTGTTGGATTTTCTATTTCTTGTTTTGGGCTTTTACTTTACATTAGATGATCTCAAATCTCTTTTGGATTAAGGTTGGTGTTCTTTTATTATGTAAGTCGAGCTTGTTCTCTGTAAAAGCTCAGACATTATTGAATTTATAAACAAGAGTTTTCTCTTATACCCTTATTACGGATAGAACTCAAGGTTCTCAACAGAATACGAAGGATTAGGTTCTCGGGTATTCGCAGACTAAACGGGATCTTTGTGTTATCGTAGTTGCGACTACATCAGTTGATATCACATTAATAGTTGAATTGATTCTTATTTTCGTTCTCACATCAGATTCTGGTGCTTTAGTTTCTCAATTAAAGCTCGATCCTTTGATATCTTTGAAGATGGCTCCACGGAAGGTCTCCATGGAGGAACAACAAGAAGAGCTTCGTCTGACTTTGGACAACTTCACGACAGGTCTCCATGATGCTCTTCAACATGCTATTGAAAACGCTTTAACAACCGTCCTTCAGAATCAACAAGAACAACACAGTCAACGTGTGAACAACACACGCCGTAATAACGGACGTGATATTGATGATGAAGACGAAAATGTTTTCGCTAGACCAGAATTTCAACATCGTCATCGTCCTGAAGATGATGAACGACAGATTCGTGCTCTTCCAAATAATGAACAAGGTACTATCAATCGTTGGGATTCCGGATTCAGAGTTTATATACCTGAATTCTCGGGCACTTTAAATCCTGAAGACTTTATTGATTGGCTCAATATTGTTGAGGAGATGTTGGAGTTTAAGCGTGTTCCTGCGGATATGCGTGTGTCGTTAGTTGCAACACGATTTAAGAGTCGAGCCATGGCGTCGTGGACTCAGCTCAAGGATTCACGTCGTCGTGGTGGAAAGAATCGAGTTGAGTCATGGGAAAAATTGAAAAAGCATATGCGGCGGGGTTTCTTACCCTATAACTATGAACGGAGCTTGTACACCAAATTACAGAACCTTCGACAAGGTTCATGTTCAGTGGACGAGTATGCAACAGATTTTTTCCAGATGGTAGCAAGGACCACGTTAACGGAAACAGAGGACCAGTTAGTGTCTAGCTTTATCGGAGGACTTCACAATCAGTTGCAGGTACCGCTTCAACAATTCAATCCAACTTCCGTCTCTGAAGCGCACCAACGAGCGCTCAGAATGGAGCGACAATATCGATCGAATTGGTCAGCTGGTGGGCCGCGTTTTCAAGGCCCTCCGTTATTAGCCGATGCTCCAACAGGAACTGGATCTGAACCTAACGGTATCCGTTCTACAACATTCAAGAAAGGCATCATAACAGATTCGATTGCAACATCTCGACAGCCTAGAACTGGGGCGTTTGCTTTGTTTTCGTTGTGGAGAAACATGACACATACAAACTGCATGTCCAAAAAAGGATCGTCGCGGTTTGATGGTGAATGATTGATATATCATAGATTTTATGGTTTTATGACATGATATATGCATTGCTTTTAGAGTCTTTTGTATATATATATTGAGTCTTATTAGGTACAAACATGAGACGGACCCTGATGAGCACTTTGAAGCTTTTGGAGGCTTGTAGCTGAGCAAAACAACAAGCAGACGAATATTGCTATCCATGTCGACCGACAGGTCTATCCTGTGTCGATTGACACACACCAGACGTGACTGATGCCTTCGAGTTTTATCAAATTTCAAGAATTGCAACTTTGTCCGAGAAGTTTCTAAAGTTTATATTTTATGCATCATCGTGTTTTTAGGTTAAATTATGTTTTAGAAGTCCCAAAGACAAAAGTTTGGATAATTCTAAGTTTTCATTGTAAGTTTCAAGCAAATTTTGTGGAGAGAAGATTCAGATCTCAACCTTTGTAGAGAGAAGAATTCTGAACTCCCTTATTTTATTTTCATATTTTATGAGTATTATTCAGACAATGATTTGTGTTTTCTCTTCTATGACTGAGTAGTCACCTTGTTAGATCTAGGGTTTTCAAAAGGTTTATGATGGTTTGTTGAATTGTGCATAGACATGTTAGGTTATCTATAATGTTCTTCATCTAGATTTGATTATCACGCTAGTCTTAAGATTGATCACCTTAATCCTCATACCGTAGAAATGTTAGTAGGCGCGAGAGTGCTATTGATATCCTGACCCAATCTTAGATGAGCAAACAACCTTTTTGCAGCGAGAGTTGGTTTAGGAATTTTGTAAACATATCATACCCGCTATTCATAGAGACTCTATTTATTGGTATTTTGCAAAGAGATTTGGTTTGCTTTTATTTAGAGGATAGATGTCGTCGCAGCGAGAGTTGAATGAAATATCATATTAGTGTTATGAGTTTAACAACCAAACAAACAATTTAGTCATGATTATCGAACTCCCCAGTTCCCATTCCAAAGTATTCCTGATGATTGTTCCTAGGTCTAGCGCTTTTAATCACTTGAATACATCTCCGTTCACTGCTATTACTTTTAGTTGGATTGCTTTTGTTTATTTACTATTTATTGATCTAGCTTAATTTGAATATGTGTTTCTATTGTGTGAGTTTTCAGAGTCCTTGTGGATTCGACCCCTAAATACTGCAATTGACCTCTTAATTTGAGAGAGTAGTTCTAGGGTTATATTTGAACCCTGTCAATGATCTAACTGAAACCGATGAGCCACAATTTGATGAATACGATGATGAACCATGATGATGGCGATGGTATTATTGGTGATGTGGGACAGCCGCTCTTGGTCTTACGACGTAATTGTTTGTTGCCTCGTGATTCTCATGAATCTTGGTTACGGTCGTCTTTGTTTCGATCAATGTGCACTATTAACACTAAGGTTTGTACATTAATCATTGATTCGGGCAGTTGTACTAATGTGATTGCTAGAGATGCAATTCAAAAGCTCGGGATCCAACAAACACCGCATCCAGCTCCTTACAAACTAGTTTGGCTTAACAATGGTACATAAATTTCTGTTTCTAAACAGGCCACAGTTTTTTTTTGTTGGGTACTTACAAGGATACGGTGTTTTGTGATGTGTTGCCTATGGATGCTTGTCATTTGTTGCTAGGCCGACCATGGCAATATGATCGCGATGCAGTTCACCGAGGTAAGACTAATACTTATAGTTTCTTACTGGACGGGAAGACAGTCACATTGCTTCCATCCAAAGAACAACCAGAACCTACCACATGTTCTAAAAACTCCACCATACCCCACAGACCAACTCCAGTTTCACAGGCTTTATTAACGTTACCAAAAGCCGCCTTTGAAGCACATTTAGGTGAAGCTAAAGTGATCTGGGCATTAGTGTCATCACCGGCTGCGTCAACACCAAGTATGGAAGTCCCCAAAGCCTTCCTTAAGCTGCTTTTTGGATTTTAAAGATGTTTTTCCAGCATAGTTACCTTGTGATTTACGGCCTTTACGTGACATACAACATCATATTTATCTAGTGCCCAATGCGGTGTTTCCTAATCGTCCACACTATCGGATGAGTCCGCAAGAACACGATGAGCTTTGTCGATAAGTTGAGGAACTTCTTGCTAGGGGACATGTGCGTGAAAGTTTCAGTCCAACCGCTGTCCCAGCTTTGCTTATTCCGAAGAAAGACGGTTCTTGGCGTATGTTTGTTTATAGTTGTACTATCAACAAAATAACAATTCGTTATCGGTTTCTCATTCCGCATCTTGATGACCTCCTCGATCAGATTGGACATGCATCAATATTTAGCAAACTTGATTTAAAAAAGCGGTTATCATCAGATTCGTATTTATCCCGGTGATGAATGCAAAAAATGCATTTAGAACGCGAGAGGGCTCTTTGAGTGGATGGTAATGCCGTTTGGTTTGTCCAATGCACCAAGCACTTTTATGTGAGTAATGAATCAAGCTCTTCGTCCTTTTATTGGTAAGTTTGTCGTTGTTTGTTTCGACGATATACTCATTCTTAGCTCAGATTTAGCAACACATTTGTCACATTTGAAAGAAGTATTAAGGGTTTTACAGAGGGAACAACTGTTTGCGGCTCAACAGAAGTGTGTCTTTGGCACAACCCAAGTAATCTTTTTAGGTTATGTGGTTTCTATCAATGGTCTTGAAGTGGATCCAGATAAAATTGAGGCTATTAAATCATGGCCGACGCCACAAACGATCAGCAACGTGCGGAGTTTTCATGGCTTGGCTTCGTTTTATCGTCGATTTGTTCACCACTTTAGTAACATTACCGCGCCTCTCACAGATCCTATCAAAGGTGCATCTTTTGTATGGAGTTCGGAGACAGATATCGCGTTTCAAACCATCAAACAGATATTGATTTCTGCACCGATTTTAGCTTTTCCTGACTTTACTGTGGTGTTTGAGCTCCATTGCGATGCATGCAAGCTTGGTATTGGTGCAGCACTAAGTCAACTGGGTTGTCCTATTGCATTTTTTAGTGAGAAGATTGCGGGCTCTCGTGTTCATTACAGTACTTATGAAGTTGAGTTTTATGCAATCGTTCAGGCAATAAAACATTAGCGTCACTATCTCTATCATCAAGAGTTTGTCATTTATACCGATCATGATGCCTTGAAACATTTGAGCTCCCAAGATAAGATATCAGCACGACATGCTTCATGGGTTGCATTTTTCCAGCAATTTATCTTCGTTATCAAGCACCAATCCAGGCGTACTAACAAGGTCGCTGATGCGTTAAGTCGCAGACATTCTCTCTTGGCCACGATGCAAGTGACGGTTCATGGGTTTTCTACTTTTGTGGATCTATATCCCACTGATCCGTACTTTGGTCGTATTTGGTCTGATTTACACTCTAGAATTATGTCAGATTTTATTCTTCATGAGAATTTTGTTTTCTATGGAACTTGGTTGTGTGTTCCGGAGTGTAGCTTACGCCTTCAGTTGATTACAGAGTTACATGGAGAAGGCCATGTGGGGAGGGACCGTACATTGTGCTTGGTCTCCGAGACTTACTTTTGGCCGACCTTGCGGCGAGATGTGGCTCGTTTTGTTGAGCGATGTATGGTGTGTTACAAGGCTAAAGAACATGCGAATAATAGCAGCTTATACATGCCTTTACCGATACCTACTCAGCCATGGACGGACATAAGCATGGACTTTGTCTTAGGTCTTCCTCAAACTCAACAAGGGCATGATTCCATATTTGTGGTGGTTGACCGTTTCTCCAAAATGGCTCATTTTATCCCTTGTAAAAAGACCACAGATGCGTTTCAAGTGGCTCAGTTGTTTTTCCGTGAGATTTACCGTCTTGATGGTCTGCTCTTATCCATTGTCTCCGATAGAGATTCACGTTTTCTTAGCCATTTTTGGCGTTCTGTTTGGAAGTTGCTTCGCACAAGCTTTGATATGAGTTCTGCGTATCATCCTCAGTCGGACGGCCAGACCGAGGTAATCAATAGGTCTTTGGGAGACATGTTACGATGTTTGGTAGGTGGTAATATCAAGTCTTGGGATACAATTTTTTGCAAGGCAGAATTTGCGCATAATCACGCCGCTAATCGCAGCACGGCTTATAGTCCTTTCCGGATTGTTTATGGCATTATTCCGCATGGACCGGTTGATCTGGGCGTTGCTCCTGACTTGTCTCGTGATCATGGACAGGCTATTGATTTTGTAGCCAACTTGTCTGTTGCTCATTCGCAGATCCATGATAATTTAAAGATTTCTTCCGCAAAGTACAAAGAAGGAGCTGATCAACATCGCCGTGATGTGAAGTTTGATGTAGGTGATTCAGTTTGGGCGGTTTTAACTAAGGCCAGATTTGGTAAGCATGAATATAACAAGCTTAAAGCAGGTAAGATAGGACCACTTGAAGTTTTGGAGAAGATCAATTCAAATGCCTATCGTCTTCGTTTACCGTCTGATGTTTGTTGTTCAGATGTGTTCAATGTGAAGCATCTGTTTCCGTACATTCCAAGTGATGAGACTGTCGATCTGCGGACGAATCTTTTTCTACCTGAGGGGACCTGATGCAGGGCATTGTCGTCATCTTCTGTTGTTGGTTTTACATATTATCTTTTGTTAATTTTCCTTTGCGTTAGATTACGTCGGTGTTGGATTTTCTATTTCTTGTTTTGGGCTTTTACTTTACATTAGATGATCTCAAATCTCTTTTGGATTAAGGTCGGTGTTCTTTTATTATATAAGTCGAGCTTGTTCTCTGTAAAAGCTCATACATTATTGAATTTATAAACAAGAGTTTTCTCTTATACGCTTATTACGGATAGAACTCAAAGTTCTCAACAGAATAGGAAGGATTAGGTTCTCGGGTATTCGCAGACTAAACGGGATCTTTGCGTTATCGTAGTTGCGACTACATCACTAGGCCTTGAGATGCAGCGATGTTGTGCTGTTACAGTGAGCAGCGGCATGTTGATCAGACACAAGCTTGAGGACAAGCTCGTTTTTGGGGAGGGAAGTATTGATAAGGTTCATAGGGTTTCTTTCAATCAGAAGAAAGAGACACGTCAGCAGGATAAAGGTGACGTGCCTAGGGTGGTTTGTTGAAGAAGGAGTCAACAGCAAAGACTTTGGGAAAGGGAAGCTTTGCAGTTGACGTGTGATTTTCAAATAAATAGAAGCTAGTGAGGTCAGAGAACTTTCACGGAGTCAATAAACCATGAAAACTCGGTCAATGCCAGTATGATGTTGATACAAGTTGGTTAGTTCTCTTAAATAGTAGGGTGTCCAACATTGGAAGTGGAATTTTATCAGAGAAATTCCCTTATATAGCATTAAATTAAGTTTTTGTTTTACAAATAACACTCTTTCTTTTTTTTATAAAAATATTATTTTTATAAAAGACAAAATTTTAAATTTTTTGTTTAGATTAAATAATATACAATTTTTAGTATAGTTTGTTTGGGATGGAAGATATAATATAGGGTTTAGGACTTAGAGTTTATGGTTTTTAAACCTTAAACCCTAAATCCTAAACCTTAAAAATATGAAGTTAGGAGATTTTGTGTTATAAAAGGAAAATAATGTTTAGTCCCTAGGCAAAACTTAGAAGTCGCTGGTTCAAGTGACGCTTGAGACGAAACTAATATTACATGTTGTGGTTTCGGGTCTGGGAGGATTACGGGTTTTAGCCAAGAACCTCCTGGTATTCATATAAAAAAGGAATAATATGTTATTTTTGTTCAGAAAAAAAAATGCTATTTGTAAAATAAAAACTTCATTTAGTGATATTTATGAAAATTATCCATTTTATTAAGTTTAGTGTATAATGGACATAGATTTGTACAATGATTGTCAGAAGCTCATGATTTCTACTTAGGTTGACGCGATTGACGATTTCTAATTTACCATTTGTGTGTTTTTGAAATGATGGTGCCATATGTAGGAGGTTTGTTGGAGTGATATCTAATACGACATCTAATATAACGTGACATCTAAAAAAAATTAAGTAATATCTAATACTTCTCTCTTTTATATTAAACAATGTTTTAGAATTTTAATTTTGTCTCTTTGTAAGTATCATTTTATATTTTCAGTAGAAATTTTGATTAAATTTTTAGTGTTTATCCCTACTAATTTTGTATTTTAACCAATGAAAAATAATGTCTCTATTATTAAAGTGTAAAAATTTAATTCAATTATTTTTATGTGTAAAAACCTTAAAAGCTATTTATATGTTTAGGTATATAACAGATATGAGTCTCTTCCATTTGAAGGAAGATATACCAAAACTGCCAGTTTTGGCAAGTGATTTTTTTTTCATAAAAGCCATTTACTACAGTAAAAATAACATTTGCTACAGTACAATTGCTAAACATTATCACTACAGTAATTTTATAACATTTTATCCTTCAATGGTAATTTTGAAAATTGACATCCATGTAGTGATATTTTTGAAATTTCCCCCTAAAACATATATACATTTTATATATGAAAATTTTGTCCATATTTATAAAATGAATTCTTTATATTTGAAAAAACTTAAAACGAAAACCTAAACTATAAAAATAGAGAACACAAGCATAATGTTTTAGCTAATTAAACATAATTTTTTCGTAAACAAAAGAAAAATAGTATACCCTCCAGCCAAATGGAATAAGGAACCCACAATATATGATTTTACAGTCTTTGTTCTATAACTATGTCACAAAAGAATGAATATATCCTAAGCACGTATTAGAAAACCCAAACAAATGATTTTTACAGTATTTTTATTCTGTAACAAGGTTATCAAAGTAGAATATTATACCCTACATCCAAATAGAATTGGAAAACCCAAATATATGAGTTTACAATATTTATCCCATAACAAGATGGTAGAAAAAAGATATTATACCTTACACCCACATAGGGGCAGACCCACTAGCAAAGGTGGTAGGGCACATGCTTTATACTGATTTATAAATATTTCTAATTAGATAGTGGCAATGTTTGTTAGTTAGTTCAGTTGGTTAAAGATAGGGAATTTGGCAAAGAAAATACTGAATTTGTCAAAAATTACCAAAAAAAACCCCAAATTTTTGGATGACAAAAAAAAGCATAAATTATTTTTAAATTTTGAACAAACTAACATAATTTTCATTGACTTACCAAAATGGCATACTGTTAGTTAAGTTAATGGTTTTCTTTGACTGACGTTTAAGATAGTCGTTAAGTTAAACGATATCGTTATAGTGTGAGATTAAAACATCGGGAATACGACTAAGAAAACACTGAATTTCTTAAGAATTGCCAAAAAAGCTCCAACATTTTGGCTAGCCAAAAAAGACATCAAACTATTTTTGACTTTCGAACAAATTGACATAACTTTCATTGATTTGCCAAAATTGTACACTGTTAGCTGAATTAACGATTTTCTATGACTAACGCTTAATTTCTTAAATGATGGTTGTTAAGTTAAACGCTGTTGTTTTGGTGTGAGATTAAAATATTTAAAACTGAATCAAATTGAACCAAACCCTAATTTCTCAAAATCTCCAAATAATTTGGGAAATTTCTCTCTGAATCGAACCAACCCTAGAATCTTTGAAACTTTAATTAAATTTCACTACTAGAACTCATCTTACAAAACTTAAATAAGAATAAGCTTCAATCAAAGCCTCAGAGATTCTAGGTTTGGTTCAATTTTGAGAGAAATTTTTTAAATTGATGTAATAATCAATACTAATATTGTATAAGAGCTGGCTGATACACGCCTCAGTACAAGAGCTGATGTACCCGCTGGCGGACCCGTTGATGTACTATTGATACTTGAAAAATTTGAGCCAAGTAAAGAAATATGTCATTTCTTTCCCTTGTGCATGACCCAAAGTCATATATGGGAACCTGAAAATACTCTAAAGCTTCTGGAAAGTGTTCTATAAAAACTTAGCTGCATCTTCCCACACAAGAACCTGATTGACCATAACTTATTGCAGCCAATTGAGATCAAATCACAACGGCTATATTCTGATCATTTTGGATGCCTTCTAAATCCAGATTCAGTGCACTGGGATGTCTCTAGACAACACCATTACTCGTCCAAGCTATCAAGACTCAAGAGAATAAAGACTTTCCTATTTCGGCCATGGATCACCCTTTAATGTCCAACGGCTCTATTCCTTTATTGTTTGCGGTTTTTTTACTATTTTAGACTTATTACTGTAGTAGGAGAGCCTATATAAGCTCATATTCATCCTTTGTAACATTCACCTTAAATTTAAGAATTATTCATTAAACATTTATTGTTTGTTTTTCATTCAAAGTGTGTAGTCTTTGAATTCTGTTTGCATTTGAGTTTTAGTGTGGATTCACTAAGTCTCTTGTGTGTTTGCGACTGAATTGGCTTGTGTATTCAAGTTGGTTCAGTGGTGTGTTGATGTGGATTCAACAACAAACTCCATTTCCATCTCTACCATCATTCCATCGTATCATTCAAGCTGTATGCCTTGAAACCGAGAAGCGTAAACCCTAGGTGGATTCTGAGGATTACTTCACAAAACAATTTGGGGATTTGAGAAATTAGGGTTTGGTTCAATTTGATTTAGGTTTAGATGTTTTCTCACACCAAAACAGCATTGTTTAACTTAACGACCATCATTTAAGACATTAAACGTCAGTCAAAGAAAATCGTTAACTCAGTTAACACTGTGCCATTTTGGCAAGTCAATGAAAATTATGTTAATTTATTCGAAAGTCAAAAATAGTTTGTGTCTTTTTTGGCCAGCCAAAAAGTTGGAGCTCTTTTGGAAAGTCCTGACAAGTTCAGTTTTTTCTTGGCCGAATTTCTGACGTTTTAATCTCACACCAAAATAACGTCGTTTAACTTAACGACCATCTTAAACGTCAGTAAAAAAAAATTATTAACGCACTAATGGTGTGCCATTTTGGTAAGTCAATGAAAGTTATGTTAATTTGTCCGAAAGTCAAAAATAGTTTGTGCCTTTTTTAGCCAACCAAAAAGTTAGTTTTTTTTTTGTAATTCCTGATGAGTTCAGTGTTTTTTTGGCCAAATTCCCGTTAAAGATACCTCATGCAGACTTAGAGTTCAAGAGTTCAATGCCATTGGTTCCTTTTTATTTTTTTTTATTACCAAACTTGTCATAAACTCATTTATGGATACCCACTACTGTATATGCATATATTTTGTAATATTACATCTTGTTCTCCATGTTTTTCTCCCTCCCAAGTAATTGTACTCTATATATTGTCTTTATTATCATGGAATTACTGCATAAAGTTGAATAAATCTCTTTATGGGCTAAAACAATCAAGGTGTATGTGGTATAATTATCTGAGTGATTACTTAGTCAAGGAAGGTTATAAGAATGGCCATATTAGTCCATGCATATTTATAAAGAGATTTGATAAAGGATTTGTTATAATTGCAGTATACAAAGATGATTTGAATATCATTCGAACTTCTGGAGAGATTCATATACAGTGGAATACTTGAACAAAGAATTTTAGATGAAAGATCTTGGAAAGAAAAAAAAATCTGTTTGGGGCTACACATATAGCACCTCGAGAAAGGAACTCTTGTGCATCAAACAACATACACAGAAAAACTGCTTAAGAAATTTTCTATGGATCAAGCACATCCGCTGAGAAGTCCAATGGTTGTAAGATCACTTGTCACACCCTTGATTATTCAACGAACTTCACCATATGATTTGGTCTATGAAACACAGTGGGGTGGACAGGTCAAGAACTTGCAGCGGTCTTCACTAGCAGGATCACGCCCCCGATGAGCTTCTGTGGTTTGTTGCAGCAGGATCGTCACATGATTGCGGAGCCCAAGTAAGTTATTTTGATTTTGATTTTTGGTTAAAATTGATTCAAATTAATTGAACCAACCCAACTTTAGCTGGTTTTCTTTCCCTCCTCTTCCCTAGTTCACGACTCTTTCTTTTCTTTTTCCATTTCTTCTTTGTTCTTCATGCTTAGAATCACAAAAACACTTAGAACTCTCTCAATTCTTCACAAAATCCGCTGATTATTGAAGCAGTTTTTTTTTTAATCTTTTGAGTAATCTCTTCTTCTTTACATGATTTCCATCCAATCCCTCTGAATTTAAAGTATCAGAACCCGAATTTCTTTTAGATTTCCTTCGGTTCATCATCAAGCTTCATTTTAACTTAGGTTTAAGAATGAATTAGGCTTTGTTTCTAAGTTTGAATGACTTAGTTATTTGTTAAAAAATATTCAAAGTCATATATTTCTATATAAGAATTCAGGAGACATAGCTATCCATATAATAATTTCAAAAGCTTGACTTTATATATTTAAGAAGAAATAACTTTTTATTTGATCGAGAAAGAGGCAGAGCGTATCCTATATAACAATCAATTTGGAAAGAATATATACCTTTTATTTTATCGTAATGGAGACATAACCTACAATATATTACAAAATCCAGAGAAAAAGACATTAACTTTTATTTTATTTTATTGGAATGGAGGCAGATTTGATCATATATTATGATCCATATAAGGCATAATCTCACGATTTTTATATTGTTTACGTTATATATACATAAATTTTTGAATTAAAACAAAATAATACGTACTTTACTTTGTTGGATATGAACCAATAAAAATATCATTGAATTACGAGCTTATTCATGCTGATAATGTGGTATAAATAATAGCTTTAAATGATGTTTATATGTATCATATATAATATATGTATGATCACATATTTACAAAAAAAGACTAAGAGACGAGAGGGAGAAAAGGTGGAAAGAGTTTTGGGAAATGCAAAAAATGTTTATATACAACCTTACGAACCCTTGGAATTTCTGTCAAGCTCTGTAAATGTCCTAACTAAGTCGTAATGGTGCATAATATTTTACACATTAGACTCTAAACCAATTTTATTTTGGTTCTTTCTTGGTCTTCTTTCCCTTCTCATTTTTTCTTCTTTTTTCTTCAGAAGCCTGTGGTTTGAAAGAATATAGAGTTCTAAAAAGGGTAGTAAAAAAAAGCATAATTGAAATTTAAATGTTGTGATCCAATGTGTAATATCAAGCCCCTAAGTGAGAAGTTAAGTTAGTGTTAAAGATCCTCAAAGATGATTGATCAATCATGCCACTTTCTCATGTGTCACTCTGAGTGAAGGATCGATCAATTCAAGATTGGAGTCATTTTTATCTGGATCACGGTGTGTAATGTTCAAATATACCAAATCCGCGTATTTAACAACCATCCAACATACTAGAAGAAAAAAGGGCAATTCTCATAAATAACACTAAATGAAGTTTTTGTTTTATAAATAGTACTCTTATTTTTTATGGACAAAAATAACATTTTTACTAAACATTATTTTTTATATATAGCACAAAATCTCCTAAGCTCATTTAAACCCTAAACTCTAAATCCTAAACCCTAAATTATACCTTCCACCCCAAACAAATTATACTTTAAATTGTACATTACTTAATCTAAACAAAAAATTTAAAATTTTGTCTTTTATAAAAATGATATTTTTATCCAAAAAAAAATGCTATTTATGGAACAAAAACTTTAACTAGTACTATTTGAGAGAATTTCTCAAAAAAAAAACTACTAGAGTTTCATAAGACCTCAAGACTTCCGATTGAACTACAGTTGATTCCATTTCCACTTTGTTAAATAGTATGAAAATCGCTAAATGAGTTATATTCAACAAATGTACCGTTCAGCCACACGAGGATGTGGACAGAAGCTTCGAACTCATCAAATAATGGATAGAAGTATGCACTATAAACCACACAAGCCTGAAACGATGACTCGAGAAGAAGAAACGAGGAAGTGATTGGTGTAGGGTAGATCATTAGCAATGAAGATGCATGTAAAATCTAGTTGTTTAAAAATTGCAACCAGTCCAAACAACACTTCTAAGCAGAAGCTATAGATTTTCATCATGTTCTCCAAATTTTATGGATACAAGATGATCAAATTTGGAACTTTTCGGATTTTTGATATATTATTTTCCACCCAAATTATTTAACCATCAGTTATTTCATAAAATACAAAATATAAATATATATTTTTATATCAGAATTCATCATTTTTTAATATTTTATAAAAAGAGATTAGTTTCATTTGATTTGGACATAGGAAAAAAAATCATCATTTATTAAAGTTTTTTGTTAGTTTCCACTAAACTCTTGTTTTTAGTAAAATTTTCTGTAAAATAAAAACGAAATAAATTTATTTAAGTTTAAGTTTTTTATTTTTATTTTAATCGTTAATTATTGTTATTTTTTAGTAATATGTAATCACAGAAAAATTAAAATATGAAAGAAAATAAAATTAGTAGACTATGATGTTGTATTTTTTTAACAAAATTATTGTAGAAAATAAAATTTGAGTAGGTGTTGAATTATGATGTAAAATAAAATAAAAATGATAAAAATATTAAAAATTTAAAAGTGGATATTGAAGCAATAAAACTGATGTAAAATAGAAAAAAGAAAAAAGAAGAAAAGGAAAAGAAAAAAAAAGACGGTTGCCGACATGTATTCTACAAATACGTGTTAACTGCACAAAAAAATGATTTCTTCTCAAACCGAGAAAAAGTAAAGATTGACGTGGCATTTATTATTTTCCCAACAAAAAGTTAAAAATCATCAAACTTGTAACGTAACGCCTTTCATCCGAAAATATTGACCGACACAACAAATCCTCCTTTCTTCTCCGATCTAGGATCTAGGGTTTACTCACAGGCAGCAAAAATGATCCAGCTTCTCTACTCAGTAATCTTCGCCGAAATGGCGCTAATCCTTCTTCTCCTCTTCAAAACACCTCTCCGTAAGCTAATCATCCTCACTTTCGATCGAATCAAACGTGGTCGTGGTCCCGTCGTCGTTAAAACCATCGGCGCCACCGTCTTCGTCGTTTTGATGTCAAGCGTCTACAGTTTGCTTAATATCCAACGCCGATCTGAAGATGGCGCTGTTCTTAATCCTACTGATCAAGTCCTCGCTTCTAAACATCTCCTCGAAGCTTCTCTAATGGGTATTAATTTCTTAACTCGGATTCTTAAATGATTAATAAATGTTTTGTAGGATTAATGAACGGATTAGTGTTAATTATGATCATAGCATTCCCATGATTAGATCTGATCATATTACCATTCTAATGCTAATGTGATTTGCTTAATGTTGTAGTTAAGTAACTATTTAGGGTCGGTTTAATGGAATTAGGAATGTTAAGCTTCTGGTTTAGTTGAATTTCACAGGTTTAATGGAATTGAAGATGGTGATTTTTCTGGTTTAGTTGAATATCACAGGTCACAACACTCTGTTTTTGCATAGTTCAAATCTTGATCCTCAAAAGTCTTAATAATGATCGGATTAAGGAGTGTAATTAGGAAGAATCTTGATCATTAGCATTCTCGTGAGTAGATCGGATTATATAACTGTTCTAATGTATGATTTAGAATTGATTTGGGATCGGTTTAATGGAATTGGGAATGCTAAATCTTCTGTTTTAGTGGTTTAATGGATATTTGTTTTCTGATTTTGTTGCATTTCACAACCCTCTCGGCTTTTTTTAGTTCAAATCTTGATCCTTAACAAATCTCAATAATTATAGAATTAAGGAGTGTAATTAGGGGAAAATCTTGATCCTTAACATTACACTCTAATATATTCTGATTTGCTTAGTGTTCTATGGTTTATAATCTCTTTAAGATCAGTTTAATGTAATTTAAAATGTTGATTCTTTGGTTTATTAATCTTCTTCTTCATGGATGAGTTATATAACATGAGTTTACAACCTTTCTCTCAATTCTGTTAGTTGTATTACATTTTTGAGTTTATTAAACTTTTTATATATTTCAGGATTTGTGTTGTTTCTTTCACTCATGATTGATCGACTACACCATTACATCAGAGAGCTTCGATTACTAAGGAAGACAATGGAGACAGCAAAGAAACAAAACAGAGGTTTCGAAGACGGGAAAAACACAAGCGGGGAAGAAATTAAATCGCTCGGGGAAGAAATCGTGGCTTTAAAGGCGAAGATCAAGACGTTAGAATCGGAAAGTGAAAGCAAAGGCAAAGAACTAAAAGGTGCACAAGCTGAAACAGAGGCTTTGAGGAAACAAGCTGATGGGTTTCTTTTAGAGTATGATAGGTTGCTTGAAGATAATCAGAATCTGAGAAATCAGTTGGAATCTATTGGTCAAAGTCCAGAAGGAAAGAAGGGTATGTGAAAATTGAAATAATAGTCTAATAAAAAAAACAAAAGAGTGAGAGATGTAATATTCTGTTTTTCTTGGAAAGGATAAAGTAACTATAGGAAATGTGGATTTTCTGATTTTGGTTTTCATGTGTTATGGCTTATATCTTCCCATCTTCGAAATGAGTTTTTACTATATGTGTAATCTAGTAGATTGGCTGAGCCGATTCGCTAAAAGCAAGGTTCAAGAAAGCGCTAGGCGTTAAACGGGCGGTAACCCTCCGTTTAGCGCATAGAATGCTTAGTCAGGATTTAAGCGATTTTAGACGGATTAGGTGGTTTTATAATAAAAATTATATATAATAAATTGTAATATAACATAATGAAATTATAGAGTATATGAACTTAGATTTTCATATTAAATACTATTTTAAGTTTGAATTTAAAATTTACTAATTTTTTTAAAAAAATAATGAGTCATAATTTTTTTATTTTAGAAAAAAAAAATCATATCTTTTATTTTAGAATTTCTAAAGATGGATAAAAATATATTTTAAAATTTTAAATAAGAACAGTTCTTTTTTGTAATTTTAAATATTTTTAAAAATATATTTTTTTTAAAATATTTTTATTAAAGCCGCTTAATCTGCATAATGACCACTTAATAATCATAAAATCTGCCAAATCTAACCTTTTATCTAATATGATCGATTTTGAAAAAATCGAAGCGGACTAAGGACGCCTAGCGCTTAAACGCCGCCTAGCCCCTTTTTTTGAACACTGACTAAAAATTGTCGCTGATCGAACATGTTACAACAACGCACCAGTATCATAGATTCTAGTTATTAACTTTTCTGTAAAGTTGCTTTATTGCTTGTAATCAATACAGAGTTCAACGATTACAAAGAAATATCGGATCTTCTAAGCTTCACTAGCAACAACAAATCATGAGAAATAAATGATTAGCACATAGTCTTAGTTATTCTTTATATAATAAAGTACATGTCACTTGACCAACTAAAATCTGTCCTATAGGATTTCATTTTTTCTTTAATTTAAATTACATAAAATTGAGAGAAAAAATCAAAATCAAAAATATATAACTAACAAAAAAAAAATGCACATCACTCATTTTATTTAGGTGAAACTGTAAAAAGGCTTGAGAGACAAAAAATGATATTAATAATTAATAAGAAAAACACATATTCTATTTGTTTCTTATTGTTTTGGTAAAATTTTATTTTGTTCTCATTAATTTATCTTTAAAATAATTAAAAAAACTGTAGAAAACCTATACTCCTAATATGTGTTATATAAATTTTAACATTTATATTTTATATTTCCTAATATTGTTTACATTAGTTTTTAGCCTTTATGTTTATAGTTTAATATAGAAATCAGTTAAACTTACATTTTTATTTTATAAAATTTTAAATTTTAATAAAAATAAACAGTATACGTGCGTAGCACGGGAGGAAAGTAATAGCATAAAGGAATGCAAACCCTCTTTCATCAGAGTCTTCTAAAGTCAACCCTCGTTCGTTGACTTTTACCTACTTAACTCACTCAGTCTTATTCGTCTTGTTGATCAGATACGCTTAAGAGTTTCAACTGAAGAAGATCGAGTGAGAACAAAGAGCGAATCAAAAGAAGAAGGTATAGCACAGTGGGGGACGATTATAACAAGGTTTTTTAAATTCAAAACACGAAAAATACATAGCATAAAAACCACATTCCTAGGATGAAATTAAATAAATGTGTTCTTCACTAAAGCATGATGTTTTACTCATCAACTCGTTTTTTTT
This sequence comes from Cardamine flexuosa, assembly GCA_963555745.1. Lineage (NCBI taxonomy): Eukaryota > Viridiplantae > Streptophyta > Magnoliopsida > Brassicales > Brassicaceae > Cardamine > Cardamine flexuosa. The sequence continues at coordinate 19,356,298 of OY743216.1, read as the reverse complement.
TTGGTCTAAGCATTAAGAAAGAAGATAAAGGGATCCGAATACAAATGTAATACAATCAGCTCCCTTCTTTGAATTTGTCCAAGTATACTTATGATCTGATCTGTAAGATTCGCTGGAAACAAAGAAAATGTAGACAGAAGATATTCGAAAAGAGCAAAACAAAAGACGCGCATCCTCCTTCTATTGCTGATTTTTCCTTGTTGAACTATCATTTAATATCTCCAATCTCATCAATCAAGCTTCTCTAGTTCTGTCATCCTCTCAATGATCGCCTACAACAATGGAGTTTCTTTGTTTCAGTTTAATGCTAACAATTAAGAAAATAAAAAGCTCGAGAAAAGAAGAAAAATACACACCCGCTTGCTTGTTTCTTGTAGCTCTCCAGCAAGAATGAATTCATCGAGTATTAAGTATACCTTTAGATTGAAACAACCATTGTGAATATATAAATTTCGAAAGTAACGCATTTATCTATCAGTCTTTCAGAACCAAACAAGAATCATCACCCAGTAATTACATAAACATTCTCTCAGATTATTTAACATCTCAAAGAAACTTGTTTCTGATAAGAAAGGAAAGATGTTTTTGGTACCTTATGGAAGTTAAAGACCAAATCAAGCTCACAAACATTGCTGAAGAAATGATCCAAAATCTCGACGAACAAGTGGATACATTCAAGGTAAGCTAACTCATTGTCCGTTATATCAACGCACAATGAGAAAAACAACCCCGCATAACGTCTGTATATCACCTTATGTGTTCTGAACTGCAAAACGATTGAACAAAATAGTCACTTATACATGAAAAAATCTGAGAAAATCAAAGAGTAATGCAAAGCAAATAAGTATTATTGATCAGCTTGATCTTAATCTCAAGGCCTAATTGATTTATCTACTGAACATTGATCTACCAATACCTCAGATTCAAAAATCTAATAACAGATTACTCAATTCTGCAAGCAATTCAACAATATTTGACCAAATTAAAGAATCATACATATAACGCATGATTTAAAACCCTAACCAGCTTTGATTGCTTAGTTTCGATCTCAAAGCCTAGTCTCCAAAAATCTCTAACAACAAATCTTAAACATTGATTACTGAAAAAATAATACAGGATAATTTTAAACTTGATCTCTCCTGAATCTCACATTTAAGCAAAATAACAACAAACCTCAACGAAATTGGTGAATTTGGAGTCGCGATTGACCACCAATCTATGAACTTCGTATTCGACTTTGTGTTTCTCAGACTCTTCGAGAGGAACATAGTATTTGGCAAGACGAGTTTTGCCCTGTCTGTTCTGTAATAATATGAATCGGATCTGAAAAACAAGGATAAATCGATCATAATAAGGATTCAGACATCAAAATTCGAAGAAAATTAAATGGATACGAATTATAAAAATATACCATTTTATTCTGGGAATCTTGGGCAGACACAAGTCGTGAGTAATCTCAGAAGCGAAGAAACACAGCTAAAGTTTTTTTTTTCTTTTACGGGCTTTCTTCTTTTCACATCTGAAATTTATTCTTGCTTGCCATCAAAAGACCTTCGACTCATGACGACAAAAAAAATAAAAATAAAAAATAGACCTTTGTTCGCCAAATTAAATATTTTGGCTGTTTTGTACAACATTTTTTTGAACATTGAGAAATAGTTTTTTTTTTCTTCAAGGGACAATTAGGTTTTTGTTTTAATCTCACACTAGAGTCGAACCGCAGTACACCGTCGGTCAATATTTTTTTTAGTATTGTAATGAATGTTAATATTTTCTTGTCAGTTTTTCATATAATTAATAAATTTTAGATTTTGTTTGTGTAGTTTTTATATATAATTTTAACTTTATTAAATTATAAAATGTTAGTATTATTAGTTAGTTGCTGTAAATTTGTGTAAATAGTTGTTATGTCTAACTCTTCGTCAAAATATTTGATTATTGTAATAAAAATAACTAAAATATTTTTAAAATAAAATAAATAACATTTTAAATTAAAATATTTTAAATATTTTATTTTTTTAGTAAATCTTATAATACAAAATGTTCTGTATATTTTCAAATATATCATATATTCTATTTCAGCAACTATATACAACTATTAATTTATATATATAATTTATTTATTTTTATTAAAATTAGGTAGTTTGTGGCCGATCCATTAATTTACGGACAAAGTCCAATATATCCGCGATCCACTATGCCCTTGTTCATGATACCCGCTTTTTAATGTACATAAAAGTTTATGTCTATATCCGCCCTATGTCGGATTTACTTGTACCTATTACGTAGGTCACCGATCCGATTGAAATCTCTACTGATGTAAGATATTGAACACACACTTTTTCCTTATTGATTGTGTTAATATATGTATGCTTTATAAAAAATCAAATCACAATATATGCATTAAAAATCTATAATTTTATTAATCGCATGTATTATATAGTCATTTAAAATAATTTGAAAATAATATCAAACAAAAATGCTAGAAGAACCATAATTCATACTATTAAAATCACAATATTATATAAGGAAATGATTGTAGAGAAATATTAGATAAAGAAAATATTGTACCTATTACGTAGGTCACCGATCCGATTGAAATCTCTACTGATGTAAGATATTGAACACACACTTTTTCCTTATTGATTGTGTTAATATATGTATGCTTTATAAAAAATCAAATCACAATATATGCATTAAAAATCTATAATTTTATTAATCGCATGTATTATATAGTCATTTAAAATAATTTGAAAATAATATCAAACAAAAATGCTAGAAGAACCATAATTCATACTATTAAAATCACAATATTATATAAGGAAATGATTGTAGAGAAATATTAGATAAAGAAAATATTGTACCTATTACGTAGGTCACCGATCCGATTGAAATCTCTACTGATGTAAGATATTGAACACACACTTTTTCCTTATTGATTGTGTTAATATATGTATGCTTTATAAAAACTCAAATCACAATATATGCATTAAAAATCTATAATTTTATTAATCGCATGTATTATATAGTCATTTAAAATAATTTGAAAATAATATCAAACAAAAATGCTAGAAGAACCATAATTCATACTATTAAAATCACAATATTATATAAGGAAATGATTGTAGAGAAATATTAGATAAAGAAAATATTGTAAAGAACTAATTGATTATTTATTTAGAAAAAGATAATTATTATTAATATTAATAATTGATAATAAAATAATAATTACTTTAAACTTGTTTGGATGTAAGTATAAGATAAGAGTGTTTGGTAACAATAGTTCACAATTTTGTACTTCCTTTTTAATAGTATAAGATTTAAAATAAAATTAATTTGGAGGGTGTAATTTACAAAATAAATATTGGAGAGAATTAATATTTCCAATACTTTTAATTTAAGGCAACATATTCGTGGAAGGTTGTCAATTTCCTCTTGACACGACCACTTATCATGGTAAGAAAATATGAAAATTAATTTATCTATGCATAAAACTCTATTCAATATTCTCTACAAGAGTTCAGTGAGGTAACATGCATTCATGGGCAGACCCAGATGAGAGAGGTGTGTACTTTAAATTGTAAATTTAGAAAATGTAAGCGAGTTTACATGTGAAAATTTGGTTAAAATGGTTAAAGTTTCACCTTCTGACATAGCCAACATGAGTTCAAACCTCTCCAATACCATCTTTTTAATTATTTTTAGATATTTGACATAGGTAAAAGAAAATCTTGGGTCCGCTTTTGCATGTATTAGTTGAGGTAATTTCCCCCAACTCAAATGTAAAAAACAAAAGGAAAAAAATTCACAGCCCATTCTGGTTTTAGCTTTTTTATCGAGCTGTCAATGTAAACTTGAGCTCTCTCCCTATATATGTTCGATATCTTCCCACTGAAAATGATGTTCGGGCATCAAGTGGAAGTTCTTTCAAGTCAAGTTCACTTACCGCTTCCACTCTGGAGGAAGTTGTCGGATAGCAGCGATTTATATGCTATTCTATGGTCATTTGTGACTTTTTCCCTTTACCCAATCCTATTTTGGGAAATATCTAGAACTATAACACGAAGCATAAAACCAAATCCTTCTAAATAAGCAAACAACACTAGGAATGGGTGTTTGAATTTATGATTCTTATTGGGATCAACGTCAGTCATCAGTTCAACTATGGATTAAAGGTTAGCATCTAGAAGGAGATGTAAATACGATGGAAGTAGAACATAACTGTTTACCGATGAACCTTTTGCGCCCTCCACACAACTTCTCTGGATTTCCAGGCCTTCCAATAATGAGCGCCATCATCATGCCTTGTAATTATATTTCTCTCGATCTCATGGTAACTATATATTTAAACTGAATTATAGTTGAGATCACATGTGTTGTCGCTTGAAGGTGTTAGTTTTGTATGTTTGTAACTGTGCAAGTGTGCGTCAGGGTCACACTTCAGATTTGGTAGTTGTTTGAATATTCCAATTTGACAATGTAAACACACAAGAGGCAAAGCGCCAAAGATTCATATTAGAGTCATTAGATTTTTTGTATGATTTATCACGTCGGAAGTGGAAACATCTGTTGAGGGTGTGCATAGCTAATGTAACATTACAATCATGTTTGGTCTTGAACACACTCCCTACAAAGAGCTTTTTGCCTTCATACACTACATTCCACACCGCACGCTCCATCCCAATGCGGCATGTAGGCTGTAGGGTAGTGGATTGTTAAAATATATGTTGACTCAATAAAACATGTCCAATAAAATGTCAAGCTAACATTAAAAATTACGTGTTACGCTATATATATATATATTAAGATGGATCCTTTGTAGTGTAGTAATATAAATATCTAGCATGTCAATCTTTTTTATAGCTTATGTGGTTTGTTCGTCAAGAGTCAGCGCAACATACAACTAACAGAGGAAATATTAAGGCTCATTTCTTCTAGGGTCTGACGTAATGGTATCCCTAAGATCCAAGTCTAGCCCAGCGGGTCCTGTCATATCATTTTTGCTTCGACCAAATAATCTACACTCTCTGATTATTTATTTCTCTACAGGGTACATAGGGGTATCATCGCCAGACACTGTGCTCATGTTGCTCATCACCAATGTACCATTGGATATGTTAATTGTTTTGGCGCCCAGTTTAGTCCATAAATTGACCTCTACAATACGATGATTTTTTTCTGTAGGAAAAACGTAACGTGAAGGTTTGAGTATTATATCTGGTGTCATAAAAATATAAGTAATGTAAAAGTTTTACCTACTCACAGTCTCTAATGTCATAAAATTCTAGGAGGTCTACCCTTTGAGGTAGATGTTTCGCCTTAGCCTGGTGAGGACGCCGTAGTGGAGGTCATCCACCAAACGATGACTTCTTCATGCACTAGTTTGGTCTACTCCTTCACATCCGTTTATATCCCCACACTTTTGTTTTTCCCTTTATTGATGAATGAATTTGTATTACATGTAAGAAATATTCTTGAAATTAAAATAATATATGTAAAGAAACATCATTAACTATAAACCCACTTCACGACAGTAGGTAGGTGTGGTCAGGGGCGGATCCAGCCAAAATTGGCTATGGTGCAAAAATGCACTTACCTAGATTCAAATCTGCCACCTCCGGTATTTTAAGGGTACACCTTTAACCAAATTGCCACTTTCACTACAATAATCAATGTAAAATTTTAAATGTATATATTAGACTGGGTGCACGTGCATCCACATCCCTAGGTGTGGGTCCGTCCTGAGTGGTTTCCTACAAGCGATATTGGTAAGTTTAGAAATTTACGACGTAATGTATATTGAATTAAATTTTGAAGCAATGTGATGTTTAACAAGTTTCTGATTTCTCTTTTAAAAGTAAACTCATGGATCCTCAATAAGGCAAACCTCGATGTAGCAAGTAGGGTGAATAATACTATGTTATTTATGGCCACTTGTTTGTCCTCACTTAAAATTGGTTTTCTCATAAACCCAAGATATACTAGAGATATGTCAATAGATGTTTATTGATCATTCTTATCTGTAACTCGAATGGGGAATAATAAAACAGTATTATTCCAATGATGAATGCAATATTAATAAATCACGATAAATGTTCTAATATTTCATATTACAAAATGTTATCACAGGATAAATAACGGAAATAATATATCGCATCATTAAATGCAGTAGATATGTATCTACCACTATAAACCTTTAACAACGACAGTAAACAAAGCCACTACAAAACTGATACTTAGTTATATTCCATTGCAACTGAATCCTATGATACCATCATATATCTCAAATCATTTATGCTTATTTTATGACACTACATTTTGAAAAATGTATGAGTAATTTTCTTGTAGAGGTCCTGAAAGATGTTGAGGAAACTCAGGGGTGTGAGCAAATTGTAAGAGAGGATCGTAAAAGTTTTGGTGGTGGAAGCCCTTAAGTATTATTTAAAGTGGTAGAGTGGCATCTACATATATGATGGTGGTATAATTACTCTTTACGCATATTAACCATGACAACATGAAAAACTGTTTGAAAAAAACTCATATTGCACATGTTGTTGAAAAATGATATTATGTGATGCTGAACGATGGTGTTAATGTTGGATAGGATGCTGGTTTCTATACATGTATATTTGCATTAAGATTTTCTAACTAAGAAGGAACTGTAAGATATAGGTGAAAAAATGCACATTGTAATTGTTTTAAGTTTGATACAATTAGCTCATATACAAAGTTATATGTGGTAAAATGGTTTAAAGCAATAAATGGCTGCAAGTGGTCTTTATGAGCTGCAAGTGGTCTTTATGAGCTGCAAAACTCAAGAATATAAATTATTTTTGGATAAGAACATACTGGAAGATGCATACATGTGCCAGGCCATGGCGCATGACACACCGTGGTGAATGGAAGATTGCCACCGGGGATGAAGAAGTGGCTAGATATAGTGCACCTTGAAACGCCTTGTCCAATGCGATTGCAAATCTTGGTGCGGGACATGTGAATTTTTGCACAAAAAAAATTATAGGTGTTCTTTTGTGATATATATACATTACCATGTAAGTTTGTAAATAATTGTGCATATTTTATCATAATAGCTTCATATAAAGAAGATGAATCAATTATCCCAAAGTTAATTAAATAACATGATTTTTGTAAAATATAATCGTGTTTTGCAACGTCACTACAAGAAAAAAAGACACCATTGATCATATTATGTTGGATGAGATTGATGACAACAACAAGTAGCTAGTTGGGAAAATGGATGTGGACCCTTAAAATGACGATTTGTTGTTTGACGATGATAAACCACTACTAGAAAATGATTTGTTTGCATCATTTATTTAACATCATTTATAAAAGAATGATTTAAAAAGGATTATTTAGCATCATTTGCAGTAACTGATGTTAAAATATTAATATTGTGTCAATTATAATTTAATGACATTAAATGTTAATTTTAGTATCACTTTTTTTATTTGATTCAAGTTATAATTGGTTTTGCATCATTTTAATTGTAATTGATACAACTTAAATTTATTTTCAAAAAATTACAAACAAAACAATAAAAATACTGATAAAGAGTTATAGCTAAATATAATCATTCCCCACCCCCTTCCCCCGATAGAAGAATTTCATTTTTTGTTCCTTACACATTTCTTTAAATTCTAAATTTCTCCAATTCATTTTCCCAATTTTTTTTTATCTCTGCATGTATCTCTAAGCTATTTAGCAACTGGGAAAGCAGAATCCAAAACCTAGGTCTTGATATCATGATGACTCTCCTCAATTCTTCTTGACGGTTTTGCATTTTGCTCTTCGCCATTTACTCTATCGACGTTTCTTTGAGACTGTGCTGATTAAGGTATGTACGGAAATATCCTCTATTCAATGCTTATTTCTTATCATTCTCATTATCTTCAATGCGAGCATGTGAATTTTCTAATCTTCTGTCTTTATTTTCTTCAGGAATAGCAAAAACTATCTTGTTTAATATCGGTGAGTTGTGTACGAAAGGTATCTCTGCTTTCAGGCTACCATTTGAAGCGCATGTGAGATTATGTCTACAATTGTTCAGTATATCTTGAATATATGAAAAAGTTTATGCCTAATCCATGACACTAAATTATGAGAAATGTAAAAGTATTTTTCATGTAGAGGTCGTGAAAGATGTTGAGGAAAATCAGGGGCGTTAGCAAGATGTAAGAGGGGATCGGAAAGTGTTGGTGGTGGAAGTAAGAAAGTGTTATTTGAAGTGGTAGAGTAGTATCTCAAGTTACTGATGGTGGTATAATTTCTCTTTACAGAAATAAAAAATGGAATCTTGATGAGATGTTTGAACAAAAATCAAATTACAGTTGTTTCTCGGTAAGAACGCGAAAGAAGATGGATACATGCTCTCGGCTTACGACAAGTAGTAGCCAAAACAGGAGGAACATATGCCACATTTAATTTCATCTATTTTGCATAATGACTATCCAACTCAATTTGACATCCTAACTCCAAAAACTCTCGTTGGTCTGGTTAAAGAAAGATTTGGCGTTGAAGTGTCATAGTCAACCGTGTTAAGAGAGAAAAAAACCAAGATGCAGATGATGTGCGGCGAAGCCTGAAGGATAGTTCTAGAAAAGTGTGTTACTATGTGTACATATTAGAGAGGGAGAACCCAGAAACAGTTACATGTGTGGAAGTAGATGAGCATTATAGGTTTAAGTACTTATTACTCGCGTTTGGTGTTTCCATTGAAGGGTTCAAAGTGACAGATGTGGATAGTAGCCACCTTAAAACTATATACTGTGGAATCTTAATTGTTGCTACAGCTCAAGATCTCAATCATCACCATAATCCCATTGCTTTTGGTGTGGTTAATAGTGAGAAATATGCAAGTTGTGGTTGGTTTCTGAAAATGTTAAAATTACTTATGCTAGATTCTCTTGAAATTGTGTTTCTTTCTAACAGAAATCAAAGTATCATCAAGTGTATAGGTGAACTCTACCCATTATCTCAGCATGGATATTGCATATATCATTTGTCGCTGAATTTAAGAGCAAGCTTTTATGGTTTCAACAATGACATGGTTGGTACAAAGTTCATTGAATGTGCCTTAGCTTATACAGAGGTAAAGTTCCTAAAAATCTATCATGTTTTTTTGGATGAGGTACCAAGTTGCAAGAGAGTACATGGATATGTACCACATCTTGACAACTTATATTGTTGAATATATTAATTTTGTTTTAGTATTTGCAAGGAAGTATGAACTATTACCAATGTTTGATGTGATTATAGCAAAATTGAGAGAATGGTTTTACAAACATTGGAAGAGTTCTACAGAAGTGTGTACCATAAAAAAACTGGTTCTTTAAGTGGAGAGTCAAATTCATGAAAGATGTGCCAAAGTAAAATTATTGATGGTGTATAAGCTAAAAAAATTGATTCTTGAATACTCTATCATTGGACTAGATGAGAATAATTTTTTTTTTATTTGACAAAAAAAAAATTTCAGTTGCATGTGTTTTGACATAGACAAGTATCCATGTGTCTGTCATATATCTCAAATGTTGAAGAAGTTTATGCCTATTTCATGACACTGAATTATGAGAAGCGTAGGAGTATTTTGCATGTAAAGGTTGTGAAAGATGTTGAGAAAACTCATGGACATGATCAAGTTGTAAAAGAGGATCAGAAAAGTGTTGATGGTGCAAGTACCAAAGTGTTCTTTCAAGTGGTAGAAAGGCATCTCGAGTTAATGAATAGTCTTTACGGATAACTATAGCAACATGAAGAGCTATGTGAACAAACTCAGATTCCACCTGTTGTAAAACAAGTAGATGATGTGATGGTGAACGATGGTGTAAATGTTGGATAAGAAGATGGTATAAATTTATTTTTGTATCAATATTTGGGAAATAAGAAGGAAGTGCAAGATATAGTTGAAAACAAATTCATATCGTAATTTTTTTTAGTTTTCTATAATCAGCTCGAATACAAAGTTATATGTGGCAAAATTTCATGAACCAATAAATGGTTGTAAGTGGTCTTTCGGAGCTGCAAAACTCAAGAATACAAATGGTTACTCGATAAGAACACACAGGAAGATGCATACATACTCTTAGGCTACAACAAGTAGTATCCAGAATATGAGAAAAGTACACCACTATTAGTAGCATTTGTTTTACATGATGGCTATCTAACTCATTTTGATACTACCAACTCCAAAAACTCTCGTTGGTCTTGTTAAGCAAATACTTGGCATTGAAAAGTCATACTAAACCGTCTTAATCAAGAAAACACCAAGCTGCAGCTGCTGTACGGGGCAGCACAAAGGATAGTAGGCTAGTGTGCTCATATTTGTAGATGTAAGAGAAGAAGAACCCCCTAGAACAGTTACACATGTGAAAGTAGATGAGCATCATATGTTTAAGTAACTATTCCTCCTATTGGAAGTTTCCATTGAAGGAATCAAAACCATGAGAAAAATTATCGATAAGGATGGTACTCACCTTAAGACTGTATATAGTGGAGTCATAATTGCTGATATAGCTCAAGATCCCAATCATGACCATTATGGGGCGGATCCACTTCATAATGTGTGGGTGCACATGCACTCATTCAACTATTAATAATTATATTTTTTATACTAGACGTGCATATTAGTAATGTCAAAATTGTAACAGTTCATATATTATCTCTTAGATTTTTATTGTTTGATTCCTTCATATTGTTTTTGCACCCATTATGGTTCTCCCCTGAATCCCCAATGCCACCATTAACCCATTGCTTTGAGTGTAGTTGTGATGTCTGTGGTTTTTTCACTTCAATATTTTACCTTAAAACACAACACGATAACTGAAAGTGCACAGTGAATCGGCTGTAGTATTTAAGGATCGAATCTCACCAAGCCTTATAAATCACGTTACAAATTTATTGCAGAAGAATATGGCTAAGACAAAAATAAAGAGAAAGTTTTGTTTGTGTTTTCGTCACGAAAATAAGTAATAAATAAATGCAGATAAAACAACATAAATATCAATAAACATAGTTTTGTTTGTGTTTTATGGATCAAATGCATGCATAGGAAATTAAATAGGAAATATCAATGATTTATGGTTCATGAACTACAAAACACAAACGAATAAAATATATGTGAATCACAATATCAATTATCTAAAAGTCTACATACTCCGTTACTCAATTTACACAAGCAGCAACACATGTATCCAAGAACTAAAAACAAGTTTGATTATGGTTTGTAAATTTCTCTAACTCAACTTATGCAGGTTATACCACGATATTCATCAAGGCTAGTGCAACCGAAATTACAACACTTGTGATGTGTAAAACACCTAAGATCAATCACAAGTTAGCTAATCAAGCAATATGCATTAAGAAAAAACCTAGAATGAAGAACTAAGATAAGTAATTCCAGATCTAACAACCTAAACAATCGACCACATGAATCTCTTTCAAAACCCTTATGCCCAACGAGTAAACTACTCACACAGACTCAAACAAAGCAAAACCATATGAATAATAGATTGCATAAACAATTAGGAGTATTATAAAAAGGTTTAGAAATATTATTTGTAACATAAAGTAGATGTATATTATAAATTAAACAAGTAGGAAACATAGACTAGAGAAAAGAGGTGACTAGAAGCGATGTAGATGACTTCATCCGTGACAAACAGTTGTGAGAGAGGTTTGAAGGCTTGGAGGCGGCAAGGTGGGAGCTGGTCTCTCTCTGAAGACATCTCCTTAAGGTTTGGAAAAGTTAAATAAAGGTTCTCCTAAAATATTTGGTTAAATGAGTATTTATAGGTTTTGGCGGGGCAGAGAGTTGTTTTTAGGGTTTTTGTGGCAAAACTCGTCGTTTTGGTAAGTGTAAGATCGGGCGCTTCAGGACCTGTCACAGGGGTTGTGACCGGTGTTTTCAAGGGAGCCAATAACAGATACGGCCGTATGGCCAGTTCCTTCAAAAGGCTTCCCACCGGTAACACTCCTTGTGACTGGTCTTGACATGTCTTCACTCTTTGGGTTGTATCTTCTAAAAAGCTGAATGAATTGCTTATATTCTACTCTGAGGTAAATTTTCACTCTTCTAGCTTTCCATAGAAACCAAGATCTCTGGATTTTCTACACAAGAAAGTCTTCCATGAATGAAAAACTTCTGAGATTCTGAAACTTCCTTAAAACGGGTTTTCCTTGCTTTCTGGTCAGTTTTCCCTTAAAATCTGTAAAACATTCTTGACACTACAAATACTTGTTTATACCCTATTTAGCCTTGAAAACATACTAAACTGTTCCAAAAACCATAAGAATTAATAGCTAAAATAGGTAAAATTACGATGTTTTCAAGTTGACGGTGAAAAAGATGCAAGTTGGGGTTTAGTTTATGAAAATATTAAAGCTACTTATGCCAAGTTCTCCTAAAATTGTGTATCATTACGATATAAATCAAAGTATCATCAAGTGTATAGGTGAATTCTACCCATTATCTCAGCATGGATATTTTATGTATCATTTGATATAAAATCAAGCTTTTATGATGTCAACAATGACGTAGTTGGTACAAAGTTCATGGAATGCGCAACATAGGCTGAGTTCCAAAAACTATATCATGTTTTTTCAGATGAGGTACCCAAGCTGCAGCAGAGTACGTGGATAGAAGTATTGAAGATAAAAAATGGGCAAGATGTTATTTTCCAGGAAAAATGTACCACATCTTGACAACTTATATCGTGGAATCTATTAATTTTGTTTTAGTAACTGCAAGTATGCACTATTAACAATGCTTGATGTGATTATAGCAAAAGTGAGAGAATGGTTTAACAAAGATTGTATGAGTTACACAAAATCTTATACCACACAAAAACTGATTCTTTTATTGGAGAGTCAAAGGCATGAAAGATATGCCAAAGTAAAACTGTTGATTGTGTATGAGCTAAAAAACTTTCTTCTTGATTGCTCTATCATTGGACTAGATGAGGATAATTATTTAGTTGATTTGATCAGGAAAACTTTCAGTTGCAAGTGTTTTGACACAGACAAGTATCCAGGCGTCCATCATATATCTCTAATGGTGATGAAGTTTATGCCTATTTCATGCCACTGAATTCTGAGAAACGTATGAGTAATTTGCGTGTAGAGGTCATGAATATTTTGACAAAACTCAGGGGCGTGAGCAAGTTGTAAGAGAGGATTGCGAAAGTGTTAGTGGTGGAAGTACCAAAGTGTTATTTCAAGTGGTAGAGTGCATCTCGAGTTAATGATGGTGGTATAATTACTCTTTACGGAAATGAACCATGGCAACATGAAGAGTTGTTTGAAAAGAATCTGATGCCACCTATTGTAAAAGAAGGAGATGATGAGATGGTAAACAATGATGTAAATTTTGGATGGGAAGATGTGATGTGGTATCAGATTTTACCCAAACCAAAAAGACTCTGCAAGTGCATGGGTGTGCGCGGCAATATAGTGGTGGGATCGAACCCACAGAGAATATAGTGCACTTTAGATCTATAGATCTAAACAGAGTTAGGATGAAAAATATTAAATGGTTGTCACAGAGAAAATCTGAATATAAATCCGAAAAAGAAAATCAGTTAAAGCAAATGTTGGGATCTGGAAATCGCAGGGATTTAATAAGTAAAATATGACATCTACCCGGATTAGCAGTTCAATGATCTAGATCTAGAACTCATAACACTATAGACAAATAAACCACCTCTCGCATGAGAATATCATCTTGGTTATAGATCCGCTAAGATCCTATGCCAGTATTTATTAACATGTCTGATATTGTTCACATGTAGATCCAACCTTGACACTCGTCAGCTGACAATTTCAAGCCAATAAACTATAAATTCAGGAAAAACTAAACAACACTAGCTGTATTAGAAACCCTAAAGATCATTTGATAGTTCGTAAACCTAACAAAAACATTAGTTTCATAGAAATAGAGATCTAATAATCATAACTATAATCTATAACAATATCCTAATTAAACATTAAAATTCCTTTGAATATTTCTCATCTCCCAACAAGCAGATCTACTAACCATGACAAAGGATTGATAGATCATAGTGTAATATAACATAAAATGCAAAGAAAAAGATGAAGATAGAGTGTAGATCCAATAATTCAATTGAAAAATGTTAAGATCTGAAAATAAAAGAAATACAAAGGAAATGGTGAAAAAATCGTGTCTAGGTCTCTCTGGCCGCCCAATAAATGGTCTTTTTTTATAGGGAAGTCTCTAGGTAAAAAATCAGAGTAAATGCTTGATTTGGAGAATATTCGTGATCGGGATCGATCGATCCAAACTAGATCAATCGATCTTCTTCTTCAGATCGCCCCACCTCATATATTCTTCTGACTTGTCAATCCCAGAGTATCTCCATGAATTCATTGAAATGTAAGAATGTCCAAAGTTGCTCCATTTCATCCATTTAAGCTTCAAAAATGCTTCAACCTGTAAATACACTAAAACGGACCAAAAGGATACAAAACCTAACTCTAAACTCAATAGAAACAAATGAATTAAAAAATAAAAATGGGTAAAAATAATGTGTCATCAAGATGGTATAAATTTAGTTTCGTATCAAGATTTTGGAGAATACAGCCCCTAAGTTTCTAGGACTTTCTGCTTAAAGTTGTTTGTTGGTGAATATTTTTAAAATATGTGTTTTGGTGAAACTATATTATTATGTCTTTTCTTTGCCTCAGTAGTATTGGCAAAACAATGAACTGGCTTCAATAACTCACTTGTTTCATCCTCAACACTATACATATTCTGAAATGGCTTATCTTGTAGAATGTCTTCTAAAGCCTTGTGGTATGGGATCAATGTCATCCAGTTTATTATTAGTCATCCTCTTCATCAGCTTCTTCATCAATAATTTCACAGATATGCATTCCTTAATTTTTTTGGATTTCCTAGTTTTGATATTAAATCTTCAATCCTTTTAACAAGTTAATTCACTCGATTTAATATTGCAATAAGTGTAGAAGAATAAGGATTCAATAAAAAAATACTCCTAAAGTCTACATCAATTATCAATAAAAATCTCTAAAACTTTTAGAACTCCATCTGAATACACAAACTGTTTTTAGGCGTATGGCCATGCCAAAAATTTGTTTGGGTAAGTATAGCATAAGAAAGATAAAAATATATGGCAGAATACAACCATTGTATTAGTTTGCATGATGTATGCCAGTTATGTTGATGAAAATATTTTTGAGGTGTGGAGCCTAATATATTTTCATGAAATTATAAAGATATGGATAAACCTTTGATCATAATTCGAAGTCATAAAAAGAGAATTTAGATTTCTCATTGAACATGTTAGCCAAATAAATCAAATTGAACGTAAACATTGTGTGCATTTATTTTCTTTTTTCCATGGTTTATGATGATAGAATTTGGGATTTAAATACTAACATTGCTATATAATTTGATGAAAGATGGTTACTTTTATATCTTAAAGATATGTTTTGGTGATAAAACTAAGATACATTCAAACGAATAGCAACAAAAAATGGTAACAATAATAACTGTTGTTTAGTAAAACCATTATCTAAATCTATAAAAAGAACAAATAGTCAAAAGGAAAACAAATTATACTTGTCATCTTTTCAGAAATTTCTTCCATATAAACCCAAATCCATTACAGAAAATAATAATCAAATCAACACACGTCAATAAGTGGAAGAGCTCTTCTTTTTTTGTACCACTATGGCTTCATCTAAAATCATTTTAGTCGCTTCTCTCCTTATGGCTATGATGCTCTCCTCCATGACCACTACAAGCCGTGCTGCAAAACAGCTTATGATGAACCACTACAGGCCGTGCTGCAAAACAACTTATGGTGAAGCAAAGGTTAGATGAAGCAAATGTTTTTTACTAGACCTATCCAAGAAGAAGGGGAAAATATGTTTACCATAATGATGCTATTTCTTATAATGATGACCTAAATTTTTAAGATCCAATATAATATTACTTAACATCTAGTAAGAACAAGAAAATCACATTAGCACGGAGAAAAATATCATGTATAATGTATTCATGATGTTAATGTGGAAGTTTTGCATACATTCTAGTGAATCCTGAATTACCGTAAAGCACAATTGAGATAGCTGCTGGCAGGCCTGGACTGTCATCACTCGCACCATCCTCAACTGTAACAGCTCAATACTTTTATGACCATTTGGTTCAATCACTTCCAGTATATATGTCGGATAGAATTCTATTTTTTTACTAACTCTCCTTGTTCGTCTTCTTCTTCTTATTTTTTGTCTCCAACTTCTTTCACCAGCTTTCTTTTCAAAGCTATGAATCTGTTTTTCGCAATCCAAGAAAATGACGTACTCATCTGAGAATAACAGTAGAAAGGAACGAGAAAACTTATTAATAAATCAACAGATTAATCTACTCCATAACAGAAAGTTCTTTTAAGACATTGCTTATTTTGGGTCTGAAATCATATAACATAGGTTGTAGTCTATGTTAATCAGAACACAATACAATCGTTTCTGAAGCACGTAAACTCTTCACTTAAACAGAGGATAAATAATAAGTACCTAGATATGTCAGAATTCAGAGAGCCCACTCCTCATAGATAATTGACGATGTTGTCTTTCCTTTTTTCTGCATTTTCCTTATTGTATTTCCTCGTCACTCGAAACTCATTTCAACATGTACTAAATCTGGAAATTGTATCTCCAAACAAACATTGATTAGAGGAGACAACTTTAAAATCATGTGTTACATTAAATATTTTATGACTGAACATTGAAACGGTAAATCTGCACGCACACTGTTAAGTTCTATGGACTTCTGACTCAAAACCAATTGTCAATGACTTATATACTAGTGTTAATCCCTTTGGATGACCAATGTGGGATATTAACATGCCCCCTCGAGATGATGGATTTTATCTGCCCATCCAACCGAATCCCATTTTAGGACCGGTAATAAACCCTTTTTGGGCCACCCTATTTAGATCAATAAACGAGGTTCTGCTACCATGTTAAGTTCTATGGGATTCTGACTCAAAACCAATTGCATTGAGTAGATTGGCTTATATCTTTTATATACTAGTGTTAATCCCTTTATATGATAGATGTGGGATATTAATACAAACATTGGCCAAGTTGTATGGTAATTCTGACTTAAGAAAAAATATTGCTTTCTTATCAAGGAATCGACTGGTAAAGAAGGTGAAACTTTTTTTGTTCGTGTATTGATGATAAAAGTAAGAACAAGAAAGACGTCACCCTTACAAGATTTATTTACAAATTTATTTATTTATTTTTATTTGTTTAGATTTAATTCAAATATTATTATTTATATGTAAATAAAATATTACTTGTCATATTTTGATTGACTAAAGAAAAAAAAAATAAACCCGAGTATTGTTCTTTAAAAAGTGTTTTTTTGTATGTGTAGATTAGTAAAAGTAATCAGCTATTTCAAGTTAAATACTAAATATTTCAGTAAAGCATGAAACGCCCCAATGATAACAAATTAAGAGATTCAGTTCTAAAAAAGCTGGTCTTTCGATATTGTTGGATATGTGTATTTTAGTAAGATGAATAAAAACAAAACTAAAATATAAGGGGAAACTGGGAAAAGGGTAGTTTTTAACTTTTAATCAGCAAATTAAGTAGTTCTAGCCTAATCTCTGTTTTTATAATTTGCTTAACATTTATATCCTCAACAATTTCCTAATTATACCCCCTTCCATTGGATTTAGTTCTGAAAATTTTGGTCCAATTTTGTATTATCAATTTTGAAATTTGAAATAATTAATTTTAACAATATTGATTAATTACAATTTCCGTAATAGTAAAACAAAAAAATAGCTTTACCTTTCCTCTCTGACGAAATTGTACAAGTCTCCGATCTTTGTCTTCATCGTTTTCGATAAGCCACATAAGGAGCAAGTATACAATTCATCAATCTACATCACAGCTTAATGTCAGTCGAACCTCAAACGGCTCGAAAGAAGTTAATTTTCCGAACCCGAAGGATAACTCGGAGCTCGGCAAAGACATGCAATGACGACGAACCCAAAAAAAGAAAACAAATCGAATCAAACTGACCTTGAATCCGTTAAAAGTAAGCTTTATGTACTAATAACGAATTAAAGAAGTTAGCTAAGTTAGTGTTTAATTTTAAAAATTAAGTGGAGAAGTTACTCAATTTTGGTTACGAAAAGTGTACGGTACCGAATAGTGAAGGAGAAGTTGGAAGTTCCGAAATAGAAGGATCAAAGTGGAACTGCTCCGAGGTTCTATATAAAGTGAAAAGGTGTTGTTTTAATCAATTTTATTTTGTTTTCAGTTACAATAAAGAAAGTTCAAACACCTACGACGAAGATGGTCCAATTTGGCTGCCGGAGCGGCTATTCGCCGCCAATTTGTATCCTCGTGGTGGCCGGTTGAACATATACTCCAAACCAAACTTGATCGGCCAATTAGCGGAAGCCTTGGAAGGAACATAAGCGCTTAAAAGAATACTGGGATCTCAATTTGGAGGTTTATTTAGAATACCGTTGGCAAGGTGCCACAATTCGGCAAAAATTATCCACGGTCTACTTGCTAGGCAACTTGTCACGAGGAAAAAAAAGGAATTGCTGACAGAGTACGGGGGGAAACCGCTTAAATTCTCCCTAAGAGAATTCCACATCGTTTCAGGCGGACTTAGGTTGTGGACCAAAACCAAGTCCTGCAGAAGTGGAAGAGCATAAGTGGAAGAGGAAGAGAGGGCGTTCAATGTGGGAAACGCTATTTGGGAAGGCGAATAAAAGTGGGAAGGAGAATAAAAGTGGGAAGGAAAAGGAGAAGGAAAAGGAGAAGGAGAAGGAGAAGGAGAAGGAGAAGGAGAAGGAGAAGGAGAAGGAGAAGGAGAAGGAGAAGGAGAATGAGAAGGAAACTGGGAAGATGAAGGAGAAGGAAACGGTAAAGGAAAAGAAACCGGATAAATCTATGTATTGCATAAACTCTTTTTGGTGCTCATATGTGGAACAGTTAACTGTGCAGGCTATCATTCCCGATCCTCCAGGAGGCTTGGAAGATATTAATTTCAGTTGGGAAGGCGAAGCTGAGGATGAGGAAGTTGAATTGTTTAGTCTCTTATAGAGATAAGAGCATGATTTTAAACAAGATGATTTCAGTGGAGGTGATAGATTGTGTCCACCCTATACGAAAAAGTGTGATGAAAAGAAGGATAAGGGTGTAAAGGTAGAAGTAGTAGGGGGGTAAGAAAATCAGGGAGGAAGAAGATTAATGTTGGGATGACGAAGAAGGCGAAGATAGAAGCGGTGGCAAAAGCGGCAAAGAAAAAGGTGTCAGGAAGCAAAAATGAAGGTGAAAAAAAAGATGTAGCATCCATGTTTGCAGAGTTGAAACAGTGGATTGATGAGAAGAATAAGGAGCTATAGAAAGAGATATTGGGAGAAATAGAGATAAGATATGGTCATTGTGAAATAGGTGGGGAATCTGGTGGTGATGTGAAGGAGGACGAAGTCGAAGTGGAAGAAGTGCAGGTCAAATCGTCTTTAAAGCGGTGCTGGAGTGACAAAAAAGTGGGGGAAAAGTGGCAAAGGGTGGGGGGGGGGGTCTGCTGCTGTTTCGAAGGGGAAAAACAAGAAATGGAAGAGAGGGAAGGCTAGAGACGATGACGTAGAACTGATAAGGAATATGCAGAGAGCTGACGATGAAGAATCAGGAAAAGAGAAAAGTCCATCGCCAGTTCATGACAAAACTCTCTCCCCATAGTGGCATATGGAAGTTAATGTCGGGAATTATGATTTCCACCAAAGTCCGTCGCAAGTCAATGAGTATCAGGTATGTCAAACGTATGGTGTACAATTAAATAGTTGGTGTACAAGATAAATTATTTGTACACTAAAAAGATGTTGTACACTTATTGCATGAGGTGTACAATACATTATGGGTGTACAGATAAACTATAGTGTACACCTTATTATATATGATGTACATGTTGATATTTATAGTCTGATTTTTTTATGTCAGATGGGAGAGTCATCAAAGTTTGTGGAGAGGGATATTACAAACGAGAAGGTACACTTCTGTTAACATAGATGAAGCAATTAAAATGAGAAACTAAAAATATTAAATTTTTAAAATTCCCAGGTTAATGAAGATGAAAATGGTGCAGTAGTAGGAGACAGAAGCAGTCCCACAGAGGACATGGATTGTGAATCGACTCAAAACGCCGCTCAAATAGGAGAGACGAATGTAAGAAGAAGTCCTACAGACAACATGGATTATGATGTGAGTCATTCTAATATCGCTGCTGAAATAGGAGAGTCGACTCTTAGAAGAAGTGCATATAAAGTGGGTGTTTATATTAGTATTTTAAAGGTAAAGAAAAAATTAATACTGTTTCATATTTGCAGATTGATGAACAAATTGATGAAGGAGACGAAGAAGAAGACATAGGTGGAAACATAGGACAAACAAGCAGTCCTACAGAGGCAGTGGAGGTATTTTTTCAAAAATTTTAAAAATATGTACAAGTAATTAATGATGCTGATGTTGTGCAGTTTCTAATATTTGCAGACTGTTCAAGAAGAAGTAGACATACATGCTCTAAACTTAGGCCAAACTAGCACTCCAATGAGTCCTACAGAGGCAATGAAGGTTGAATTCCTGTAAATATTAGAATCTGTGTAATTAATGAAGTTAATGTACTCGATGTAGATGCATGATGGTCATGTGTACAACTTATTTTGCAGGACATGGAGTGTAAAACCACTCCAACCGATGCTCAAATACCGACATTTGAGTTTGATCCAAGCACGGCTCTTGTCCCACAAGGCCAAGTTATGGATCTTCCTACGCGTCCACTCGTGTATGTAATACCTCTGTCCTCTGTTTCTCCTGAAGAAATATCCGATTCTGATGATGAGTTGGAGAATGTTGTGAAGAAAAAGCGTAAGCACCATAGATTTGAAAAACTAAGTGAGATGTTTGTTGGAGATCCTAAAATTGAGGCTTTATTCGCAAGCCGACAAAAAGAAGAGCCATATGCCCCTTTAATGGAAGTCAAGAAAGCTGAGTTCAAATTATTCATGAAGTTGTTGCAACTCTCAAAGGGCATGTAAGTTTGTGTACTAAAAGATTATGTCATTATATTTTTCATAGTAAGTGATTCTAATATGGGTTTATTATTTTGTATTTATTATAGAAACTATAAGATTTACACAAGGCACATCATAATCACCAAATTCTTCACCCAACTCGCTCAGAAAAAGCATTGGGTTGGCACAGAGGTAAATTTTAAACTTTTGTGATTTATTCCTGTTTATATTAACTGCACACCCGAGACGGTTTATTGTACACCTACAATGTTATAACCAGTTCCAATAATGTTTGTAATGCAGCACATGCAGATGATGACGACAGCCATCTAGAGGCGACGTGGATCAAAAATTTTATGAACTCGGGCAGCGTTGTTGGATACATGGTTTGTTCGGCTTATAATCAGCAACTAAGCTGCTTTCAAGCACGTAGAAGATCAGGCGAGTTTCGTGTGGGGTTTGAATCTGGCTTCTTTTGTACTTGGCAAGACTACTGGGAAGGGGTTGAAGAGTGAGTTCCTACAAGACGTCGATGTTTTGTATGTTCCGATGAACTGGGATGAGCGCCACTATGTTGGCCTAGTCATCAATCTGTCATGCCTCCATATCGAGATCTATGATCCTTTAATGAGCCTAAACACGGACGTTGAAGTCAGTTTGTATATAGGTCCAATAACCGAATGTTTGCCATGTGTTATGAAGGCAATACTTCAGGCAATACTTCCGGCACTAAGGGAAGTTGATTTCTCAACAAGGGCCTTCAGTTGGGCACGTCGTGAAGGTATTTACCAGAACAAAAAGACTGGCGACTGCGTTCCAGTTGCGATGAAGTTCCTTGAGATGCACACAGCTGGAATGGGTGTGGATCAGATGGGATCCATTGATGATAAGGATGTGGACCTGTTCCGGAAGAGGTATGCTATGGATTGCTATGAAGAGGTTGCGAAGACCGGCTCTGATTTGAAGACTTAAGGAAGACGGGGGACGATTTAAAGTTTCATTATTAACAAGTTTTTTTTATCTATTAAGCAAAAACATATTCTACTTAAGTACTCTATTTGCTTTTGCTTTCTGAATTGTGTTTCTAAAAACTCATGAATGTTTTAAGTTAAGTTAAAATGTTGTGTAAAATAGTTCTGAAGATGGTGTACAACTATTTGAAGGGGGTGTACAAGTAAACACTGTACACCTACATGTGATTCACATATTGTACATTTTTTAAGGTGTGTTATCTACTAAGCATAAACTCATTCTTGTTTTAAGTTAAGTTTATGTTCAGTTCAAATTTTGTGCGAAGTACTTTTGAAGAAGGTGTACAGAGTTTTGAATGGGGTGTACAACAACTTCGTTTGTACACCTACATGGGTTACATATTGGGAACTTTATAAAACATTTAAGTAGACATCCAAAAAACATACACTAACACGAAATACAAAGCGGAGTAATTATACATTGATCGTAATGGCAGATATTTTACATAGATTATAATACATTGCCCATACATAAAACCTAAACCGAGAGTACCATCATTTACATACCATCAAACCTGCATGAATATGAGACATACTAGGATAACATGCATTTTACTACAGTAAAGGAAAACAAATTAACATGAAAAAGATTTGCGGAAGGACAATAATTATACATAATTAAATGAGACAGTTCAACCTTCACATTCTTCCACCATGGCACATTAGAGCATCCAGCTTACCTTGTTAGCGGCCCACAATAATGCGCAACCTTCGCAACAACCACTTGCCCAGCAGCCAGGGACTGGTATGTGTTGTCCGGCTCTAACACAAGCTGGTAATTGGTAAATGTTCGTCAATGGAAATCTTAAAGATGATTTAAAGATCTTCGTCTGTTTTGGGTGGAAGCATTCAATTTCCGTAATGAGTTCCCTACACAGTTCGTACATCTCCTCAGACTACATACCAACATGATGTGTTTTCGCCATCAACTCTAGGTACTTGCCAGTCCTTTCTTGTTCACCACGACACATACAGAATAGCGCCGCCGCCAATGTGGCATCAACATATTTTTCAACGAGGATGTCCAACATGAGAATTGCGGATTCCAACTCATAATCTTTGGCAGCCATTTGGATTCCTCATGGTATTGGGCGATAGGGTTCCTGGCATTTAGACATCGGACAAAGAAGGGTCGGTTTCGACCCCCCACGGAGATGTCGGGTGCATCAATAGTCAAGTACCATATGCATGCTCCTTTGAAGACCTCATTATTGTACACAACATCACGGCCTTCTTGCCCACCCTACATAGTGGTTCGAGTAGCCAGTATCGATCTTTTCCGACTAGAGCAGCAATCTTAACCAAAACGTCTTCAGGGAATATAGACATAAGGAATAATTAAGCCGTATTAGTTTTGGAAATTTTATGTTTGAAGATAAGTAAAGGAAGAGGATGCTGTATTAGTAGGAAGGTGGGGGTCGAGAAGATAAAAGTGTGAGATATATGGCTTAAAATAATAATATAATTCATGATAATTGTAGGGGATAGGGTTGATAAAAATCAAATCATTTTATAACCATTTACTCCTTCCAGTAAGGTGGATGGTGGAAATGCATTACTTACGCGATATGGTGGATGAGAGATAGATCGTTTTCTAGTACATTAACTTTACAATTAAATAAGGTGGGTAACAATCTAATCAATCGACATTAGAGACCATTGATTATACGAAGAAGGAATATGTTTAAGATGCATGGGTGGTTAGGAGGTTAGTTGGGGATTAAAGAAGGTGATAATGGATATAGTGTGATTTGATTTGTATCCATCCTACTCCCCTGAATTAATAAAGTAACGTAATAGCATATTTCACATTAATAGCATCGATATTAACATTACAAGATTCATTATTACAACATTTCTAAAGTTCCTCACTGACACGTAATGCAAGACTGTAAATATAGCATCTTTCACAATAACTATCTTCTCCATGCCACTCAAGGCAATTCGGTTGGTCGATTGATGTCAAAGCAGGATACTTCCAGGTGGAAGCATATGTGTCCACACAAGGAGGATCAAAACTCTGAATAGTATGAAAAAGAGCTTCACCCATATCATAAATCTCGAGATGATTATAGATTGGAGACCCAACATTTTCAAAGTACACCTCCAAAATTTCCCCAGCTATCTCATCATTACCAGCACATATTTGGAAGATAGCAAACGCAAGAGTAGCAAAATTGTAGGTTGGGACGAGTTGGATAAGGAGTGCAAGGGATCCGTGAATATCTTGAGCTTTTGCAACCAACCGTATTGCTTCATAGTACATAGCGAACGGGTTTTGATACTCTAAACAGTTTACAAAAAAAACTTCTCCCATCCTCACGCAGCATAATTTGTGTTAGATTCTTGCATAAAGAAGTTATATTGGTGGAATGTAATATTTCCTTAGAGAGAACGATATGTTTACCTACTTTTCCGGATAGTAAGAATGGACCTAATAGTTTGTAATCTTCATCTCCCAATTTCTTCACTATGATCCGGAGAATGTCCTCTGGTAAGTGAAGACCTTCTTCCATTTCTACTTCTCTCAAACCGATCCATATATTTCTGCCAATGTTTATATTTATTCTAGGTCACTTTCTCTCTCTTTCTCTATATATATATATATATATAGTGACTGTTACGTATGGCTATCATTAATGTTTACGTACTGCATGACAGTTGTTCAACGTCGCTGTTGGTGTACAGCATCACATGGTTGTACACCTGACCACCAAAATATGTGTACACCGAACGGTTATCCACCCGAACGGGAGAGGGTGTACAAGTAAACGATGTACACCTTCTACTTGTACACCTCAATAGTGGGATGGTGTACAAGTTATTTCTTCGTACCCCACAAACAAGTCTTGTAATTTTGATTCATTGTAATTTCGAATCAGTAGAGAGAGGATAAAATAAGGTTGCAACAATACTACATATCATCGAAATACATACCAACATCCGATCTTGTCATAAGTTCCATTATACATAGAGGAGCTATAAGAAGAACTTTATACCAAAACAATGTGTTTATGACAAATGGCGTAAAGCCTTCCTCTTATGACCGGGGGTGAACATATACTAAAAAACACTAAAACAACCAATCATCTTCCTACACATACGAAAACACTATTTTAACCAAGGGCCTGCTTGCAGGTAACACGGTTATGCCCTCCTTTCCCACACCTTCCGCATTTGTTGGGTCTGCTCTTCTTTCTCCCTACCTTTAGTAATATGTATAAAAACGATTAGTAATGAAGGTAATTATATTTATGTGTATAAAGGAAATAAAGAATATACACATACCACAAACTCCCCAGTAGAAAGAATTCTCTTTTTTGCAGGTCTTCCTGATGGCCGGCGTGTTTTTGGAGGGAAAACCTCCCTTCAACGGATTTCTTCTGGTACAAAAATGTCATCAGGATCAGAAACTGGTATAATGACACCTGCCACGGTTGCAGCCCACACCTTCTTCTTATAAACGTCGTCCACCAAATTTAAATTGCAGACCATGGAATCGACCCGCTGCCATTGCATGTCGGCAAGGAATTTTTATCATCTGGAATTCTCTACAACTGCAAGTTTGCTTCATCAAGTCCACAGTGTATTGATACGTACTAGCCGATCCAACACTTACTTCGAATTCCCAGGCAGAGCACTTAGCCGTTGCTAACCCAATTGAATCTGCAAACCTGAGGTCCAACTCTTTCGACACTTCCGATGGTATTTCGCCATCCATTTTTTCTATCACATCCCGCATACTTTGCAACCACCTAAATACCATCTTCCGGATAAATTTCAACATACTTATAATTGCGCAATCTCGGGCTGGGAAGAGGGCCTTGTTGAGGGACTCGGCTATGTTACTGGACATCAAGTTATACCTATTTCCTTTAAATTGAGACCTTGTCCAATGCTCCACCCCTATGCCCTCCAAGAAATCCCAAACATGGTATTTTTTCCTTTTTATTGTTCCATAGCTTATGTTGAACTGTCCAACTGTAAAAGCTTCTCCAGCAACTCCCACTATTGCCTTCATTGCTTTACCATACTTACTTTGCACATTCCTCTGGATGTGTACAAGACATGGCCCGTGATTTGCTTGTGGATACACCTTCTTAATCCCACAGTATATTGACTGGTGTCTATCTGAAACTATTGTAAGATCCGGAGTGTCCGGAACAATAGCTAACAGCTTCTCCAAAAACCACGTCCAAGCATCATCATTCTCGCTGTCCGCCACCGCAAAAGCAATTGGGAATATCTGAAAATTTGAATCTTGTCCACTCGCTGTCATGAGACATCCTTTGTACCTTCCATGTAGATGAGTACCATCTATGAAAATTACTATCCTCAAGTGTTTCCATCCCTGGATACTTGCGCTCAATGCCATGAAAGTATACTTGAACCGGGGGTTACCCTTCAAATCCAACTCCGTCACCAAATGTGTTATTGACCCTGGATTTGCTAGCTTTAGAACATATAAATACACGGGTACTAACTGGTATGATGATTCCTCTGTTCCTTGAGCCGAGGCAATGGCTAACTCTTTAGCTATCCAACACTTCCAGTATGAAACATCGATGTTGTATTCTCTAAGCATCATTTCAGGCAACTCACGAGCCCGTGGTCCACCATAGATTGTCTCGTATTTTAACCTTAACAACTTTGCAATCACTTTTGATGTCGCGTGTTTTGAGAACTCCCCTCTAGCGTCAACATCACATCGGTGATTTAGATGTGCCTTCTTCACCTCATACTCATCCAGCTTGCCTAATTGTGTTGCGTACATCCGCCAATCACACGCCGGTTTATACATGATGTCGTAATAGATTTTATTGCATGTCAGCTGAACACAAATCTAAAGACTCTCTTTATCGCATAGATGGACATCGCCACCTTGAAGTGCTCTTTATCTTTGAAAACCCTTCCAACGAAAATTCTATCATCCTCACGACTTAAATCAATTTTCTGATGGTGATTTAATGTCGCTATTTCAACATCTCTAAACATTGGAGGAATATCCGCATATCCATATACATCTTTATACTCATTCATTTCTTTAACTCTGACCCACCGTTTTCCCTACTCATGTATGGGTCATCTCCCACTTTTGTCACTTTTCTCAAACCTGACCCACCATTCTCAGCCTTTTCTCCTCCAGCACCAGTCACAGTAGCTTGATCCATAAAACCTTTCAAACCTGACCCATCATTATCAGCCTTTTCTCCTCCAGCACCACTCCCATTAGGTTGCTCGAAAAACTCATCATCCCCATCGTAACATATGAATCCTCCCTTTGAGCTTTCTAAATTTCTTGTTTCTTTACTTTTGCTCTCGGATAGGACCCAATCACTTTAGCTGTGGACCATATATTCTCCGTGGACCTATTATGATTCTCCGTGGACCTTATAACATTCTTCGTGGACCCAATCACTATAGCTGTGGACCATATATTCTCCGTGGATCCAATATGATTCTCCGTCGACCCTATAATATTCTCCGTGGACCCAATATGATTCTCCATGGACCCTATAACATTCTCCGTGGACCAAAACTTATTATCCATGGACCCTAAATGATTATCCATGGACCCTTTCTTATTATCCGTGGACCCTATTACATTCTCCGTGGTCCCAATATGATTCTCCATGGATCCTTGCGTATTCATTGTGGAGCCAATCTCTTTCACTTCTCTCTGTGTTTCCTCGAATAATAATTTCTTTCTTGCCCTGCACGCACCTATAATGGATGTCGACTCAAAGTTTGTGTTTATAGTGGACTAGTCCTTTCCCATTGACTCACCTCCATTTCTCCTATTTTCAACTGATAACTGACTGTTTCAGATCTCTTTCTTAGTATTCACACTCTGTGATCCCTGACTGTAAATTATTACGCAGTTCCCATCTACCACCTCTTCACTTCCCCATTCACAGTCATTTCCGACAAATTGATCCGAACGGTCGAAATCATAGTCTTCCTCATCATCACAATCCTCTTCATCTTCATCCTCGCATTCATTTGCATTTCCTCTTTCATCTTCCACACCATCCCCATTCACGCATTCTATACCCGGATCAGCTTCTTCTCCATCCACAGCATTTGCTGGTTCCACACTTACACATGGCTTACTAAGGGTTAGCATTATTTGATCACATTCTGCTATAAAAAAACTGTCATCATCAACACTACTGTCACATACCCCTGAAACACCACTTCTTTGCACACTACCCAAACCGACATCTATGACGTTCGTGGATTCTTCTCCCAATATCTCTAAACGGTCACCTATCAACGCCTTAAATGTCACGAAAATTGTGATTGACCTATCAATAACACATCGCGATCTGAATTCTCGATAACAGCAGTCACTCACGATCTCTATGGCCGGACACCCTAACTTACCACCACATATGAATTTTGGTTTCCAATATGACATTTTCACACTTATCAATTTAGCATCAAGCGTATATGCAGACGCAATCAAAACCCTCAGCTCTTCCCAAGTTTCAACGTTTCTGCAGTTTATACTACGGCCGGTCCTGGACATGTCTATTTTGAACTCCCATCTACCATTCTTCAACCGAATCCACCTACCAGTCATGACCGTTACATATAAATCACCTACATTTATTACCACTTAAAAATTGGAGGTTTGTCATAAACTTTGTACCAACATTAAATAAGGAAGAGGGAGATTCAGGTTCGGTTTACATACCTTCCTCAGTCTCATCCGTTGACCCTTTACTCATCTCCATTAAATTTCCTCAACCGTAACTTAGATCCCCAGAGATTACCTAAATCTTATCTTACCTGCTAAACCAATGAGGTTTTCTTCTCAGCCACACACTTGTTAATCCTCACCCACACTTATCCATAATTTCTGTTCATGTTTAACATATCTTCAGTTTAACATTAGGCTTTAAAAAAATTTCGGCCCATTAAGGCCCGTTAAGACCAGTCCACACACACGCGTTCGTTCCATACGTTTGCCATCCTCATGCTCTGTACACCATGCCTCTCATATCACCCACTCGCACTAATTTTTCCGCCTAAGTTTTCTTCACCTGGCAACTTCTCCCGCCTGTCTCTTACAGTTCCCCTGCCATTTTTCTCCTTACATTGTCAAAGGTACTCTTGACTTCTCACACCCTCAAATCTCCATAAACTACCCAACAACATCACTATAATCCAACCAAAAACATAATTTGGGCTAGAACTACCCAAATTGCAAATTAAAACATAAAAACTACCCACTTTGCAAAGACACCCAAAAAATAAACTAATAAACAATTACATTCTACTTATATGTACAGACAAGAACAAACCTCTTTTGCATTGCATCTTGCTTCACGGTATCGATTAGCCTATTCCAATTTTCATAACTACATAGTAACTCTCTTATCCTTTTCTTTTAACACTTTTTGTTGGATTTTTTTAATTAAATCTTCAATCCTTCTTAGTTACACTCAGTTTAATGCACCTAAAGTCGTCTTGTTTCCGCTGCTAACAACTGGGATAGTGAAGGTTGTAATTAACTGCCACCAAGTTCAAACAACCTAATGTTTTTATATATGATTAGGTGTAACCGAAATTGTAACTAATTTCAAACAACTCTTTATTCTTTGATTTATGGCTCAACTTGCTTCATTTCTACTCTCTCAAGTAGTTGTACCTTTTTTTACCGAATTCGTCACCTCAAGTAACAAACAAGTACAAGAATATTGTTTCTACACTTAAACACAAGAAATGAAATGAAAGAAACAAACAAATTTACTTTTCATACAAAGCATAACCACTAGTTAGTAGTTCCTGTCAACGTAATTCTAGAAACAGAGCATCAGAGACGAATATTATCAAAGTAATGAACAATTTTTTTGAAGTAAAGCTTCGTCTTCTTCTTCTTCTTCTTTTCAACGGCTTTCTTCGGAACGCGTCTTCCTCAACCTACCACGAGTCATTCTGATTGTCTGCTCCATAACTGTCTCCTTTGGACCTTCAGTGTTTGGATTTTCACTCCTTGATGATTCCACTTCGACTTCTCCTTCCACTGCTTCAATCTCCATTAGTTCTGCTTCCACTTGGCTAGTTGATTGTGTAGAGTTCACAATTGGAGAAGAAGAGACTGATTTTTGTGCTATCTGAGTGATACCCGCGTTTTTGGTTTCTATGGCTGGTGCAGATGCCGCTGCTGCTTTAGGTTTCGACGGGCCTGCTGCTTTACCAGTAGCCTCATTACCTTCATTTTCACTTGATGACGAACTCGAAGACGTGGGCAATTCTGCTTCTTCAGGTTCTTGATGGACAATAGGGGCTTTCTTCGGTTTAGCAGGAGCTTGATTAGCTCTACCTCCACGTTTCTGAATCACAAAACGAATATAAATATGACAGAACATGAAATCCAAATACAATTAGAGTTGTTACGGAATTTTTAAACCGTACCTGAGGTGGTTGCGGCCTTGGAGTTGATTGTGCAGCAACATACTGCAAAATCTCAAAGATTCTAGTTTGACCATAGCTTGCAACTCGTTGCCAGTATATAACAGCCATATCTCCAGCTCTTGTCCTTAACTCCAACAAACTATGGTCTATATCATTCTCATGCTGTGAAAGATATGGCCTAAAGAAAGACTCGTAAACATATGTAGTACCCTAAAACAATCAAAGAAAAAACACATCATGTAAACCATTTCAAGACTCATGTTTCTCCTCCAAATCAAATATACACTTTACTTACCCTGGTTTTAGGATACCACAGGTAAATGAAAAATGCCAACTTAGCTTCACTATACATCGGAACCCTTGAGAAGAAAACGAACACAAAACAATCATCAAAAAGGGTAACAACATTCATATATAGTGGTTGGAGTTTTGATTTTGTAAAATGCTCACCATGAAACAAAGGTATCACCAACTCGTTCAAAAACCGTCAAGCAAGCAACCAATATCCTGTGATTGATAAGTTACTAATCAGACACCAAACCTTTCAAACTTGCAAATGAGAGACGGCGAGATAAAGAATATATATAAATACCAGTACTGGCACCAAAAGCGAAGTTGCTCAATCTCAGGCCGATTCTTTTCAACAGTTTTGTAACATTCATATGCAGGGTAAGCATAACCCAAAACCATCCTGAAACAATGTGTAGTTAAGATTTTAATAGAGCTAATCAACAGTAACTACTACCATATTTTATTATCATTTTAGTAAACAAATGTAATGATTTACATACACCAATCCTCTTGTAAGAAACGACCCAATCATCTTGAAGAAACTGAAATACAAAAAGATTCAATTGGTTAGTAAATAAGTCAAATAATAAGCTTATTCTTCAATACTCTGAAATGTTCAAATAATACATTTTAATTAGATACTGAGTTTGTCTATTCTAGTTTTAACTTTCATGAATGCTAATTATTAAGAATCATCTTGGTTCTCCATTGAAATGAGCTCATTAGCTGTGTATTAGCAGTAAATTCACTATAGAAGTAATGAAAATTGAAGACTGAATTCGAATTTTTTTCATAATCCTCTCAGATCGAGAAGAAATCGATGAAATTGAGCAACGAAAAACTCGATTACAAGACATGAACAATGATAAATAAGCAAAAGCTAGGGCGATCGAGCTACGTGATAGAGAGCCACAAATACGTCTTCTCAGATTCTAAGTATGAGAAAAAGAAAACAGAATAGAGATAAAGGTAAAGAGCTCCGATTCGAGAGATCGGGAGATAAAGTTACCGGTGGAGGAAACGTAATTGTAGTTGGTCGACGAATAACAATTGCGTACGGCGGCGGTGAGAAGCAAGAGACGGTGGAAGGAAAAATTCTGGCAGAGTAAAAATTCTGCGTTATCCGAATTTCAAAATCACCTCTCTCTTGTCTCTTTCTCACTTCAGATTTTGCTTTTCTAGATTTTAAAATCAAGCCTCGTTGAAATTAGAAAAAATATATCTCTTTCGGAGTCCCGTAATTATATGAAAAGCAATTTAGATAAATAAATATTTACTTTTTAATATTCTAATACATCATTAGAAGCTAGGTATTGGTTTTTTGTTTTCTATGTTTCTTGACTTTATAATTATTATTTTTTGAAGATTTTTGACTTATTATCAGCCCTGGGCGTCTGGATTGGTGTAAACTGTTCGGATCGGAATTAACCAATTAAATTGAGTTTGGTTTCCGATTAAATTCAGTAACAAAACCGAACAGAGTTAATAAAATCAGAAATAGGTAATCGGTTTGGTTGGATTCGGTATACGGTTTCCAATCGGTTCACATTAACCAAGATATAAATAGACTAACCCTAAAACATATTTTTGTTTTCTCATTTCTTCTGCCTCATTCACGACTTCTCCCCTATTCTTCGATTTCTTCTTCGATTTCATCTTTGATCTCATCTTCTTTCTTCTCCTTTTTTGTTCTTATTTCTTCTTCTTCTTCGTTCTTCTTCTTTGTTCTTCTTCAACTCCTCCATTGTTCTTTGCTCAACTCTTCTTTGTCTCTACTTCATCATCTTTTTCGCTCCTCCTCCGTCATCCGCCACCATTGTTGTTTCGAGTTGCGTGGTAAATCTTCAGATCTTACCGAATTTCATCGAAAATGAAAGACAGATGAGATGTATGAATGTATTGTGTCTTGTGGGAGATTTAGATTGCAGATGAAGTAGGTGGATCCAGCGTCCATAAATCACCACCGTTGTTAATGTTTCGTCACCGTAGCCACACAATATTTTGATTGTCGAAAACCATAAATCTTATTGGATTTGGGCTTGAAATTTTAAGTTTAGGCATGTTAATAAATTTGTATTGGGTTGTATTGGATTGTTATTGGGTTTTTAATTTTTATTCATTTGTATTTGGCCTTTTAATTTTTAATATCCAACCAAAAATCCGAACAAACCGAAAAAACATCAAAGTAAACCGAAAAACAAAAGTTCGGTTAAATTTCAGAATTGATTTTAAATCAGATAACCAAACCGAATAAACCGACAACCAAAACGAATAACCCGAAATTTTATTTTGGTTTATTTCGGAATGAATCTCAAATTCTGAATAAACCAAACAACCGTTTAAACCGAACCGATTAAACCGAACACCCATAGCTACTTATTATACTTTAGTTTAGAAGCTAGGTGAAGGAATATCCAAAGCTAAAGTCATCTCCACCTATGAATATGTGAGTATCCTCAATCTAGCAGCTAAAACTTTAAAAGCTGCTACCTGCTGCGAGACCTTCGTCGACCAACGAAACCACCAGATTTCATCAATGTTACATATGGGCTTGAATAAATGACAAATAGTTTAAACCAAAGCAATCAAGTTTCATCTGCTCTAAATCTTTCAGCCTACCCTCCCAACCTCAAATATTTGGCGATGGTTTATCCAACTTAGGCCCAACTTGTGTTTTCTCTTGGTCCAAGTTAAAAAGTGGCAGCTCATCATCAGTTTATACTAGGCCCAAGTCCATTCTAAATTTTAAGTTGACTAATTATTTTCTATGTCTGAGATGACATTTTGCTATGTTAGGGCGAGGACTCCTTTCAAAGTTAGGGTTGACTTGGATACAAGGATCATCATTCGCGCATCACTATTATTTGACTTCGGGGGCTTTTTGATACCAAGCTGCTCCATCTTGGTAAAGGTTGGACATGCCTTCTTCTGTTAAGTTGTATCCGACAACCCTTGATCCCCTCTCCAACTTGGTCTGCCGAGAATGCATCAATCTCAAGATACATCCGGTTTTCACTTTTCCATGTTACCAAATCTCCTCCTGCTGTAGATAGGAGATAATGCTTAAAGTTTGCACGAAATCATGTATTCCAAAAGAAAGGATTTGCTCATTTGTAGCCATCCAAGCTGAGTTTGATGATCTACTGGGCCACCTTCAGCTTAACCACTTAATGGGACTAGTAAACCCTTTAAGACCCATCTGGCTATCCCTCATTTTGCTCACCTTAGAGTATGATCCTAATTATTTCTATTCAATGATAGTTTTTCTTAAGAGTTGTCCAGAATGTTTATCTCCCAGCGATCATGTTCATCATCAGTCATGGAGACACCATTTCTCCCAATGTCCTCTATTGTGGAGAGAACCATTTCACCACCACTTTTTGCTACAGAGATTAATTTTAACGCTCAAAGGTTTTGAAAACCTTGCGAGTTATGTGTATCATCCGATCTCCTTTAGTGGCATAAGTTTTCATTTTTTATCTACGATGATCACAGTTACTTTATCATTTATATGCTTTGTACTTCAATATATGTTTGCAAGTGTATCACACTCTTTGGCAAAGAGCCCTCCACTTGTATGTTGATTTCAATATAATGGAAGTAAGTTGATTGACAAACAAAAAAATCACACATTAACAGATTGTTGTTTGTGTATCTCTTATGTATTAATGTTTTTTAATTTAATGGAGATAAATTTGGTCTATTAGGGAATTATCACTAGGTATACTGAGATTGCGTAAGTGATTGTGGAAAATAACTTGATTAGATCGTTAAGAATTAGAAGAGTTGACTCGGTCACAAAAACCTCTCAGGCACAAAGATCGAAATAACTTTTCCGACGCAACTTTCCAATGCGTTGGCTTCCCGGCGTAGGATATTTTTCTCCTTTGATCTTCCTTTATTTTCATGTTCTACTTTTATTTCTTTGCTGCACTTACATATTTCGGGAAACCTATTCTCGAGCTTCACCTAGAAACTCGAAGAACTTTCACCTTTTTTGGACGAACTTGTTTCATCTAACGACCAGAGGCAAGATCTCCAGCGACTGACATGCAACAAAGCTCTATGATTTGGCTACAAGATTGTTCTTGCTTTATCAAGACTCGCCACTCCTAACTTCTTCAGATCTACAGCTGAGTCAAATTTTCAAAGCCAAATCCGCCGCAGATACACATGCAGCTAGATCTATGGAGTATAGCTGCTTCAAGATCCTCGTCAGCCATGAATCCCACCGGAACGCTAAAGGAAGAACCATATACCTATGTGAATATCTCCCATTCTTTCCTCTTGAATATCATGAACTCTTGGATTGAATTTCTCTCCCTTGTGAATAAACTATCTTCTCCCCATCCTCCTTTATGGAGAGAACCATTTTCAAAAGTTACTATCCTCGGCTGACTTTCAACTTTTGTAAGCACCCGCATCTCCTTGGCTGTGTGCTACTTCAGCTTCATGTGCTGGCGGGAACCAAGGTTTCAGAATCGTCTTCAACTTCACAAGGTCAAGACTTGACCGTGACTATATTTATATAAAATAGAATAGAAAAATAAAATAATTACTTTCTTTTAATAAATAATAAAATTATATCAATTAAAATAATTAATTTTTATAATAAAAAATAAATTTATATTAAATGAGTATATGTGATAATTACAAATTAAAAAAAAAATTTAATAATATATTTTAAAATTTTTGAGAATATAGAAAATTTTAGAAAAAATATTTTACATATATTTTAGAGTATGTAAAAATTAAGAAAATTTTCAAATAATTATAATTATTAAAACTTTACACAAATCTGATTTGAATAAGTCTTCTTGAGTCTCCATCCTAAACACGTGTCAGTATTTAAAACAAACTTAGACACGTGAGATGATGAGTAATCTAAAGGAAACCGACTTCAGCCTCCGCCGTCGGACACCGATTCTGATTCACCGTCGATAATAAAATCATATAACGAATTTTGTTGGTTTTTTCACCAAATTAAAGACAATCGGAGCCTTGAAAGATAACAGCTAAAGGGAATGTTAATATGCTTCAGATTCTTCTTGTTTTCTTCACATAAAGTCTTATTTTGCTTGGTAAATTCTTGTAAATCTGAGATGAAAACAAAAACAAAACCAGTTTGATAACGTCTGAGAGAGAATCAGCAAATCCACTCGATCTAGTCGCGATTGAAAGATTCTTCAGAGAGTTTGAAGAAGACAAAGAAGATGAAACTGAAATTATATTCTTTTTGACATTTTTAACTTAGGTTTTAGATACAATGCATTTGACATATATATAGAGAAAGGAAGTGATTAGTGAGTAGCCCTAATGGCTCATGATAGCATTGGATCCCAACACATTAAAGCGATTATGCAGCTGGAGCTTCTGTCCTTGCAGAGCCGTACGAAAACTTTCAACATCACGTGAAGATACTCTGCTTTTCTCCTTAATGACCGTTGCAGAGTAATTGACGTTGCGCTTGTGTATCTTGCTGAGGCCCACTTCCGATGTAATCTCCAATTCTGTTTTCTGTGGCCCATTCTTTACTTCCTTTGATTCAGACAAATCCTCTTTCTGATTCAGAAAATTGCTGTTGTGGCTTATACACCCCCTCAAACTTGTGGCGGGTGGAAGACTGACACCAAGTTTGAAACGGAGATCGAAGAAAGGTTGTTGTGGCAGTGACTTAGTGAATATATCAGCAATTTGCAGAGCAGCATGAATATGTTTAATAACCAAAGTACCAAGAGCCACTCTTTCTCGAACATAGTGGTAGTCCAACTGAAAATGCTTGGAGCGGGAGTGAAGAGCTGGGTTTGCAGTCAAGTAAACCGCTGAAAGATTATCACAATACATCTCTGGAGTGACTAGCTGTGGAACCCCAACCTCACAAAGAAGAGAATTAATCCAGGTGATTTCTTGAGCAGCCATATAGAGAGTTCTATATTCTGCTTCTGTGGATGACTTGGAGACAGTAGGATGCCGTTTTGCTGACCATGAAATGATATTTGTTCCAAGAAATGTGCAGAACCCTCCTGTAGAACGTCTTGTCTCTTTACAGCCAGCCCAATCTGAGTCGCTGTATGCTCTAAGAGTTGAATCAATATTTTTAGACAAATCAATTCCCATTTGGACAGTTCCCTTAAAATATCTGAGAACTCTTTTGAGTAAGTTGAAATCAGAAACCGAAGGAGCGTGCATACGCTGACACACAAGATTGACAGCAAACTGTAGATCAGGCCTAGTCAATGTGAGATATTGTAGTTTTCCCGCCAAGCTTCGAAAATAAGTGGGATCTGCAAATAGAGTATCTTGTCCAGCAAGTTTATCAAACTGGAGAGGCAGAGGAGTTGGCATTGGTGCACAGTCAGCCATGCCTGCATTAACTAAAAGATCCACAACATACTTTTCTTGACTAAGAAACAAGCCATTTGGGTGAAAATGAGCTTGAATGCCGAGAAAATAATGAAGTGGCCCCATATCTTTCATCTGAAACTCTTTGTTAAGAATCTGGAGGAGATATTGAATGAGATTGTTGTTGTTTCCAGTCAACGACATGTCGTCAACATAGAGAAGTAAACACATAATATCATTGTCTTTAGTGTAGACAAAGAGAGAAGGGTCTGGATAACTGCATGTGAAGCCACAATCTAGTAGAAATGAACTGAACTTGTCAAACCAAGCTCTTGGAGCTTGTATTAAGCCATAAATGGCTTTCTTTAGTTTGCAAAGATAATCTGGTTTCTGTGGATCTTCAAAACCAGGAGGTTGCACCATATACACTGTTTCTTTCAAATCACCATGTAAAAAAGCATTTTTCACATCGAGTTATTTGATATCCTAGTTGTTGATGATAGCGGTATGCAAAACAAGTCTTATTGTGGCTGTTCTAACAACTGGACTATAGGTTTTGACAAAATCCACTCCTTCTTCTTGATCATATCCTTTAGCAACAAGTCTTGCTTTCAGTTTATCAAGAGAACCATCAGACGTTAACTTTGTTTTGAACACCCATTTACATCCCAATGGTATTATCTGATCTTCTGGTGGTACAAGATCCCACGCCTGAACCTCATGCATTGTATCTACTTCTTCATGCATAGCTCCAGTCCAACCTGGATCTTTAAGAGCCATCTTGACAGTTTTTGGTTCAGGGTAGTTTGCTTTTACTGTAAAGAGAGCATACTTTGGGTTTGGTTTTCTTATACCATCTTTACCTCTTGTTTGCATGGAATATATATTGTTGGGAATGAGTGCAGGTACCGTTGCAGAGAGAGGAGGAAAATCTTCTTCTGTAAAGAGAGATGAGGAGCTTTGGTCCTCTGCAGAACTAGAAGCTGGAGATGAATCATTAGTTTCCTGATGACTCACTGTGGGATTGGGAGTGATGTCGCCTATAGAAACAGGTTCAATGCCTGTCGTACGTCCAGTACACTCCCTTGCCACAGTGGGAAGAGGAACATATGACACTGATTGCTCATGTTGAGAAGATTCAGATGTAGCAGACATGTCATTGTTGCTTTTAATCTAGCCTTGTTGCATGCCTGTTGTAGAGAAGTGGAAGGTGGAGGAATAAGATGAGCATATTCTTTTTCAAATGGAAAATGTAACTCATCAAAAAAAACATGTCTGCAGATGTAGACTTTCCCTGTTGGAGGATGATAGCATCTGTAACCTTTGTATTTCTCATTGTATCCAAGAACACATAGCAAAGACTTGGGATCAAATTTGTTCTTTGAGTATGGTCTAAGATATGGATAACACTTGGAGCCAAAGACATGCAGTGAAGTATAGATAGGTGGTTTTCCTGTTAATAGTTCATAAGGGCTCTTGTTGTCTTTAAGAGCAGAAGACGGAAGAAGATTACCAAGAAAATTTGCAGTGAAGAAGGATTCTACCCATAGTTGTTGTGGAGCTTTACTCTGAAATAACATGGACAGACCTAGTTCGCAAATGTGTCGATGCTTTCTCTCTGCCAATCCATTTTGCTGAGGAGTATGGGGGCAGGAGATGAGTTGTTTGATTCCACACTTGGCCAGATGAGAAAGATTATTCTCGCTCTGATACCATGAAAGATTCTTCAGAGAGTTTGAAGAAGACAAAGAAGATGAAACTGAAATTATATTCCTTTTGACATTTTCAACTTAAGTTTTAGATACAATGCATTTGATATATATAGAGAGAAAGGAAGTGACTAGTGAGTAGCCCTAATGGCTCATGATAGCATTGGATCCCAACACATTAAAGCGATTATGCAGCTGGAGCTTCTGTCCTTGTAGAGCCGTACGAAGACTTTCAACATCACGTGAAGATACTCTGCTTTTCTCTTTAATGACCGTTGCAGAGTAATTGACGTTGGTCTTGTGTATCTTGCTGAGGCCCACTTCCGATGTAATCTCCAATTCTGTTTTCTATGGCCCATTCTTTACTTCTTTTGATTCAGACAAACCCTCTTTCTGATTCAGAGAATTGCTGTTGTGGCTTATAGCGATTAGATACTGCAGAGTCCACTGGAACCAACCGGATATCATAAAAAAAACTCAAGAGCTAGTCAAGAAAATCATTGTTGAGCAAAAATTCGCTGAATCATGGCCACCAAACATAAATCCAGAGATTATTAAAAGAAAAGCTTAAAAAACAAAAAGAAATCGGTATATAAAACCGATTCACAGCTAAGCAAAATAGAAAATCGATCATTTTTGCTGATGAAGCTAGAAGATCCCGGGAAAGAACAGACCAACCACCGCTATGTAAGCCGGTGGATGTCAGGCTAAAGCCAGTTACAACAACTGGACGGCCTTGCCGGAAAAAATCCGGACAGCAAAATAGGACATCGATACTGGACTGCGTTCAGACCCATATGTCGGGAACACATGCCGGACGGTCTTAACCGATCATAATTTCTCTCTCTGAAAAGGTTCTCTCTGAAATATTTAATTGAGAGAAGAGATAAGGAGATTTTCCGATGAACCGAAAATTGCCTTTCACAGAGAGATGTTGCATTCGCCACTAAGTAAGTGGTTAACGATTCACTTATGTGGAATATTTTCTATCCAAATTTGGTTCTAGTAAACCATGTTATTCTATAAAAAATTATGGATTGTGTTATGTGTTGGACCTTTTTGATTCAAATGGCAAATTATGAGGAAAAAAACTATAAATAGTTTATTAGACATCAAATCAATTGCAACTTTTGGATATATCTAATCTAAATAATCATTTTTACAAGCTCGCATATCTGCTTAGCATGGCCCAAAACAGCTTGTGATAGAATATGTTATACATTACTCCTTTGGAAATGTAGACACCATCTTTCTTCCGACAAAACATGCTTGTGTTTAATATGATGTTATAAAAACTCACGCTAGCTCGGAAATAGCTAGAAAATTGACAGGTAGATGGTCAACCAACCACATAACTAGTCATTTTTTCGATAGAGAAGTAAGGTGAACCGCCAGTTCTCTAGTAATTTTTTTTTGTGCGCTGCACATTTTCGTCCTCTGATGTTTTGGGCTTACTATTTGCTTTTTTTTTCTGCTCAAAAGAGAAATAGTTACCTAAGATACGGTCATGTTAAACCATAGATGGCGTTAAGAGTGAGATGGAGAAGGAAAGAGTTTCCTTCATTCAGATGGATCTCTGCGGCTCCGCCTCTGGGCCAATCATCTTGAGAAGGACGGCAAAAATCAAAAAGCTCGGTAAGATTTGTTCTTTTCCCTCAAAGATCATATCAATTGGTCCTAGGTGATTTCGACTGATTTACTATTGTTCTTCGCTTACATTTCTATGAAAATTAAAAACTTAGGAGGTGTATAAACCTAGATATTGGGGAAGATTTGAGTTTCGGTGAGTTCATGGATGATTTTCATAAAAAAAATTGAATTAATAATTATGTTATGATTTGTTATTAGAAGTTTCTCAAATCTCAAGTAAAATTATGATATTTGAATATTTGTATTTTTTAACTAAAGAAACTTTACCAAATCCACTAAATAAAATGTTCTCATTGAATTTGATTGTATATTTTAAATTCACTTACAATCCACTAACCAAAATGTTCTCAATACCAGTGTATGATTTGATTGTATGATTTAAAGAGGTTGTTTTCCTTAAATGATATTTTTCACTTACAACCCACTAACCAAAGTGTTCTCAGTACAGAAAATAGAAGAGGTTGTTTTCCTTAAATGATATTTTTTTTTTGTCGAGTGGGCTAAACTTAAACCTGGGAAGATGTAAACTCAATGATACCTATTTATAAAGGAACATCTTGCTTTCAGTAACACATACTTTGGTCGGTTTAGGCAGCCTTAAATCTTAAGATACATAAGAAATTATCAAATTAGTTTATCTCCGAATGACAAGCAGATAAATACCAAAATATCATCACATTATTCAGATCAATGGCATTATCCAAATTGCTCCCTCTTCTGTTTTTCTTTCTCATATTCTTCCATATTGTTGAAGTTGAGCATACATGTTGGGAATAATACCTCGCCAATGTTCGGACTCTTTTTTATTTCTGCTCCTCTTTTCTCTTTTACGCCTCTTTTCTCTTTTACGCCACTTTTACCTCACGTTGATGTTTTTCCCTCCTCGAGTTGATTATAGTCGATCTTCTTCAAGGGATTTGACTCTTTTGAGAGGTTATCAATGTTGGCCTATTTCCTTGACCTGATGGGATTTTTACAGACTCTACTGATGTACACAACGCTGGTCCCGAGATGATGCTTGTATTGTTAGGTTGACCATTTCTTGTTTGAATCTGAGGGCCTTCCTTCTTCTTCACTGAACGGGTTTGAATCTGAATGCTTTGATTCTGATTCTGCTCTGCTTTTCTCCTCTTTTCCTCTTTTCTCTTTTTCGCCGCTTCTTCCTCACGTTGATGTTGTTCCCTCCTCCGTTGCTTAACGAGTTGATTATAGTCGATCTTCTTTTTCCTAGGGATTTGAGTCTGAGGGCCTTTCTTGTTCTTTGAAGGCCATTTCATATTCTTCTTCTTCTCCGAGGTGTTTTGACCCTGAGGGCTTTTCTCCTTCTCTGTAGTGTTTTGACTCTTTTGAGGGGTTATCAATGTTGCCCCAGACTCTCCTGATGCACACAACGCTGGTCCCGAGATGATGTTTGTATTGTTAGGTTGACCATTTCTTGTTTGCATCTGAAGGCTTGCCTTCTTCTTCATTGAACGGGTTTGAATCTGAAAGTTTTCAATCTGATACTCCTCCGCTTTTCTCCTCTTTTCCTCTTTTCTCGCCTCTTTTCTCTTTCTCGCCTCTTCGACCTCACGTTGATGTTTTTCCCTCCTCCTTTGCTTAGCGAGTTGACTAGCGTCGATCTTCACTGAACAGGCTTGAATCTTAAGGCCTGTCTTCTTCTTCTTCATTGAAGGGATTTGATTCTGGGACCACTTCGGATATGTATTCCTCTCCCAAGTCTTTCGAGGGATTTTCTCCTTCTCCGGAATCAGAGGGGTAATCCATGTTAGCCCATTTTCATTAAATGATGGGACTTTTTCAGACCCTCGTTGGTTCTGGAAAACAGTATCTGATGGACACAGCGCTGGTCCCAGGGTCATGTCCATATTAT
This sequence comes from Cardamine flexuosa, assembly GCA_963555745.1. Classification (NCBI taxonomy): domain Eukaryota; kingdom Viridiplantae; phylum Streptophyta; class Magnoliopsida; order Brassicales; family Brassicaceae; genus Cardamine; species Cardamine flexuosa. The sequence continues at coordinate 19,313,877 of OY743216.1, read as the reverse complement.
CAGATTGAGCAATTATTGTTTCCAGCACAAGTCTGTGTGCTGCCTTCCCAAGCCTATTCCCAGAAATGGATCCTTCTGGGTTATACCTACAAAACAGTTAGAAAAGGAATTGAGACCATTCACACCATCCGTAAATAAATTGGCCTTTGTAAGACTTTGCATATCACAAAGATTCATAATCTTCACCTTTTGATTTTTATATTTCTTCCAGGAGCTCGTCTGCCATCACCTTCTTCATGCCATAACCTACCTCCACCTTTCAAATCCACCAGCTGTATAATCTGTGGAGATGATAGAATGAAGAACACTGTAACCATTAACCAGTAAAAGCAAGTGGACTATATGACTTTGGTTCTAATAAAACCCAACAAAGCAGTTTTATCTATTCTTCTTGACCACAACTTGAAACCAAGATCGGAAGTCAAGTAGAGAAAATAGTAAACTCAACTATACCTTTTTAGGGATTATCAATTCTGGAAGTTGATGAGTAATGACGTTGCCTCTAACATCATCTGGAAGTTTGTATATGGCACAACTAAAAAAAAAAAGAATGATTAATTTGATGAAGATCAAGGGGATCCCAAAAAAGTGATAAAACCAAATTGTTGCATTGAGGGCTTACATGACATGATTGGGTAAAACATCTTCCATGCCCTCGATTGGGGAGCTGAAACATGGAGGCTGACTATCTTCACCACATGAAACTAAGTAACCATTCATTCCATCACTGCATACATCAAGAAATATTACTAGACATTGAATTTACATAATAGTGAAACCACAAACACAACTACCGATTGAATCGACTATCCTCAAAATTCAGACACAACAAACCTTAGTCCAGGATCAATTTTTTCCGTTATCATTGCTCGTTCTTCGTTGCTCAATTTGTTGGTACGGCTAATAAGAGAGCGGATGAGCTCCGCAAGAGGATAAGATTCAACCACAAAGAGCATGTCGAACAACATACTGTTTCTTCGAATTTCTTCTTCCTGGAGAAATTATATAGAAGAAAAACAAAGTTACATGTGACTGTTACATCCGTGTCTCATATAAAATCTAAAACATAGCAAGGATGTACCGTCAGTGATTGCTCCACTAGTGTAGCTGCATCCAGAAGACGCTTTTCTTCAATAAAAGGCAGTTTCGATATAGCCTTTACAAGGAAATATTTAAAAAAAAATATTGAGACTAGAAAATTATTACATCTAACTGGGAAACTTATGCAGGTCACCAAAACATCAAGTCTGCCTTTATCAACATGAAAAGACAATCAAACCTGCCAAATATAGCGTTTTCCATTCAAGTCAGTCTCAAAATCTGCACACCACAAAAGCTAAATGAGAGGCATGGATTGCACAACACCACAACGAAAGAGGCCAATCGCAAAAACTTCATACCACGAGGATAAAAATCAGCTATGGGTGATTCTGGATCTGTCATCAATGTCCTGTAGCACTCTGGGAGAGCATGTGCACTGAGAACGGAATCCAATGAACAAAATTAGTGACATTAGAGAGAAATTGTGAACACTCAGAAACACAGATAGGATACCTTGCAGATGGAAGAACAGCAAGAAGCTGATTGAAAGGTTTAAACGGGGAACCAAGTTCAAACTTTATATCTAATTTATCAAGGCCCTTAAGATCTGATGCGAAAGGTGCATAATGATATGGATAAAACCTGCAAAAAAAAAAAACTCAATTAACCACAGACTAGCAAATGGGAGAGAGAGGAAAAGACCCAATGAGTTCGTCCATTTCCAAATAAATTACTATTATATATGTACGAGGATGACAAGAAACTGACCAGTTCCAGGAACAAACACCATGATAATAATAATGCATTATCCAACAAAGGCCTTCTGTATACTTCAAAACCTAGCAAATAATCAGAAGGAAAAAAAGACAGTAAATTGGTATATTCTAAGCGACTTAAACGTTATTTATTTTCAGCAAATGACACACATGGGAAACTCACAAGATCTCTGCGTGTTTGTTCCATTTCCTCTACAGACTTAGCTGCTAATTTCTCTGCGTAGTATCTCTCCCTCCATCCTGGTACACCTAGCCTAACCTGATAAGACAGCAGCCATGTTAACTTGACAGCAAGATTAAATGATTGATAAGATGGACGTAAATAAACAATTCATAGAGATTAAGCACTCATGACACCATTGATGGAAACAAAGCTGAAAAAGTAAAAATCTGACCTTATCTTCTTCTCCATTTCCTGAGCTGAACACATCAGATTTATCCCGCAGTAGTTTCTTAAGTTTAAACTTTAATTCCTCTCTGTTATCTAGTTCCTGTAAAACAGCTGTGTACTTTAGTGCACTTTAAATAAGAAAGTAACGGTTAAGTCCAAAAATAACATCAAGCAAAAGATCAGCAGAACTAGATAGTTTTACCAAAACATGAAATAGAGAAATTACAATAGTTAAAACCTACCAGCAAGCGCTAAAATCAAACAAAAGAACTGCAGTTCAACAAAAGGCAAGAAGAGCTAAAAATTTGTTAAAATTCCTCCAGAGATACGAGGTGACTTACTTCCCCTTTGTTGCTACTTTCTGTTTCAACATTTGCCACACCAACGTTATCATCCAAAGACACACGCAGAAATTTCCGTGGAGGTGAGGAATGCAATGAAGCAGATCTTCCAAACCGACTGTTCCTTCCTTCTTGAGCTTTGTCATGTCTAAATCTTTCTAATTGCTTCTGTAACAGACAACACAATACTTGCACCGATGAAAAACTAACCCATATAAGTGAAACAGAAATTGTAGAATATTTTCATGTTTTCTAATTTTTCATTTTCCCTGGATCAAAGGGGTGTGTAATACAAAATTGGTCAGCCAGTGCAGACAAATTTTAGCCCAAGGAAACGAGAGGAATATAGCATTTTCTTAGTTTAACACTTTATCTTAAGTATGTCCCCCTCTACTTGAAGTTAAGACATTCCCTGGCCTAGAAACCCACTAATTCACCTAGAGAAAATAAAATCGCATATGTCACAAAGAAAATACGTTGTATAATCTTACGAATTTTTCTACATGTCTGGGAGAAGAATTGATTAAAAGCCAGGTCGGACGAGCAACAGATGATGGTATTTCTAATCTTGTCACTTCCATCCTAATACCTTAAAATACAGATAGCTGAAGGAAACTACTTGAAGGGGGATGTTAACCTGATGTACTTGTGCTCTTTTCTGAAATATATTCTCTTCATACGTCCCAACGGCCTGGATGAAATGCTCCACATTTCTTAAGTTCAGCTGAAAGTTAGTAAAGAAATTTTTTAAAACTATAATCCATCAGCCATGCCAAGTAAGATAAAGAATGTTTAATCCATGCACCTTGCTTGAGTCGGTTAAGTAACTTTCTGTTGATCCAAATTCCTTCTTATACACAGACATCAGCAATTCTATAGCACCCTGCAAGACAACAAATATAATACTTAGAAAATATATCTCAAACCTTTTCAAACTTGTCAAGGTGTTCTAAACAAGCTCATGGAATTTCATTGACACAAAGATGTGTCAATTTTTTTTGAAAGAACACAAATTATGAGTAAATATGTACTAAGTTTTTAAATACCAAAGCAATATCGACTACAAACCAAGATTAATATAAAGATTTCTACAAACTGATTCTTCTTTATGAAAATGACACAGAAAAATAACAGAGATCACCTATATTTAAGAATTTAGGATACTGCTATACTACAAATGTTAGGCCACATTTTAATAGCTGGCAAAAAAGTATTAGTAGCAGAAAACTAAGACGGAACAAACCTCCCGTATCTCTAGCGTAGGCATATGTGGCAAGAAATCATTCCCGACGAAAAAACAGATGAAGATGAAGTCATCAATTATGCGGTCCAGATTTTTTTGGGATTTTGAGTTAGGTGTTTGCATGTCCTTTTCCAAATACTCTCGAAGTATCCAGATATTGACAACCTGCCAAAAGATAAGGGAACTTAATGATTACGGTACCATGAGATTAAGAAAATATAATACTGAAGTGCGTAACCCTGAAAGGTACCTGGTATGGCTTCTTCACAACATCTGCCTCGGTGTTATCAAACATTTCTTCTGCCTTCCTCTTTATCCTGCCCTCACAATTTGCTGCTCGATGCCCCGGTTGACCACACATGAAGCATTTGTCTTTGTCTTTTCCGTCATTGTGGGAAACAACCTAGGCGGAGACACCACGGAGATACCACAGTCCACAGTTGAATTGGCATAAATTAGAACAAAATAAAGCATCTTAAATTGGCATACAAATTTGTAACTATTTTGTATGTTAATCAAGTGTCATTTGTCAAAACATATTAAACTAGTACAAGTTAAGATTATAAACAAGATAGATCGGTCATTGCTTGGCTAGATATAAACCCCAAAGAAACAATTGCACGAACCTCACGGAGAATTGAAAAATGAACTTCATGGGTGGCCAAAGCCAGCATTATCAAATCGGCATCCTGTTATTCAGAAATAACATGTAGAGAAGACTTATTAACTTGCTCCATCAAGAACAGAAAAATCTAATTGAAAAATTAAACATGAAGGGATCAAAGAAAATAAGAATTAAAGGGAGGTTATATACCAAGCCATACAGACAATGCCGAGTGTTTGGGTTATAACCAGGATGATTCTTACTAAGACGGATGTACGACATGATCTTGTGTTCCCCCTCGCCGGGAGCATTGGAATCAGAAAGTATAACCTTCAAAATAAGGAAATCGTTAGCAAAACCTGATGTATGCTGTAAACAGCCACAAGTAAAACATCAAAGACCGTAACTAGTACCTTAATATTTTTCCACCCAGGATCAGAATTTAGTCTAAGGTGAATGTAGTAACGCAACGCAAATGACAGAGTAGACATAAACTCTGTTCCAGGAGTTATAACATTAGAGTCAAAAGTTTGAGAATCCACTTTAGGAGGCAGCTTCCTCCCTTCACTCTCAAACTCTTGCCGCAACCGCTCTTCTTCAGCTGCCTAATATAGCAAGAATAGATAGGTTAAAACACCGCAAAGTAAAAGGTATGACATTTCTCGATAGTAATAGCTGTTCCCAACGTAGTGATTGATTCATCGTTTTGCTAGTAAAACCTTAAAGCTCATACAAGATTGAACAGTTGATCAAATCCATTAACAGGATCAATGTAACTATAATCACCGATACCAACAAGTGAAACTAATATATAAAAGAGAGAGATGGTACATACTGCCTCTTCTGCATCCTTTGCAGCTCTAAATCGTCTAGATCTCTGTTGATTCATTTTAGCTCTTGGAGCAACACCATCTAAAAAATTACATACATCAAACACAATAACACAAATCAAAACCAATACATACAATGTTAATGCCATAGATAAGATAATAAACACTCACCAATAGCCATGAATAAAAGCTTCCGAGGTCGAATCATTACAAAAAGGCTATCAAGGTAATCGAACATACATTGAAACACTTCAGCAAACGTAGTTGGAGCAGGCTGAAGAAGACAATAAAACAAAATCAAAATACACAAAACAGATGAAAACAAAAATCGTAATTTTCGAAGTGGATTTTGAAAGCGTACTTTATCTTCAGGATGGAAACAAGGATGAATGATTCCATTCATATCGAGATAGAGATTGTCATATTCGCCGTTAGGGTTAGGTTTACTAGTATCGACCGGAATTTTGACGTCACCAACTTCGAGTGGTTCTTCTTCAGTGACATCATCTAAAATCAATGGATATCTTTCGATTAACCATCTGTAGAACGACGGAACTCCCATCGGAAAATTTTCTGAAGCTTAAACCCTTAGCTTAGAGGTTATGGAAGAAACGAGAAACCCTTAGGTTTCGGCGAAACTAAATTAGTTTTGACGGTGATGCCCTCATAAGTGCTACACAATAACACATTAACACTACTGTTTCTAAACCGAGCCGGGTAAATTAATTGAATTGGGTTGTGGTTCAAGTTGGTCAGACTACTAGATTCAATAATAAGAGAGACATTTTTTTATTCAATAAATACGAATGATTTAAAGTTAGTAATTTTATTACATGTGTCAATTAAATCGATCAGATTTTGATACATATTTAATTAAATAAAACTATAAATTATCAGAATAAAAAAAGAATTCAGTCTTAAAAGGAAATTATCAATATAAAAATAAGAGAAATTTCTTAAAATACTAGTAAATTATGTTTTTCTTCCACAAATATCATCAATTTTAGAAAATTTCATAAATACCACTAAAGTTTTTAGTTTGCAAAAATACCAAAAATACAAAAATTGATTTTATAATGTTTATATTTAAATTTTTTGAGTTTGGGTTAACTATTTTAGAGTTAGGGTATAGTTTTTATGGGATGAAAGTATGAGTTTAGAACTTAGAGCTTAGGGTTTAGAATTTTTAAACCCTAAATCCAAAATCCAAAATCCTAAAAATATGTACATAGTTAAAGGAATTTATGGTCATTTTGTGGTATTTATGAAACTTTTTAAAATTGATGGTATTTGTGGAAGAAAAAACATACTTTAGTGGTATTTAAGAGAATTTCCTTAAAGATAAAGTAAACGTTCTTTTAGTTATTAGTAAAAGCAAATACAAAGATCAATATATATCCTGGTAAAAAATAAATAATAGACCACCAAAAAAAGAGAAAATTATAAATAACATGACACATGTTGGTTGATCATCTTATTATATAAAGAAAAATGATTTAAAGTTAGTAACTCATGTGTCGGTTGATAAGTGAAAAAATATTCTAATTTTTCATCTCTATAGTTATTAAGTAGAAAAACGTGTTAAATTAAATAAAAATTATATTTTAACAAATTCTCATCCACCATCATCTTTAAAAGCCAGCAAAAATCACAACATCTCTATTGAACATAAAAATTGAAGTTTTTTATATAGAAGATAAATAGTGCGTAAATGATATTTGCCTAAGGGATGAACTGAGAAATGTTTTCTCCAAAAGAAATAACTAAAAAAGAAGTAGAGATCCATCTAGCGAGAGTTGTTCACATCTACTAATTTAGATCCAGAGGAGGAGCAAGGTGTTCAGACTTTTGATGATGTTTGAAAATGATGGTGGATTAGAATCCGACGACTAAAAAGGAAAATAAGCATGAATCCAAGATATGAATAAATTTGAGAGATGGTGACGGAAAGACTGAGATAAATGATGTTTATTTAAAACACCATGAAATTAGAAATCGTGAAGATGCAAGAAGAAAAATATATTTGGTTAGAAACCGATATACGATCTTAACCAGAGAACTTCAGCCAGAAAACAAAGATCTTGCTAGAAAAATGTTTCGCTTATATATGTGTGAGAGTATAGCTGACGGTTACAAGATTCGTTTGTCCAAATCTTACACTAGATGTTCGGGTTTGGTTCATATATTTTGGCTTTTCAGGTTTTGAGGCATGTGACCCATTGAAATACTACAATTTTCAGTTTGTTCGATTTGATTCTATCTGGATTCGAGTTAGGTTTGAGTACACAAAATATCATAGCAAATTCATATAAAAATTTGGTTAGATTTGGTTAAACTTTCATAAATTTAACTAAGAACTTTCAGATATTTTGATATTTGGATATTTTAGTTATTTCGATATAAAAAAGGTTATACTTTTGGGTTTATAATTGTTGGGTAATTGTGTTATGTATATTAAATCTAACTATCATTAATACTTTTGGGTATATAATTATATTTCAAATATTTACAATATATCATTAATATCATATATTTAGTCTAACTAAATTAATTTTATATTTTAAAAACCCAACAATCGGCGGGTCCTAATCTAGTCTTATATACTATTAAAAGTGAAGTACAAACTTTGGAAGTAGTCAAACACCCTATATCTTAATCCTACATCCAAACAAGTTTAAATTAATCATTCTTTTATTATTAACTAGATTTGGACACGCACTACGTGCGGAGTTGTAATTGATCCGGATTGTTTTATTTGTAATTTGTAGATGATATTTTTGTATTTATAGTGTGATGATAATTTGTTGAGTATTTATATTGTTTAAAACATATATATTGATGAAGAGTTAACATGATTATTATTTGATATGTTATAAAATCAGTGTAAGAATGTTAGAATTATCAATAAATAATGAGAATTTGTTAATAATATCACTATTGGCATACCACTTTAAACAAATACCACAATTTTTGGCCATTTTCAAAAATATCATTATAAGACATGTCATTTGACTAAAATACCCTTAATAAAGATAGTTATTAATTATTTTGATAAAATTATATAATTAATTACATGATTAATTATAGTGGGAAATTATATAACACATTTTTGGTGGGAAAATTATGGAATCGAGATTTTGGCAGGAAAATCACGGAAATAATTGTTTTGGCGGGAAAATTACGAAAAAACAATTTTTGGCAGGAACATTAAAAAATTTCATTTTGGTAAAAAATTATGGATTTGTATTTTTATAAAAAAACTACGAAATCAATTTTTAATATATACCACGCCAACAATCTGGAATATCGATTTCTTTTTTCATATTCGAGATTTTAAAATCGACTTTTTATCTATGTTAGCTGAAAAACTAAGGAAAATAAGATATGAGGCGGCCCTGATCCAACAATCCCTTTTATAAGGAAGGGTAATAAGCCATAATGATGTGGCTATGTAAGGATTAGTCCCAGCAAATCCAGAGAGGTCCACTCGGTTGCCCTTGGTCGTGTAGGCAATTTGAGTGGGTGATGCCAAGTGTGTAAGAAGCCTCCACTCGATCTCTCAATCGAGTCTTCTGTCCGAGCAAGCCTACAGAGGGTAGTCACTCAACTGCAAACCGAGTAGGTGGTCGAGTCAATGCTCCAAGAAATCTGGTGCACTTCTACTCGAGTGGTCTGACCGAGTGGCTTGGTCGAGCCAAAGTCTCTATGTCCATATTTAGCCTCTAAAGCTCCAAAAGTACATGAAAACACCCCAATATGCAATATGTATGCAATGCAAATGCATGACTCTCTAAGTAGACTAAAACAACATATAATGGTATGAACAATGAGTGAAACTAACCTAAAATGACTATAAACATATGCTTAAAACATGTAAAATACATTCATATCAGAAACTGAGAAGATCTATCTCGAACAGTGCTCATGATCGTACCTTCAGTCTTGCCTTCTTCTTCAACAATGAAGAGACTTTGTTGCCTTTTTCCGTGGCCACTCGATACTTCTCCAGCAGCGTTCTTGTCGTTCCTCATACCTATCCAGAGACGAGTTAATATATGAAAAATATTTCTTTATTCTAAACAATCAAATATCCTTGCTAAAACTATCATTATTTCATGAATCTAGAGTATTATTTTCCTGTTATATTTTATTGTGTTTGGACAATTAATTTGAATTTTTTCTTTTTGGCAATTTTCCCTAAACAAACTTGTAAATGTTTTGTCTTGAATTTTAATGTATGTTTGAAATTTCAAAAACAAAAAGTTTGAATTTTTTGTTGAATAGAATTATGATCTTTTTTTTTGTTCACTCAGTTCATTCATTCAGTCTTAAAATGTTATACATAGATAGGCAAAACCGGACATCACCGGATTTGCAAGCCAAAAGGCTAAGTTTGAAGCAAATAAGCTAAACGCACAAGAGGATAGATACACAAAGTGATAAAAGTTTGATAATATGTCAACAAGGATGTTGGAGGGTTTGAAATTCATCTCAAAATCAAATCTCCAAACAAGATCAATTGCTAACTGAGGGGTATTCACTGCTTGAATAGCATAATGTGACTTTGAAAACTTCAAACCTCAGGCCTCATCAACATGAGTACCGTCGCATCTTCTTGTCCTGTGTAGACCATTACATAAGATAGCGAAGCGGTTAGGAAGGTGAAACTCTTCTTTGGGTTTGACCCCCAAAGACATATACCTCTCTCCAAGAGGGAATTTGATATATCATACCTAAATAATACTGTACTCGGCGACTTGAGGAGTATCAAAGTTTGGTAGAGATATGGATCCTAAGATCAACAATGTAAAAGACCTCAAACTTGTACTCTAAGACGCTATCGGTTTCCAAAGTACAGACCTCACAACTTAAATTCCCAACCATACGATAAACATCAACTAAACTTTGTATCCAACCTAAAGCTAGTATCGAGAAGAGTCCTCATCTAGTCGATGACATGTTTAGGCTTAGATATACATAAGGAATAGACAGTTTAAAGCTCTGAACGAACCTGGGCCTGTGGGATGCAAGTGGCCTGATACCAAAGGAAATGGGACTCAAGGGAAAGCTACATGGACCGAAACTAAATAGGCCCAAAAAAGGAAGCGCTAGTTTCTATTTTCCAACCGCAGCCATGAGATGACTCTGGCGGCGAGGCGGTGACTGGCTATGGATCGCCGGTTCTTGGGGTTGTGGATCGTGGCTGAGTAGCCAACAATGGAAGAGACTAGATATGTTTGGATAACACCATCAATCGTCTTCCTCTAGAGTAGCTTAAAGGCACTGAAGTTCACTGAAGCAATCTCTTCCCTAGCTCTTGAAGCCGAGCTATGAGTAAATCCGGATTCTACACTTGAGGAAGCTTCGATTCTGGGTTTTGGCTCCTTTGAAACCATTTGAGATAAAATGAAACTTTGGGAATAACCCGAACTTTGATCAGATCCAGGCGGGGCTTTGCTCGGTTTAGACAAAGATGATACTGTGGAGTTCGGAGAGCCTACCACCGCCGGAAAAGAAGGGAACCCCTTGAAAACTCGAATAATCGAATCAATGTCAGAGAGGATGAATACAAAAACAAAAGAGAACCTTAAGATAGCTAAGAGGAAAATCAAAGGAAAAGGAAAGAGATCCTGATGCCTGCGAGCCATAGCTCCTCCGGCGCCAGAAAGTGGTGGAAAATTGGTTCCCTCGATAATCGTGTCAGAGAGAGATCGGGGGTTTTTAATCGAGTTTTTTTGCTTTTTCACCTGCCATTTAGAACATCACTAGAATTGTGATCATTTCTTAAACTAATAGAGGAATATATGTTTGGACTCCAAATAAACACTTATAAAATAAGCATCATCGGATATACTTTGTTCATCTTTACTTTATTGTTGCGAATAAATTCTTCTTATCTACTATTTATCCATAACATTTGTATCTTGCATGCCACTCAATGGTGGACCCATGAATTTTTTTTATTAGGCTTAACTACATTAATTATTAAAAATATATTAATGTAAATATGTTAGTCTTCTATATAAAGTACAAATTTGAACAAAGTTTTCCCTATATAATTTTTAATTTGCCATTGAGAAAATTTTTTATTTATATAAATTTTAGTAAATAAGAGAAAAAAATGGAGGAATTTACACCAAATAAATAAACTCAGGCTAAGATGAACGACTGAAAAAAACAAAATTGTGGACTATGGACCCAATGGAAAAAAATAGTAAATAAAATAGTTAAGACATGTGATTTCTTCGATCCAGGATAAGAGGGTCAATATTAAAGCTGTAAACCAAAACAGCCCACAATGCAGCAATATATAATGAACTAAATATGGCATATATAAATTAAAGGGGTGTTTTCCGTCCCTCTTTCTTCTACGTGGCTCTGCCAGTGTTGTCACATATCATTTCATAACTTGTTCTTTCCTAAGTCCTATATTTTTGGTTAATTTGGCGGAGTTATGATTTTCATGTGTTTCTTCTCAGGTCAATTTTAATATGTCCTCCTTTCTAGAGATATGCCTTCCTTAATGAAAAAAAAATAGCAAGATGCTGCCTCTTTGGCAAGATGACATAATTCAAATAACTCGATGTCTATAAATCGATAAAGGAAAATGAAATTCCTTAAGGAACATAAAAAGTAGAGCATAACTTAAACCAGCTGCCTAGTCATCTCCTCCAATTCAATCCTCATACTTTTACCTCCAAACAAGTAGAAGAGATGATTGGAAAACTCTTCAACTCCTGGACTGGAACTATACGTCTAGATTCTTAGGCATGCATGCTGAGAATGGCCACACCTGAAACGATTATATGTGTTCTTGTGGTTAGATAAGTAGTGACTGTACAAATGCTTTGTACAAGGCGCTGTAGTTACAGTTTAGTGTAGGACAATAGCACAAGAAAAACAGCATTTCTTCTCATAGGATCATTTTTTGCCATAAGAAAACTTCTTGGTGCAGTCATGTTTTGCGTTTGGGCACGAGAGGATGATTGCTTTGATAATTTTCTCAACACATGCATTTGTTCACCTCAGTAGAACCATTATGTCTATGAGAAAAAGCCCTAAGATCTTGAAGCCATCTTCATGTCTTCACAAGAAATCGCGTCCATTTTGAAATAATGCCCATGAAAATTCTCTTATGAGCTTGAAGTCCACATTGTCCCTTTATCTCTTCTTGGATATTTTCAATAAGACTCTAATGCCCCATCATTAACTCAAACTCACGACTTTTTTACTCCTCTTCAATTAAAATCTGTTGATATCTCTCACAACTTTTGAGCCACATTTTTTGTGTTGCAATCTCTTGCAACATTTTAGCCACATTTCTCGTGTCAGACACAATTCTAGTGTCACAGTGTCACACACACCTAACGTACGTTCTTCCTGTAAAGGTGTAAATAATAATATAATTCGAGGAAAAAGACAATAAATCCTTATCATCATCCCCTTTTTTGTTACGGTTAATTCCAACATTTACTATATATACTAGGTTTATACTCACGCATATGCACGGGTTTTAGTATGAATTATTTTATCTTATTTAAAAAATATATTATTTTTACTTCAAATGATCTTGAGAATTTTCTCAAAACAATTATCTTAAGTTCTATATGTTGCCCAAACACGGTAATTTGTAGAATACATGTTAGGTATTTTTCAATAATTTAGTATTTTATGAAGAATGTAAAATCATATAACTCTTGTTGTGGGATCTAAGTCATATTCAGTCTCCATTTTGCTTCAGCTTAAGATGCAAATAAAACTGAGTGATCGGATAGACCATCTTATTATATAAAGATGAATGATTCAAAATTAGTAATTCACCTGATCATGACACATGTCAATTAAAATGATCAGATTTTGACACATGTTTAATTAAATAAAACCATAAATTATCAGGAAAAAAAGAAAATAAAAAATGAATACAGTAGAAGGAATTTTTTTTTTTAGTTTTCCATCTCTATAGTTATTAAGTAAAGAAAAGGAAAAAAAACGTGTTTAACTAAATTAAAATTATATTTTCACAAATTTACATTTGAAAAAAGAAAATTTAAAATTAGTTCTTAATCTTAAAATGTAAAAAAAAAAACCCATAAATTATTAAAGAAAAAGGAAATTTTAAAAAGGAATACAATTCTAAAAGGAAAAAGAATTCTAATTTCCCAAAATAAAATATAAGTTTTTCTTTTTCTTTTTAATTTTAGATTATTTAAACTCCAATAATTAAAAAGAGAGGCAAAAATCTACTCAGGAAGTATTGCTTATGTGGAGGTAAGTCTCATATACTAATCTGGATCCAGATGATGGACCAAGGCGGTAGACTTCCGCTAGAGATTAAAGATGATGATGGGTGAGAATCTCATGAGTGAAAAGAAAAAAAGCCATTCAACAAAACATTTTCAAGTATAAAGCCATTCAACAAAATATTTTCATTAAGGAATTTAAATTTCTTTACACTGAAAGTTGCAGAATGATTTCACAGTAAAAATTAAAATTACTGTTAATTGTCTAGAGTGAATAATTTTGTTACTAATGGGTTATTCCTTGGAGGTTAGCTTCAGTTTCACTATTACTCTGCACATTTTTGCCATGCTATATAGTTTCGCCAATTTTAATTTTAATCAGTTTGTAGGTACTTTCACATGATAAATGTAAAATTTCAGTTTGTCTAAACTTGTGATGAATTTTAGACTATTTGTGCAGAACTGCTGATACTTATCACTTATCACTTTATTAAACAAATCTAATGTAGTGTTAGACTCCAAATGTGAAACATGTCTTTAGACAATTTTGTTAAGAGGACAATATCCTGACGTATAAGCTACTAAGATGTAAGAAATATTAACAAAGAAATAGATACAGAAAGCCCCAATATATTATCCGGTGGGAACATGACACATCCGAGACACATGTAAACGGTAGATAAATCCTTTTTTTTCATCTTATCAATTTGGGGGATTTACTTCAAAGTTTGAGAGGCTGAAACATTACGGGTAAGCCGTACTGCGGTTGGACACTGAGGTGATCCACTGGCGCATGCATATACTCGCCGGAGAGACAAAGCCAAAACCGTTGAAGAATCATAGTGAGCACAGTCTTAGCTTCCATCATGGCAAAGTTTTGGCTAATGCAAGCTCTTGGTCCGATTGAGAATGTAAGGAGAGCGTTTGGGTTATTGGCAGCCTGGGAAACGCCATTTGCAAATCACAGAGCGTTGAATTTTTTTACGTCATCTCCCCAAACAGCTTTGTCTCTATGCATCTTCAGAAACAGTAGTATTATACTCGTGCCCTTGGGGATCTCCACATGTCATAACTTCATATCTTGGGTTGCCTCTCAGAATTCTTTTATCACGGTCCGTACAGATGAAGTGACTCCATTAACACCATGTTCATGTGCAAGATAAAAACAATATTTCCTCAATCACAAAAGAAGATTAGAAAGAGAAACAAAAAATAACATTTTTCTTTAACCGCAAGAAACCCTAGGAACATTACCAGTTTGAGTTTGGAGAAGGTGTCTGAATCTGGGAGTTTGTCTTTGCCGCATTCCTTGAAAACCTCTTCTCTGAGTTTCTCTTGCCAATCTTAGTGTAAGCTAATCAACATTGTAGTCCATGTCAATAGAATTCAAGTAGTTCCATATCCTGAGAAGAAGAAAGTCTTGCATTCTTCTATGAACTCATATATGCTCTTATTTACCTCAGAAACTTCCGACATTGCAGCGTTAACATGATTCCTAAAAGATCATCACCATAATTCTGGATTTTATCGCTTCCATATTTGAAGATTCAAAGGCGTAGGAAGGTACCTTGTGATATAAGAAATAAACAAAACTCAAGAATCTTGTCTGATTGAATTAAGTACAGAAAAAAAAACAGAGTGATTATACTTACTGTGTTCCGGGGATAACACTTTAGTGACAAAAGCAACACAATAATCCCGAAGCTCTATTTGTGCTCTAAAGATATGGATTCCTTCAACGTAATTGCTTCCAGACGCAATGGTCACTATAATGCTAGTGCTTAATCTATGCCAACTTCTTTCTAACAAAATAAAATCATAGAAGATAGAACTCAATTCATAACACTTGTATAATATTTTTTCCCCCTTACACATCAATAACCTGATCGGAAGTTAAGACATATTCCTTAGTATGGGATCGTAAATGTAACACATATTCCTTAGTCTGAGAATTTGTTCATGATCACCAAAATGTTGGTTGAATGACTACAGATATTCTGTTTGGTAGTCTTAAACTGATTCCGTCTGCTCCTCATCTGCGCTGTTTTTTAGAAGTTAGAACATAACACCAAAAGTATGTGAACAAATGATATAGCCTTAAAGACATACATCATACATGGTGCGCAAGACCAAGGTTCCCTAATTTACTTCCCCGTGATGTAGAAACTGCTCCTCCTTGGACTACAACCTCCGTCTCTTCTCACTCTAATTCTCAGTGTTCTAACCCATAGATCAACAACATAGACCTTTTCTACAGGACAACGACGATGTTAGAGTGGAGGTATGGGATCAATTTTCAGATAGGAATTCAGAATAACTGAAAATTTTCAAAATGACCAGTGAATGATATGAGAGTTATATGGAGGAGTAGAGTGAGAAGGGTAACATTTCAAATGACCAATGTGGCATCTTGATAAAGTTTTCTAAAAAGCTGATGTGGGGGCTCATATTGTTAGGTGAAAATGAAAGTGGCATTGATATAGTTAGCATAAAATAAAACAAATGGAAGCTATAGTACCTTAGGCACCCTGTCAACATTGTAATCCTGCCAGGAGCCTTCTCTTCTTCCCTGGAAATCCTTTACAGATTTTTTATTTTTTTATTTTTTAAACCTGATTGAGATTAAGGGATATTGATTATCCACGATAGTAGTCATTCCTGTCCATGTGAAGCACCTACTTGTAATATCAAGAAAACAACACTAAAATTAAGACTTATTGTTTAAACACGAATGCACCAATATCACATCACAGGGAAATGAAGAGGTGAACGAAACATGGAAAGTTATATAGAGCCTCAAAAGAAATAGCATATCTGAAATCCTGAGAAAGAAAACATACAATGATAGTTACTTGGAACTCATCTCATCCATTTTAAGATCGCTCAGATAATACAATCCGAGATCTAATCTTACCAAGATGTTTATCGGATACAAAATAAAATAGAAATTTGAATCTGAAAATCGATCATGCATTCAAAGGTTCCGAGAAAAACTAAGAGAAAATTAAATCAAAGAAAGAGGATTAAGACCTTGACAGCATCGACGGATGGGAGACCGCTAAGAATACACTCCTTGAGAACACTAACCTCGTACTCTTCATCCATGGCTGACCCCAAAAGTTTGAAGCGAAAAAATGACAGGTATGAACAGAATATTATTCCTGATTCAATATAAGTTACAGTAAAGATTGTGCCATTGATAACACAATCTTAATAACCAAAGTGTTGGTTTTCCTCCTAGTGGGGAAACCAATTTGGGTTTGGTTTTGAGAACCAAACTTGGGCCTAATTTAATTAATGAGATTGTTTTGGGCTGTAGGTTAAGAGAGAGTATATAAAACACTCTTAACCTAATTTTCGTGATAAAAAGGAAGAAAAAGAAGTAGAGAGAATTTTCTGAGACAAAGAGAATAGAAACAGAACTGTTAAGGTTTGTTGTGTTGAACGTTTGGACAGTCAAACGAGCTCCGATATTGCTGATATTTGGAGGATAGCTTCGTGACTCAGTGATCTTTAGATTCAACGGTGGAGATTGTATTTCAACGGTTGGTTTGAGAGGAATCTGGGTTTTATCGTCGCTGGTCATGTCTGGAATTCCCAGATTTTCTGCAGCATCTGCCGTGAGTGTTTGGGAGATCCAATGGTGAGTTCTTCTCGGATTGAGCAGATATTTTGCAGCGGTGTTCTTGACTTGTTTATCTATGATTTGTCCGGTAGAGATCTGATTTGGAGACCGGAATCTTAGAGAACTTAGGGTCGTTTGGAACTGCTGATTTCTAGCTCTTGTATTGCTCTCTTGTAAGGTTTTCTTTGTATTGGAGATTGCTCTTTGGAGCCTTAGTCTCTGGAGGACGTGGTTGTAACTCAAATACATTGGTGATAGTGGATTTTGAGTGGACTACGGTCCCGTGGTTTTTGCTCCTCACATTGAGGAAGTTTTTCCACGTAAAATTTGCTGTGTAGTTTACTTTCTTGCATTGAGGTTTTCAAGTATTCTATATTTTTCTCACAGGTACACATAAGTGAGGGGAACTTTGTTCCGCTGCGCCTTTGTGCGTTGTTTCCCCAACACAAAGGTCGGGAAAGAAAAAAAAGATCTAAATGGCGTAATACCTGTATCTGATGCGGTGGATTGATGAAGAAGAGATGCTGGCCGTGGTGGTCTGCGGCGGAGACAGTGGAGGAGTAAATCTAAAAAGAATGAAGCAAAGCCTCTCTAATCTTATATTGGAACATATGGATTGCGTTTGCTATTTGGGTATTTAGAGTTTGGGTTTTATAGATGATGGAAATCATGGAATTGTATTGATGCGTTGAAGCTTAATCGTCGGAAGCCTAATCGGAAGTTTTAACTTTTAAGGGAGATGAAACTGTTCAGAGGAAGACGTATCACATGTTTGACATGTGAGTATTAGTAGAGTTTTTAGATCATCTACAAGTTTGCTCTATTTTTTACTTAAAAAATAATATTTAATATATATAATAATTTTATCTTCTTAACTAACTTAAATTAAAACCCAAAACTTTTTAATTTTACAAATTTGATCCATTCATTTTTTTATTTGTGAATTTTTTTTAATTTATCATCTTCATATAACTTGTATTTATAGTTTAGTATAAGTTTTTGTTGCATGTTATAGTAATTAAATAACCAAATTTAATAATATAGTTGTATATAAGTACATAAATGAACACATAATTTTATTTTAAGTATAAAATAAATAAATATATAAAATTAAAAGATCATATTGTACCATTGAAAATGATTTTGTTCTAAAAATAAAGAAATCTATAAAAATAGAGTACTATTAGAGATGCTCTAAGCAGATGATAACTAAATGGGTAGAGTGTTTTCTTTGAAAACAAACATGTTTTAGTTGAAATGCCATGTGGCAGTTTTAGAGTTCTTTTTGAATGTTTTGTTTTTTTGGCTGATGTGGATGAATGGAAAAACCCCAAAAGCTCTCTTTTATATATAAGAGAAAAGCTCTTCCAGACAAAACGCCCGAACCTCTTGAATCCCGCAATAGCACAAGAAATTGAGCCCCCTTTGAAGAAATGCACATGTAACTTCTCTTATGTGCTTAAAGTCCACATAGTTTTTTTTCCTATTCTTGGATTTTCCTAATAAGATTCAATTGTCACATCATCACCTCAAACACGTGGCTTTCTTATTCTTTTTCAATATCTTGTTGCTAACATCATCACCTAAAACATGTGACTTTCTTATTCTTTTCCCATATCTTGTCGCTATCTCTCGCAAATGTTGAGTCATTTCTGGTTTCAAACACAGTTCTCGTGTCACACACACCTAAGTAACGTACATATTTTCAATAAAGATACAAATAACAATAAATGGAGGAAGAAAACATTAAATGCTTATCATGCATCACAACCTTTGTTCATGGTTAATATCTACTTTTACTATATAAATATACATTAATTGCTAAGAAATAAACATTTAATTTTAAAAACAAACAAAAATGGGAAACCAACATCGACTGAAGCTCAAGCGATAACAATATCAGCGGCAAGATACTAAGTCTCCGTCAAAGAACTTTTGGAAGCGACATAGTGATCAGCGACCAAGGTGCATGTAACAACATGGACGTCAATTCCAGATTAAATTCCAACACTGAGCTGAGTCTGGAAATGACGCCTACGTAGTTATATGTGCCTTTGTTGTTGATCACTATATTTTTTCCTAAAATTCTTTGTCGGAGACTGAGAATGTCGTTGCCATCGTTGTTGTCTCTGCGACCATAGTTAACCTTAGTTCCTTATTTTATGTTGGGGACTATCATCAGGATTTTATTTTTTATTTCATCCAGTTTTTATTATTTTAATTTTAAGACACTGAGAAAATCTACATCGAACAGTGTTCCGGATCATACCTTCAGTTTTGCCTTCTTCTTCAACAATGGAGAGCCGTCGTAGTCTCTTTCCGCAGCTGCTCGATGCTTCTCCAGTAGCGTTCATGTCGTTCACCATGCCTATCGAGGGGCGAGTTAATAGATGAAAGTATTTCTTTATTCTAAACAATCAAATATCCTTGCTAAAACTATCATTATTTCATGAATCTAGAGTATTATTTTCCTATTAACTTTTTGTGTGTTTGAACGATTAATTTGACATTTTCTTTTTGGCAATTTTCCCTAAAAATATTTCTTTATTCTAAACAATCAAATATCCTCGCCTCATTGTTGTATCGATTACGAAATCGCTTTTTAAATTAGATTATGTATCTAATTTATATTAAAATAATAGTTATGATCTTCATTAAGGGCTATTTTGTCAAATACATATCCAAAATGGTATGTTTGAAAATGAACTTCTGCCAATAGTATTTTTAAAAATAGATACCCATGTAGTGATATTATTGAAATTGTCCCTTTTAATAATTTGAGATATTAATAATGGTTATTTGTTTTGTTTAAAGTTATTTGTTTCTTTTAGCTATTGCAAATAATAAGACTAAAAATGAAGGGAAAAAAGTAAATTTCTAGGTCTATAAGAACAAATAGAAAAACTTGAACAGTAAAAAACAAAAGATTATTGCATAAATTTGAGAAGATAAAATTTTGCGTTCTTTTTTTGCTCCAACAATTAGTATCTCGGTGGATCTCCATTTTTAGAACTTTATTTTATTTTGCTGTATTTAAAAATATAATTTGTCTGAGAATTAGAATAAAATATTAATCAATTAGCAAAAATAATTCATATGCTTAGAATCTAACCTAAAAATTCCTCCTCTTTTTTGAAAATAATTGTTTGTATCAACAATATAGAGACCTCCAAACTTTGGAAAGTCTCCATTCTCAGATTTAGTAACAGAGTTATCAAAATTACTAGGAAAAGAAGTAAATGAGATTTTCTTGTTATATGATATGAAATTCGGGTCATAAGATTTCATAATATCTCTAGCAAGTCCCATGATTTCATCTTGGTTTCTTCCATGGTTGAATATAAAAAAGTGTTTGGTAAAATAATTTGTTTGTTTTGTTAATTCTGAGCATGAAATGGTATATTTATAGATAGGTTAGAGTGGGAAAGGGAATCAAATTTGGTATATTATAGTTAATTAAATTTTGCCAAAATTGATATGAAACCTATAATATTTAGATTTAATGTTGATTTTTTTGTTTCTCGGTTATTTATATTCTAAAAATATGTAAACATAATATTAGGATTGTTAGTGTCATAAGTAATTTTATTATGAAGTATATGTGTTTTGTAATGTTTCTGGAAACTTAAATATAGTATTTATTTAAATCTATCTATATTCTGGCCTCAGTATTTTGGTTTATTATTGGACTGGGTCGAAAGCCCAATTTAGTCGTTATGTTTTTCTCTTGTTGGGTCGAAAGCTCATGTCGTTTCACATTCACTAAGCCTATGTTGGTGAAATCTGAATATGAGATATCAAAATTAAAACAATTTCACAAAAACAATTTTTTTAAAAAGATCTGAGATCCAACAAAAGTTCATGTCGGATCGGTGTCGAGTTCAGTCCAATTTTTTCAAAGATTTCTCTTCTTCATCATAGATCAAGAAACTTCTAATATCCTTATCTATTCCTTGGTTGATAATTGAATCTCTTGCAAATTCATGCTTGATTTGATAAATAGATTTTGGGTCCGAATTGAGGTTAGATTCATTTGTTTAAATCGATCTTAGTAGTCAATTAGGCATGAATTTGTAGTTTGTTTCATGTAGCCGATTCATCTTATATCAATATGTGTACCAATCTAAGTATTTGTTTTTTTCTTATGTTTGCAGATCCACTAAGATTTTCAATCTACCAAACCCTAGCTACCTGGTTCTCAAGTCTTCGTTATATTGACCATTAATACCAAAAGATAAGATACTGATGCATCTTAAATTACTCCGACTTATTAGTTTTTTTAAAAATTTGTCATGTAATCGAATTTTTCTTTTTTTCAAGTACGAAAAAGAGTATCCAATTAGAGATTTCTAGAGGAATAAGGAGTTGGTTTAACTACTTAAAAGGTTAACTAAATCCTATTTACTACATTTTAGTTCATAAGATTTGCATTTTCTTCTACTAAGTTAGCGACAATGCATATATACTGTTGATACCAGATCCCACACCGAGGATCTATCACCTTTAAAGACATAGGACACATGTCAGCCGAGTTATCATAATAGAGGGAAAGAGTCCGGTTCATGATGGAAGTCTTCATGCTAAGAAGAAAAGACCAGCGAACCAACAGAAAGCCGAAGCAACGAACTCAAAGAGCTCGGTGGGTTATAGAAGATCGGAGAAGATAAAAAGTTCGCACATAAGACTTCTATCATAAAGTCAAAGAAAGAAACTATTTCAAAATGCCGGACGTTACAACATTCATGATCAAATCAAAACCGATGTATTTAATTAGGATCATACAAATTATTGTAATTTATTGATAGCATTAATAGCCAAAACATGTATAAATAGGAAAAAGAGGGTATTGTAAAAGGGGGGCTTTTTCTCTCAATTTGACAAAGATAATATAATCAGAACAAATATCATTTTACTATAAGCTTATTTTACTTAAAATCATTGGGTGTGGATCATGTATCCACATTTTAGCGCTAGAAGGAGGGAATCTTCAAGCTAACAAGAAATCTTTCGACAAATAAGCTAAAGATCTTCATAAACCGAACCATGGCTGATGTTGCTGAAGCTTTGGCAAAAATAAACGACAATATGACTAGCTTGACCGTAAGGTTTGTTACCATGCAACAAGATATACAACTTCTAAAATCTGGTCAGGTAACTCTAAATGAAAAATAACTTCATCTCTTACTGCTCGTGTAGATACTTCAGCTACATGTACTAGGCCCAGGAATTTGCACCGACAAACCTTGTTTGACACCCCTATGGCGACCATTGCCTCAAATCTGGCTACAGATGGGACACTACTCCCGACCAATGCGGAGGGGCAGAATGTAGCAAACCAGCAGACGAAAGAAAATGGAGAGGACCCAGCCTGTAGCGCCCTGAACCGCTCTATAGCCGGACAAGCAACAGAACGTTCCGAGAGGGCGAGCTACGATGAAGAACAAGGATACCTGACCCGAGGCCAAGAACAAATCTTTCCCGAACCAAGGCACCCAAGCCTTTCATACCCACTTCGGTACATAGATCAGGCTTTGTAACCCTTATATGCATCCTAGGCATTGGGAGGATCCGGACCAGATCTCTCATAGCCATGACTTTGGTTTTTATTTACTTTTAAAACATACTTTATTTATCAATATGAAATATGTCTTTAACACATCAAAACAAACACAAGCCTGAGCCTGAGGCCAAAATAACAACAGTACTTAACTTACTAAACATTACATACGTCTTATGCAAAGAGGTACCAAATCTACTTTCCGGTGGCCTAACGTTTTGCACGCACAACTAATGCCTCCTAAGGTTACCTGAACAAAAAGATAGAATCATAAGTAAATCCAGGTTTACTTAGTGGCATCGGGGATACCTGCAATCAATGTTAGTATCACCATTTCTCAACAATCACAACAATCACACACACAACACGCAAGTGGAAGACTTGACATCTACACACAAGAATCTTTCGAGATACTTCCAGAAGACAGGACAATCAAACAGCACAAAAAAATTTCCCGAACAACACTCGGGAAACACAATAACTACTACACAACATACAAACAAGCTTCCTGAACACACCCGGGAAACTACATACAACTACACCTCTCACAACAACACTCTCAAGCTTCCCAAACGACACTCGGGAAACGACAACACTGCACTCAACTCTAACTCCACACTCCACTATGACCACTGATATCACAATGACATCAGCTCGCAACACCACCTCCTCGACCACCTTTCAGCCAGAGACTCACAGGTCGATCTAGGCACTACAGTCAGTGTCGGCATAACGTGTCAACTCACTGGTTGATCCTCCGTTCTTCGCGATATGTACTTACCCATGGACACACTCCCATTCCATGGGGTTGCATACCCGGCAGCTATACGTGATAACCCCACATGGTTATACCTCCGTATCTTCGGCATGCTTCAACTTCTTCTAAAAAAATCCGCAGATCACAAGAGGTTCCACACCTGGACCCCTAATCCTATTCTACCCACCTAACCTCTAGACTCAATATAACCGACATGGATAACTGACTTTAACAGTTAGTCATCCACCGATCTCCTAAAAACCCAAAATAACCCCACACAAAAGCCCCTTAAATATAGCAGTAAATAAATAAATTAAATGACGACTAGCGATATCATGCATCACGGTAAGATGTATGACATAACCTCATGTGCTATCTCACATGCTTCAAACACTCACAAAATCAACGATCTCTCTGAAGTGGCGTGGATGGAAAGATTCAGATTCACGAACTAGAACACTGATGCTGATGCTTGAACTCCGAAAAACACTTCTACAAATACGTAAGAACACGGCTGGAGTGTTGATACCAGATCCTGCACCAAGGATCTATCACCATTAAAGATGCGGGACACACGTCAATCAAGTCATCATGACAAGCAAGAGAGTTCGGTTTGCAAGAGTAGACCTCGGAGTAAAATGAAGGAATCAGCGAGCTAATATGGGATCGAAGTAACGGGTCCAGAGAGTTCGAAAAACCATAGGAGACCAGAGAAGATAGAGAATTTGCATAAAGAATCTAAGCATTAAATCAAAGAGCGGAGTTATTTCAAAAGTATCAGATGTTACAACATTCAAGACCAAATCAAAACCGACATATTTAATTAGAATCATGAAATTTATTGTAATTTATTGATAGTATTGATAGTAAAAAATATGTATAAATAGAGAGCGAAAGGCACTGCAATGGGATCTTTTTCCCAATTCTAAGCAATATATACATTCAGAGCATAAAACAGCTTTTTCTGGAAAGCTATCCTAATTAAAATATTGAGTGTGGATTCTATATCCACATTTTGGCGCTAGAAGGAGGGGATCTTAAAGCTAAAACAAGAAATATTTTGACACTCAAGCTAAGAGATCTTCACATACTAAACCATGGGCGACGTTGCTGACACTTTGACAAAAATCAACGACAGTTTGACAAGTCTGACCACCGTGCAGCAAGACATACAACAACTAAAAACTGGTCAGGTAACTCGTACTGCTTGTATAAATGCTTCAACTGCAGGTACTATGCGCAGGAACTCTCACCAATGAGTTTTGTTCCAAACACCTGTGGCAACTACCTCTTCCAATCAAACCACTAAAGGAACACCACAACCTGTTGATAGGGAGGGACAAGTTGCAGAAGACCAAAAAATAAATGGAGAGGACGTAATTTTCCAAACCAATGATGACGAGCTTGATTCTGTTCGCCGCAAATTGAGGGAAATAAAGTCAAAATTTCACCGGGCTACTAGTTCGGCCCCAGATATTTACAGGGTCATTAAAGACACCAGGCGATCCCCTTTTAGCTTGCGAATCACAAACTTCAAGATCAAAGATGCTCGGAGTGTTAATCTACCAATGTACGATGGACAAGGAGACCCGAAGAGCCATTTGGCTGCCTTTCAAATTGCTGCAGGACGAATTGATCTGGAGCCTCATGAAGAAGATGCTGGTTATTGCAAATTATTCTCGGAAAATCTTTCCGGCCAAGGGTTATTTCTGTTTACTTGACTGGGTCCGGGAATGATCAACAAGTTCAATGAGCTGTCCTCTGTTTTCCTCATGCAATATTCTGTCCTAATGGAGAAAGGAAAATCTGATAGTGACCTGTGGAACTTGTCACAAGGACCGCAAGAGCCACTCCGGAAGCACATCGCAAAATTCAAGGAATTGCTGGCAAAAATACCAGGAATCTCCCAAGCCGCAGCACTGTCAGCACTCAAGAATGGACTCTGGCATGAAACAAAGTTCAGGGAGAAGTTAACAGTAAATGGACAAGAAATGATTCAGGATCCTCTTTTCCGAACTAATAGTTAGATAGAGGTGGAGGAAGAAAAAATGAGTTTCGCAAAGAAGTATTGTAGTCCAGACTGACAACAAATCCCACAGTAAGAAGATTCGAGCCAAGAGAAAGTGGTGGAGTAAAGCATTTTGGGGTAAACCTAAATTCTAATAGCGTTGGACGACCATTTACAAGGGGAGAAAGACCAGGATTTTCTTCCTCCAGAACATGGGTCCGAAGCGAAGGGTCATATTGTGAAATCCATCGGATGAACAGACATTTCAAAGGATTATAGTGTTCTAAAACGTCATCTGGCCGAACTCTGGTCATCTGGAAAACTTGCAAAGTTTAATTTAGAAGAATTCGTACGAAGCTATAATAAAGATCGAGCAGAGATCGAGTTTCCGAGCCAAACAAAAAACAAGCAAAAAGCATAAGATCATGCTGGACCATCAAAAGGACGAATCGATGTAACTATTAGAGGGTCCAAGCTATGTCATGATTCAGTTTTGGCAATCAAGAGGCATAAATGAGTAGCAGTCAT
This sequence comes from Cardamine flexuosa, assembly GCA_963555745.1. Classification (NCBI taxonomy): domain Eukaryota; kingdom Viridiplantae; phylum Streptophyta; class Magnoliopsida; order Brassicales; family Brassicaceae; genus Cardamine; species Cardamine flexuosa. The sequence continues at coordinate 19,287,936 of OY743216.1, read as the reverse complement.
GGCGGTAAATGCAAAAGCTGAACCCTTCGAGTATGGTGGCACTTAAACGTTTGATGATTCCGAGACAAGGGGTTTGGCTAAACCACATGATGATGCTTTAGTCATAACGCTAGACCTGGCAAACTACGAGGTGACAGGAATTCTGGTTGATACTGGAAGTTCGGTCAATTTGATCTTCTTGAGTACATTGAATCAGATGGGAATTAACTGAACTGAAATTGTGGGGCCACCAGCTACACTAATAGCATTTACAGGCGAAACTACTATGTCACTTAGAACCATAAAACTTCCCGTATTTACATCTGGAATGTCAAAAATTGTAGAGGTCACAGTTTTCAACAGACCCACCGCATATAATATCATATTGGGAACTCCGTGGCTATATCAAATGAGAGCTGTACCATCTACTTATCATTAGTGTATAAAATTTCCAACGCCAGCTAGAGTGGAAACAATCAAAGGCGACCAAGAGCATTCCAGGACTTGTTATCTCGCAAACCATCGAATGAAATTGCAATAACAATTAACTGAGCTCTACACTAGTAAAGGAACCATGCTTTCCTGGTGGACAGAAGTCTGTTGATGTGACCCAAGAAGTTTCGTTTGACAAAACAAAGCCAGATCGGAAAGTTAAGATTGGTTCGGGCCTAGGAGCTGATCTTCAGTCCGAACTCATTGAGTTCTTATCAAGAAACAAAGATTCTTTTGCATGGTCCGTAGAAGATATGCAAGGTATTGACCAGAATATAATATCACACGAGTTACAAGTAGATGAGAGTTTCAAGCCAGTAAAGCAAAAAAGGAGAAAGCTCGGACCAGATCGAGCTAAGGCAGTAAATGATGAATTAGAAAAACTGTTACGAGAAGTAAAATATCCTGACTGGCTCACTAATCCAGTCGTGGTAAAGAAAAAGAATGGAAAATGGAGAGTTTGCATTGACTTCACAGACATTAATAAAGCTTGCCCAAAAGACAGTTTTCCTCTTCCACATATTGATCGATTGGTGGAATCCACTGCTGGTCACAAACTCTTGAGTTTCATGGATGCTTTTTCAGGCTATAACCAAATAAAAATGCATCCAGAGGATCAGGAAAGACATGCTTAATAACCAATAGAGATATATATTGCTATATTGTGATGTCATTTGGTTTGAAGAATGCATGGGCAACTTATCAACGTCTAGTGAACCGGATGTTTACGAAGTATCTCGGTAAAACAATGGAAGTTTATATAGACAATATGTTGGTAAATCTCTCAGGAAAAATGATCACATAACTCACTTAGCCGAATGTTTTGAAGTGTTGAATAAGTTCAGAATGAAACTAAACCCGGAAAAATGTACGTTTGGGGTTCCATCTGGGGAATCCCTAGGTTATATTGTAACAGAGAAGGGGATTGAAGCCAATCCAACTCAAATTAACACCTTTCTGACGATGCCTCCACCAAGGAATCAGAAAGAAGTGCAGCGTTTAACAGGGAGAACCACGACACTTAACAGATTTATATCTCGTTCAACCGATAGATGTCTGACAGGGGTCAAATATAACCCTAGATCTACTCTCTCCAATTAAGAGATCGATTGCAGCACTTAGAGGTCAAATCCATAAGGACTCTGAAAACTCACACAATAGATTGAACAGATTCGAGTTAAGCTAGACGAAAAAAGAAAACTAAATTAAACAATGCAATAAACAAAAATATCAATTAAACGGGATTAAATTCAAGTGATTAAAGCGCTAGACCTAAGGACATCAATTAGGAAAACTCATGAAAGTGAACTGGGCGGTTCATAAATTAAGTCTAATGTGTTTGTGCGGTTCTTAAACTCGTACACCAATATGATATCTCATGCAACTCTCGCTGTGATGACATCTATCCTCTAAATAGAAGCAAACCAAATCTCTTTGCAAAATACCAATAAATAGAGTCTCTATGATAGCGCATGTATGATATGTTTTCAAAATTCCTAACTAACTCTCGCTGCGAATAGGCTGTTTGCTCATCTAAGATTAGTTCAGGGTATCAATAACAGTCGCGTGTCTACCAATAATCCTACGGTACCAGTATTAGGGTGATCAATCCTAAGACTAGTGTAATTATCAAATCTAGATGAAGAACATAATAGATAACTTAACAATACTAAACCCAATTCAATTTTCCTTCATAAACCTTTTTGAAACCCTAGATCTAACAAGGTGACTACTTAGACATAGAAGATGAAACACAGATCATTGTCAGAATACTCATAAAAATAGAAAATAAGAAACAAGGGGAGTTCATAATTCTTCTCTCTACAAAGTTTGAGATCTGAATCTTCTCTCCAATAAATCTCCTTGAAACTTACAATGAACTACAAAAACTTAGAATTCTCAAAACTTAGTCTCTGAGACTTCTAAAACATAGTTTGACCTAAAAACACGATTGGGAATAATTTATAAACTTTGGAAACTTCTGGGGCAAAGTTGCAATTCTTAAAACTTGCTAAAACTCGGAGGCTTCAATATCGTCTAGGTGATGTTGACCGACACAAGGGAAGCGTGTCGATCGACGTGGATAGAAATATTCGTCTCCTTGTTGATTTGTTCAGCTACAAGCCTCCAAATTCTCTAAAGTGCTCGTAAGGATCCATCTCGTGTTTGTACCTAAAAAAACTCAATATATATACACAAGACTTGAAAACCAATACATATATCATGTCATAAAACCATAAAATCCATGATATATCAACTTCCCCATACTTACCTTTTGCTTGCCCTCAAGAAAATCAGAAAACCAAACCAAGGAAGTAGTTTTGAAAATAGCGGAACTCACCTACTCTTCAGAACATTGTACTTACCAGTCATCATGTAATCCACATGGTACAAGAACTATTCAGAGACTAACTACCATGTACATTCACCGTAGTCACTCGCAGTCTTCTCAATTCCCACCAGAACTTAACAACATATCCCTTTAGTAAGCCAATCATCACTGGGTCTCACTTTCGAATTCAATGCCCAAGAGCCTTCTAGACTCAGCTGTCATCCTATACCATAACAAGACAAACCTCACAACCACAATGATGTTTTCGTGTCCCCCAGACTTAAATCCTTGGTTATTTTGGATTTCATATGATTTTCTCTTTCTTATCTTTATGTCTATGAAGGTAGGCTATTAGAAGTGAATAATGGGTCACATGATCGCTCCTACCCTCACAGCAACCCTACTTTCATCATCCCTTTAAGAAGTAGAAATATGGGGGCATAGATTTCTCTTACCCGCTTCTACTTCAGAGAATCACTTGGACATTCATAGATTATACCTAAAGGCTTTTATTATTAGTAACAACTTTTTGGGGAGACTAGACATCATAACTTACTTTGGTTTTATCAGGTCAGGTATGAATGAAAAGTCAAGCTCTCAAACACCAATTTCGTCCATGAGGTAAAAGGAACTGACAGAAATTAGCTCAGGCTATAGCGGGCATTTGTTGTAAGTGTGGGGCTTTCAAGTTAACCGGTTAGACTTGGGGTTTTTCCATTAGTTGAATCTGAATAAGCTCTTCAACAATGGTCACCAGAAGACATAGCAAACAACAAATAGACCAAGAGATAGCTCATAGTTCGTAGACAAGTTTTAACTCAATAAAACAAAGGTTTTGAAAAAAAAAAATTTGGGACTGACTCTCAAAAGAATAAACATAGTTAGCAACTATCTCCCCCAGACTTAAACTACACTGTCCCAAGTGTAAATTAGCCTAAGAAAAGTGATAAAAATAATAAAATTAAGTACATATTGAACTGTTATGTTTTGAAAAACGTGACCTGATATGGTGTATGCACGTCGACCAACACACACCCTGGGTGTCGATCGACGTAAGCAGGGATGCGGTTTTCCAAAATTCTGCACCATTCTATCTGATCATGCAACTTGTTTTCTGACATTTAGATCCTGATTAAGAGCAAAACATGTTAATAAGAAGCTGATATATAACATAAATGGGTTTCAACAATACTCAAATGAAAATAAAAACAAAGTACTTAAGCAAAAAACAGAAGCAAATAAAGCAAGAATAAAAACAATGTCTCAAAGAAAAAAGAAAATGAAACTAAGAACCCGATGACTAAACAAAGTCATCATCAGAACTCCGAGGAGTGCGAGGATCGACAAGAGGGCTGGGTGGGCGTGGAGGTGAAGAGGTAGTCTGGGAATGACTGACACCAGAAGCAATAAGCTGCCACATACTCCTCATAGTAGTCACCATGTACCTCCGAAACATAGGACTATCATCCTCATAACCCGCTGGGAGCTCTGGAAACACTAGATTGGGAATGGAAGTATCTAGAAGAAGTGGTGTCTCTCTGGAAGTGGCGGTTTTATGAGATTGGGAAGAAGATAAAGTGAAGAAGAAAAGGAAATTAGGTATTTATACTAACCTCGGGTCCGCGTCGACCGACACAAGGTGTTTGTGTCGATCGACACAAGGTGTTTGTGTCGATCGACACGGACACAAACCTTGTGTTCCTTGGTCGAAAAATTACGAAAAACTTCTCCAATCCATGCAAATATTTCCATAATCATCATTAAACTCGTCTAGTTCCTGAGACAAAACAAAGACAAAGAAAAATTAGTTAAAAAAACACAGAAAAACTTACTTAAAACTCACCAGTGGGTTACCTCCCACTAAGCGCTTATTTTCAGGCATTAGCTTGACTTTGCCGAAATTTAGATGGATGGAGGATCTCCGGATGAACCCGAAGGTGGTGAAGATGGAGCCTTGGAGCTGAGATCATCCTCACTTAAATCAAACATCTTGGGTTTCAAAACCCTATTCATCATCTCATCCATCGCGGCTTGTCCTTTAGCCTTAAACTTAGGAGTGATGATAGCTTTAGTCTTGGCAAATGGCCTGGAACCACTTCTGTACTGAAGCTTATACTCAATAGTATCATCAACTTTCCTCACAGGAGTCAAAGTCATAAGGGGTCCCGCAGTCACTGCTCTTCTCTGCGGTTTCTTCTTCTTACCCGCAACTTTTGGATTCTTTGCAGTGAACTCCTTAGTGTGAATCTCATTCACTTCTTCAACAACAAACTGGGGATTGCACATCACATATCCGTCCGGGTTTGCAGGATAAAACACATCAGGATCAACATGCCTTAGAGAAATCCTACTACTCTGTAGATCAAGCACAACACCAACAGTAGCAAGGAATGGTCTACCCAAAATCAGTGGCATATCAGAACCGATATCCGTCTCAACAACATGGAAATCACAGGGAAGCAGACAATCACCAACTTGAATTCTCAGATTCTCAATGTAGCCCATGGATTTCTTCAGAGAAGCATCAGCCAATGTAATCTCAATTGAAGATCTCTTCATATCATTGATTCCCGACCTCATTGCAACATCATTAGACATGATATTGATACTAGCTCCAGTATCACAGAGTGAACCAGTGAACTTAACTCCAGAAATGGAGCAGGGTACAGCAAAACTTCCGGGATCTTCTAATTTATGCAATTTTCAGAGATAAATTCCGTCATTGGACTGTGCACGTCGACCGACACGGCTAGGTGCCTGTCGATCGATTTTCCTGGAGTCAGGACCGTCCTTAGTCGTGACTTGCATCAAATCCTCTGATAAGTTGGGTGGCGTCGACCGACACGTAGTAGTGGTGTGGATTGACATGAGCTCCGAGATGAGAGTCTTAACTTTTTCCTTAGCTTCAGAACTCTCCAGAACCTCTTCTTTGATCTCTCTCTTGACCATATCTCCCCAGGACATAACAGCAGCACAAGAGTACTTAGGATTAGGGTCAGTACTTCCAGGTAAGACGCCATCAGGGCGTTTAGTGTTCACAGTCGATTGTGCAAACTGAGTATCCAACCTCTTGATATGGTTATTCAGTGTCTCATACTTCCATTGAGATTGGCATACAGAGCATCTATCTTACCATTGAAATCCACAGTCATCTTCTGTTGTCCCTCAAGTATCTGGTTAAGCATATCCTCAACTCAGAATCTGCAGTCTTAGGAGGCAAATTCTGATAAGTGGAACTTCCAAAGCCCTTAGTCAAACCACTGTTGTTTCTCTGAGCTTCTTGAGTCACAGGCCTGGGCGTAAATTCAGATGAGTTCTGGTTGTTCCCGTAGTTGTTTCTCTGGTTGTTGTAACCTCTGAAGTTGCCTTGAGAATTGCCAAACCTTTGGCCATTGAAACCGGAATCATTCACATAGTTCACATCCTCTTCAGTAGCTTTTTCTTCAGCTTCAAAAACCTCAACCTCTTGAGCAAAGTGAACTGACTTCTTGTTCACTAGAAGGTTGTGCATAGTATCAAGCTTTGCCTTGACTTCCGCCATCTGATTGTTGTTCAAACCAGCAGCTAACTTCTTCCTTTCATAATCAGCATTCTTAGTACTACTACTAGATGCCAAGTTCTCAATCAACTTAATAGCAGCCTCTGGTGTCCTGGTCTTGAAGTTTCCATCACTAGCAGCATTCAAAGCAACCTGATACCTCCAATCAATTCCGCAGAAGAAAGTCCTAATGAGCTGGACTTCATCAATGTTGTGGTGCAGGCTCGTTGATACCCCTTGAATCTCAACCACGCAGCTTTCAGTGTCTCTGCAGGTCCTTGAGTAAACTGAATAATTAAATCCCTCAAGTCTTATATCTTAACATCATAGATATTGTTCAAGAAAGTTGTCTTGATATCCCTCCAAGTGGTTAAGGAACCCGGTTCCAACTGTTTCAACCATAGAGCTGCTTCCCCAGCAAGAGAGTATGGGAAGAGCTTGCAAAATATATAGTCTTCAGACACTCCATTGGCTTTAATACTCGAAGCCAAGTCTTCAAACTTCTCTATGTGGTCCATTGGATGTTCCGCATGATGAGCATGCAAGGTGTGTAGCCCCACAATAGTGTAGTACTGAGGTTTCAACTCAAAATCATTCCTCTGAAAAGCAGGAGGACATATAGCAGACCTGTTGGAGTAGAACTCATTGGGTCTGTTGAAATCAGCCAGTGTTCTCCTCACATTCTCAATCTTAGCATCCAAGTTGTCCGGACCGTTTCTGTCGCTATCACGTCGACCGACACCAACATTACCCTATCGGTCGACGTGACCAGAATTGTCGACAATCTCGACTATGGGGTTCCCATCTGCATCAAGTCTCTGACCCCGAGCATTGTATTTGTTGCCCTCTAAATCACGTATGATCCCATCAGCATCTCTCTCAATCAAAACAGTTCTAACCATCTTTGATCTCCTGAGTGCTTTGCGATTAGCTATCTCTAACTTCTCAATCTCCTCAGTAGCAACTAGATCTTTGCCCTTGCTGCTTCTAAATTTCATGCACCTGAAATAAGAGAAAGTAAAGGCGTGAGTAACAAAAATAAAGAGAAAAATCTAGACTAAACCCTAACTGAAATCTAATGGTGAATTTAGAGTCCCCAGCAACGGCGCCAAAATTTGACAGGAGTCAAAAATAACCCTAGAACTACTCTCTCAAATTAAGAGATTGATTGCAGCACTTAGGGGTCGAACCCACAAGGACTCTGAAAACTCACACAATAGATTGAACATATTCGAGTTAAGCTAAACGAAAATCAGAAAACTAAATAAAACAATACAATAAACAAAAATAACAATTAAACGGAATTAAATTCAAGTGATTAAAACGCTAGACCTAGGGACATTAATCAGGAAAACTCAGGAAAGTGAACTGCGTGGTTCGTAAATTAAGTTTAATGTGTTTGGCCGGTTCTTAAAACTCCAACGCCAGCTAGAGTGGAAACAATCAAAGGCGACCAAGAGCTTTCCAGGACTTGTTATCTCGCGAACCATCGAATGAAATTGCAATAACAATTAATGAGCTCGACACTAGTAAAGGAACCATGCTTTCCTGGTGGAAAGAAGTCTGATGATGTGACCCAAGAAGTTTTGATTGACAAAAAAAGCCAGATCGAAAAGTTAAGATTGGTTCGGGCCTAGAAGCTGATCGGAAAGTCAAGAAACAAAGATTCTTTTGCATGGTTCGTAGAAGATATTCCAGGTATTGACCAGAATATAATATCACACGAGTTATAGGTAGATGATAGTTTCAAGCCAGTAAAGCAAAAAAGGAGAAAGCTCGGACCAGATCGAGCTAAGGTGATAAATGATGAAGTAGAAAAACTGTTACGAGAAGTAAAATATCCTGACTGGCTCGCTAATCAGGTTGTGGTAAAGACAAAGATTGGAAAATGGAGAGTTTGCATTGACTTCACATACATTAATAAAGCTTGCCCAAAAGACAGTTTTCCTCTTCCACATATTGATCGATTGGTGGAATCCACTACAGGTCACAAACTCTTGAGTTTTATGGATGCTTTATGGATGCATCCAGAGGATCAGGAAAAGATATCCTTAATAACCGATAGAATATATAGTGCTATATTGTGATGCCATTTGGTTTGAAGAATGCAGGGGCAACTTATCAACATCTAGTGAACCAGATGTTTGAGGAGTATCTCGGTAAAACAATGGAGGTTTATTTAGAAAATATGTTGGTAAAATATCTTAGGCAAAATGATCACATAAAACACTTAGCTGAATGTTTCGAAGTGTTGAATAAGTTTGGAATGAAACTAAACCCGGCAGAGTTCCATCTGGGGAATCCCTAGGTTATACAGTAACAAAGAGGGGGACTGAAGCCAATCTAACTCAAATAAACACCTTTCTAACGATGCCTCCACCAAGGAATCAGAAAGAAGTGCAGCGGTTAACAAGGAGAATCGAGGCACTTAACTGATTTATGTCTCGTTTAACCGATAGATGTCTGACAGGGGCCAAATATAACCCTAGATTTACTCTCTCAAATTAAGAGATCGATTGCAGCACTTAGGGGTCGAATCCATAAAGATTCTGAAAACTCACACAATAGATTGAACAGATTCGAGTTAAGCTAGACGAAAATAAGAAAAATAAAGTGATTAAAGCGCTAGACCTAAGGACATCAATTAGGAAAACTCATGAAAGTGAACTGGGCGGTTCCTAAATTAAGTCTAATGTGTTTGTGCGGTTCTTAAACTCGTACACCAATATGATATCTCATGCAACTCTCGCTGTGATGATATCTATCCTCTAAACAGAAGCAAACCAAATCTCTTTGCAAAATACCAATAAATAGAGTCTCTATGATAGCGCATGTATGATATGTTTTCAAAATTCCTAACTAACTCTCGCTGCGAATAGGCTGTTTGCTCATCTAAGATTAGTTCGGGGTATCAATAACACTCTCGTGTCTACCAATAATCCTACGGTACCAGTATTAGGGTGATCAATCCTAAAACCCAATTCAATTTTCCTTCATAAACCTTTTTGAAACCCTAGATCTAACAAGGTGACTACTTAGACATAGAAGATGAAACACAAATCATTGTCTGAATAATACTCAAAAAAATATAAAATAAGAAACAAGGGGAGTTCAGAATTCTTCTCTCTACAAAGTTTGAGATCTAAATCTTCTCTCCAATAAATCTCCTTGAAACTTACAATGAACTTCAAAAACTTAGAATTCTCAAAACTCTCTGAGACTTCTAAAACATAGTTTGACCTAAAAACACGATTATGAATGATTTATAAACTTTCGAAACTTCTGGGGCAAAAGTTGCAATTCTTGAAACTTGATAAAACTCGAAGGCTTCAATATCGTCTAGGTGATGTTGACCGACACAAGGGAACCGTGCCGATCGACGTGGACAGGAATATCCGTCTCCTTGTTGATTTGCTCAGCTACAAGCCTCCAAATGCTCCAAAGTGCTCATAAGGATCCATCTCGTGTTTGTACTTAATAAGACTCAATATATATACACAAGACTCCAAAACCAATACATATATCATGTCATAAAAGCATAAAATCCATGATATATTAATGTCTTATGTTTTACCAATTACTAAAGGGAAATAAACATTTCGCGTGGGATGATAAATGTGAGGACACTTTTAAACAGCTGAATTCATACCTAACTACCCCACCAGTCCTTTCTAAACCCGAGTCCGGAGAAAGATTATTTTTGTATGTGTCTATTTCGGAGCATGCAGTTAGTGGATTCATTGTCCGGGAAGACAGAGTGGAACAGCGGCCAATTTATTACGTAAGTAAAAGTTTGACCAGCCCGGAAACTCGTTATTCTATGATGGAAAAACTAGCACTTGCAGTGGTAGTTTCGGCTCGAAAATTAAGACCCTATTTCGAGTCGCATCCAATAGAAGTGTTGACATCTCAGTCACTACGGACTATCCTGCATAGTCCAAGTCAGTCCGGACGATTAGCAAATTGGGCAATCAAATTAAGTGAGTATGACATCGAGTACAAAAATCAAACCAGTGCCAAAGCTCAGATATTAGCCGATTTCGTAACCGAATTACATGTCAGTAGTACAGAGGTCGAATCTACCGATAAGGTGTGGAAGCTCAACGTTGATGAGTCCTCTTCAAGGCAAGGATCTGGGGTAGGAGTTAGCTTAGTAACCCCTACTGGTGAAGTAATCGAGCAATCTTTCCACCTTGGATTTCCTGCTTCAAATAACAAAGGAGAATATTAAGCATTATTAGCTGGACTTCGCCTCGCAACTGAAGTAGGAGCTCAAGAAACAATAGCATACAGCGATTCCTAGCAAATTGTGAGTCAGTACAAAGGTGAGTATAAAGCAAAATATTCAAGGGTGGAAGCATATTTGGAGCTTATCAAGAAACTCGCATAAAATTTCGATACTTTCGACTTAGTTCGGATTCCACGAGGTGAAAACACTGTAGCTGATGCTCTTGCTGCATTAGCCTCCACATCAGATCCAACCCTAAAAAGGGTTATTCCAGTTGAATGCATTGAATCTCAAAGTATTAGCACAGGAAACAAGAGTATGGCGATAGCCCTATCTCGTTCTCGCATCTAGACTTTCCCGAGTCCTTCAAGCAGTGATCAGCTATCCCAAAGTAAACCCCCAAAACAACAACAAGGTTGCCCGCCTAAGGTTTCTGAACCTACAGTTGTGTCAGATAAAGTCGAGGTACTGACACCCGAATTCGAACTGATTCCAACAGTACAACCTGCTGAAAACACCCAGTCACCTATAATTATTGAAGCTGATGACCTGATGGGTAATTCCGACAAGGTGCATGAAGATTGCTATGATGATGAATCTGAAAAGATGCAATTATGATACCAAGAAATCAATAAGATATTCTCACTAACGATTAGGGGGCTGACTGGAGGACTCCTATAAAAGATTATATCTGAACCGCTGTACTTCCAAAGGAGAAGTGGGATGCTAGGAAGTTACAAATCGTTAGAACGAAGTATTGTTTGATAAAGGATTCACTATTCAAACGAGGTGCTAGAGATCCATATTTATTGTGTGTTCATGGCTCAGGGGTTGAGGTAATTATTAGTGAAGTTCACGAATGACTTTGTGGAAATCACGCGTCAGGACGATTGATGGCTTTTAAAATTAAGCGGTTAGGATATTATTGGCCAACCATGATCATGGATAGTGTTAGATATTCTCAGCGATGCATGAAATGTCAACAGCACGCTCCGCTCATTCATCAACCTTCAGAACTTCTGTCGTCAACTGCGGCTCCTTACCCGTTTATGCGATGGTCGATGGATATTATCGGACCGATGCATAAATCAACCCGAGGTGTGCAGCATCTTCTTGTTCTAACAGACAATTTTCCAAGTGGATAGAAGCAGATGCTTACATCACAATTAAAGACTCGGTGGTAAAAACCTTTTATTGGAAAAATATTATTTGTCGCTATGGAGTTCTTTCCGAAATTCACACAGATAATGGTTCTCTGTTCATATCTAAAGATTTCGAGGACTTTATATCAGCATGGGGAATAAAAATGAGTTACTCGACCCCGCGGTATCCACTAGGGAACGGACAAGCAGAAGCTGCGGACAAAACCATACTGAGTAACTTTAAGAAGCGACTTGGTTCATACAAAGGGGGATGGTACGATAAGCTCCAACCGGTTTTATGGGCATAACGAACTACACCACGGAGATCTAGTGGGGAAACTCCTTTTTCATTAGTCTATGGAATGGAGGCCGTGGTTCCAGCCGAGCTAAACGTCCCCGGACTTCGATTTACCGATCTCCCTAGTAACAAACCTCGTAATACACAAATGATGGAAGACGCATTGGATACTATTGATGAACAATGAGATCAAGCTTTAATTCGACTCCAAAACTATCAGCAAACAATTGCTTGGTACTATAACTCAAAATTAAAGAACCGCCCCTTCAAGTTGACAATCTATTTTTGCGTAAAGTATTTGAAAATACTAAGGAGGTCGGAGCTGGGAAGCTTGGAATCAACTGAAAGGGTCCATATCAAGTAATTGAAGTAGTTCGTAACGACGTTTATAAGTTAGCAGATCAGGATAGAGTCCCAGTTCGGAGGCTGTGGAATATATTGAATTTAAAGAAATTTTATTCATAAAGTATAATAATATTTTAATGAACTACGATTTAGCTTGATCCCAACATGGGTACGTAGGCAGCTCGTTTTCGAGCCCAGCTGTTATTTAATAAAAAATTGAAGGTTTTTTGGTTTCATTTTATTTTGATGTTCGAAGCAGCAAAGCATTTCGAAAGGGAGAGAAAAAAACAATAGTGAGGAAGGATCAAGCACGATCAATCTTTTTGCAAAAAATCTTGGCTCCTTGCCCAGCTAGATCCACTATCCCACGAACATATGGCGGCATGTAATGACGGAACTCTTCAAAGTTGAGTTCGATCCAGTCCGATGGATGCGCTTCAAGGATGCACATTTCTCGAGAAATCTGAAACTGTTTCGTGTCCATTTCCCAAATTCCCGACCTCAGGGAACTCCTCTCCCGTTCCAGCTCTTTGTGTTTATCAACTAACTGTTAAGAAAATGATTGAAGTTTGGCGATTGGGGCAAAAGAGAAGTTTGAAGAAAGCTCAATTACGTACCTTTTTCATAAACCTCATTGCTGTTTTTTGAACATGAGGAGTTAGTTGTTTGATCAAACCGCAAGGAATGGTCATCGGAGTTCCCCATCCGAAGGGACGAGCAACAGAGCCGCCTTCGGAGTTAAGTGATGCGGCTGGATCATCATGGAAGCATACTATAGTTGTTACAGACATACCTGTATGTTTCGGACAATGATACTCGGAAGCCATTCTAGGACTAAATTTAAAGCAATAGAAAAAGCAGAGAATTTTGAAGCGTAGGAGGAATGAAGAATTTGGAGTTCTTGATCTAGGCTTTATTGCAAGGTGGTAGGAGAATCATGCCGGATTATGTGCCTAGTAATCATCAAATAACGGATCTAATTACCATAAATAACGTGAATCAAGATTTGGCATGGTGATCGAGCGTATTACGAGGGATAAATGCAGCGTATGCATTAAAGAGAAATTGAATTCGCAAAATAAATAAAAATTTTTTTTAAAAGATAGTAGTGGGCCTTGGCCCAACAAGTTAATTTTTAAAACATTTAGGTTTTAGGCTCAGGAACACTTTCCGTCATTGCCATGTCATCTTCAGGAACAGTCTCTTCTTTCGGCTCCGATGACAAACCTTCACTCGGTGCGGAGCCCAGCTCGATTGGTGCAGAGTTCGGAGCACTCTCCTACCTGGCTGCCAACTTTTTCGCCCTCAATTCTAGAAGATAAGAGCGAAGATAAGAGTGAAGATAAGAGCGAAGCTCTTCGGGAATAGGAACGATAGAATTAATACCATTTCTTTCCCATGTAAGAGGATGACTCTCCAAACGACGAACCGTCTTCTCAATCTTCTTGTTCAGAGATATCCTTTTCTTCCTATATTGTTGATGATCACCGCATGCGCCGTAGTGCTCAATAGGAAGCTGAAAATTAAGTAAATTAAGAGAATTTTCACGGACAAACCATGTTCATGAAAGTCATGGCCTTTTCTCTCTCTTTTCCGGTGAGAGAACTGATGAAGTGGGGAATACGAACCCTGCTTTGAGAGAATCCGTCACCCGAGGCTGGGGGAGGGCTCTATGGAGAGTCGGAATCAGAGGCGTAGTGTGGATAGTATCCAAAGGTATCCATGGTGAAGAGGATGTTGATGAAAAAAAGAGAAAACGTGAAGAAGAATAAAGAGAGTTACAACGATGATGGAATAGAAATAAAGAGGGAGTCAGAGGAACGAAGGGGATATGATGAAATCCCAAGCGACAGAAAATTAATGATGGTGATTATTGCTTCTTTAAAAGTAGAAGCAAGTTTTGAAACTCGAGAAAATCTTGGTGATACATGCTACATGAAATCATTAAAACCTAGGAAGATGCCCTAAGTAGGAAAATTAGTGAAACTGGGCCCAATAATAATTTTCTTTAAAAGGAATGGGCCCAATTGTTTTGGACAAGTCAATTCCTGATACCGAATGAAAATCATATAATCAGTTCGCGTACTTTGCAAACCCGATCAGATAATAAGTCTTATCAAAAAAAGCATATAAGAATCAACTTCTTTAAAAAAACAAAAGGTCAATAGTGAATTGAAATAAATTTTGGGGACATATCTCGAGCGTGTGGACGCAGCGACGTGATTTTTAAAAAGTTTAAATAAGATCGACCCTTGAAGGGTTTTCAACCATCATAGGAGCAGATTCCGTTGGAGGAGTGATTACAACGTACATATCCGAAGGACCACCATCAACATTTTTTTCCAGAGGCATCTCCTTTTGACAGACTTCCGATTCAGATGAAGTAGCATTAGGAAGAGTATCTTCGTGCACATCCTGAACAATTTAAGAATACCAATCTTTAAGTCGAGCAAGGTGGTCATCTGAAATAAAGAATAGATTTGACCCAAATTGATTGAATCGTACCTTATCAGAAGGACCAGCTGGGGAAACAAGGACTTCAGCAGGAGACAATAAGGTTTGGTCGGCAGGCAGATCAAAGTTAGGCTCAGAAAGAGGAGGAGCGTCTGCAAAAGCAATAGCAAACTGCTCCTGATCCAGCAGAACGACAGCAAAATTATTTAGCTCGGAGGATAACTCAGTCAGCGAACTTGTCAACTCGGCGATCTCCTCATCCGGGTTAATTTTACCTTCTTTTATTTTCTTAAGGAGAGCTAAGTTACTTCCAACTTCATTGACGTCGGCCTGAAGGACGGCACGTGCTTCAAGAGAATTAACGTATTCAGAAAGCCGGTTTAGCAATACTTTGCCATTCTCTTTAACCACTTTTCGGGCCAAACTGGCAGTCTTTTGGATGTCGTGATCATGGAACTTCAGAAAAGTGTCGTATTTCAGAGAAGTCTCTTCAAGCTGTTCTTGTGCTGCAGCCACCTCACGTTTGAGTCGCTGATTTGAAGCTTGCAGAGCATTATGTTCCGAACAAAGAACAGAACATTTCTCTTTGTAACCCTTCATAAGGCTCTCAGCTGCAGCACAGGTGACCTCTAATCTCCCTTGAGTTCGTTCCGTTCTTTCCTTGAACGCTCAATCATTGCCATGTCTCTCTCCTTTAGATCGGATATAGCCTTTTGGTGGTCTGCGGTCATCTTTGCAATGATTTCAGTCTCCATGGAGGATGACATGCCGTAAATGATTTGTTTGTAATAACAAACCATATCATTAAAATTAGCAAGAGCCTGCGTAAGTAAATGAATTAGGAGGTATATAAGGAAATGGAAAAATAATGATGAAAAATGGCAATAGGGATGAAACCGAGTACTTGGCTTGTGTGACGAGCATGGTTCACAAAGATTTTGCGCGAACCGGAGCGCCATTTATCAAATGGAGGAAGAATGGCACTACCACAGTGTAGAAGATTCCTAAAGACCTCGACCATTTTTGTTGCCTCTAAATACAGAAAATATGTATATACATAAACGCATAATGAGAAAATGAAACAGGATAAGAGCTCGTAGAAGTACGAGGGATACATACCCAGAGTGACTACAAGACAACCAGGTAAAGAGATGGATTTCCCCTTAGAAGAGCTGGGTGCAGCCGGAGTCCGATTGCTAGGGTTACCAGGAGGAGGAGGCGGAAGTATGTCATTTGTAATCCAGATTTTCTTCAGTAGCTTCAAAGTTTACTTCTGCTGGATCTTCACCACCATTGCTTCCCGGAGTCATGTTCATTGGATGAACAGCATCAACAGATTCCACATCTTTCACAATGAAAGCTTGACCATTCATGGTGGGGACTGTGTCGACGGTCTCGACGTAGAAGGTCATGGAGGTGTTTTTAAACCTAAGTTTAATTCTTCTTTTAGGGATACTAATTGAGGCTCTGGATGTTGCCAGAAAAGGTCTGCCAAGTATAATTCCTTTCCATTGTTCATCCAATGCAAGGACAACAAACTCTACTAGCGCCTAACTTCCATTAAGCTTGACACGAATGTTTAAGAGTTTCCCTACTTGTTTTCTTGATGTACCATGAGCCATCTTAATTTCCATGGTAATTGGTTTCATGGTGAGCAACCCTAACTTCTTAGCTTGGCTGAGTGACATCATGTTAACGCTGGCTTCAGTGTCAATTAGGCTGTTCTTAAAGCGATACTGCCTTATAGTGACTGCGAGACTAAACCTTCCGGGGTCCTCTAATTTCGGAGAAGTTCTTCTGGCATCTTCTTGCTAAATTCCCCTTGAAGAAAATCAGCTGCTTCTTGCATAGTTGTCTTTCCAGCAATTATATCTCTCATTGAATCCATGATCTAGGGATCATTGATTTAACTTTCATGAAAGGCAATCTCACCCTCATCTAAGTGATTACATGAGTTATCCTTTTCTTGCATCTTAGGGTTTGCTTTTTCAGGTGGATGTGGGTTAACTCTTCCAATCCCTCCTTAATTCTCATTAGTTTCCATGTTCTCAGCAGAGTTCATCTCTCTAGGTGGCTGCAAGGTTGGTTTTCTAAACTCTTTGTGATTTCTGAAATTTATTAGGATTTTATTAAGCACTGGATCTCGAAATCGTGTCCGCGAGGATCGATCGATCTTAACCCAGCGATAACACCACTCTAGACAGGGTACTCGACTAGGCACTCGAGTGAGCACTCTAGACAGGCTACTCGACCAGGCACTCGAGTGAGCACTCTAGACAGGCTACTCTACCTCAGCATCACAGGCTCACTGGACTTTACCACCACCTGCATACTCGAGAGACCACTCGACTACCCCACTCGACTGCTGGGTTGAGTGGGCACTCACCGAACTTTTCTCCTAAAAACTCGCAAAATGTAATAAGCGCTTTAGACTAGGTATAAAAGCGCCTCATTAAACCTAATTAGAAAGGATCAAATAGCGTCGCTTTGGCTTAGTAAATTTTAGGTTTAGCTCTCGTTTTTCTCACTCTTGTTCTTGTTGTTCTTCATAATTTTTCATTTTTCTGCAACTTTGTAACTTTGATAACTTTTTATAAAATCAGTACTTGCATTTTATTTCTTCTCCAACCTTGCTCACGAGATCATAGGCTATCACATATGTCAAGCTTAGGTATTTCTGGGTTTCGGACCCCAGCCATGATCACAGTGTGTGAGTAGTAAAGTTGGGATTTTTGGGGATGGATTAGGGTAGCTTCTCTCTGTTTTGTTATTGCTTAGATAGTTTGATCATCACTCAGTTTCTACTCCCTCTTGGATGAGTGATTTTAATGCTTGTTCTCCCCTGATCAAGGAGAACATAATTTTAGATGGTCTCATGAGCACGAACCATACCTTGAGCCATTAGATAGACTTTTCTGGGGTTTAGAGTACACTAGCATGACAGGCGGGAATACTTACCACTATACTACAATTGATTAGAAACTCTGTATTTTGTCTCTCTAGGCTTAGGTTGATTGCTTGGCTGTCTGTCTCTGCTTCGAGTGGCTAAAATCTAAGTTTCAATTTGGCGCCGTTGCCAGTTTTGAGAGTTTTTGTCTACACAATTAGTTGTTTAAGGCTTACTAGATCAAGTCTGTTACTTTTGAGATCTGAGTACTGATTTGGTTTTGAAATTTTGTCTATTTTGCATCAGGTACTGTAGCACTCGATCCCCACTCGACCTTACCACTCGAGTACTTGATCAAGTCACTACTCTCTGAATGCAAACGCGTTCTCAAGGCAGCCAACCAGCATACTTGTCAAGCCACACCTGCACCTGCTACCCCCCCCCCCCCCTCATTCCTGCACAACCAGTTCGAGAGACACCAGTGGTCATGGCAGAACAAGTTCCTCAGCCTAGGGTGATTGGAGCAGGAGATGCTCCAAACACTCACTCTCCGAGGCAGAGAATTGTAGCCCTGCAGTCAACAACAATAACTTCAAGATCAAGACGGGTTTGATCTCCATGGTCCAGAACCACAAATTCCATGGACTTCCTATGGAAAACCCGCTTGCTCATTTAGACCAGTTTGATAGACTGTGCGAGCTCCCCAAGATCAATGGAATCTCAGAGGACAGCTTCAAGCTATGCCTCTTTCCATTTTCTCTTGGTGATAAGGCTTTCCACTGGGAACGAGCACTGCCTCAGGGTTCTATAACCACCTGGGAAGACTGCAAGAAGGCTTTCTGCTGAAATTCTTCTCTATATCAAAGACTGCCAAGTTCAAGAACGAAATCTCCAGCTTCACTCAGCGGACCAATGAGAGTTTCTCTGAAGCATGGGAGAGGTTTAAGGAGTACACAACGCAGTGTCCTCACCATGGTTTCACCAAGGAGTCTTTGCTCAATACGCTCTACAAAGGGGCAAGCCCGAAGATCAAAATGCTATTGGATACAGCCAGTAATGGAAATTTCTTCAATAGAGACGTAGTCACTGGCTGGGAGCTAGTCGAGAACCTTGCAGTCTCTGATGGAAACTACAGTGAAGACTTCGACATATCAGTTAGACGACCAACTTCATTTTCTGATAAGACCAAGTAGGAGATCCAGTCTCTTAGTGAGAAACTTAACAAGCTCATCCCGGCTCATCAGAAATCTGTGAACTTTGTTGGTGAAGTTTTTACTACTCAGGCTCAGGAAGGTGAAGATGATCAGGTTGAACAGATCTTGTACATACAGAATCAAGCTGGCTTCAACAGAGGGTACATCAACTATAGGAACAATCTTAATCTCTCCAATAGGAATCCCAGCGTAGCCAACCCTCAAGATCAAGTCTACCATACTTAGAACCCAGGCCAAAACAAGCCTTTTGTGCCAACAGCTCCAGCCAATCCACCTGGATTTGCTCCAAGACCACCTCAGCCAGCTGATGGTGACCTTAAGCCTCTTCTACTCCAACTTCTTCAAGGCCAGAATACTGCTACTCAAGAGACGTCAAAGAGGTTCACTGAACTCAGAACCCACATCGATTGCTCTTATGATGATTTGAACCATAAGATTGAGGTTCTTAACAGCAGACTGAAGTTTGTTGAGTCCAGCGCTGCATCAGCCTCTACTAAGACCACATGCCAACTTCGTGGAAAAGTTGTGCAGAACCCTAAGGAACCTGTAACTCTCTATGCAGTAAGCACAACACCAGCTCTCCATCTTCTTCCTTTCAAGAAGAAGTTTTCAAACATCACTGGGGACATATTGGCTCGAGCACTGTAGCACTCGACCACCCACTCGAGTGAGTGGTTGAGTAGGCACACCCGAGACTGCAAAGGAAAAGCGCATAATGGATCTGCATGCGATGATGACAACTCCTTTCCCAGAATAGTTCAAAGCTGAGATCAAGAAGGACTATGCTATTATGTTTGAGGAAGAGCTATCAGAGCTTGAAGCTAAAATTACTTGGGATGAAGCTGTGAAGTCACTTGGATCTTTTGACAGTGGTTTGAGAAAAAGAGCCTTAAAGAAAATTCTAGATAAGAGGGCAGCAGCTGCTAAAGCCTATGAGTGTAAAATGATGACTCAACAGAAAGTAGTAGTGCAAAAGAAGCTGAAGGATCCTAGATCTTTCACAATACCCTGCACCATCAGAAACCAGACTTTCCAGAATTCTCTCTGTGATCTGGGTGCTTCAGTCAGCATAATGCCATTGTCTATGGCAGGAAAGCTGGGGTATCACAAATTTCTGCCAAGCACCAGGTCTCTAGTCCTAGCTGACAGAACCATCAGATTTCCCCATGGCTTGCTAGAGAATGTCCCAGTGAGAGTAGGAAACATGGAGATCCCTACTGACTTCATAGTGATGAAGATGGAAAAAGAGCCAATAGATCCCCTCATACTATTCAGACCATTCTTGGCATCCTCTGGAGCTGTTATTGACACCAAAAGTGGTGAAATAGTTCTTCAAACCGGTAATGACTTGGTGATGTGTTTTGACACCTCTTTCGGCTTGAAGAACCCCGCTTTCAAGAGACAGCTTTTCTACATGGAAGAAGCTGAGCGCTATGAAAAGACAAACTTTGGAAAGTTTGAACAGTACTCTCAGACCATCCAGACCTCCAGGCTTCACAGTCACCATGGGTAGTCACTATGATGAAGCAGTGCACAAGTTTGATGCGTTTATAGCAGAAGGTGACTCTGATGAAGACAGCACTAGGCACACTCGACCTGTCCACTCAACTGCTAGGTCGAGTGACCACTCGAGTCATCATCAGAGAGCACAACCGACCCCTACGAAACCACCTGGTTCGATTTGGTATTCGGACCAGGAATTTTTTGTACAGGGAAGAGCAAATCAACATACCCACTCACAACACCATCATCAGCACAGAGCACAATCCTTGCTCTACAAGGTGTTATTGTTGAGTTGGCAGAGAAGGTGGAAAGGCTTGAGAAGGAAGTCTTGAAGCTCAAAGAGGCTCAACAAAATCTCGAGGCTATCAAGCTCAAGAAGCTCAACAAGCCCCACCAGAGATGGGAAGAAGGAGGCCCAAGCCACCATGAATGAGTGATAGCTTCTATCATGCTATCATGGCATCAACCTTCATTGTGGAGAAGCCGAGTCAAGAGGAGTCAACACAGCCTCTCAAAGACCTTCCACCAGCCTAAAAAGAGTGAGAGTCAAGCTAAGTGACTTTAAACAAGCTCACTTGGGAGGAATTCTCATGTTTATCATTGTATATACTAGCTTTGATTTATCTTATGTCTTTCTGAATATTGTTATTTTTAATGTGTTTTCTTAGTGTTTTGAGTTTCAAGAGAGGATAGGAGCTGAGTATGAGTCATGGAGTTTCAAAAGGGTCAGCCGAAATTTGAAAAGTCACTTGACCACACCACTCGACCCCCAGGTCGAGTGGCCAGGTTTTTTCTGAAATCTCAACTTTTAATCTAGGCCATTCATTTGAAATCACTCTATCATTTAATACCCACGCGATCCACCTTCTTCTTCTTCCCCATTATTCACGATTTTCATCTCTCTAAAAAACGCAAAACTCTCCAACTTCTCTCTAAATTTTTTTATTAAAATCTTCAAAGTTTTCAACCAAATTTCAATCATGTCTCACTACTCTAGCAATTCCAAAACTCACTTGTAAGTTTTTAAACCCTTCGAACCCGTTATTGCAAAAATCCGGGTTCGAATTTTTTTTTGAAATTTTCTGAAATTTCTTGACTTACATTTAGTTAAAATCGACTGATTAGAGTAGCATAAGGAATCGGAAGAAGTATGCATTGATTTCTATGGTTGAAATTGCTTGAAATCGAAATTTTGTTCTTAGTAGTGCACTTGAACATTTTCAAAAAAATTTGTAACCTTAGGACAAATTTCGGTTTAGCTATTGATTGTTTGATAATTGGAGAACCCACATTGATCATCATTGTTGAAATTGAACAAGTTTAGAAATTTTTGAAATCATACATATAAAAAAAATTGCTTTGGAACTTGATGAATTTGGAAAATTTTTGAGCCTCAGTTGTTTAGATCGCTAGGCTTGAAACTGAATGTATATGATTGTTAATTTAGTTACTCGATCAAAGCACTCGATTGGGTCAATTCGGGCAAAATTTTATTTGGAAAAATTTTGCCCACTCGACCACACCACTCGAGTGGCTGGGTCTAGTGGTCCAAATTTTTGCTAAATTTTTGATTTGTGAATTCGTTTCAGGAGCACTGGCACAACAAGGACAAGGGCAACAAGAAGCCAAACCGCAGCAAGAGCCACTCGACCATCTGGGTCACGGCAAGACAAGGCTAAAGGCAAGAGAGTTCAAGAAGAAAAATCAGTGAGAATGAACAGTGAGAAGGAGACTGGTTTTGAGAGTTCATTGGATATCCAGGCTGAGACCTCTGAGGAAGCTAAGCTCATATCCATCCTATAGAGGGTGAAATTCCTTAAGACTAGGTACCCAGATCGCCCCACTATGCAAGCTTTGGGAATTTGCAGAGAGGTGGGGAAGCTCTATGAGTCTGCTGACATCGTGGGACTCACCCACAGCCCTCGTGATGGTTTCAAGACTGAGACCTGCCATTTCTTGGCAATAGTGGATCTCCACCTCTATGAGATGAGAGGCATGGCTGGTACAGCAGATATGGGGCATGTTAGCTTCAGAGTCAGAGGGATAGACTATCAGCTACCCCTCAGTGTGGTCGACATCTTGTTTGACTTCCGCAGAGGAACAGGGCAAGCCCAGGACTTTGAGAAGAAAGAGCTGAATGAGTTGTGGCTAGCGCTTTGGAGGAAGGGAGATCAGGCACCCTGCAGTGAGATACCTCCACAGGACTCTCGCAAACACAATGTTTGTGAAGAAGGCCACAGGGCCAGTGAATGAGAGTGAGTTGAAGATACTAGACAAGGCTCTTTGCGACTACCTCATCTACTCATCTGAGGAGAACCGAGCCAATGGGATTGAGATGCGAGGAGATAGAGCCTACACAGGTAACTCCATCGTTCTGGTGAGACACCTCATGAGCTATAGAGCTACTGCCATCAAGAATAATAAGATGCTGAACAAGGCAGAGTTCACGGTGGGAGGGATAGTTACCCTATTTTTAGAGGCTGCTGGAGTTGAGCTCATATCAGCGCCTACATCATACACTCTGATGGACTTGGATCACATGAACGATACTCAGACTATTGGTGCAAAGGTTGGTGAGAAGTACATCTACAACTTCTCACATCCCAGGAACAGCAAGGCTAAGACTTTGCTACCTTATGGAGGTCTAGCCAAGCTCTATGCAGAGGACGGTGATTGTAGTATTCCCTTTGTACCACCAGTCAGAGATCTCTACTTCTCTGATGAGGGAGTTAGACTCGAGGAATATGAGTCATTTTGGGACTTCATATGGAGTGTGCAAGCTCCAGAGAGGTTTTAATTTAAGGAGACAGAGTGCAAAAGCCTCAAGGAGGCTAACCATAAGATCTCCACACTTCAGAAGTAGTGCAAGTGGCAGGATAAGCAATTCAGAAAATTCAAGAGTGGAATGAATGCCACAATGAAGGGGATCACCAGCCGTTTAGCAGCAGCTGAGAGGAAGTTGAGTGCTGGCTCATCGAGAAGGACTTCGGCTGAGCAGAAGGAGAGAAAGAGGCGCCCAGATCACCTCATAGAGGATCTAGAGCATTCATCCCCAGACGAAGCCACTCAACCACCTGGGTCGAGTGAGCCACTCGAATGCTACCAGTGATTCAACCCGAGTGCACCTGTCGATCCTTACCCACGCTATGATCAGGGCGCATAGCTTCCACCTTACCCGGGGTACTACCACAGTGAGCCATTCGACCATGCTGGGTCGAGTGCATGATACATGCCATACCACTCAACTGCTGGGTCGAGTGGACCACTCGAGTCACACCCCGGAGTTGATCCTCTCACCACCACAGTTCCAGCCTACACTCAAGAGAGCATGGAGGCTAACACAGATGCCTTCTTCACTCCACAAGAATGAGGTACCACCCCACTTCCTTATCATTGTTTATATCATTGCATATTTTGTTCTCTTTTGTTTTAGTCTCTCAAATCATCTCTTGAATTCATTTTACGCAAGGGACTGTGTAATTAAAGTTTGGGGGAGGGTTTGAGAGACGTATTTGACATATTTTCTTATTTTCTTGTTCAAATTTGCATCATCTATGTGCATTGAAAAAAACCTAAAAATTTGAAAATTTTCAGAAAACTATTTTACAAAAATAGAGTGTCATGTAGTTGCATTATCATTTTAGGATTGAGTTTTAGAAATTTGCTTAGGATTATACATATGCATAGGGGATAATGATGAGTGAAACCGTACAAAGCTTAAGAACCAAACATATAATTTCAATGCCACAGTTATAAGTTGTCTAATGGATTCACCTAAGTTTGAAAATTAAGGCTGCACCTTGCTTTGAATTTAGATTGAGCACTCTCACTTGGTTAAAGCTTACTGTGATTTGTCAAACTATCCCTATGAATTAGAACCTAATTTGAAAAAACTTAATAATTATGATATGCTCTAAAACTTTAACTCATGGATACCTCAAAATACTTGGATTTTCTTTAACATTTTACCACTCTTGCTAATCCAAGTAGCTGTCTCCACCATTGAGACAATTCCACAAAAACCAAAACCAAAACTTCATTTCAGACCATACATTATTTTTGAGTGAAGTGAAGCATATTTCAGGATTGAATTAGAGAGAAAGTGTTAGGTTTTGCCGACAGGAGTAGCCTCTCATGTAGTCTCTAGTTCACAATTTTTGAACCAGATTTAGGTTAAGAGTTTGAATAAGTTGGGGTTTGAGTGTGGGAAAAGAAAAGAAAAGAGAAAAAGAGTTTGCTAAAATTAATAAGTCTTTGGAGAGGATAGGGTAAAAAAATATGAGTCTAGTAAAGGATTTGGAAGAAAAAAATAAAAGTTGGCTTAGTAAAAGAAACAGAAAAAATCGTATAGTAGCCACTCGACCAGACCACTCGAGTGAGTGGTCGAGTCATAGCTTAGTGAAATCAAAAATCTCAAATCCGCTAGTAGTAAAAAGTAAAGTATCTTCTCCTCAGAAGAAAACAGAAAATCGGTCCTTGAGTCAAAAAAATGAAAAAGAAAAGTTTTAAGCACAAGGGTAGAACTAGGATGAAGTTTATGGGATTTTAGAGTTAGGACAGTCATTTGGTTCTTCATGGGTAGATGATAGTCTGCTTCTGTATGCACCAGTTGGCTCTACTTTTAGCATTCTCTTATAATTCAATCCATTTCATTTAGAGATCTTGATTCATGCACTTAAAACCAGAGGAAGAAGAGATCATTTTTTATCTCTTAAAACTTGTCCCTCAACCAAATGAGTTACAGTTATTGTATATCATGATTCACCAGTTCGTACTTAATCAATGTTAAAGGGATAGTTTGCTTTGAATGTTTGCTTGGGGCTGAGTCTTAGTGTTGAATTTGATGTGATGAGTATGGCTAAAGCTTTTAAGTAGAAATTCTCTGAATTGCATTTTAGAACTAATAACTGTGACATTGACATTAGAGGTTTGCTTAGTTTGCTTAGGTTCTGAGTCCCCACTTTTCACACTACTCCTTTCATCTTATCCTTTCTATTTGCTTGAGGGCAAGCAAATGATAAGTTTGGGGGAGTTGATAAAGCAACTTTTATACAGGTTTTTACCAGCTTTTTATCATGCCTTAGAGTAGATTTTATCCATTGTTTATACCATTTCGTGCATTTATCCTTCATATATGATGTTTAATATTTCTATATAGGCATTGCATGCATTTTTCATATTTGGGGTCTTATTAGGTACTTATGGAACATATGGAGCATACTTGGATTTTGGCTCATGGAGTGAAGATGTGCAGTCAAACCCTATGGAGTCGAGTGAAGATTGCAGAGTAGACATATGGCTCACTCGACCAGGCACTCGAGTGAGCACTCTAGAGAGGCTACTCGACCAAGCACTCGAGTGAGCCCTCTAGACAGGCTACTCTACCTCATCATCACAGGCTCATTGGACTTCCACACCACCTGCCTACTCGAGATACCACTCGACCATCCCACTCGACTGCTGGGTCGAGTGGGCACTCACCGACTTTTTCTCCTAAAAAATCGCAAAATGTAATAAGCGGTTTAGACTAGGTATAAAAGCGCCTCACTAAACCTAATTAGAAAGGATCGAATAGTGCCGCTTTGGCTTAGTATATTTTAGGTTTAGCTTTCGTTTCTTTCTCTCTTGTTCTTGCTGTTCTTCATAGTTTTTCATTTTTCTGCAACTTTGTCACTTTGATAATTTTTTATAAAATCAGTAATTTCATTTTATTTCTTCTCCAACCTTGCTCACGAGATCATAGGCTATCACATATGTCAAGCTTAGGTTTTTCTGGGTTTCGGACCCCAACCTTGATCACAGTGTGTGAGTAGTAAAGTTAGGATTTTCGGGGATGGATTAGGGTAGTTTCTCTCTGTTTTATTATTGCTTAGATAGTTTGATCATCACTCAGTTTCGACTCCCTCTTGGGTGAGTGATTTTAATGCTTGTTCTCCCCTGATCAAGGAGAACATGATTTTAGATGGTCTCATGAGCACGAACCATGCCTTGAGCCATTAGATAGACTTTTCTGGGGTTTAGAGTACAATAGCGTGAGGGTGGATGCATCAGACATTGATTTATGTCATGACTCCACCTATTCACTTGTTATGAACTCTTCTCAACTTGAATAGACTGATTCTTCATGCCTGATCCGACTCCTCACACTATACTGACTAGATTGGGTCTTGGGGCTCTCTACCACGAACCGTGGATTGAGCTGGCTATGAAGTCTGTTGTCTAGGGTAGTCATGTGGGAAATTTCTAGTTGATAGCTGCAATAGAACAGAGTGTTTGCGATCCTATGATTTCCATCCCTAGATTCCCTGTTTTTCCCCATAGTTCACAGCTTGTTTAGTATTCGTTCACTGTAGTTTTTCTCTGGTTTTACTGTAGCACTCGACCTCACCACTCGATCAGTGTGGTCGAGTTGTCCTAGTACTGTGATTTTTTCCTGTTTAGTTCCATGATGTGCTGAAGTGTGACAGACTTTGGTACCTCTAGTATCAATTAGGGTTTTTAGTAGATTTCTCATTTAGACTGTTAGTACCACACACTTTTGATAATTACTTGAATAGCTTGGCTTAATAATCTGTTAGTTGCTGTATACCACTCTTGATTGGTTTGACAAAGTTACTAAACACTTACCACTATACTACAATTGATTAGAAACCTTGTATTTGGTCTCTCTAGGTTTAGGTTGATTGTTTGGCTGTCTTTCTTTGCTTAGAGTGGCTAAAATCTAAGTTTCACCCGGATCGGTCGATCCTCTCCGATTTTTAAATTTCTATCGGAGGAGTAGGATCGATCGATTTCACTCTGCTCCTGATAGATTTTGGATCGATCTTTTCATCGAGAAATCAGTGGCTCTCATCGTCGAATTGATCGATCTCAGCGGGCATTTCCATAAAAAAATTCTCATATGCGAATAGACCAATGTACTTCAGATATTCTCAGGGATTGGTTTCAGGTTTCCCTAGGAGAGTCCCTGGTAATGCCTTAACCGTTTCGGCTGACCTTGCTACCTCGGTTTCCAATATCCTGACATGGGCATCCAAGGATTCAAGCCTCCCATTAAGATCATTGTACATATTATTAACTTTCAGGTTGATTTCTCCAGCAAAATTCTTCTGTCCTTCCATGATTTGCTGGAATAAGGACTCAATATTCCACATGGAACCAGCATTCTCAGACCGGGGGTTGAATTCTGTTTTACCATAACCAGCATTGTTTTGAAACTTCCCTTGGTTTTCAGTACACCGAGGTGAATAAAACTGATCACCAGGGTTCTCAACATTAGTACTGCGGTAGGACAAGTTAGGATGGTTCCTAAAGTTCAGGTTGAAACCCCGGTTTTGGTAGTTTCCCTGTCCACCGAGAAAGTTGATCTCCTCAATTTGATCTTCCTCATCATTGAACTCATCACTTTCCAAGAGATTAACATATCTTTTTTGAGCTCTCATCAGAATGGCCACCTTAGCATTAAGCTCCTCTATGATCTTATCACTCGCTTGAGTGGGGTTGACTCTCCTATCATAGTCAGAAGATCTGTTAGAGTTGCTTTCTGCAAAGTTTTCATTGAGCTCCATGGCGTCCTTCAGTGTGTTGCTCATGAAGTCTCCCCTACTGGCTGTGTCCATAGCCATTTGGTACTTCATTTCTACTCCGTTATAGAAAAAGTTCATTCTGTCCGACTCGGTGTAGCTTCGAGGGGGATAGTCCCTTAGGTATTCCTTATAGCGTTCCCAAACTTCATAGAAGGACTCAGTACCAGCTTGGCGGAATGTGGCTATTTTTTTTTTTAGTGCTGCGGATCTAGCTTTGGTGAAGAACTGCTGTAACAAAGCATCTCGGCCTTCAACCCAGCTTGTGATAGATCTAGGACTCAAAGATTTCAGCCATCTATGAGCCTTATCAGCAAGGGAAAAAGAAAATAGTCTACAACGGAGGTAGTCTTGGGGGACTCCGTTGGCTTTGGTGGTACTACAGATCTCCTCAAAGATATCAATATGGTCCATTGGATTCTCGTTAGATAGCCCATGATGTTTAACCAGGACGATTATCTGAGGTTTAATCTCATAATCTTGCCTCTGGATTAGAGGGGGAATAATAGCAGATCGGTTCCTATAGTAGGCGTGCGGGGCATCTTGCTCACCTAAAGTAACCCTGCGCGGAGGAACTTGCAGTCCCAATACAACATTTACTCTCACCCCAGGAGCTCCGGCATCATTGAGAGGTCCTTGATTAACCCAACCCCCTCTCTGCCGGACTGCCTCTGCATCCTCACCATCAACAACAGGGGGAGTATTTCTTAGGTTATTAGGATCAGTTATACTAACCTTATCTTTTGCTTTCCTTGTGGTTTTGTTCTTCTTTGTTTCCTTGATCTTCCTTGTGGACTTCCTTGTCAACTCCTCTATTCTCAAGTCTTGTAGATATTTAGAAGCCTTGCTCCTTAATTGCATACACCTGAGAAGTAGAAGAAGTTTGAAAGTCAGATCCGATTAAGAGGCTCTGGGATCGGTCAATCTTGGAAGGGATTGGTAGATCTCGAGAGAAAAAAGACCGATCGATCAAAGAAGAATCGATCGATCTTGCACAAAGAAGGATTTGTCAATCTCGAAAGGGATCGGTCGATCATGCAAGAGTAGGATCGATCGATCTTATGTGGATCAGTTGATCTCAGAGACGAAAATTAAAAATAATGAAAATAAAATATCCTAGACTACGTCTAAATCGTTACATCTAAAGCTACAATTACTCCCCGGCAACGGCGCCACAAACTTGATGTGATATTTTTATGCATCATATTTTACCCAACCAATGGTTCCCGCAAGTGCACGGTTGTGTGCGGTAGTATAGTGGTGGGATCAAATCCACAGAGGTAAAGAGCACTATAGATATGTAGATCTAAACAGAGCTAGGATGAAAATATGGAAAAGTTTGTCACAAAAAGAAATCCTAATAAAGTCCAAATAAAATCTTTAAATAAGGAAATAAAATCAATTTAAAATAAATGTTGGGATCTGGGAAATAAATTCTATGATATATATAAGATCCATCCGTATAGATATCATCATCTACATCCAGAAAGCCGTCGCAGGGATTTAAATAAATAAAAAGACTATCTAACCGGATTAGCAATTAAATGATCTAGATTTAGATCACAAACATTGTACCAAAATAAATCTCATTTTAAGAGCAAATATTATTCTAGCATAAATCCGCTAGGACCCTATGATAGCATGTATTTTAGCAAGTTTGATAGAGTTCACTTGTAGATCCAGCTTCAACTCTTGGAAATCTGGAAATCAAGCCTACAAACTATAGACTTCGGGTAGAATAACCAAAGCTAGCTGTATTAAAACCCTATGAATCATTTGATAGATTCGTCAACCTAACAAAAACATTTGTTTCATAGAAGTAGAGATCTAATAATCATAATTCTAATCTATAACAATAACTTAACTAAACATTAAATCCCTTTGAATAAATCCCATCTCCCAACATGCAGATCTACTCAACCATGGCAATAGGTTGATGGATCATGATGTGGTATGGTTTGAAATGCAAAGAAAGAGATGAAAACATAGTGTAGATCTGAAAATGCAATGGAAAATATTATAGATCTGAGAAAAACCAATGTAAAAGTTTACAAATCTGAAATGAAAATGAAAATGACAAAGTAACAGTAAAAATCGTGTCTAGGTCTCTCTAGCCGCTCAGGAAATGTTCTCTTTTTATAGGGTGTCTTCTAGGTCAAAATTCGGAGTTAATGTGCGATATGGAGAATATTCGTGATCTCGATCGATCGATCTCTTTCCTCTGATCTGTGCCACCTCATAGATTCCTTTGACTGACCGATCTGCTTCAGGATCGGTCGATCCTCTTCAGGATCGATCGATCTAGAGTGTCTCCAAAATCCAATGATGTGTAAAAATGTCCAAAGTTGCTCCATTTTGCCCATTTTGCTCCAATGAAGTGAAAACCTGAAAAGACACTAAAACCGGCAAGAAGGACACAAAACCTAACTCTAGACTCAATAAAACATGTAAAAATAATAGTAAAAACTGGTCAAATAGAGACTCATCAGCATTCCCGTAATAAAGTCCATTGATATTGATTCCCACTTCCAAATTGGAATAGGAAGATTACAAAGTAAACCGGCTGGAACTTGATGCTCCGTCTTCTCTCTCTGACATGAATCACACTTAGCTACCCATATCGCCACTGACTTCTTCATGCTTGGCCAATGGTAGTATATCTTGATATCGTGATACACCTTGGTGCTTCCTGGATGAATGCTTAGTAAGGTATGATGCGCCATCTTTAAAATTTCCTTCCTCAACACGTCTCGATCTGGCACTGTAATCCTTTCGTGCAATCGTAAGGTTTTATCATTGGCTAGATGATAACAACTACTATTCTAGCCTTCTACATCCTTCAACTCCTCGATGATCTTCTGTAGATTCTCATCTTGTTTTTGAGCTTCGAAAATTTGTTGCAAGAGATTAGCGTGATTGATGGCTTGTACTCCCAACAGTCTATCCTCCTCTCCTTCTAATGCTAACAGCTACACTTTCCTGAATTCTTCTGACAAAGATTCCATCTCCTTTTCTGCACTAACGTGAGCTCTCCTCCTACTCAAAACATCTGCTACTACATTTGCCTTGTCTGGATGGTACTGAATCTTTAAATCTTAATCGGCTATGAATTCCATCCACCTTCTTTGTCATAAGTTGAGATCTGGCTGAGTGAACAAATATTTCAGACTTTGATGATCTGTAAACACTTGAACTTCTTCTCCGTACCAATAAGATCTCCATATTCTGAGTGCGAACACAACTGCTGCCATCTTTAAATCGTGTGTTGGATAATTCTCTTCATGCTTACGTAGTTGCCTCGAAGCATAAGTAAGACCTACTCGGGACGCATCTGTATCCACCAAATAAGGTTGACTTGGTTCTGGTAGAGCTAATATAGGTGCTGTCATCAAAGCATCCTTAAGCTTAGCGAATGCCTTCTCTACTTCTTCACTCCACTCAAATGGTACTCCTTTACCGGTAAGCCATGTCAAAGGTTTGGCAATCACCAAGAATCCTTTCACGAACTTCCTATAGTATCCTGCGAGTCTTAAGAAACTCCTCACCTCTGTAACTGATGTAGGTTGTGGCCATTCTCTGATAGTTGCAACTTTCTCTGGATCTGCTGACACACCTTTCCCTGACACTCGATGTCCAAGGAAACCTATCTTTTTCAGCCAAAATTTGCACTTACTAAACTTAACAAATAGCTTATTCTCCCTTAATCTCTTCAAGACTTTCTTCAAATGCTCTGCATGCTCTTGCGCACTCTTCGAATAGACCAAGATGTCGTCAATGAATATAATGACAAAACTGTCAAGATAATCATGAAACACATCATTCATTAATCTCATGAATGCCGCCGGTGCATTGGTGAGACTGAATGGCATAACTACGAATTCGAACTGTCCATATCTCGTTCTAAATGCTGTCTTCGTCACATCTGGTTCTGAGATTGAGATTTGGTGATAGCCTGATGCCAAATCTATCTTGGAAAACCACTTAGCTCCTCTAAGTTGATCCAATAGCTCATCGATTCTTGGCAACGGATACTTGTCCTTGATAGTGACGTTATTAATCCCTCGGTAATCAATACACAGTCGCATACTTCCATCTTTCTTCTTCACAAACAACACTGGAGCTCCCCATGATGACGAACTAGATCGTATGAAACCTTTCTGATATATCATGGATGTTATGGTTTTATGACATGATATATGCATTGGTTTTAGAGTCTTTTGTATATATATTGAGTCTTATTAGGTACAAACACAGATTGGACCCTGATGAGCACTTTGGAGCTTTTGGAGGCTTGTAGCTGAGCAAATCAACAAGGAGACGAACATTATTGTCCATGTCGACCGACAGGCCATTCCTGTGTCTGTTGACACAACCACGACGTGAATGACGCCTTCAAGTTTGATCAAGTTTCAAGAATTGCAACTTTGCCCCAGAAGTTTCTGAAGTTTACACTTCATGCCTAATCGTGTTTTTAGGTTAAACTATGTTTTAGAAGTCCCAGAGACTAAGTTTGTCATTCACTAGTTTTATTCAAGTTCATTGTAAGTTTCAAGGAGCTTTTGTTGGAGAGAAGATTCAGATCTCAAACTTTGTAGAGAGAAGAAATCTGAACTCCCATTGTTTTCTATTTCCGATTTTAATGAGTATTAATCAGACAATGATTTATGTTTTCTCTTCTATGTCTGAGTAGTCACCTTGTTAGATCTAGGGTTTCAAAAGGGTTTATGATGGATTGTTGAATTGGACATAGTCTTGTTAGGTTATCTATTATGTTCTTCATCTAGATTTGATTATCACACTAGTCTTAAGATTGATCACCTTAATCCTGGTACCGTAGGAATATTGGTAGGCACGAGAGTGCTATTGATACCCCGAACCAATCTTAGATGAGCAAACAGCCTTTTTGCAGCGAGAGTTGGTTTAGGAATTTTGTAAACATACCGTACCCACTATTCATAGAGACTATATTTATTGGTATTTTGCAAAGAGATTTGGTTTGTTTCTGTTTAGAGGATAGATGTCGTCGCAGCGAGAGTTGGATAAAATATCATATTAGTGTTACGAATTTAAGAACCGCACAAATAATTTAGACCTGATTTACGAACTGCCCAGTTCACTTTCCAAAGAATTCTTGATTGATTGTCCCTAGGTCTAGCGCTTTTAATCACTTGAATTTACATCCCGCTATTCCCGTTTAATTGCTGTTTTGTTTATTGCATTGTTGTATTTAGTTTTCTATTTATCAATCTAGCTTAATTCGAATTTGTGTTTCTATTGTGTGAGTTTTCAGAGTTCTTGTGGATTTGACCCCTAAGTACTATAATGGATCTCTTAATTTGAGAGAGTAGTTGTAGGGTTACATTTGCCCCCTGTCACTTTCTCCAGCAAATCTTCTAAATGCTTCTTCAATTCTGCTAACTCCGCTGGTGCCATTCTATAAGGTGCCTTTACTACTGGAACTGCTTATGGCTCCAAGTTAATCGTAAAAGGTTTACTCCAAGGTGGAGGTAATCCTTCTAATGGCTTGAATACATCTGCATACTTCCTCACCACTTTGATATCTTCAATCTTCATTTCATCTTCATCATTATCCCCTATTGTTGTAAGGGTAATGAGATACACCTCTTCCTCTTTCATCTCCTCTCATATTCTCAAAGCTGATACAAACGAAGCAGTCTTGCTTTGCTGTATTTCCTGATACATCAATCTTGGTTGACCTTTCTCCTCAAATATCACTCTTCCTCTTCCACAATCTAGATGGGCCTGATGCCTCGACAACCAATCGATCCCTAGGATTACTTCAAATCCATTTGTTGGCATGATGAGTAGATCTGCCGGAAACTCTTCACTCATAACAACCACTGAAATTTGTTCAACACACCCCTTGCTTGTAGAACCTGACCTCTGAGCTAGGGAAGATGGTGACTACACTGACATATTGGCCTGCTTTTGCGACGCACCTTGAAGATCTCGAGAGAATAAAAAATATGTTCTCGTTTTTTCTCTTTCTTTTATTTCTTGTAATTTAAATTCAAAAGCGGATAAGTTGGCACGGAGTGTCAGACTTTATCCACATTTTATTATTCATGTAAACTTTGTACCGACGGTTTGGATCATTGACCATTTTAATTAATATATAATTGTTGACCAAAAAAAAAGAATTTACAATTAAAAAAATAAAAAATTCAAATTGAAATATCTACATATTTACTTTTTGATGATAAGAGTTAACAATCTTTCAAACTTTATATTTTCCATTAATTAATATATACTCAAATATAGAAACTGAATTAGTTTTCTCAACTGATTTATTGCAAAAAGAAATATCTAGATTCAAAATTATAAAACAACTTAACCGAGATTTAAGCAACCGATATGTGATCTTTTAAAACATATTTGGAATATTCTACTTTTAAATATTGAGTTAACCATATATTGTATTATTTTAAAATTTTGAAAAACAAATTTATTTGTTACTAAGTAAATTGTTTTCAAATAAAATCATAACACTCAACGTAATCTTTGCTAATTAAATTCCAAAATGATTTTGAAATTTTTTCCTTGCTTCCTAAAGTCTATAATTTTTCTGTAAATAGTATTGAGAGTTTCATCGTCAACCTCTCATCACTTCTAGCAAAGACTTTCGAGCTTTGATTTATCTTTTAAATTTTTATTGTTTACATATTCATTGTAGAAATTTATAACCACAATTTCAAATTATAAAATTTTCTCATGTCTTTAATTGTTTTCACTTTAGATATATTATATATTTAGTTGAGAGAACGATGCTACACAAGAAGATTAACGCTCAAGTTTCCTCGACGCAAACATCAACAAAGAATAAACACTTACCAAGCATCGATAGCTCTAGCGGATGAGACTTTTTTCTCTTATTTTGGCAGTCATTGTTCTTGAGAGATTAATATATGATCCACTTTTCCCTTTTTCATATTCTTAGGAGAAAGTACAGGTAATATTTAACATGATCAATGAATCTTAATTTCATTTGCTCTTCTTTTAAATCTGGCTTCTACATCTAATATCAATCTGATCAAACAAATCATTTGGCTTTTTTTTGTTATTCCACTTTCACTGAGTTTGAAAACCCATGTGTTAGTACACAGGGAGATATTAAAGGCCAAGGTGTCACATCACATGTTCTAACTTTCAAATATCATTAACAAATTGATTAGAAAATTTTGACAAATTTGTGATGTTGTATGCGCGTTGATGATTTGTTTTTGTTAAAGAGTGTGATGGTGTAGGCGCAAAAGGTGGAGAGGGAACAGTTGTGAGTTGTGCTCGTTTGGTTTTTTCACAACTTGAGTTGTGACCGTTATATATTTTTTATCAGTTTTAATAGTAGACCGTTAGAGGTTTAGAAGAGTTTGCTTATGTTTTTCTAATTTGATTTACTCTTCGTATTATTCTTTAAGCATGTTAACAATTTAAGGAAAAAAAGGAATAAGAAGCACATATCTAAGAAGCAGAAGGTTAAATACAATCGTAAAAGTAAGAGAGAGGGAGATAATTCAAAAACTTTTAAAAGAGATTAAAAGAAATATGCATATATGTAAGAAGAAGAAGAATACTAAGTAAAATTGTAAAAGCAAGATTGAGACAAAAGAAAACATTTACCTTGATTAAATAAAGAATGGATCAAATTTGATGCAATGTTAGATCAAGCGAGTTAAATTGAAAATAAAAAAAATATAAATAATTTATATACAATATACAAAAAATGGAGAAAATATTGGATAATTATCAAGTAAAGATTATAGAATTCAAAAAACAATAAAAAAAGATTAAACAAATGAGGCATATGTATAAGAAAAAGAAGACTAAACACTCTCATGATAGAGAGAGAGAAGTAATTCAAAATTATATAAAATAGATGAAAGAATAAAGACATATGTGTAAGAATAAGAAGAATAAATACAATTGTAAAAGCAATAGAGAGAGAGGGAGAGAGAGTGAGAGAGAGAGAGAGAGAGATAGAGAGAGAGAGATAGAGAGAGAGATAGAGAGAGAGATAGAGAGAGAGAGAGAAAGAGAGAGAGAAAGAGAGAGAGAAAGAGAGAGAGAGAAAGAGAGAGAGAGAGAGAAAGAGAGAGAGAGGTTATTCGGAAAACTATAAAATAGGTGAAAATAAAGAGGAATATTTGTAAGAAGAAGAATATATACAACAAAAAAGGAAATAAAGAGAGAGAGGGGTCTTTCAGAAATTTATAAAAGAGATGAAAGGAAAGAAGCATAAAGAAGAAGACTCAATACAACCGTAAAAGCTATAGGAAAAAGAGAGGTAATTCAAAAGCTTATAAAATAGTAAAAAGAAAATAGGCATATGTGTAAGAAGAAGAAAAATAAATACAATCGTAAAAATTATAAAAGAGATGAAAGCAAAGAAGCATAAAAGAAGAAGACTCAATACAACCGTAAAAGCTATAGAAAAAAGAGAGGTAATTCAAAAGCTTATAAAACAGATGAAAAAAGAGGCATATGTGTAAGAAAAATAAGAAGACTACATACAATTGTAAAAGCGAGAGAGAGAGAGAGAGAGAGAGAGAGAGAGAGAGAGAGGTAATTCAAAAATCTATAAAATAGATGAAAGGAAAAAGACATATGTGTAAAGAAGAAGAAGACTAAACACAATCGTATAAGTAAGAGAGAGAGAGAGAGAGAGAGAGAGAGAGATGTAACTAAAAAAACTATAAAAGATGTGAAAAAAATATGCATATTTGTAATAAGAAAAAGACTAAATACAACCGTAAAAGAAATAGAAAGAGGAAGAGAGGTAACTTGAAAACCTATAAAGGAGATCATAGAAAAGAGGCGTGTGTTTCTGTAGAAGAAGACTAAATTTAAAGATATAATACACTTTTAGTTATAGAAATTCATCTTGATATAATATTTTTATATTCAATTATAGGATACTACATTAGTATTTGTACTTATAAGTATAGTTAAAAATTATAGCTAAAATAAATCTTGCTTAGATTCTTATTTTCATAAAAGCTAAAAACAGAAGGTGATTGATAGTATTTGAAAGTTATATCACATACCACAAATTATAACAATAATGGCAATGTAAAATAATATGCAAGAAGAAAAAGATTGATAAAAATTGACTATAAATAACTGAACTATATGTACGACCAAAAAGAGGCATATATTTACATTAAAAACTGTAGTTAAAAAAGAGCAAAACAAAAAAAAATCTTAACTATGTTGTCAAACATAAGTGTAAACTACCATAAACATGACATTATTTGAAAAATATATGACACACTATTCTAAAAAAAAGTTACATAACTCAATAATGATAAATAATAAAGATAACGAATAACAACATTTTCAAATATTAAAGGCTGAAATATCTAAACAAAAATTAACAACGAGATTAGCCCTAATTTATATTAAAGCAAAGCTTAATCAAATAACACAAGGAGTGCCTGTTTAAATATATAAATGTTATTTTTTTATTTTTCTTTTGCTTTTGTTTTGCAAATGGTTAATTTATACAATTTAAAAAATTAACATGAGGACAAGAAACAAAGAGAAGTCAAAGCAGAGGAAAAGTCTTACCGCATGAAAAAATTACAAAAAGAACAAAAATAGTTGGAATAAAGGAAAGATACTGAAAGTATATGCATCTACTTCATGATAAAGAGCCAAGTGACCTCGGAGAGCCAAGAACCCATACAACCAAACTACGAACGACGACATAGGGATAATATTGCCACATGATACTCTCTAAGAAGGCCGGTGATTATAACATGTCGACAGACAACCAATCTAGAAAGAGGGCTAACCACATAGCTCAAAACATCCCTCCGCTCACAGTTGATAGGCAAGATCACGGACAACTAAAGCAATGACTCCACCACCAAGCATAAGTAAAGAGAGAAACTTGAAGGAAATGATGCCGAGAAGACCCAAGCCTGAAGAGAACGGTACCAAAGCAAAGATGGAGCTTCACTCATCAAAAAGAAATGGTGGCTATAGAATGACGAGGAAGATAAAGACCCTTGGAAGATCAATGAGAAGCTAACCAAGCTAGACACCGAGTCCAACAGAAAATCAAAACCCATGACCCAAACATTCTCCAAGTCCAGATGTCAACCTAGGCCACCACAAAAGCTGGATCCACGAGGCCCCACAAGCAAAGACCGAGACCACATGAACCCTCTATCAAACTCAAAACCTATGAAACAAGATGAAACCTAGGCCACCACAAAAAGATTTGTTTTTTTTGCAGCTTGATAATGAATGAAAAATAGACCTACAAAATATCCTTAGTTTCCGATAAATGCTTTGGCAATGATCTAGATTTTCATAAACATGATACACTCCAAAGAGGAAAGTTATCGACCTCATTTTTGTTTGTTAGTTAAAGAATTTCATTGACCTAATGCACATTAAACTAGAGTTGAACAAATGATTGAAAATGAAACAAATTAGATGATCTATGTAAAGTAACATAATGGTTTGGTTATATCTGGTGAAGACAATTTCCAACACACTACAAAGAAGAACTCATGAAGAAGAAATATTTACAATTAAGATAACATTTATATTACCATAAAACTGAATTTAATCAAGTTTCAAGTTTTAACATATATGAGTCATTGATAGAATTTGGAAAAGTAGTAATTTAACAACTCTGTAACTTAAACATAACTATGTGATATATACCAAAGTAACCAAAAAACTTTTCATTTGAACTTTCATAGTCATTAAGGTGTCCACTTTTTCTAAAATAATGTCCACCAAAGAGCACTAGCAACGTAGGTATGATGAAAGGTATCTAACTACCAAAATAATTAAAAATAAATAAGAAGTCAGTTTTTATTCAAAA
Source organism: Cardamine flexuosa (assembly GCA_963555745.1). Taxonomy (NCBI): domain Eukaryota; kingdom Viridiplantae; phylum Streptophyta; class Magnoliopsida; order Brassicales; family Brassicaceae; genus Cardamine; species Cardamine flexuosa. The sequence continues at coordinate 19,249,083 of OY743216.1, read as the reverse complement.
ATTCTAAGAACCGTAAATGAAGACTTTTAGAGCATTTGCATAAGGATATCTAGATACCCAATTAAAAAACTTAAAAAGTAAGACAAAGAAATGAAAAAGTCTCTTGCTAAAGATACGATCGTCTCTACTTGAGAGACTCAAGTGGCCAGTTATCACCATATCATTAATGCATATAGTACTTTTAATTTTAATTTAAATTATTCAATTAAATTATGATAAGTATGTTAATATTATAATCGGAAGAGACTCTAATGGGTATCTTATTGATGGTAATGCTCTTAAATTACTTAAGAGCCCTTAGGTGTCCCTTTCTCATTGGTCTAAATTTATTTTAATCAATTTATTTTTTCACAGAATCAACATCTTCTTCTTCGAAACCAACAAAGGAGTTACTAGAGATATAAAAAGGTAGAGCGTCACTATTTCACATCTTCGTAAAATCAGAGAGATTTGAGAAGTGAATGAAAGAGGAAGAAGAAGAAGATGATGATGGGGTACGTGTTCTCCGTGGGAGCTTCTGCTGCGTCAATAGGTCACAAATCGATTTCTCAACATGTCAGCGATCGATTCGAACTCTAATTCTTGTATCGGATCAGAAATTTTATTTTGAATTAGCTGAATTGATATATTTCATTAGAGCTTGGTTTTGATACTATGATTTTATTATCTAATTGAAGTTTAATCCGATTATAATGCGTTTGATTTTGGGATTTTTCATTATCAAAATCTGTAATTTGAGAGTTTTACCATTGGAAGTGGTCTAACCCTAGAAAGAGAGATTTTAACAATATTTAACTTTAACAGTTGCGTATTTTACACGTATTAACTCTCTCTAAATTTTGGATAACTCGATTTTATAAACAACTAAGAAAGTGTGAAAAGATCTATCTGGAGAAGGTTCAAACAAGAATATTGAAGGCAAAAAAAAACAAATTACATCAACAGTATAATCACATTCCAAAATATTTAAATAAAAAATATATTCACATCAATAGTACAATAATACATATAACAATATATCATATACGAAAACATGGTATATGATAATTCTTTTAACATGGTCTCGAGACTCTCGACCAAGCTCTCCAGTGTTTAATAATGACGTTAGTTAGAACTTAGAAGGAACAATAATAATAGAAAAGATGAAACATTTTGGACATTGTAAGCATCATTTCTAGATTTAAGAAGTACAAAAGAATTATGCTGCTAAGGTTTTTCCAATTACATAATACATATAACATTTGCTCCACATACAAATTCTTTCCCTCTCTGAGTATTTTATTTCAATTTAGTACACATTAACATAAAATCAGGTAGTCTCATAAGAACAAATCACACCCTAAATTGCACATAAATCATTTAATGGTGATGTAGCGGTTTGTACCATGCTTTGCCCAATGGTCCTTCAGGTCGACCGGGTTTGAGAGATCATGATGCCCTTCTGCGGCAAGTCGGCTTAGAAGCTTGTTGAACGCGCTTCCGCTCATTTTCCGTCCACCAACTCGAGCATGTCTTTTGTTGGGCAGTGCCGGTAAAGGATACATCGATAGTGTGGTCGTGCAACACGATGATTGCCAACCTCCATTTCCCCATTTGTAGCATTGTCTGAGAATTCCTGTACATGAACATATCGGCGGTGGCATTGTTGTCTCGTCATAAACAACTTGGTTCAGCCCCACCATTTCTTGGTTTTTCCAATCAGATTTCGATCCTATTAAGATATGCTTACTTGAATCTTCTTCTGTGTAGTCATGAGTTGTCTTTACAAACATTATCTTGGTTAAGTCGTCCTCGTTCTCTTTCTTAACTTTCCTCTGGCTTTTTGGACCTCTCTTGTTCGCAGCGGTTGGTGTCGTCTCCTTTGGGTCTTTAACTCTTTTACCGCGTTTTGGTTTAGCAGATTCCAAGGCTGATCCGGTAGGTGTTGATATCGGGAGACCATCATTTAGCTCAATTTCTCTGGTTTCATATGCATTCTCAGTCAACTGAGGTACGTTATGTTGATGATGATGATGCATGTGAGGATGGTGCAAGTGCTTTACACCACGAGATACTTGACATCCCGGTGGACATGCCGACATATTGGCAGCAGCAGCAGCATTAACCATGGAGTTCTCACGGTACTGGAGAGCCGTAAGAGCACTGTCTCTCTCCATTATCGCATTGTTGCGCTCAGCGATAGCTGTGTCTCGCTGAAGAAACGCCATGTCACGTTCAGCTACTGCTGCTTTTTTCTCTGATATCGCCAGGTTTCTTTCCTGAATTGCTGCATCACGCTCTGCTATTATTGACATCACTTGTTTCATCGATGGCTGATGCTGCATCAACCACTGCTTCATATCACAAACAATAATACATTCACATCAAAAACTATCTCAAAGCTAAGATATTCAGCAGAGCAAAACACATGATTAAGGTTTGGGATTGGGAAATATATCGTCAAGGTACCTGGCCCTGAGGTGCTTTATGTCGACCATTCTCACGATGCCCACCATCATCCATTTGAGATATTTAAAACTCTTTGTGATATAGCTTCAACTAACAAACTGAGTGCAAAGCTAACGGAAAATCAAAATAATAGACTGATCCATCTGTTTATACCTGAACATAGCCAATCGTTAAACAGTGTCGAAAGCGCCATCAAAGCATTGCTAGTATTAGTGAACATGCATAAACTAGCTTTGAAGCAACAACGTCTCTACATTTGATTTTGAGTTGAAAAGTATGATTCAGCAGAGAAAAGAAATAGTCAATTGTCAACCAATGAGTCCTTCATCAGAAAACTTTCAACAACAAGACCCAGATTCAACCGTAGAGTTTTAAAAATATAAAGAGGTTCAAAATAACTGAATGCAAAGCTAATAAAAAATCAAAGTAAAAGACTGATTCATCTTTTAACCCTGCACATAGCCAATAATTAAACAATGTCAAAAGACCATTTCATGCTCTACCAGTGAACTAATGCATACATAAACTGACAATGAGTCTACGAAAACAAGAATGTTTCTACAATCTGTCTTTTGACATGATTCAGTAGAGAAAAAGTAGTCAACTGTTCACCAATGAGTCTTTCATGAGAAACTTTTAACAAGAAGACTCAGATTGACTAAAAGAGTTGAAAAATATAAGAGGTTCAGATATCTGAATGTGATCAAAAAGCAGCAAAAGTATCGAAATCGTGTCACAATGAAAACAATTGCAGCATTTTGTTTCAAGAATCACATCTATGAGCATAGCATAAACCTAAAACTCAAACACGATCCTAAACTCTTCTAGACTTTGTTATCCAGTTATTTCCAGCTCAACACAATATCATAAGTTTCAATCTCTAGCTAATTTGAGAAACTACAACACAAATTTCTAACTCACGATAATCAAATCAGTAAGAACACTAAAACCATAAATCTGGTTTTCCAGAAGAAAGAAACATCCAAATTCTCTTCATCTAATTGGCTACAGAAGAAGACAAAGCTCATCAAAATCAAACTGAGACTACAAATGAACTGCGTCTGGGATTTGAGTTGGTCACTTGATTCAGAAAAAAAGCTTTAGTGAAAACCTAATTACTTCAAATACACAACTTAATTGAACTCAAAAGAGCTTCGATTACTAGTAAAGGAACCTAGAAACATGCTAAAGCTTCGTGAAGCAGGTGAAATGAAAAGAGGCGGAGATAAAGATGGAGAGAGAAGGTAGTGAATAGAAAGCTTGGTTTACCGGATGTAAGTGTAGGAGAGTAACGCCGGATGATTAGAGAGAAGACGGCGGTGGTTGTGGTGGTAGTGGTGAAAAGGAGCAGAGATTGAAACCCTAATTGAGCGGCGAGAAAAAATATCTTTTGTGGAAGAAACTGATCGAGGAAGAGGAAGAGGAAATGTAGAAATTCTCTTTCCAATTCTTTTACTCTTGGTAAAAAAACAAAAACAATGTTGAAATTCTCAAAGACTAAATTTTTGATTGTTTTTTTTCGCTATCACGGTAAACATAATGTTTGCCTATGGTTTACAAGTTACAACTATTAGGCATTAGCGTAGATAATATAGTTACGGAAATTGTTTTGTATTATCCTAATATTCATTTTTTTTTTCCATCTGAATTTTTATTGATAATAAATAGTAAAATTACAAACATCAAAGTTATAGCTAAGGGATACATCATACGAGTGTCAAATATTACAAACACCATCAATCCACAAAAGCAAAATAACAAAAAGGTATAATATCCACAAATGATACTAAACAAATGAAAATTTTTCAAATAATTGATAAATCATCCGAGAACTCAAAAACTAATAAACACTTAAAAAACTACGATTAAGTGAACACGGAAACCAGCATCGAACCAAACAAGGTAGAGACCCAAAATTGTAAATATACCATCCCCCAAAATATCTGAAAATCCGGCTGATCCTTTGATAGCAAATTACTAAGGAGGTTGTGCCAAACGAACCTGGAGACCTCCTATAACGAATTAAGGGTACCACTCTAAATAAAGAACCAAGGTTTCACAACCCGACAAGACAATCCCAAGCAAAGACCTAAGACTAACATCCGGATACAGCCAAGTCTGCAACTACTTCGAAACCTCAATAGAAACCTGATAAGAAGAACAGACACGATCCAGTCTGAAACGTAAAGACAAAGAACGTCTTCAAACCACACCGACGAAATCAAACTCAGTGAGCCGAGAGGGGAAACTGATCGAAAACAATGTGACTCCAAAGGCGAGCAAAGACGGAAAAAAGGCTATGAGACCAAATGATCAAACAACCAAGATCTCACCACAATCGATCCAAAACATGAACCGCTTCCAGCCAAAAGATCTGATCACACTAAGCCAAAAGAAACTTAATGGACGGAATGAACAAACAAAGAAAACTAAGGATGAAAGATTTGTTTAGACCTAGAAACTGCATGAGCAACACAAATAAATGACTCCCAGGCAAAAGACACGATAGTAAAAGCGTTCGTAGCCTCAGCCACACCGTTGACCCTCGAGTCCGGCACCACCACCATCTCCCCGAGAAAAGAACACTAGCTCTGTCAAATTCCAACAGATCTAGAACAAGAGAAGGTAAACCAAACCTCTACCTAACTAGATATAAGACTTAAAAAACCCATGTTCGAAACAGATCTAAAGCCATTACACAAGCACCACCCATGAAACTAAGATAAGGGAAAAAAAACTACACATAAAACTAGAAAAAATGACCGACGTCGGCGCTAAAGGAGCCATCATGCGCCAATCAAGTCTCGACGGCGACAAAGGAGACAAACAGATGCGAAAGTATATTTTAAGTTGGACTCATAAAATTTTACGCGAGTTTTTATTTCACGATCCTAACATTCATATTTTGAAAGTATATTTTAGAAAAATTAATATTATAGCAAATGTATTAAAAATATAACTTAATATTATAGCAAATGTATTGATCAACTTATTATTTTGTTTAAATGACGAATCTCAAAATGCTCATAATTGTTTTTTTTTTTGTGTTTCCAGGCTCACATTCGCCAGTTGTGCAGTGGCGGCCTAACAAATCTTTGCTATTTGTAATAAATTTTAAGAGTCCGTACTTTGTTATTTTTCTATATGGTGTTGTGTGATATGAGTTTTTTTTCCATCAGGAATATGAGTTTATAAACATGTTCAACTATATAATGTTTTTGTTTTGTCGAATTATAATTTGGTTTTGTGGATAGAATTTTACTTTGAACTACAAACTAATATAAATTAACATCAAGACATTTATGAATTTTAATTTACGGTTTAACGGGAACTCAAAGTTTGGTTTGAGAAAATTTTGATCTTATGCCAATATTATTCTTCTTTTAATCAGTTTTCGATTTGATATAAAGATTTCTTTCCTAGAATAAATAAGGGATAAACCAATAAAGATCACACAAGAATCAGTTTTTATTGGTACACATCTTATTATACTAAAAGTATGAATAATGTTTGATTGGTAAAAAATATTAAACAGTGCGCAGGATTCAAAATTTACTAAAGTAATTTAGAAACAAATATATTAATAATATTAAGTATTTACAAATCTTAAAGTAAAAATATGAAGTAAAAATCTAATTTACTTTAATTTATACAACACATAAAATGTTGATGTATGTTAGATACAGAGAGACATATGATTTGACCATATTTATAGTGTGTAGTTATTAATAAAAATAATTAATAATCTTTTAAAAATATATTAACCAATGCGGATTTCATTGAACCGCTGGTTATTTATTCAGTGTGCGTTATTGACATGCGTTTCATTACCCAACAAACAAAACAAAGACATTAAAAACGGCATAATTTTATTTTAGACATAAATGGTTTAAAAAGTTTTGTGAATGGTGTTTAGTTAGCATATTTTACAAAAATACTTTAAATTACGTATTTTTTAATGTCACCAGTCAGCACATTGAAAAAAAAAACTGTCACATCATACGTTTTTTTCTTCAATGTCAATTTTACAATTTTCTGCATTAATTTATTTTTAAATATATATATTTATAAAATTTTGTAAAATATATTTCTTAGATTTTCTTTTGATTATCTTTTTTAGTCAAAACAGTTTGTCACCTTTTATCTCCCACAATTTTCACTATTTGCACTTTATCTCTATTTCTATTTGCCTAAAAACTTCCTATTTTCAAAATCATTATTGGATAATTTCTCATCGTATTCTTCATCTACCTCTGTGTTTTTCATCTTGTTTTTTAAGCATCCAAAATTTTATTCTGAATACTTATAGATCCCAATATTTTCTTCTCTGTTGTTTTTTCCTCTCAAGGAATCAAAAATGAAATTATTGGAATTCATACCATTTTAGAACTACTTATACAAATTAATCGCGAGAATTCATGAAAATATTGAATTAGATCTAGACGATAAGGTTGTGAATATACCTGGATATTCTACAGCGAAAAAAGATGAACCAAATTATTTCAAGATTTAGCATCCCAGGTGTTCTGCTTCTACCGATATCCACACACACACACAAACAGGATCAGACACCGAATACTAGTTCTGTTGAGATCTAATCTCAAAACTTTGTCACACGAGATTTTTCCCTTAGGGTTTTAGTATTATTGTTTTTGTCGGCTTAATTAAGTCTCGAACTCATGTGTAAACATTTATATAATGTTACACTTCATGCATAACCTAATTGAACTAACAAACTCATGGCCCATTGTCTAAATGAAGACCATTACGCAAATGCATTCCAAATCCAATATGGATTTACACATCCAATAAATATTATTTCTATTTATCTTATAAATTGAAATCATTTTAAAACCATAATATTAGTTTAATCTAAATCTAATTATATTTTGATACCATTTTTTAAGTGTGTGACTTTGTAAGATCATATATTATTAGCAATGAACTTTTCAGTACATAGATTATAAGCGGTCTCTAGCAAGGTATTATAACCACTAAATATTATACAACTGTCAAACCTCGACACTACAACTATAATTAGAGCAAAGTACAATTGATTTAAGAAAATTCTCAGAGACCTCCCACTTACAATGGAATCATCCATTCCAATAATCCTTTTATCTCTATATCTCAATCCGAGCATAAGGCAATAAACAATGTTATCTTTATCAACCTAGATCACATATATCAAACTCTGATTTATATTGATAAAACAAACGATTGACTTTTTACCTCACTGAGCTCGGCCACGCATACCTCAGTATCAAATCTATGATAGACCCAAATATATTTATATCCTGTTATATATGAGGGAAAAATCTCATCTTGTACCATCCATGTTCCTTATACAATTCATAATGCACCCAATCACGGTCTTTATAATCACCTTTTACGGTTGACGTTTGACAGAATCAAAGCATACCAATCTATGTATAAAATATTATTATGAATTATGTCAAAGAACTATACTCTATAGTTGTGATGTAAAACTCTTATGACACTCAGATAACAATCTTGTTGACTTCTTATAGCGAGTTAGCCCAATATTGTGTTATCTAACACATATCTATGTGATTGAATATAATACCACATATTAATGACTTCACAAAACTTAGTCATCAATCACCTCACATACTTAGTCATTAAGAGTTATTATTGTTTCATTTTAATAAATCTTGATTAGGGGACCTCAGTGAAACAAATTTTATTAATTTGAAAATAAAATAAAGTATGTAAACATGAACATCATATCATAAAATAAAACCTCCCAGTAGAAATAAAATTACATATTTATGAATCTAATGCCAATAGTAGCAGTATGCCTCTCATGCTTAGCTTGTGGAAGAGGTTTTGTAAAAGGATCAACGACATTTTCATCCGTGCGAACGCTGCTAATCTTCACATAAATTCTCACAATAATCTCACAAATGAGGTGAAATATCCTTTGGATGTGTTTTGATTTTTGGTGTGACCTAGGTTCTTTGGCTTGCGAGATGGTTCCATTGTTATCACAATAAAGATCAATAGGCTCAGGAATACTGGGAACACCAAGCTAAATAATGAACTTCGTGATCCAAACAGCCTCCTTAGCCGCTTCATAAGCAACTATATACTCTGCTTGGAACTCTTCAAGCGTACTGCTTCTCCATTAAGAGAAAATACAATTCAGATTGTGAATAAAAATCATCTTTGTTTTTCTGAAAGCTGGCATCAGTGTAACTACTCAGGAAAAGTTCCTCACTTCCTCTGTTGATCAAGAACATATCCTTAGTTCTTCTCAAGTACTTAAGGATAATCTTGATTGCTATTCAGTGACTCTGACCTGGACCAGACTGGTATTTTCTTGTCATACTCAAAGCACATGCAATATCTGGGTGAGTACAGAGCATAGCATACGTAGTGTGGGGCGTGATGATAGTAAGTGTGCTCCTAACTGTGTTGTTGGTCTCCTTGATTGCTAACTGGTTCCTCATCAACCACTTCATGTTCCTCTCCTAAGGAACTCATCTTCAGTAGAGACATAATCCGATATCTTCCTCAACTTGGACTTGAGCCATTTAAACTTTTTCTTGGTCATCTTCTCCCTAGCCATGTTTAGTTTGATCATTAATTATGGGAGTTCCAGTGGGTCTTCTTCCACTTGGCCTTCATCGGGTGGAGTTCGTGGTCAAGTGATACAGTTTATGAATGCAGAGCAACTCGTGTGAAGTCACACGTGTGAGAACAAGTCAAGAAATGAGAGAATCTGGAGGCGACACGTGTACGGTGGATAATGAACCGATCAAAATCAGGCCGTTAGAGAATAAAAGAGCAGTGTCTAGCTCATTTCTATTTTTATCAGACATTTTCAGATAATTTCCATCTCTTCTAGAACTTTCTTTCTGTAACTTTTGGGTTTCTCTCATCTTGAGAGCTAGCAAGGTAGATCTAATTAGTGTTTTATGAACATTGATTGAAATCGTTGTTTATCGGAAGTTCTTATTTGAATTTGTGGAATTTCTGTATTATCAAGAGCGATTTTGAGAGGTTATCAAGGTAGATCTAATTAATCGTTGTGAAAGCAGGTGCTGAGTGGCCTAAACCTACGACACTTAAGAAGCTGAGAGGGATTTTGGGTTTAGCAAGGTACTGTAGAATATTTGCGAAATATTTCAGAGTTATTGCTAGTCCATTACATGCTTTGACAAAGACTGAGTCCTTCTTGTGGTCTGAAGAAGCTCAGGTTGCTTTTGATAAGTTGAAGGAGGCAATGTGTAATACTCCAGTGTTAGCTTTAGCGTTGTTTGACAAGGAGTTTTTCGTAGAGACTGATGGGTATGGGCATGTCATTGTGCTGTATTGATGCAAGGAGGTCATCCTTTAGCCTACTTTAGCAGGCAACTCAAAGGAAAACAACTCCATTTATCTATTTATGAAAAGAAGCTAATGGCAGTCATTTTTGCGGTACAAAAATGGAGACACTACTTGCTACCAACGCATTTTGTCATTAAAACGGATCAGAGAAGTTTGAAGTACCCACTTGATCAAAAAATGAATACAACTATTCAACAACAGTGGCTGCCTAAACTGTTAGAGTTTGATTACGAGATACAATACAAGCAGGGCAAGGAAAATTTGGTAGCTAACGCATTATCTCGTATAGATGGTACTGAAGTATTACACATGACGTTAACAGTGGTTGAATGTTATCTGTTGAAGGTAATACAAGCAGGATACAAAGCAGATATGAGCTTGATGGAAATAATTAAGGCGTTGGAACAGAAAAAATATGCTCCTAAGAATTATTCATGGGTGAATGGAATATTGAGAAGGAAAAATAAACTGGTGGTTCCAAATGACATTACAATCATAGAAATTTTTTTACAATGGCTTCATTACACATCAGAGGGTGAAGGAAATGTTTTTACTGGAAGGAATGATTAAGGAGATTCAAGCTTTTGTTAGGAGTTGTACAACTTGTCAGCATTGCAAAAGCGAGAATGCTGCATCTCCAGGATTACGTCAAGCATTACCAATACCAGAAACAATATGGAGTGAGATGTCTATGGATTTTAAAGATCGATTACCATTATCAGGTGGGAAGTCAGTGATCATGGTAGTCGTGGATTGTTTGAGTAATGCAGCTCATTTTATCTCCCTAGCTCATCCGTATAGCGCTCTATCTGTAGCACAAGCTTACTTGGATAATGTGTACAAGCTTCACGGATGTCTGGTTTCCATTATCAGTGATAGAACTGTGGTCCTTACAAGCGAGTTTTTGAGGGAGTTTTTTATTTTACAAGGAGTAACGTTGCAGATGTCCAGCGCCTACCATCCTCAAAGTGATGGCCAGACTGAAGTAGTGAATAGGTGTTTGGAGTCTTATATATGTTGTATGTGCCATGCTCAGCCACATCTATGAAGTACATGGTTGGCTCTAGCAGAGTATTGGTATAATACTAATTACCATACATCCGCAACCACGACACCTTTCGAGATTGTTTACGGACAAGCTCCACCAGTCCATCTAACTTACTTGCCAGGTGAATCAAAGGTAGCAGTGGTAGCAAGATCATTGCAAGAAAGAGAGAATATGTTGTTGTTGCTTAAGTTCTAACTGATGAGGGTCCAACACAGGATGAAGAAGTTTGCAGACAACCAAAGAACGGAAAGGGATTTCGAGAATGGGGATTATGTGTATGTGAAGTTGCAACCCTATAGTTAACAATCAGTGGTTCATAGATCCAACAAAAAAATGGCACCAAAATACTATGGACTTTACAAAATCTTGGACAAATGTGGAGAAGTAGCATATAAAGTGGAGTTGCCAGCAGTTTGCAAATTCACCCGTTGTTTGATGTGTCCCAGCTCAAGATACTGGTTGGAAATGTTACCGAAACGACGCAGCTTCCATCAGTACTACCTAACGTGTTTGTGAAGGAACCTGAACAAATCTTGGAACGGAAGATGGTGAATAGACAGGGAAGAGCAACCAAAGTGATGATCAAGTGGGTCAATGAACCGGTAGAAGAAGCAACATGGGAGTTTCTATTTGACGTTCAAAAGAAATTCCTGGATTTTGAAGTTTAAGAACCTTGTGGTCAAGGTTCTACATTCAGGGGAGTTTTGATACAGTTTATGAATGTAGAGCCAATCGTGTGAGGTCGCACGTGCGAGAATATGTCAAGAAATGAGATAATCTGGAGGCGACACGTGGACGGTGGATAATGAGCCGATCAAAATCAGGCCGTTAGAGAATAAAAGAGCAGTGTCTAGCTCATTTCTATTTTTATTGAACATTTTCAGATAATTTCCATCTTTTCTAGAACTTTCTTCATGTAATTGCTGGTTTCTTTCATCTCGAAAGCAAGCAAGGTAGATCTAATCCGTGTTTTATGAACATTGATTGGAATCGTTGTTTATCGGAAGTTCTTATTTGAATTTGTGGAATTTCTGTATTATCAAGGAAGAGCGATTTTGAGAGGTTATGCTTCATGTCCAAGGAGTATGTTTTCAAACAGGTCTATTGGAGAACAATATCCAATGGTTTGATTCTAATAGTAAAATCTCAAACAATGTCAAGATGTGTAAATTAAGCCATGATCAACCATATCAATGAATTCAAGCATCCAACACTCTTAATCGACACAACAGCATTCAAATAACACACCATATATCTCCATTCTCAAGAATCAAAGAAGATTTTAGGTAGTATTACCATTGGTAGCTTGAATTCATTTGACAATCTCTTGCTTTCATTAAAAATCTTAACAAGGTATCAAATGAAATCACTTAATTCTCTTATGTGTTTCGTGAAGCTAAGGAGAAGAGGAAGTGATTTTCGTGAAGAGAAAAGTAAGAGAAGAAGGTGAAACCGTGGCTAAACCGAAGAAACCATTGTCCATTACATGATGCAATCATTTCCCAAGTATGGTTTAGGCTTTGCCCGTTGAACAGGAACTCCCCCACTAGACTTATTCCACAACACTATAGGATCACTTTCCCCATGATCCAGACAAGGAGTCTCCAATCCTCCGATTGATTATCATCACACTTAAGCATACAAGCGTTTAAGGGAGGCAACCCACATATTTTCCTTTTCCTTTATTTTTCCTTTCATTTGTGTTATTTCCTTCTGTGTTGTTATTAGCATCACTTTTTCCTTGGAGTTTATTTTACAGCGAGACATAGTGACGTAGGTTTGGAGGAAGGGTGAATGCTTGTTACTAACATTTTGCTTTTTTTAACTTTTGTTATCAAGTCAGTTTTTTTTAGAGTCAAAACATGAGAAATTTATGTTGTTCTTGGATTCTATCTTGTTTTGACTAACTTTCTAACGGACATCAAACAGTGAAAAAATGCTAAAGGGTTGAACTCGTCTTCGCAAGGAAGAATTTGGTGGACATAACCACTACAGTACCACACTTTTTTTTCAAATTGGTACCCCTTAAATAGTTATTAAAATTTTGCTGTCTAAAACTTGCTTCATTGCCTTTAACCAAGGACCAGATCTGACCCAAGATATCACGATGAAGTATCTTGTTTTGTTTCGTCTTCGTTCACATGGTACAACAGTGAGAATTATATTCCAGTGTATCACACGATCACTCATATGTATTTAAATTGTTCCATATCAACCATGGTTAAATATGGAGTTCTTACATTCTTTAATGACATTGGTAAAAAAAAAAAAGTCATTTGAAATTGTCAACAAACAAAAACATATTCAAAGAAATCACGATATTACAACGATATATCAAAATGAGAGTTTTATGTTAGTAAAAAATAATTTGCTTGGTGAAGCAAGGAGGTATAATGATTTTGTGAAAAGGATGTGGAAATATTGGTGCCACCGAACTCTAAGTTTTGTTTTAACAAAGGCAATGCATACATGGTTTTCAATCTTTTGATTGGATACCATTTTGCCCATTGTGTAAGAGCTGAAACAGGTAATAGATTTGTGCCGTTAGCCAAAGAGTAAAAGTATACATCTGTCCACATTCTTAATTTAGGTTTTAGAGAATAATAAATATATGTTGTTTGAGGAAGAAGAAACCCCAATAAGCCTTTCATCCATTTTGGTATTTTACCTGACTCATTCTTTCTTCTAATTACAGATTCGTTTTGTTGATGCCTTCTAATTATATTCTCTTCCATTCCTACATCCATTTTTCTTCTCAACCTAAACATTTCTGTCTCTCTGTCTCTCTCCTTCGGAAACAAGAGATTCCAATTGCTGCATTTTCCGGTAAGAATGTATTGAAGAAAGGAAGAGTTAGAAAATGGCGAGTGGAGGAAAAGGAGAAAACATATTAGTTTCTGTAAGGGTAAGGCCGCGGAACGAGAAGGAGAAGACAAGGAATGATATCTGTGATTGGGAATGTGTCAACAACACAACAATAATATGCAACAATAATTTGCCTGAGAGATCTCTCTTCCCCTCTACCTATACATTTGGTAAGATGTTCAAAAAATATACAAAGTAGCCATTGTAGAATTTAATGACGCTAACAAAACAAAAATATTACAGACAAAGTGTTTGGATTCGATTCCCCCACGAAACAAGTCTATGAAGATGGAGCCAAAGAGGTTGCTCTTTGTGTACTCAACGGAATCAATTGTAACAAAGAACAACCTTAACTATTATCATCTGCTTTTTTTCTTTTGTACCGACGAATTTGGTTTGACGCATTTGGTTTTGCAGCGAGCATTTTCGCGTATGGACAAACAAGCAGTGGAAAAACGTACACAATGTGTGGCATCACTGGATTCGCAATGGATGACATTTTTTGTTACATTGAAAAGGTTTGAACAAAAAACCACATCTCTCCCTTGTTTCTTCCTTGATAAATACCAACCAAACCACTCTTCTTCTTCGCTTTTTCAGCATAAAGAACGCGAATTCACTCTCAAATTCTCTGCAATCGAGATCTACAATGAAGCTGTAAGGGATCTCCTAAGTGAGTATAATAATCAGTTGAGGCTTCTCGATGATCCAGAGGTTAACAACACTTGCTTTTTGCATATTATCTCATACAATACATTCTCTCATATTGTGTTAGACCCACTCATTTCCATATGCTTGCTTCACCAGAGAGGAACCGTCGTTGAAAAACTTATTGAAGAGACCATCCGAGACAGAGATCATTTACAAGAGCTTCTTTCAGTCTGTGAGGGTGAGTAACACGCCTCGCTTATACTTTTTGCAATGGATGATAAGTTTAATGTTAACTAGTGTGTTGTTGCAGCTCAGAGGAAGATTGGAGAGACCTCCTTGAATGAAACTAGCTCCAGATCACATCAGATTCTCCGACTTGTAATTTCAGCTGATCTATCTTTTTTCCTTTCTGATCTAGCTTTTTATTCTCACTATGCTAAACAATGCATTTCCTGCAGACGATTGAAAGCTCTGGTCGAGACTATTCTCTTGAAAACTCCAGCACTCTTGCAGCATCCGTGGTAACTAAAATGCGTATACTGTTTTGATTGACTAAGCTTTTTGAAATCTTTCTTTCTCTGATGACAAGTGTTTTTGATTTTTCGTCTCTCAAGTGCTTCGTTGATCTGGCCGGAAGTGAACGTGCTTCTCAGACTTTATCTGCTGGTGCAAGATTGAAAGAAGGTTGTCATATAAACCGGAGTTTACTTACTCTTGGAACTGTCATCCGCAAATTAAGGTTCGTTTTTTAATTCATAGCAAAATCCCCTTTTACCAAAGAGAGTGCGTGCGTTTTAACAGACAGTTTAATTATTTTGAAGTGCAGTAAAGGTAAAAACGGGCACATACCGTATAGAGACTCAAAGCTAACTCGAATCCTTCAGAACTCTTTGGGTGGGAATGCAAGAACAGCTATCATATGCACAATGAGCCCTGCTCGTAGCCATGTTGAACAGTCAAGAAACACTCTTCTCTTTGCAACCTGTGCTAAAGAGGTGACAACAAATGCTCAGGTCAATCTCGTTGTGTCTGAGAAGGCTTTGGTGAGGCAACTGCAACAGGAACTAGCTCGAATGGAGAATGAGTTGAAGAATTTAGGATCTGCTTCTTCTGCAAGCTCTGACTTCTATTCTTTGCTGAAACAGAAAGAAGAAGTGATTGCAAAGGTGATTTCACTCACTTGAAACACTACTCTTACTAACAAGTCTAATCAATAATTGAAACTTCTGACCATAAACTGCAGATGGAAGAACAAATGAAAGAATTAAAATGGGAGCGAGATGTAGCTCAATCTCGGGTGGAGAATTTACTTAAATCAACAGCAGAGGAGCGGTCCTCTAGGATGGATGAACAGTCCATGTTTAGTTCCATGGACTTTGATGCAGATTTCCGAAGACAAAGCTATGATTCAACAGATATTGGTGAACCAAGCATCATTAATAACTTAAACGAGAGGAACTTTGAGGTTTTGGAAAATTCTGAAGAAGATGATTTCTTGCTTGATGATAATACTCCTCAATTTTCAAGGCTCAACCTGTATGATGGCTGGGAGGAGATGGAGGGGATGGTTCAAATAACCAACGAAAAACCGGAAGATGCGTATAAAGAAGTTAGATGTATTGAAGCTGAAGGTGAGCAGAGTAGTGGACAAGCAACAATGGTCGAAAGCCATGACTCATCAGACTACATTGTTGATAAGAAAGCTATTTCTGAGGTTCTCTCACCTAGAAAGGAAGAAACTTTATCAGCACCAGAATACGGACACAGCTATAACTCTTTTATCGGTAATGAGAAAGACAAGAATGAAGACACGGAGAATCATATGCATGCAGTAAATAAAAATGTTGACTTACCATTGAAAACAATAGATGTAGAGCTGTGTCTAGATGCTAAGCCTAAGACATATGAGCTAAATTTAAAGAACTTGGATTTGGAGATGGGTCCATCAGTTGAAGTTCAAGAAACACAGGAATCTGTGAAGGACGGCGAACATACAAAGAAAGAAGAAAGGGCAATGAGTCCTTCCACAAATCAAACTGATAAAAAAGAAGATGATCAGTTAGAGCAGCAATTAAAGGAAGACTTTGAATTGAATTCACTTCCTACGAAGAAGCAATCTGAAGAGACAGTCGAAGTGGAGTTAACACCCGATGTGACATCTGAAGATAAGTGGGACAACGAACTGCTTCAAGACGCTGATAAAGACGATAACGAATCATCTGTCTGCAAAAATATTGTGATAGATGATGTTGACACCAGTACTTATATGGCTTTAAAAGAAAAAGTTAAGGAGATGCAGAACAAAATTGAATACCTAATGAATATGCACACAGCTGAAACACAACAGTCACCCTCCTTGAGAAGAGAGTATAAGAGTCCAGACCTTTTTGCTACCAAAAGAAGCCGAAGTTGCAGAGAGAATCTCTTGGGTGCTAGATCTCCTTATTGGTTTGACAATTTGGAAGGTAGTAACAATATCTCACCTGCCTGGAGGGTTAAGGAGTTAAAAGCGTCTACTGGAGAACCCAAAAGCAAGACTTCCAACACTTCAAGCATTTCTTTTGATTCAGGGAGCTCTAATAGTTCTACTTCCGTTGATGCGAGTAGCCTGAGAGACTCTGATCTTGAGAGGGCTAATAGCTTTCAAGCATTTGTAGCAGGGCTTGAAGAAATGGCAAGGAAGCACCACTCAATTGACTCAATGCCTGAGCTAGATTACGGGACTTCATATGGCCCCACAAAAACAGAAAACGTGGACATGCAACCAGAAAGTACTGGCAAAAGCACCAGAGGAAACGAAAATGCATTGCCAAATACTCATAACTGTAATGAAGAAACAACAGATGCCACCAATGATCAATCAGAGAGAGAACAAGCCGATGATTCCGTAAGATTAAAAAAAATCTTCTTTCTAACTCTTTCTTGGGGAGACAAAAACTTGCGTTCTTCCTCAACAGATTGGATTATGTCACATTGCAGGTAGACGAAGCAGTACCTAAGGAAACAGATTCCACAGAGGCTCGCCTGGAGAAAGGACAATTAGCTAATGGACAATATACAAGCAGTTTTTCAGACTTTGAGAGACAGCAAAGGCAAATAATTGAGCTTTGGGCATTGTGCAATGTACCATTGGTTCATAGAACATACTTCTTCTTGCTTTTCAAAGGTGATCCGTCTGACTACGTTTATATGGAAGTCGAACTCAGAAGGCTAACTTTTCTGAAGCAGACTATATCTAATGACTCAGAAACATCAAGGTTTTTTCCTGGGACAGTTTTTCGACAAGTCTGATCAATATCAATCATATCCCTATATAAGTATTATGCTAACCAATTCTTTTCGTATCTAATCAGGATACAAACGGTGAAGACACTAACACGCGAGAAGGAATGGCTTTCCAAACAGATACCAAAGAAATTTCCATGGAGCCAGAGAATAGAACTTTACCAAAAATGGGGCGTAGAGGTGAACTCAAAGCAGAGAAGCCTGCAAGTGGCATACAAAGTGTGGACCAACACCCAAGACCTAGAACCCATAAAAGAGAGTGCTTCTCTTGTGGCTAAGCTGCTTGGATTTGTTGAGCCAATTCGAATGCCAAAAGAAATGTTTGGCCTCAGCTTGTTACCTAGAACTGAGAATGTAAAGTCATCGGGCTGGAGATTTACCAAATCTTTCTCTAGTATACGCTTGCCCGGATCATAACCAGAGCACATTTGTAAGACATAATCTGTACCTGATTGCAAAAGAATCCCAAATTGTAGCACTTATGTTATAATGTAGACAAAGGATGAGGGACTGCCAAGAGCGTAAATATTTTTTTTAAACACTAACTTAGATGGAGAATTTACAAAACAAAGAGAATATCAAAGTTCAGGTACGCTACATATGAGCATATTAGGATGAAAGAACAGATCCTTCCGTGATTTTCCACCCTGTCTTTGACCATAAAACTTCGTATCTTGTTGTGTAGGTTCTGACATCTGTACCATTGTTTTCTGGATGAACCAAATCAGATAGACAAGCAGACTCCTCCAGGGTTGCTTCAATCAGAGCACGGGTTCCATTTGCTGAGACAGTCACACTGTCAACGGATAGTTTCAACAGTGTATAATCATAGACCAACCCGAGCTGTGCTCTTTCAGCTGCTTTGTCAGTCCAGATCTTCAGCATTCTCCCATCCAAAACCTATAAATTACCAGAATCATGAATGTGGCACCAGACATCGTTTCAATCTTTACAAACAGGTCCCTAGTTTTCGCACAATTGACTGAATTTTGGATTCGTTCCCTTACCTCTGGCAACAATTCTATACGGTGAGCATGCCCAAAAGCCTGAGACTTTATCTTCTGCCACTTGCAGACTAGACTCTCTGCAGTCCTAGCATCCATTCGGGGAAGTGATTCTGAGTCGTCCTCAGCTTTCCCTGACCCTAAATCAAAGAAAAAAAATCCAAGGAAATAAAAGTTGGGCATAGCACAGTAGGAAAATTTGTAATCCAAAACAGAAATGTCAAATACAGTGCAAGACGGCTTCAAATCCCTGTCTACAGTTTGATCAAAAATTCAAGAACCTTAGGTACATGTTGAGAGTGAAACCTACTTAGCAAACTGTTAATCTCACTTCCAGATACTCGGGATAACTCTTGGGACTAGTTTCCTGTTAAGGAATGGAATGTATCTAACAACTCTCATGGGAAATTGCCAAATATCTAGGGAAATATGTTCCAACTTCCAAGCTCACAAGACATGCTTATTTTGTGCAATGAACTTATATTAAAAATACATCATTTAATCATACCTATGGTAGTGACATCAGATGCCATAGAAGAAGCCATGTCTTTGCGCGAGCTGCTTTTATGAGGCATATACTTCTGGCTGACCAGCGAAATCATTGCAATAGCCACACCAGTAGATAAGATCTTCACACTTGCATCCTTTACCATATCAGCAATAGACCCTTTTTCAACAGTAATTGCATCAACGCTATTCTTTGAGATTCCAGCTTGAATTGCATAATCATTTGTATCAAAGTTCTCAGAGGTTTTTTCAGCTTCTTCAATAAAGACAGCAGTCACACCATCATGACCTACCTTGTTACCAACAGGATCTACAGTAAACACATTCTCTTGCGCTTCCATGGGTTCAGCGGAGATTCCATCTGCATAGCGAGAAGGAAAAACTTTCTGCAGTGCCTGCAGAGCACTAGCCTTCACGTGCTCGGCTCCCATCCTTGCCATAGCTGCAGCAGCAGCTAAAGGAGAACCCTGAACTACCTCCACTCTTTCTAAATAACTCAAAACCATGGGATCATCATAATAGTCTCCAAGTTTAAAGTTTTTATCTTTCGTGTCTCTGAATCTAGGAAAGACAACTCCTGCCAACCAAGTCTCTAATAGTTTGCAGAGTCCAGGGAGATCATGATTGTCATCACGATTTGAATTCTCTAAGACGAACTCCACAATAGCTGGATTCCTATATTGTGAATCCTCACTGTCTAAGCCCAACCACATACGGCATTCATCAACTTTTCCTATAAGCAGCGCACAGAGTCCCCTTTCCAGACCAAAGTCTATCTCCCAATTATTCCGTGTATCGTACAACATTGCAGGAATCTCCATAGCCATTACCTTAGCCTGCTGAAGTTGCTGGAATTGCTTATCAGCATCCTGTAAAAGGTGTGGCTTCTTACCTATAAAAGCTTGAGCCACAAGTGCAAGTGCAACTTCGTAAACCTCAAATGACTCTGCTGGAATATTGCTCGGGGTAGCTACAAAAAGATCAACCTATAACACAAGAACATACCTTAGAATGAGAAACCTAACTTAAATCATGATAAAGAAACTAAAAAGAAAGTATCTGAATTGCACCACCTGCTCCGCTGCTGTCATTCGTAAAAACGCCTCATTCATAAATTTTTCGCGTGTTAAACCCCCAACAACAGCTGATGCTCCACCTCCTCCAACAGACCACAGAATATTGCGTACACCGTTTAAACCATTTAGTCTTTTCGCTGCATACTCATCACCAAGCGGTAAACCAAGAAGCTCCAAGACATAACGCGGAGTAATCTCTTCTAAAGTCTCATCAATTTGTGCACGTAAATCAGGGGCAAGGCTACTTGCTCCTTCTTCCTACACAAGACTCAAGAACAAAGTATCAAATCAAACGAATTTCTTACAAATCCCTCAAAATAACTAGTAAAAAGCTAGTCAATTTACCTGCAAAAGCTTAAGAGCTTCCTCAACAAACTCATAACCAGTAATAAAATCAGGTGGCTCCAACGCCATTGCATCTCTCGAAATATCCACAAACGCAAGCGCCATAACTAAAACCACATCTTGCTTAAACGACTTAGGCAACCTCTCTTTAAGTAAAGCTTCTCCTACTCTAAGAACAATTTCAGTCTCACCAGCTTCTTGCAATACACAGAGAGCACCAGGAACCTTCAGTAAGATAAAAGTTATTTCCTATATTTCTCCACTTTGTGAATCACATGAAGATAAAACAATTCTAAAATTAAAAACTTTACCTTTTCCCAAGGAACATCAGTGATAACTGTAGCTTCTTCATCATCAAGAAGACCGTCATTATACTCTCTTCTAGACCGAGGATTCGATAAAGTTTCACAAGCAGCTTGAAGAATTTGTCTTCTGCTAATTAAAGCCTCGTCACTGAATCCGAATTGAGGTGGTTTTGAAACCCTAGCTTCAAATGCTCTTCTGATTCCATCAGTTAAGAAATGAGTCTGAGCTCCTAATACTTGGTAGAAATCGATTGGAATTGGAATGTAACGTTCGGGACGATCGATTGATGTTGGTGGAGAGATGAGAGTGGCGGTGGCGGTGGCGACAGAGGAGGAGGAAGAATCGGTGGTGAAATTGAAGTCGGAGAGAAGACGGTCAGCCCATTTGCTAGCGTAAGAGATGGTGGAGGTGTTGTGACTACCCCGGAGCATTGTGGCCGGTGGTAGTCGGCATAACTTGAATGGGGAGAGGCCAATGCCAACGTGGCTCAGAGCTTCCATGGCAGTGAGTATCTTACAGAGTGATGGATTGGTTCTTTAGGGTTTATGGTAATATGATTTTGATTAATAAGAAAATGAAAAGAAAAAAAGAAGACATTTTCAGATGACAATATAAATTGACTTTTAAGTGTTTTTTTTGCTGGCTATTTAAATTTTGTTTTTCAACCAAATAATATATTTAATTAGAAATTCACTCCAAAACTGATTACCCAAATTAAAAAAAAAATTACAAATATAAAATCAGAAATAAAAATTTAAAAATACAGTACGTGCTAGACAGTCCACTTAAATATTAAGTGATTTTATGATACAAGAGATTGTAAAACCAAGAAAAGTCTCAAAAGCGAGCAAAATCATCAAGCTGATTGGTCATTCCTTTAGAGCTTGCACCAACGAAATAAATTCAGCACAATCTATTTCGAAAACAAAATACGGTAATCTATTCGAAGACAAAACATAGTAGTCTTGCAGATAGAATAAAATCCATTTTAAGTTTTAAACATTCTAATTTGTCTTTTTTAATCAAATTACTTTATTAACTATTTTCTGAAAATTTTTGTAAACTAGCACTAAATTATTTTTTGTTCCAAATTAAGCACACTTTTTTATTTATAACAAAAATAATATTTTTCTCAAAGGCAAAAATTTAACTTTATTGTTTGGGTTAAGTATTTTAGAATTTAGGGTATAAGTTTTCGAGGGGAGAAAACATAGTTTAGGATTTAGGGTTTATAGTTTATGATTTTTTCAACCCTAAACTCTAAAAATATGATATTAAGAAATTTTTACTATTTATGAGAATTGTCACTAAATAAAAATAATAATTTGTTCTAAATAAATATGTGTCATTTGTGGTATTAAAGCTTAAATTTGTGATATTTATGAGAATTATCTATTTTTTTCCAACAATATCAAGTAATTAAACGGTTGAAAAATAAAAACTCATGAAACATAGTTTACACGATTAGCTCATTATTATCTTTAACTTGTGGTTTACTTTCAGGCTAAACCTTCGATTGCTCCTAATTTTAAAATAACTTTCCAGTTTTTATTAATATTATTAAAACACTTATATATTATTTCTACCTTTTTAGATATACCATCAAATCTATGTAAACTATAATTTTTGAAAATTTCAGGAGTTCCCAAGAATATATGTGATCTATATTTGAAAAAAAAACAAATTCTCTGTGTATCCAATTATCGATGGTTTTTTTTATAATGTTTATACTTGTACTATTTGATGTGCAAACAAATTAAACCTTTAGACTTTGAATGATTGCAGCAGTTAGAGCAGAAAAAACCATATATGAACTAAACTATACTTTTATTACCATTTATAAGTTGTAATCTATAGTGGTGCAGACAGAAAAAAATAAAGTAAAAGTGTTGCGGACCAACTATGATCCTCATTTTTTAAGGAATTAAACTATGACTATAACAGAGTATAAACCATCCAAAAAAATATGGTTTGATTCGCTGATGATTTTATCCACTCTATCCGCAGTGACTATTTAAACTCTTAATAAATACTACAAATGCACAATAAATCTATCTTTTTATAACAGGTCAGAAACGCCGCTACAACAATGGAATGTCAATGTCAATCTTTACTGCTGCTTCGTTCATCAGGTGGAACAACTTGGTGGAGAACAATGTAAGCAATTTTATTTGTGTTTGAACCAATCACCAAATTATCTTTATAACTGAAAATAATTGCTAACGAAATCAAAATTCTGTCTCTATTTATTCAATATGTTTTGGTGACGCCTATCTTTTTCAGTTTTCCGACTATAACTTCATACATAATATTCTCTTTATTTTTTTAGCTTATTTTTATTCAATCAAAAGCTTTACTAAACTGATTCTTTGGTTGGTAGTCCAATCCACAGAGAATTCTTTATGTTAGTTTAGTTCAAAGTAAGAAAAATGTATCTGTTACCCAATAATTACACTAACTTTAAGGCTCCGATTGGTAGCATGTATTATTACATTTAAGTTGCAGTAAAGAATATCTGGTATCAAACTTTAGTTACAATAGATTTATACGATAAGTTTGCAGTAGAAATATAAGATGCATTTGTCGATATAACTGACTGGTAGATTTTGTGATATTTAGTTGCAGTATGTATTATTAAAATAAATTTAATTTAATTTAACTCTAATAAAATTTATTCAAAAATTAATAATTAGAAAAAATTAAATAACATTGTTTTGTGATCAATCATATATTGGTCAAAGATTGTTTTTATTTAGTTGAGTAATTCAAATAATTATTCTTATATTATATTAACTTTTATTATATTTTTTATATTTTTAAAAATTTTTGCAAGTATATGATTTGTTAAAAGAAAAAAAAAAGAAAAAAAGAAAAAAAAATGTTTTGTAGTTCCAGAACCAAAACTCAACATTACCACATGAGATTTTCCTTGATGTTAAAAAGTATTTTGCGTTAACCATTTTACACATAACAAATCTCAAAAGTGTACACCAATCATATTTTATGAAAACTTAAGCTCAACTTCAATTTTATTTTTAACCATCATGATTGGTAACATTTTTGATGTATGATTTTGTTATGATCATACCTCAAAAAATATCATTAGTACCTCATGACACTAATCAGAGCCTAAAGAGAATTTTGGAGTTAATTGATTAGAAAGAACTAGGCCTAGAAAGAACTAACAAAATCCCATGTGAAGAGTCATCTATAGGTCTTAGCATATACAACATTTCCATATGATTTATTTGTTTTTTTTTACTTATGTATTGAACCAATTTTCATCTCGTTGCTTTCAAAAGATATATAGGAATTATAAAAAAAAAAGAGCATGTAAAATATATAAATATTATATACACTATTTTTTATATGCATTTATTGTAAATTTAAAAATTAAAATAAATATGCATGTAATTTTGGAGTTAATGGATAAGAAAGGATTAAAATCATCACATGGGAAATCGATATAAAATATAAACAGTTTCGTTATTGTTCTTTTACAGTCAATTTAAGGATTGTTCTTCAATGTTTTTATTGACAGATTGTTGAGATCCATTCATCAATCACTTCCATCCAAAATTTCCGTACTACTCATTATGGGTTGCATTTTGATTCAAACTTATACTAAAGTGTCCTAGTGGAGAATACAATTTGCATAATCATGTAGAATTAAGCCGTTAGAGGATATGCCTTTTTGTTTTTTGTTTTTCTTATTTATAATCCTTTTTTAGGAAGAAGGAAATTATCTCAGTTTCTCAGTTTGTGTATGTAGTGAGTAGTGACTTAGAGCATATGTGTAATGAGAGTTTTTAACAAGAGTCTCTCATGATTTAAAAAATAAAAATAATTAGAAAAAGAAAAGATAATAGAATGGGTTCTCATTTGAGAACCTTTGAAAGATCCATGAGAGATTCACACATAATACTTGTCTATATTCAATTGGTTTAGTTTTCAAAAAAATAAAAGTTAATTATATAATTCATTCTAATTAAAATATATTTGTTTTTATTTTTTGAGAGACTAGGTAAATCTCTCACCACTGCACATGCCCCTTAGATGACGATCGAGAACCCGCCTTAGAATCAATCTTATACTATTAAAATTGAAATACAAATTAGTTATTATTGTATCAAAATATCAAATAGTTATTCATGTATCCAATCATTCCTAGATATAGTTTATCTATTTTTTTTTCTTTTTTCTAATTAAATAATCAGTTAATTCTCTACAATCTTCGACTTATTTAATATTTCTCTACAGTCCTTTCTATATCTAATATTATGATTTTAGTAATATGAATTTTATTCTCCTATCATCTTTATTTGATATTATTTATAAAATATTTTAAATTATTATAAAAATTATTATAATACATATGATTAATAAAATTTTAGATTTTTGATGCATATGTTGTGACTTGAATTTTTGTAAATGGACATATATTAAATCAATCAATAAAGAAAAAATGTGTGTTTAAGATCCATATTGGTAGATATGTCAATCGCGTCGGTGACCTGCGGGATAGATATAAGAGCATCTCCATTCATGGGGTTCTTACCAATTAATTTTAATATAAAGTAATTAAAATTAATGCTAAGAATATTTTTAAGAATTTATCTAATTTTGTCCTCCATTGGTAGAACCCCACATGAGGTTCTTAAAAAATAATAATTCATCTCATCCTTTTGATTAAATTTACTAGAAAGCTGAAACTTGATCATCAATAATGCTTCATACAAGGAGGTGATCTCAACTAGTTTGAACTGAATATTTAAATTATGAGATCTTAATCTATTAGCTTATCCAACAACCTAAAACGATGTGCTTTGGTACCTATAAATAAGACAAAGTGTATACCTCTGCAGCAGAGTCAAAATCAATGAGATCAAGATCATTTCCAAGCTGAAGATGATCCTTGATCAGAAAACTAAATTCACAAGGACTACCAACCTATAAAGAAAGTAATGATTTAAAAAAAAATCCATAGTCAATGCAACAGTTGAGGGGAGTTATGACCAAACTAATTACCTTCTTTCTCACTGCAGATCAATCCTCTCCTCCAACAGGAACATCAGGTCTGATGGTTGCAGCTCCCCTTTCATCTTCTTCGCAATGTTGTTTTTTTCCTCACGAAGCCCATCAACTTCCTGCTATCTGCAATCATTCATTAGCTGAACCGAAATAACAAAAAACGAATGTTTATAAACCAATCCATAAACTATCAAAACAACAACTTTAATATGTTTATTTGGAAATTTTACTCAGAGTAGCTGACTTTACATGTATCAAGTTAAGAAGATGGGGAAGTTCACAACTGAAGTGGCTGTAACACATAACACTTATTCTCAAGTTGTTGCATTGATCAATATTTTACTCAGAGTAGCTGACCTAGTTTTTTTTACTGTAGACGTCCAATAGCACACTGCTACATCATGTTAAACACCGATCCTTAAAATCCTTATTTAAGGATCGGTCCTTACCAATTTTATTTCTTCTGATTTATTTTTGAAGGATTATTGGACTAAGAACCCACTAAAATCTCTTAAGTACTCATCGATGGAGATGGTCTAAGTAACTCTGACATATGATGGGTATAGACATAAAATTTAATGCATATTAAAAAACGGGCATCATGAAAGACTGCATATATATCAAACTTTGTCCGTGAATTAATGAGTCGGTTGTAAACTACCAGATTTTAATAAAAATAAATAAACTATATATATATATATTAATAATTATATATAGTTGATGAAATATATTATATGATATATTTAAAAATATAAAAAAATTATGTATAAAATTAATAACACTCCTCTTTATTGAAAATAAAGAAGCTCGAGGTCCATCCAGACAAAAACAAGAAGACGTAAATGATAAGTATCCATGGGATCAAAGATTGGACTCACAACGACTTTGCTTTCAAGATTTCACTTGGAAGAGATATCCGTTTGTCTAAACGCATGGATAGACTGGAGTCTCTATTAATAGACAAAGTAGTGATAGCTACATGGAATCTAAAGGATCACGAAGAAGTGTAAAAAGGAGGGAAGATTGATGCTCTAAACGAATTCCCAATTCAACAAAAAAAAGGAAAAATCTCAAAAAGGGAAAAATTGAAAATCCGTAATGTAAAAGCAAAACATCGTCAAGGGACTCAACAAAAAGGAAACATTTGGGAAATAAGGACGTGTAACCCGCTCTAGAATTAATATTACAGATTACTTTTGAAAAGCATAGCCGTCGTACTTCTGTTAAAATTTTGACCATCAAAAATCATTCCTGATCCGTCAAAAATTTATGACGAATTTCATATATATTGTTTCCAGCTCTCTAGAACCGACAGACAAAACCCTTTGAAAACCGTCAATATATGCCGATTTAGTTGGCTAACCGACGGTTTTGGTGGTCAGTAAACCATTGTTTTCTTATAGTTATCTGTATGATACAAGTCAACAATCAATCTTGAAGTTGGTTTGGACAATTGTTCCTAAAAAGTAAAAACACTATTCACTTTTTCAGATCTAGTTGTTGTTTTTTTGTTTTTTTGTTTTTTGTTTCCTGTTTGGTCTTGATCTTCACTGCAGGTTCTGGAGTTCATCAGTGAAGCAAGGGTGAGCAAGCTTTATTCTCCGGCAGTAACGAGGTGTGGTCAACCGCTAGGAGATACAGTTGTGGCTCTTTCATGGTGACTGAGAAGCTCTGATGTCGATTCTCCAGGTTTGAGGACACCAGAGGTTAGCTGAAGAGTTTTCTCGCACCTCAACCGCCTTGTTGGCCGCTGTGTCTGTGGCGTGAGTTTCGTAGGTGGGTTTTGCTGTTCGTTTGGTGGAGGTGGATCTTCGGATCCAAACAGACTTTTGCGAGTTAGGGCTTCTGAGGGATTGTCGGAGCCTCTCCCCTCTCTAGTTGTCGCGAGCGATTAGCTTCAACTGAACCAGATCAAAGTTTTCTTGTCTCGGAGAAGTTATGGTGGTCGTCGGATTTGGAGGTTGGGTGTTAGATTTGAGTTTGACGAGTTGCTTGGTAGGGGACTCGTCAATGGAGAGCCGGTTAGTCGAAGGCTGGATCATTTTGGGAGGCGTATTGCGGGTAACTCCGTTTGAAGTGTTCGGAACCAATCACTGGGCAGCAAAACAGTCCGCCTTGTATTAGCTGTATTTACTATTCGTAGCTTTTGCTACCGGTCGCCACCGGGATCCGATCCTTTCCTCTGTTTTTAGGGCGAACTCCTTTATTTTCCTTTTTGTACTTGTGGGCTCGTTGTTCTTACCAGGCCTGAAGCCCATTTGTTTGGGTCGGCCTCTTAATATCCATATCTTTAGTTAAAATAAACATCTATATGATATAATCATTCTGAAAGTAATATACAACCACGTTTAAGCATATATAGGAAAGTCCCATGAAAAACCAAAAACATATATAAAGAAATAAAAAAACTTTCTACATCTTTTTCCATGACTAGTTGATTTCGTCAATTAAAAGTTATACATCACATTGGCTGCAAATGGTTGCCTTACATTAACAAATTGAAAGAGTTGAATGAACATTCATATAATATTTTACTATTTGAGATAAATAGGTTGGAAGAATCAGTGGTGAAATCGAAGTCGGAAAGAAGACGGTCAGCCCATTTGCTAGCATAAGAGATGGTGGAGGTGTTGTGACTACCCCGGAGCATTGTGGCCGGTGGTAGTCGGCATAACTTGAATGGGGAGAGGCCAATGCCAACATGGCTCAGAGCATCCATGGGAGTGAGTATCTTACATAGTGATGGATTAGTTGTTTAGGATTTATGGTAATATGATTTTGATTAATAAAAAAATGACAAAAAAAAAACAATTTCCATATGGCAATATAAATTGACTTTTAAGTGTTTTTTTTGCCGACTATTAAATTTGTTTTTTCAACTAAACATTATATTTATAATTAGAAATTCACTCCAAAACTGGTTACTCAAATTAAAAGAAAAATATTACAAATATAAAATCTGAAAATAAAATTTTAAAAATACAGTACGTGCTAAACAGTCCACCTAAATATTACGCGATTTTGGGATACAAGAGATTGTAAAACCAAGAAAAAGTTTCAAAAACGAGCAAAATCATCAAGCTGATTGGTCACTCCTCTAGAGCTTGCACCAACGAGACAAGTTAAACACAATCTATTTCGAAAACAAAATACGGTAATCTATTCGAAGACAAAACATAGTAGTCTTGCAGATAGAATATAATCCATTTTAAGTTTTAAACATCCTAATTTGTCTTTTTTTTAATCAAATTACTTTATTAATTATTTTCTGAAAAATTCTGTAAACTAGCACTAAACTTTTTTTTGTTCCAAATTAAGCACACTTTTTATTTATGACAAAAATAATATTTTTCTCAAGGGCAAAAATTTAACTTTATTGTTTGGGTTAAGTATTTTAGAATTTATATAGGGTATAGTTTTTCGAGGGGAGAAAACATAGTTTACAATTTAGGGTTTATAGTTTATGATTTTTAAACCCTAAACGCTAAAAATATGATGTTAGGAAATTTTTACTATTTATGAGAATTTTCATTAAATAAAATAATAATTTTTCCTAAATAAATATGTGTCATTTGTGATATTAAAACTTAAATTTGTGATATTTGTGAGAATTGTCCATTTTTCCCCAACAATGTCAAGTAATTAAACGGTTGAAAAATACAAACTCGTGAAACATAGTTTACATGATTAGCTCATTATTATCTTAACTTGTGGTTTACTTCCAGGCTAAACCTTCGATTTCCCCTAATTTTAAAATAACTTTCCAATTTTTATTAATATTATTAAAACACTTATATATTATTTCTACCTTTTTAGATATACCATCAAATCTATGTAAACTATAAATTTTGAAAATTTCAGGAGTTCCCAAGAATAGATGTGATTTCGCCAATTAGAAGTTATACATCACATTGGCTGCAAATGGTTGCCTTACATTAACAATTTGAAAGAGTTGAATGGGCATTCATCTAATATTTTACTATTTGAGATAAAAAGGTTGGAAAAATGATTCAACCTGTTCAGCTAAAAAAACTGAACAAATACATAAACTACAAAAGATATGTGTTCAACTTATCCATCGACTATTTTGGAGTTGAATGAGTGTAATGAGATTCAACTCAAAAAAATTTCATTTTTCTTTTTCAAATTATTCATTTTAATGGCTACCATTTGCAGCCATTATTTTTCCTAGAACAATTTTCCTTAGACGAGACACTCTTATGGTAAACTTCTGGGTATTTCGTAATCTCAAACAAAAGTATTACGAAGATATTATAGCTTATGACGGTGTATCTAGAATAGGCAAGTGTACATATATCTTTAGGAAGTTTTACATATTGTCAAGGCTAAAACCCTAGCCATCTCTTGTATAAAGCTCAATGTAAGGTCAATAAATAAAATCAAGTCTTCTTCGATAACCAAATCCACATGGTATCAGAGCAAGGATCAATAAAAACCTACTAAAAATCTCTCTTTTCGTTGCTTTCTTATTTCTCTGTGATAAGTTCTTTTCGTGTTCATCAAGTCATGGTTGAAATTGAAGAATCCAGTGTAACCAAGACAAATCTGGGCGCGCCGCCTCCTGTGGAGAAGCATGACCCTTATGCTTTGTCCAGTTTGGACAATCCCGGTTCTCTCATCTCACCAGTGGTGTTGAACGGAGAAAACTACAACGAATGGTCCATCAAGATATTGAATGCCTTTCAAGACAAGAGAAAAACCGGGTTCATCAGCGGCACGATTGTGCAGCTGCCGTCAAACAGTCCGGATCTCGAAAACTGGAAGACAGTTAACTCAATGATCATTGGATGGATTAGAGCATCAATCGAACCTAAGGTTAAATCAACTATGACTTTTATTTCTGATGCTCATCAATTGTGGAAAGAGTTGAAACAACGTTTCTCTGTGGGAAAAAAGTACAAATTCATCATATCAAAACTCAAATCATCACATGTCGACAAGAAGGACAATATGTTGTTGAATATTATGGACACTTGTATGCCTTGTGGGAGGAGTTACAAGTGTTTCGTCCTCTTCTTAATTGTTCCTATGGAGCTGCGTCGGAAATTTCACAAGAATGGGGCTGGACGACTCACATTTTGGCAGCCTTTGTACCAACATCATCGGTACAGATCCCATGCCATCGCTCAGAGAAGTTTACTCCAAGGTGATTTATGAAGAACAATATTTTCCTTCAACTCGGGTTCGTGATCAGCATCATGAGGCTGTTGGTTTCTTGGTTTGTCGTGAGCATGGACCAGAACATGGCACAAGAAGATCTGATGCCAACAACATGTCTATTCTACAGCCACGTTGTGACATATCTACTGTGTGTTCTCATTGTGGCAGATTTGGCCATGAAAAGAAAGATTGCTGGCAATTAGTTGGGTTACCTGAGTGGTGGACTGATAAAGCTGAAAGAGGTGGAGGTCAAGGGACTACTAGTCGTGGATGTGGTGGTTGCAGCTTTGAAAACTCTGGTCGTGGTTGCGGACTGGTTACAGCTGCTGTTGCAACAAGCTCAAACCCTTCGACATATCCGGAACTCACCAAAGAGAAGTGGCAAGTTCTTACTCAAATGATTGTCCTCCGGCTTCACCAAAACTAGGTAAAGGACAGAGACAAATATTTCCGAATGTGTTATACAAGGAATTTGTTGCTTATAATGCTATCAGTGCTGAAGATACCCATCACGCTCTCTCCAACTCCTTTCAACAGTCCTCACACCGGTCCAAGGTAACTCACTGTATCCTCTTACAAATTATATTTCTGATGACAAATTCTCTTCAGATCATCTTGCTTATTTAGCAGCGATAACATCGGCTAATGAACCAAAGCATTTTAAAGACGTTGTACGCATAAAAGTGTGGAACAATGCGATGACTAAAGATATTGATTCGCTCGAAGTACATAGAATTTGGGATATAGTGGATTTACCGTATCACAAAGTTGCTATTGGTTCTCAATGGGTTTATAAAATTAAGTACAATGCGTATGGGTCGGTGGAACGGTACAAAGCTTGTCTTTTTGTTCAAGGTAATAATCAAGTGAAAGGTGGAGATTATGGTGATACGTTTGCACCAGTTGTCAAAATGACTACGGTACGTACTTTGCTTAGCCTTGTTTCTGCCAAAAATTGGGAAGTATATCAAATGGACGTAAACAATGCTTTTATGCATGGGGATTTAGAAGAAGAGGTATATATGAAACTTTCTCCAGGTTTTTGTCACACGCATCCCGGAAAAGTTTGTCGGCTTCGTAAGTCCTTGTACGGAATCAAACAAGCACCTCAATGTTGGTTTAAGAAATCATCGGATGCTTTAACCAAGTTTGGTTTTGTTCAAGCCTACGATGATTACTCTTTATTCTCGTACACCAAGAACATGATAGAGCTTCGGGTTCTTATTTATGTTGATGATCTTCTCATTTGTGGTAATCATAGTTACATGATTTCTAAGTTTAAAGAATAATTGGGTTGTTGCTTTTCAATGAAGGATCTGGGAAAGCTCAAATATTTTTTGGGAATTGAAGTTAGTCGTTGTCCGGAAGGTATTTTCTATCTCAACGCAAGTATGCTTTGGATATCATTGCGGAAACTGGTAATCTTGGTTCTCGTCTAGCTGCTACTCCACTTGAGCAGAATCATCATCTTGCAACAAGTGAAAGCAAAATTCTTGAGGATCAACTGAAGTATAGACGATGGTAGGGTGTCTAATTTATCTAACATACACAAGACCAGAGCTAAGTTATTCTGTACACCTTTTGTCTCAATTTATGAAGACTCCACGAGAGGATCATTGGAAAGCCGCACAACGTGTGGTTCAATACTTAAAGGGTACTCCAGGTCAAGGTATTTTTCTAAGTTCATCTTCGGATCTTTCATTGTCCGTTTACTGTGATTCAGATTGGTCATCTTGTCCACTATCTCGTCAGTTGTTAAGTGCTTTTGTTGTATTGCTTGGTGGATCACCAATATGTTGGAAGTCAAAGAAATAAGACACGGTCTCTCACTCATCTGCTGAAGCTGAATATCGCTCCATGTCGGTTGCTTTGCGTGAGATAAAATGGTTACAGAAAATCTTGAAAGAATTGGGTATTGAACAAACTGCGCCAATTCAATTCATATTGCTGCTAATCCGGTGTTTCGTGAGAAGAAAAAACATATTGAAAATGATTATCACTCAGTACGGAATGCAGTTTGAGATGACATCATTGTAACTACTCATGTTCGGAAAAATGAGCAAATTGCCGATATGTTAACTAAAGCTCTTGGAAGAAAACAGTTTGATCATCTCTTTTCCAAGTTGGGCATTCAAGATCTTCATGCTCCGACGTGAGGGGGAGTATTACGAAGATATTATAGCCTATGACGGTGTATCTAGAATAGGCAAGTGTACATATCTCTTTAGGAAGTTTTACATATTGTCAAGGCTAAAACCCTAGCCATCTCTTGTATAAAGCTCAATGTAAGATCACTGAATAAAATCAAGTCTTGTTCGATAACCAATTCTACAAAAATAACTACATTACTTCTAATTGTATGAGTATCTGAGAAGAAAAAACAACAACAAATTTAATTTTTATATACGAGAGCAATTATGTTTAAAATAAAATAAAATGATCACTCTACGGGTATCCCAAATCATCATCGTACTATTGCTCTTGATGTGCCAAACATGAAACTCTTGTGCTAGCTCTTCATCGGAGATATGTGTGGAAGGTGCAATGAACTCCATAGCAAAATTCTCCCTCTGTGATTTATCTCTAGAAAATTTTCATAAAGAAAAGGAGAGATGAAAAAAGCACACGAAAAGGTTTTACGTTATATCTTTTCTTTTTCTATAACTTTAATGGGGCAATTCTTTTTTTCTCTCTCTTATACTTTAATTTGGCCTTCTTTTTCTTGTTTTAACAAGATACAAATTAATAAAAAAGTTACTTTAAACAAAAAAAAAGAATTTCAAAGATAATATTCCCAAAAAGTTGAATTAGTAGCAGATTCTTATTTTTGTTTTTAAAAGAAGTAAAAGATAAGGATTACCACCAAAAGCTACTAGAAGTTTGAACAAATGAGCTGTCAATAAATGCAACATACTTGTTTTGTTCATGTCTTTAGACAACAAATGCAATCTATGAAGAATCTAAACCTCACTAAATGCTCATTTATTGATTTGATTGTCTGTTTGGTTATTGGCATTATCACTATAACTATAAACTCAAGTTCGAAAGAAATCTTATTAGTTAAACTTGCATACCCCAAAAAAAAACCCACATATTAATGAGAAATCTGCAAAACAATTATAATATTTGTTTTATTGTCTTTCTTTCATGGGGCCTTCTTTTATTTAGTTCCGGTCATGGGTTCCCACCGTTCTGGGAGGCGACGGTCGTCACAATTACAAATTGTATTGGCGATCAGGGAAAAAGCGGTCCAGTTCTTACCGTTCATTGCAAATCCAAACAAGACGATCTAGGACCTCATCTGGTGCCTTACAAGAAAGACTACCACTTTAAGTTTCAAACAAATATGTGGAAATCAACATTATTCTTTTGCAGTTTTCGATGGGACAATCAGTTGAAATGGTTTGATATATATGATGCTTACAGAGATGAAGATGTATGTCTCTTATGTAATTGGACTATAAAAGATGTTGGTGCATGCAGGCTTGGTAAAGATCATGCATGTTTTCATTGGAAAGTAAGTTTGATGTGATCGTGATGATTATCAAATTATATTGAATATCTACATACATAGTAAAGTATTTTATGATAATAGTTTTTATGGTTGTATTCATACGTTTTCTAAGTGCAAAAATTAACAAAAGAAAACACAGATATCAAAAGGAAAAAAAAAGTAAAGAAAAAAAAAACTCAGAATGAGATTTACAGTATTAACAACTTGTGGTCAACAAAACACAACGCCTCAATGATAAGTATTTTGACGGTTGAGAGCATTCTCAATGGGGAGAAACTTTTGTAAGTCAGCCATATAACCTAATAATGGGTTATTTGGTGCAATGAGTCATTTATTTCAAAGTAATTATATATTTGGATCATTTACTATGTATATTTGTGGAAATGGACCTTCACTATTCCCTCCTAATAGGTTCTCTCTAATAGCTTCTTAGACTAGTTTTTTCAAAAAAACCAAAAACGCCCACAGCTTCTCAGTGTTAATGAGACTTGGTGACAGAGTGCGACTCTGTCAATTGTACATTGTACACCGAGTCGTTTGTACTCCGAGTCGTTTTGTACTCTAAATCGCCTTGTACATCGACTTTTCTTGTACATCAACTCATGTTGTACACTAGTTTGCCTCATACACACGGTGTACATTGTTTGAGGTGTAAACCGATATTTGTTGAACATCGACTAATTTCGTACACCGATTTGTTTCGTACACCATTCCGTTTCGTACAATGACTCATCTCATACATCAATTTGTTTGGTACACTAACTTGTCTCGTTTGAATGAATGTATTATCATCCAAAATTTTAAATACTACCTTTCAACAATATATTAAAGTTAAAAAACAATCAATTCAAATTTTCTTTAGGAAAATATTTAAAATTTTATATATTCTATATAAACATATTTTATGTTTTAGTAAATTCAAAATTTCCACAGGTAATTGATTGTATTAATACTTTTTGGCACCATTATTAATTTCTAAGTGTAAGTTGAATGTTAATTTCATAAAAAAAAAGTGAAATGTTATATTTGCATCACTTTATTATAGTCAATATAAATATATAAATCTTAAGGATCTAATATGTAATTAGTTTAACCTAGTTTCCTCTACGTATCTCTATAAATACTTGTACATCACTCTTTTAATAAGATAAACACAATTTCTAAATTTATATGGTATCAAAAGGCATCCGATCTAATCTCTAAAAACCCTCAAATTGTTTTTTTTCGGTCGGCCGCCATCATGACAACGTCAACACACAACTCACCAGCCCGTCACAATGAAACCATTATTCCAAATTCCACAACTCTTTTGTATGTCAATACATCCAATGTCACCAAACTTAACTCCATGAATTACTTGATGTGGAGTCTCCAGATACATGCTCTTCTTGATGGGTATGAGCTTGCTGGATATCTGACGACTCGATCGTCGTCCCACAGCCAACAATCACGACCACCGGTGTTATCACTGTCAATCCAGAGTTCACGTTCTGGAAAAGACAGGATAAACTCATATATAGTGCCTTGCTGGGAGCGATCTCGTCTCCAGTTCAGTCCTTGGTCTCGCGCACCACCACCTCTGCACAGATCTGGGCAACGCTAGCCAACACCTATGCCAAACCAAGCAGAGGACACATTAAGCAACTCAAACCTCAACTCAAGCAATGGACCAAAGGTCTGAAGACGGTTGATGAATACATGCATGGTCTCACAACCCGAATGGATCAACTTGCCATCCTTGGTAACCCGCATGACCATGAAGATCAAATAGAACTTAATCTTGATAACCTCCCAGCCGAGTACAAGCAGGTTGTTGATCAGATTTGAAAGCAAAGACACACCACCTCTTCTTGCTTGATAGAATTCAATATTTGATTACTGATTTCTAGAGATATGATTGCTAATATCACTCGTATATATCCCTAACATCACTCTTGTATATCCCTAATTCTCTGTATGCCCTTTGGGTAATTATATCTCTGTCAATACAATGATCCGAGAAGGGAATTCATCCTCTTACATGGTATCAAAGCACAAAAGCTCCTGGACATTTTTTTAATTTGTTTTCTTCATCTTCTTCTTCTCATCTTTTCTTCTACGTTTACTTTTTCTTTTCTTTTTCATTCATGGCTGCTCAACCACCTCCTGCTGTTGAGAGAGTTTTTGGTGTTACCAACATCAAATCTCACATTCCCATCATCCTTGATTTCAATGATCACAACTATGATGCTTGGAGAGAATTATTTTTCACTCACTGTTTGACATTTGATGTGCTTGGTCATATTGATGGCACACTACTCCCCAACGGTGATGATGACACTGCATGGAAGAAATGAGATGGCTTAGTCAAACTTTGGCTCTACGGCATCCTTGCTCCATCTCTCTTCCGCAGCTCCTTCAAAAAAGGTGGCTCTGCTCGTGATATTTGGATCCGTATTGAGAACCAATTCCACAACAATAAAGAGGCTCACGCCATCCAGCTTGACAATGAGTTACGGACCACCAAAATTGGCGATCAATCAATCCAAAACTATTGTCAGAAACTCAAAACATTGGCTGATCTGCTTTCCAATGTTGATGCTCCTGTCTCAGAGAGAACATTGGTAATGTATCTCTTGGATGGCCTAAACGAGAAATATGATAACATTATCAATGTTATCAAACACAATAAGCCGTTTCCAAGCTTTGATAATGCAAAGTCAGTGCTTGAAAGGGAAGAATCACGCCTCAAGAGAACTCACAAGCTTCCTATTGCTTCTCACACTGATCATTCTTCCTCCACGACAGCCCTTGTTGTCAATGATCAGAAACAAACAGTGAAATTCACCAACAATCGAGGCAATGAGAAGAATAACTGCTACAGAGGAAGAAACAACAACCACTTCAATGGCGGACCAAGCTTCAACACTAACGGCAGCTATGGACACAACGGTGGCTCTCCTTACACCAACATACCTAATTTTCCTTATTAGGCCTCACCTAATTTCTGGAACGGGCCGTCTCCACCTTGGCCCAATCAATTTGCGAATTGGTCTCCACACACACAACAGCCCACTTATCGTGGCCCCTTTGTCTATGCTGCTTCTCCGCATCCAATGATGAACTCACCTCAACAGGCTCACCTCACCGAAATCATCCCAACTGGTTTCACTCAGACTTACTCATCGGAAACTCTGCAAGACCCGAGCAATGGAGACTGGTATATGGATTCTAGAGCTATGTCACACCTCTCCGCAACCTCAGGTAATCTCAATTCCTCTCTCAAACATAACATTGATCACACTGTCATTGTCGGTAACGGCTCAAGGCTCCCTGGCTCATCGATTGGTTCATCTTTCCTTCGAACCAACTCACGCCCTCTCTCTCTTACAAATGTTCTTGTCACACCTCAAATTGTCAAAAATATGATTTCAGTTAGAAAATTTCCACAAGACAATTGATGTAGTGTAGAATTTGATCCTCTTGGTTTTTCCGTGAAGGATCTTCAAACTCGGAGAATTCTCCTCTGGTGTGAGAGTTCCGGTGATCTTTACTCCCTTCCAGCTTCACTCAATAAGCGGCAGTCGGTATACTCTAAATCTCTATTGGCCTCTTCTCCCACGCTTTGGCACAAGAGATTAGGACACACCAATAAAGATGTTATTCATTCTTTGTCTTCTTCAAATTTAATTTCTTGTACCAAGGATAAGATTCAACATACTTGAGCATCGTGTTCTTTAGGCAAGCTAATAAAGTTACCATTTTCTTCTTCACAAACAGTCACAACAAAGCCATTTGAAATTGTCCATTCCGATGTCTGGACGTTTCCTGTCCCTAGCGTCAGCGGTGTTAAATATTATGTGTTTTTTTTGGATCACTTTACTCAATTCTTATGGGTTTATCCTCTGCGCAAAAAGAGTGAAGTCTTCTCTAAATTTCTCCATTTCAACTCATATATTAAAACACAATTCAATGCCCAATTACAATCGCTACAATGCGATAATGGTGGTGAATACAACAATGACCAGTTTCACAACTACTTTGATACAAATGGTATTATTTTTCGGCTCTCATATCCTCACACCTCTCAGCAAAACGGGAAAGTCGAGCGCATGATTAGAACCATTAACAATGCCATTCATGCTCTTTTGTTTCAAGCCCAACTCTCACCAACTTTTTGGGTTGAAGCTCTTCATGTAGCTGTTCATCTTCTAAACATACTTCCATCTTCCGCTGTATGCAGTAAAATTCCTTTCGTCCAACTCTTTAAGAAACAGCCAAGCTATGACCATCTAAGGGGCTTTGGTTGCTTATGCTTTCCAAATCTTAATCATTCAAATCTCAGTAAACTTTCTCCAAGATCCACACCTTGTCTATTTCTTGGCTATCCTTCTCAACATAGAGGGTATTGATGTCTTGATTTAAAGACCAACAAAATCATTATTTCAAGAAATGTTTACTTTGACGAAGAAAAGTTTCCTGCAGCTGAAACAAAGCAAAACACCACCACCTCATATCAGTTCCTTTATCTTAAAGAAACACCTTCACCTCTGTTTCAATCTATTCTCCAATCCCCCATTACAGCTCCACCTAAGTTACAGCCATCACCGCCACCTTCTCCACAACAGTCTCCACCACCACCTCCTCCCCCGCATGTACCACAATCACGTCACTCTATGATAACTCGTGCCCAGGCTGGCATTCGCAACCAAAATCTGTTCTATCTCTTCTCACAAAAACAATTAAAAAATCCCCACTTCCTAAAAGTCACAAAAACGCTCTAACAGATCCTAACTGGACACCGACAATGACATATGAGTTTGGTGCTATGCTAGAGACTAGGACTTGGGATTTAGTGCCTCGACCTCATAAGGTCAATATTGTGAGATCCATGTGGCTTTTTAAACATAAACATAATGCAGATGGTGCTTTAACTCGACATAAAGCACGATTGGTTGCAAATGGTAAATCACAGGAGGAAGGTGTTGATTTCACGGAGACTTTTAGTTCGGTTGTTAAACCAACGACGATACGAACTGTTCTCAACATTGGTGTTGCATGTCACTGGCCAATACATCGACTTGATGTCAAGAATGCTTTCTTGCATGGTGATCAAGATGAGACCGTTTATATGCATCAACCACCTGGCTTTGTAGATCCAGCTTATCCGCATCATGTATGTAAACTTTGCAAGGCTATTTACGGATTAAAACAAGCTCCTCGCGCTTGGAATGCCAGATTTGCAAAGTTTATCAATGATTTGGGCTTTGTTACAAGCAAAGCCGATGCTTCTCTATTTGTTTTCAGGAAAGGTACAGCCCTCGCCTACATTTTACTCTATGTAGATGATATTATTCTAACAGCCACCTCACTGAACTTGCTCCAACACATCATTGATGCTTTGAAATCTGAATTTCCAATGTCTGACTTGGGCAAGATTCATCACTTTCTGGGAATCAAGGCTGATCATAATGACAAGGAAATGTTTCTGAGCCATTCCTCATACGCAAAAAAGATCATCGACAGAGCACAAATGACTGAATGCAAACCTATATCAACACCCATAGATGTCAAATCCAAACTCTCGGCTGATCTTGGAGAAAGAGTTAAAAATCCCACTGAGTATCGTAGCCTTGCAGGAGCCCTACAGTATCTCACGTTCACAAGACCCAACATATCATATGTTGTCCATCAAATATGCCTGTATATGCATGATCCAAGACTGCCACACCTACATGCTCTCAAGCATATCATAAGATATATACAAGGTACAGTGTCACACGGTCTGCAACTATATAAAGGCTCCATTGACTGTCTTACAGCATACATATATGCAGATTGGGCAGGCTGTCTCGATAATCGTCGATTAACTTTGGGTTACTGCGTCTATCTCGGCCCCAACTTGGTTTCATGGTCAGCTAAGCGACAGCCAACAATTTCTTGGTCCAGCTCAGAGGCCGAATACAAAAGAGTTGGGAATACGGTAGCCAAACTTTGTTGGTTACGAAATCTTATGATCGAGCTTCACTTCAAAATCATCAAGACATCAAATTGTTTATTGCGACAACATCAGCTTTGTTTATCTAGCTTCTAATCCGGTCAAACACCAAAGAACCAAACATGTTGAACTAGACATTCATTTTGTTCGGGAAAAGGTTGCAATTGGTGAAGTCAAGGTGCTCCATGTCCCCTCCTCCTTAAAGTTTTCTGAGATCTTCACCAAAGGACTTCCAACAACACTCTTCACAGAGTTTTGGACCAGCTTAAACATCCTTCCCAAGGACGCTTTAACTGAGGGAGGGTGATAGAATTCAATATTTGATTACTGATTTCTAGAGATATGATTGCTAATATCACTCGTATATATCTCTAACATCACTCTTCTATATCCCTAATTCTCTGTAAGCCCTTTGGATATTTATATCTATGTCAGTACAATAATCCCGACAAGGGAATTCATCCTCTTACATTGCTGAAGTTCATGAGCGCCTACTCAATCATGAAGCAAAGCTTATTTTTCTTGCTGCTGCAACTCCTTCCTCCTTTCTGGTGACAGCCAATGTTGCTTAACAACGCAAACCTACCTCCAACCCTCGTAATCAAAACCCCAGACCACGCTACAACAACAACAATAAAAACTGGCAGCAGCGTCAAAATAATAGGTCTGAGAATCGTGTTTCTCGTCCCTATCTTGGGAAGTGTCAAATATGTGTCACTCAAGGACATAGTGCCAAAAGGTGCCTTCATCTGCAGTCTCTCTACTCGTACTCAAGCTCCACCGGCAACAGTCCTTTAACACCGTGGCAACCAAGAACTAATCTTGCCATTGGTGCTCCCTACATGGCCAACAACTGGCTTCTCGATAGTGGAGCCACTAACCATATCACGGCCGACCTCAAAAATCTCTCACTTCACCAGCCCTACATTTTTGGTGAAGATGTCGTGATCGCAGACGGCTCAGGTCTTTATATAACCCACACGGGTTCTTCTACTCTTTTTTCTTCCACACATGATTTAACATTGAACAAAGTGTTATGTGTCCCTGATATACATAAAAACCTAATACCTATATATCGGTTATACAATGCTAACCAAGTTTCTGTGGAATTCTTTCCTGCATCTTTTCATTGCTCCAAGGCAAAACTAAAGAAGGATTATATGAGTGGACAGTGACTGCGTCTCAAGCTTTAGTCTTCCTCACTTCCTCACTTCCAAAGACAACTCTTCCCTCTTTGCATTCGCGTTTGGGCCACCCATCTTTACTTAT
The DNA here is from genome assembly GCA_963555745.1 of Cardamine flexuosa. Lineage (NCBI taxonomy): Eukaryota > Viridiplantae > Streptophyta > Magnoliopsida > Brassicales > Brassicaceae > Cardamine > Cardamine flexuosa. The sequence goes on along the minus strand of OY743216.1, from coordinate 19,207,223 downwards.
CGTAAACACTATAGTTTCTATATTCCCTTCCTGTTGTGTCTTCTACTTCAAAGTCAGTTTCTTGTTCTGATTGCATGCTTAATAAGGGCTACAAACTTACATTTTCCACCTCATATATTATTTCAACACGTCCTCTTGAGTATGTTTTTATGCACGTTTGGACGTCACCAATCTTTTCTGTTGATAACTACAAATATTATCTTGTTATAGAAGACCACCAAACACGATACACATGGCTTTATCCTCTTAAACAAAAATCCCAAGTCAAAGAAACCTTCATTGCTTTCAAGGCCTAAGTTGAAAACCGTTTCCAAACGGGCATCAGAACTTTATATTCGGACAATGGAGGAGAGATTATTGGGTTAAGAGAGTTCTTGACCAGCAATGATATCTCTCATCTCACAACTTCGCCAGACATGCCAGAGCACAATGGTTTACCGGAGCGCAAACATCGCCGTAATGTAGAAACGGGTTTGACTCTTCTTACAACATCGTCGATGCCAAAAGAATACAGGCCTTATGCATTATCAACAGCCGTATATCTTATCAATAGGATGCCAACACCGGTACTCTCTTTTCAGTCTCCGTTTCAGAAATTATTTGGTGTGCCACCCAATTATAAGAAGCTTAAAGTGTTTGGTTTCTTATGCTTTATGTGGCTTAGACCGTACACGCGTCATAAACTCAAAGATAAGTCCAAACGGTGTGTGTTTATTGGCTATTCTACGACACAGAGCGCTTATATGTGTCTTGATGTGAGCTCTAGTTGAATATATGTTTCCCGGCACGTCAAGTTTGATGAAAATGTCTATCCATTTGCAAAACCTACAGTATCAACCTCTCTCTTCGATGAGACATCTCTCTTGAGTACGCCACTGGTCCCTTCCATTCCAACGTCACTGCCCCCGTGTTCGGTCCTTCACCAGACTCAACCATCGTCACCTCCTGTGCCACCGACAACCTCTCTACAACCTCAAGTATTGTCTACTTCTCACTCTACCAGCAAATCCAACGAATAACCAGTCAGCACCCTTTATAGGCCCATTACCAAATCCAAACCCAAGAACTACTATCTCACCAACAAACACAACCTCGGTATCTAGTGATATATCATGGATTTTATGGTTTTCAGCCATGATATATGCATTGGTTTTAGAGTCTTTTCTATTGTATATTGAGTCTTATTAGGTAAAAACACGAGATAGACCTTTGATTTGAACTTAATTTGTTTGCGATTTTTGAATTTTCACTCATTAAACACGATTTGGTACCATGTCGATCGACACAGATCTATTGTCAACACGCATGCCTGGATTTCATACTTGAACTGATTCTCGTGATTTCTTGTGCTTTTGCAGATGTCTACTAAGAGGTCTTCAAGGAACAAGCGTACCCGCAGAGAGGAGATCGATTTTACTGATGATGAGCATTTCATTGAGCCTACACCCACCGCCATCATCTCCACCACGCCTACTTCAGATTTTCCGATCAATGCTCATGTCCAAGCTCCTTGGCCAAATCTTGAGACTCAGATGATTAGGATGAAGCGAAATTGGGATAGTGATCCAAAGACTGAGACAGCCAGAGCTGAGTGCACTCATAGGCTTATTTCATAGATTGGGATGAGTATGATACACTGTTCTATAATGTATGGCAAGGTGTTGACATGAGAGCTACTCGGTTGGAGGATTATGAAACTAAGTTAGCTCTGGACATTAACCAAGATGTCAACCACATCACTTCAGAAATGGGTTTGGGAACTATAGGAAACAAGCAATACACTCTCTATCCTGACTTAGCACGCCAGTTCTTAGCTTCCTGCAGAGTTTACTATGCTGATGAGAGTGCCAAGGTGGCACAGCAGGGAGTTCTTACCTTCATGTGCAAGGGTGTGAGGTACAAGATCACTCTCACTGATCTATGTGATTTGTATGGCTTTAGGAGAGATGCAACTCATTCTACTATGGACACAGAGTGGGGAGATATCAAGACTTTTTGGTCTCATATTGGGAATGGTGAGTAAGATACTGGTTATTCGAAGCAGACATATGTCCGCCTTCCTGCCATTAGGTATGTTCTGTGCATCATTGTCAGCACTATCTTGCGCAAGTCTGATCCCACCAAGGCCCGTAAGTCAGACCTTAGGCTCTTTTTGCTTGGTGTTCATCACATGTTTCCTGATGAGACTTGGAGGCCTTTGGCAAGAAGCAGTTTGAGCATGTTGGGAACCTTTTGACTTTAATATTCAGCTACTTTGGTATCATTCTCTCCAACGTTACCCGCAAGTCTGATTACATCTCCATGGATCTTGATTACCTCAAGCATGTGAATTGGATGAAGCTTAACAACATATGGATATTTACTGATGAGAATGGTAAGATAAGGACTGTGAAGCTCCCCAACATGTCTTTCAGGATCAAGAAGAACCACACTCATCTGTACTTCATGCCAGATGAGCCATTGTTGATTCTGAGTTCAGGCCTCAAGCTTCGATGGGAGCTTCATCTAGCGCTGCGCCTTCAGCTGATGAGGATGAGACTGTGCAGCCACCTCCAGATACTTCTACTCCAGACTTTGTGTTTCCAGAGCCTCCTGCAGGTTATGAGGATGATGGTCCTGCATTTAGGAAATACATGGTGAGTACCATGAGGAGTATGTGGCAGCTTATAATTTCTGGTGTTACTTGTACTAGGCCTAGTTCAGCTCGACAGCGTTCCTGCAGTCCTCCCATTGATCCTCACACTCCTCAGACTTCAGATGATTACTATGTTTAGTCATATTTTCAGACATTTGGTTCCTAGTCTTTTTCTTCTTTTTTTTTCCTTTTGAGACATTTTTTATTTTGCTTTTGCTTCTATTTTTGTTTCTAGTTTGCATTGGATTTTGTTGGAACTTGTTATGTTATCATATTATCTTGTTATTTGACATAATTTGGAGCTCTTAATCAGGAGTTATTTTCAGAAAACGGATTGAATGACCCAATGCATGGTGTGAAACTTCATCACACGACCTTCACACACATTTCGACCGACACACACACACCAACTTAGGTCACGATTTTCAAACATAACAATTCACTCATATTTCCATTTTTCTTTCTTTTTATCACCTTCCTTAAGCTTAATTACACTGGGGAGAGTGTAGTTTGAGTGTGGGAGGAGGTTGTTACTAACTCTATTTATTATTTTGAGAGTCAGTCCCAATTATTCTTTTATTTTTCAAATTTTTGTCTTATTGAGTCAAACCTAGTTAGAAACTATGAACTATCTCTTGGTATATTGTTGGTTTGCTATGTTTTCTGGTGACCATTGTTGCTTCAACGAATGGAAAAACCCCAAGTTTGACCGGTTCACTTGAGACTCCCATACTTACAACAGATGCCTGCTATAGCGTCTGCTAGTTTCTGTCAGTTCCTTTTACCTCATTGACATGATTGGTGTTTAAGAGCTTGACTTTTCATTCATACCTGACCTGATAAAACCAAAGTAAGTTATGATGTCTAGTCTCCCCAAAGAAAATAATAATAAAAACCTTTATGGTTAAGTTTACGAATGACCAGATGATTCTCTGAAGTAAAAGAGGGTAAGAGAAATCTATGCCCCTAATATTTTTACTTCTTAAAGAGATGATGAATGCAGAGATTGTTGTGAGGGTATGAGTGATCCCGTGACCACTATTCAATTCAATCTCTACCTTCAAATAACAAAGGATATAAGTGTGGGGGAGACGAAAACATTATTGTTATTGTGAGGTTTGTATTGTTATGGTATAGGATGACAACTGAGTCTAGAAGGTTTTTAACATTGAGATCAGAGATGAGACCCAACGATGATGGCTTACTAAAGGGATATGTTGTTAAGTTGTGTTGAGAATTAAGAAAACTGTGACTGACTACGGTGAATGTACATGGTGGTTAGTCTCTAATTTATTCTTGTACCATCTGGATTACATGATGACTGGTAAGCGCATTGTTCTAAAGTGTAGGTAAGTTTCACGATTTTCAAACTTCTTTCTTGATTCAGTTTTCTGTTTGATTGAGGGCAAGCAAAAGCTAAGTCTGGAGGAGTTGATATATCATGGATTTTATGGTTTTAAGCCATGATATATGCATTGGTTTTAGAGTATTTTCTATTGTATTGAGTCTTATTAGGAGGCTTGTAGCTGAGCAAAACACTTGGAGACGGATATTCTTGTCCATGTCGATCGACCGAGTCCACTTGTGTTGGTCGACATACACAAGATTTAAAAGACGTCTTCGAGTTTTGTCAAGTTTCAAGAATTGCAAATTTGTACCAGCAGTTTCTATTGTTTATAATTAAAGCCATGTTCATGTTTTAGGTTAAATCTATGTTTTAGAAGTCTAAAAGACGAAGTTATCATAATCTAAGTTTTCATTGTAAGTTTCTAAGCAAGGATTGTATTGGAGAGAAGAATCAGACCTCACCTTTGTAGAGAGAAGATTATGAACTCCCTTAATTTATTATTCTATTTCATGAGTATTATTCATACAATGAATTGTGTTTCTTATTCTATATCTGAGTAGTCACCTTGTTAGATCTAGGGATTTCAAGTGTTTATAATAGTTTTTTGAATTGGGCATAAATATGTTAGTTTATCTATAATGTTCTTCATCTAGATTTGATTATTACACTAGACTTGAGATTGATCCCCTAAATTATAGTATCATAGGAATGTTGGTAGGCGCGAGAGTGCTATCGATAGCCTGACCTAATCTTAGATCAGCAAACAGCCTTCTCGTAGAGAGATCTGGTTTAGGAATTTTGTGAACATATCATACTTGTTATTTATGCAGAATTTATTTATTTGGATTCGCAAGGAGATTTGATTTTCTTTTGTTTAAAGGATAGATATCATCACATAAAGTGTTGAATAGATATCATAATAGTGTTATGAGTTTAAGAACCGAACATACAATTCAATCCTAATTATTGAATCGCCCAGTTCACATTCCAGAGTATCCCTAATTGATCTTCTCTAGGTCTAGCTCTTTAATCATCTGAATTTACATCCCTTTCATCTAGTTATCTTTCATTGCATCCATCACATGCAAACAAGATCGAAAAACAACATAACAAAAACCAAAACAAAAACAAGCCTTACCGTTGCTCTATCACATGCAGTTCCTCGTGAACCAACCATCATTACACAAGCACTCAAATACAAAGCCTGGAGGAATGCCACATCACATGAGTTTGATGCCCAACAACGTAACCACACTTGGGATCTTGTTCCACCTCAACCACATCAAAACGTCATTGGGTGCAAGTGGGTTTTCAAACTCAAGAATCTTCCTAGTGGTATGCTTGATCTTCACAAAGCTCGCTTAGTCACCAAAGGATTTACTAAACAATATAAAGTTGATTATGCGGAAACATTCAGTTCCGTCACCAAGTCAACTACCATTCGCCTAGTCCTCGATGTTGCAGTTAACAAAGACTGGCCAATAAAACAACTCGATAATGCCTTTCTTCAAGGCACACTCACTGAAGAGGTTTATATGTCTCAGCCACCTGGTTTTGTTGAAAAGGATAAGCCTACTCATGTGTGCCGCCTGCGCAAGGCAATCTATGGTCTCAAACAAGCTCCAAGAGCTTGGTACATGGAGCTTAAACAACATCTCCTCAACATTTGTTTCATTAACTCTTTGGCAGACACGTCACTTTTTGTCTATCACCGTGGTGCTGTCATCACATATATTCTTGTCTACTTTGATGATATCATTGTTACAAGAAACGTTTCTAACCATGGCAACTCCGTTCTCTCGTCGTTGGCTGCACGGTTCTCCATTAGAGACCCGACTGATCTCAACTACTTCCTTGGAATTAAAGACACACATTCAGCTCAAGGACTTCATCTGATGCAAAGGAAATATATACTTGATCTTCTCGCCAAGCCAAACATGTCTGTGCCAAGCCAGTCTCCACACCTCTTCCCATGTAACCAAAACTCACCTTGGACAGTGGTACACTACTTGATGATGCTTCTGAGTATCGGTCCATTGTTGGAAGCTTGCAGTATCTTGTGTTTACTAGACCGGATATCGCTTACGCTGTTAATTGACCCTCTCAGTTCATGCATCAGCCCACAACTGATCACTGGCAGACAGCTAAATGAGTTCTACGATATCTAGCAGGTACTTCTACACATGGAATTTTTCTGCATCGCCATTCACCTCTCATGTTACATGCTTTCTCGGATGCTGACTGGGCTGGAGACACCGATAATTATGTCTCCACTAATGTTTATATCGTTTACATGGGTTGAAACCCGATATCCCAGTTCACTTAGTAATCAATTATGACTCAAACTTAAATAATCAACTTACCATTGAAAATATCTATTTTATGGATGAACATGGCTCATTGTTTTACGTTTAATGGACTATCTCTTTGAGTATATTCTGCCATTGAGTATGCTCTGTTAATCCTCAGTTTCCTAGTAGAGAAAACAGGACATGAAGTGATATTAATTAGAAATTCAGACATATCAAATCTTCTATGTGAGATGACAAAAGCTTTTGCTAGTCATTGTTAGATTTCTGTTGTGGGCTAACCTGAAAATATATGAATTTGCAATGGATTGGTCAATTCGTTTAACTCATAATCAATCATGGATCACGGTCCAATTATGATAGGCCCAATTTTCTCTTTTTAAGAAAAGCCCAAAATTAATGATAATTTGATTAGAACCCATGAAGTCCAATAAGCATAAGAGTAAACCCTAGTAAACTTTAGGAGCTCACATTATAAATAGAGAAACAATATCCTAAAAGTCTATTAGTCTTCAGAAACCTATTAAAGTCTAGAAAAAATTAGAGAGAAATCAGAGAAAGTTTAGCCCTAGCCCGAGCCGCCGCCTCCCAACCCCATGGTCCATCATTAAGCTGCAATCATGTAGATCGTGGACAAGTCATCATGTACATCAAGAACATATCTAATCAGAAACAATAAAAATGCAAAAAGATTTCAGATCTGGCTTGCTTAATAACCGAGAGTTCTGAGATCATCATGATAGAGAGAGAGAGAGAGAGAGAGATAGAGCGGAAAAACTTTGGTAACAAAATGTTAAAAGCAAAAGGTACAATTTTGGCTTAATCCGTGTTTCTATCTTCTTCTGTTTCCCTATGAAACAAAGAAGATGAGACATGTTATGGCTGAAGGAATTATGGCTTAATCAGTAGTTAAAAGGTAATTAATTTTTTGACAAATCCCAAAAAATTAGGGTTCTGTATTTTTTCCTCAAATTTATTTTTATTATTACTTCATCAAATAATGTATTCAGTTCCTTTGTTTTTAATTAACGTTTTGATGTTTTTAAAATAAAAATTCTCTCAGAAAATCTGTTTAAGGCATGAATTGGATTAATTGAAAGATTCTTTAGATAATAACGGTAAAAATCTTCAGCAATGGTGTCAAAGTGGCTCTTTAGTCGTTGGATACAAAAATATTATGAGTTTGTGTCTAGTAAGACTTTTGAGTTTCATTTGCACGGTGATTTCTAACATTCCTTGTAGTTAAGCTGTTTGAAGGATAAAAACATATTTTTGAGGATTGAACTTATGATGCATATATCTGGTTAATCTTATTATTTAAAGGATAAAAGATATGCATAGTCAAAACTCGAAAGCAAAAATCTCTATTTGAAAGAGCTTCTTCCTATACCTATGAATTCTATTGGTCATACTTGATATTTTCACATGAAGTGTGTGCTTGTGATGTTTGATTGTTTATGTTTAATCTGCAGCATATTCTCATATGATCATTTGGTTCAGATAAATAATATTATTCAGAAGCCATTGAACTAAAGAGAGTTTGGAAGTATGTTGAAGGCCCTTCAAAGCTTGTAGATTTTTGCAAAGTTCATCCTAAGGTACTTATTAGTCTTCCTAATCTATTAACTATTTGGTAATTTGACCTATTTAAATTGTTCCTTTTTGATCATTTTTTATTTTTTTTATCTAATTGGTTATCATCTTTTGTTATCTGTGTATTTAAGACAAAATTCCAAAAGTACTGCTTATCGAACCGTTCAATTAACCTTTTTGAGAAATGCTTTTATATCTAATTGAGTCTGTTAATCAAACACAATAAGTGTAGAATTAAGAGCATGCACTTGAAGAGTTTGGTGTTTAAATGGAGGAGATGGAGCAAGGAGAACATATAATCAACAAAGTACTACAAGATTTGACTTTGTCAGCTACACCGACGTTGCAGCTCTGTAGAAGATATTAAGTTAACGAAGTTTGATCTTCTTCTATATCTAAGAAACAAAGAATAGAAGAGATACTGAATCTGCCGTTACCAGAGAGTAACTACATCACAAAGGTAAAGTAATTTCTTGAAAAATCCCTAAAGTTAGGGCATATTTCTTATTTTTTACAAATTCTATTTTTTTTTATTACTTCATTAAGTATTAATTCATTTCTTTATTTCACCTTGGCTGATTCTGAATCCTGAATACTCTCGGTAAATCTGTGAAATATATGCATGCATTTGATTAATTGAAATGCATTATTAATTACTTGTAGATCATAACAAAAAGGCTCTTTAGACATTAGATACATCAGCTTGTACATAATATTTGGCAAACGCATCTATATATTTGACAAGTTACGGTAATCATTACATTTTTCTATCAATCAGTATGTATGCTGCAAAAGATATTTTAACTTGTCTCTATTGGACTAGTGCATGATATTCGTTCTTTACAATCAATCAAATGGGATCTCTACCTTAAATGTTATTCGGAAGTTAACCTTTCTTTCATACCAGACCTCAAATGTCTTTGAGTTCTACCAGGCCTCAAACATGTCCGAGTTTTACCATGCCTCATTTGTTAGAGCTCTATGTAACAATTCATGACCCAGTCAATTTAGCACAAGAAGTAGTTTCTGTTTTCATGCTCACCAATCTTGTGCTAAATCAACTAAATAATGACTTCTTAGGGGTTACCTAGTAGAATTCATAAGAAGTTCGAGGCATGGTAGAACTCGGAGATATTTGAGACCTTATTGAACTCAAAGATATTTGAGATCTAGGTATGAATGAAATGTTTCTTTCTAGATCATCATTTGAGCTAGAGTTAATGTTAGTTTGATTTTGTAGAGGGTATATCCTGTATGAATCCAATAGAGTTCACATGTTAAAATGTGTTTTTACAATACATATAATTTTCATTTCGTTGCCGTTGAAAGATATATAAAATCACTACTATGTAAAACACAAGCACATTATTATTACAGTAACATTATATCACTTAATTTGTTTCCTTGGGTATGTTTTAGAATACTTAACATTTTCACTGGTTATTTTTTTGGACCCGTGATTAAATATCAAAGGTGTTAAAAGATTAAATATTCTAAAACATACCCAAGGAAACTAATTAAATGATATAGTGTTACTGTAATGATGTGGTTGTTTTTTACATAGTAGTGGTTGAATACATCTTCTAAAAGCAACAAAATGAAAATTGGTTCAATACACAAGCCGGAAAAAATAAAAGATATCAGTGATATAGAATTCTTTTATATGTTAAGAAATCTAGATGAATTTTCACATGTGATTTTGTGAGTTCTTTTTAGAGATGTTAATATAGGTAGACCCACCCAATTTAAATCCACCCTGTTTAAAACTCACCTCATTTAAACTCAAACCCATTTAAATCATTTAAATCAACTATATTTAAAACCATCCAAACAATATTAACCCATTTAAATAACAATAAGTAGAAGTATTGATTCTTTTTTGTTTGAAATTAAATTTCCAGCCCAAACTGTAAAATAGTTTTTCTGCGTAAAAGCCGTGAAATCCCATTTTATCCTAACCAACGGTTTGTTTTGCCAAACAACAAATTATATATTTTTTATAACAAAACATGTTTTCCTGTAATTTTTGCTTTACCACATTTTGCCGCAAAAATTGCAATTTCTATATCTTGCTTAACAAATCACGTTTTCCCGTCAAAACTGTATTTCCCCGCCAAAACCTCATTTTTCATCCAAATTTTTTGTTTATAATTTATTTTTACACAAATCATGGAGTATAATGTTTGCAATGGGAGTTTGATGGGGCTGGAAGTGGCGTTGTGGTAATGTGTTCAGGGAGAATACTAAGTGTCGAGATAGAGTAAAATTTGTTATAGACTTGGCAAATGAAGTGACAAAGGCTCACAATATAGCGAATGGGAGTAAAGGAGTGGGTGTGAGAGTTGAGAGGATGATAGCATGGAACCCACCACCGAAAGGCTGGACGAGGTTGAATACTGATGGAGCTTCTCACGGTAATCCGGGATTGGCTACGGCAGGAGGTATAATGCGAGATATGACTGGCAGCTGGTGTGGAGGGTTTGCTCTTAGTATAGGTATATGTTCGGCACCACTTGTGGAGTTATGGGGGTGTTTATTATGGGCTGTATATCACGTGGGGGAAGGGCATTACACGGCTGGAGTTAGAGGTGGATTCGAAGTTAGTTGTTGAGTTTCTACGGACATGGATTGGTGATTCACACCCCCTCTCCTTCCTGGTACGCTTGTGCCATGGCTTTCTATCTAGGGACTGGATAGTCCGGATTTCAAATATCTATATGGAAGCTAACCGTCTTGCTGATGGGTTAGCAAACTATGCTTTTACTTTCTTTTGAGTTTTCATTTGTTAGAAACTGCTCCGCCTGTTGTGGAGAGTCTTGTTAGGGATGATGTCCGTGGAACTGCGTTTCCAAGGCATACCCGCAGCTAATTTTACTTTAATTCTTGAATAAAAAACGGGGAGACTTATCTCCCTGTCCCTTACAAAAAAAAAAAAATCATGTTTTTTGGTCAAAACCACATTTTCCAGCCAAAACTATGGTTGTCTATATTTTTCTTAACAAATCATGTTTTCTCATCAAAACCGCATTTTCCCAAAATTTTTAATGTTTCTATATTTTCTGTAACGAATTAATTTTCCCGTTTCCTACAAATTGTGTTTTCCCGCCAAAATTGTGTGTGTCTTATATTTTCTGTAACAAATCATGCTTTACAGTATTTCCTACAAAACACATTGTTATCCCACCAAAATCATGGCTAATAATATTGGTCGGAATTTTATTTTATTTTTTCGACTATTTTTAGACTAATTTCCGACTAAATTTTTTTTTTGTCGGAAATTAGTTGGATTTTTTTTTAAATCGATATATAGTCGCAATCTTTTAGGAATTTTTTTTATATAAAAAATAATATATATAGTCAGAATTTTGTCAGAATTTTTTATATATTTATAAATCGATATATTTAGTCAGAATTTTGTTGGAATTTTTATATTTTATTTATATAAATCAATATAAATAGTCAGAATTTTGTCGGAATTTTATTTTCTTTTTTAAAACCGATATATATAGTCGAAATTTTGTCAGAATATATATATATATATATAAATTGATATATTTAGTCAGAATTTTGTCGAAATTTGTTTTTATCAGAATTTTGTCCGAATTCTCTTTTTACTTGGAAATTAGTCAGAAAATGAGTTGTTTTTCTATATAACCCACACGATTTTTCCTTCCAAAGTCACTTCTTATTTTCAAACATCTTTCTACATTCTCTATAATCTCTCTAAACTCTCTAAAATCTATCTACATTTTCAAACATCTATCAACAAATTTTAAATCTCTAAAACTTTATGAAATCTTACCAAACATTCAACCATTTAAGATATTAATTTTAATTGTTTAAAAATATTTCCATACTTCAATATTTGTTTCTTTATTGTTTATTAAAAAAATTTATTTAATATAATTCTTTTATATAAATTCAACCAACAAAATATTTGTTTTGACAAATTTTTTTTTAAAAAATATAAATATTTCCGACAAATTTCCGACTAAATTTGTGATATTAATCCGAATTTTATCATAATTTTTTTTATAAATCAATATATATAGTCGGAATTTTGTAGGAATATTTTTTTTATTTTTTGATTTTTATTCGGAATTTTGTCGGAATTCTTTTTTTTTTTATAGTCGGAATTTTGTCGAAATTTTTTTTATAGTTGGAATTTTGTTGGAACTTTTTTCCCCGACTATTTTCGACAAAAAATATTTTCCGTCAGCCATATTCCGACTAAATTTGGATTGTCAGAAAATTGTCAGAATTTGATGATTTTCCTACTAAATTACGACTAATACATTTGTCGGAAAAGTGCATGTTTTCTTGTAGTGAATATATCTTCTGCATAACCTATGTTTTCTGCAGTTTTCCCCTAAAACCACGTTTTCCTTAGTAAAATATGTTTTTTTTCTAATTTCCCTCATTTTTGCTAATTTTTTATTTTGCAATTTTCTTCTGAAACCTCAATTTTTTCATTTTCCACTAAAATCACCTTTTTTTTGTCGATAATGTTTTCTGCATTTTCCAACTAAAACCACGTTTTCTTTCAAAATTGTGGATTATGGAGTTGTGTTATGCCGCTAAACTCTTATTTTCCTGCCAAAATTATAATTTAATTATAAGTATAATTTACATATGGTAAACATAAAAATGGATTTAAATTGGTACCGGTTTACTTTTGTTAAATCTCTATTTAATATCTGGGTTTAAATGAGTAAACCATTTAACCCATATAGTTTTCTTGGTAAATGAGTTCAGTTTGAGCTAACATACCCAATTAATAAATGGGATTTGCAAACCCATTTTAAGTCATTTTGTATCCATTGACTCCAGTTTCTCTTTGAAGTTGCGTATTGAATTTTTAGATAATAAATTACATCCTTCATTTTATTTGAACTAAACTAAAATAAAAAACTTCTCTGTTGATTGGACTATAAACCAAATATAACGGTTTAGTAAGACTGTGATTAATGAACAAAGAAGAAGAGAAAATATATAAAGAGAAATATCAGTATAAGATGTTATAGTCGAAAATTTGAAAAAGATAGGCATCAACAAATCACCATCAATGAATAAACAGAGAAAGAATTGTTGGTTCCAATCGGGTGACCATGCCTGAACCATTAGGAAAACCCCAAATAATCTCCATGGACCTCCGTCATTGCCTCCATATACTCTTCCTCCAGCTCAAAGCGAACCATAAAAAACTGAAGTGGAAGATCCATCACATGCATCGCCCCCTTGGGTTGCCACATCTCCATCAGTTTCCTACTCACCGCCGAGATTGAAATATTCCTCACCAATTCCTTGACAATCATACACCTCTTCCTCAAACTATTCATAGCCTCCAACACTTTTCTCCCTATCATTATCATCGGTTCCCCCTCCTCACCATCTGGGAATTCAAAACCAATTCTCGCCGAAACAAACTCATCATCCGAAAGTAACTCTGGTCTCGGCATCCCTCCAGTACTACTACTCGCCACTTTGATTGCCCATGAGACAGAACCGTCAAGAGGGTCACCAGAAGGCCTAACTTTCTTGCCGATATCCATCATGGTGGCATCTTGGGCACCCTCCCCCAAAACCCTAAAGTTGGTCATCATCCCTCTTAAAATAAACCTAGTTATAAAATTTAACATACACTAGTTTAAATAACATCAAAACATATCATATTCTATTAATTATGGTAAATTAGGAAAACAGTCCACCTTAAAATTTTAATTTCAAATGGGACTCCTACTCTTTTTAAAAAAAAACTTCCCAAGAGACTATTTTGGAATTAAACTTTCAAAGGGATCCAAAATAAAAATTTTCCCATTAATTAACACATGTAGAGATGAAAAAAATTAGTTGGAATAAGACAGAAAAAAAAAAAAATCCAAACTAAGGTATCATAACTCTGAAAAAACATTCGAGAGATAAGCATCTAATGTTTCCCGTTCACTTTTAAACATTGAATGATCTATTTCACCCAAGAACAATTTGGAGTTATCTTACCAAAAAAAAAATATGGAACTGAAGTCTGTAAAATTCAAAACATGTTAGAGACAAAAAGAGGCAGTCAATGCTAAATCCCAGAAAAAGCTTGTTCAAAACGAAAAGAAACACTTTCAATTGTTTTTTTCCTTGAAGAAGAAAAGTCATGCATTTGAGTTAATATTAAAGGAGTGTGACAAATATTTTGAGACAAACTCACTTGAGAAATGAACATACTGTTGTTGGAGCAGAGCTTAATTACAATATATTTATAATGTTGACAGCCTCATTGGAAGATATCACTGCAAAAGATAACACTTTTGAGTTTTGAATTAAAATAAAAAACGATAATTAGTTAATAAAGCTTCTAAAACTGAGTCCAAGGAGATTTACCCCTCTTGGACTCCATGGATACTTGGTGTGGATGTTTTATTTTACCTTAGTATACTCACTTGGTTTAAATGCTGTGTATAAAAAGCTTATCAATTCTTTATAGTTTATACCTAACAACAAAAGGGAAACAAAATATATTTTTTTGTGTTCGTTTAGTAAAAGTTTTAGGTACCTGACAAGTGACAACTCTGGAGCATTAGAAATAGTTGCCGCTTCGGAATTTGCCTTGAAAGGAAGAATGAACCTACATCAAAAGAAAAAAACTTCAACTATCCGCTAGCTACATATTTACTGCAAAATTAAGAATTCTCTATCAGACAGTTTTGAAACATGGTTAAAGTTACAACTGAAAAAAGCAAAAAATTATGATTAAATGTATTTTGTATCCAAAATGTTCAATATTTATATTTCAACATAATAATCTAAATTTTAAATTCGAAAAGACAAACATTAAATATCCAATGTTTTCATACAAGAAGTTGAAAATTTTATACTATATTAGAAGTAAACAAATTTTGTATTTTAGTTAGTTCAAACTTTTGTCGTACAGCTTATGATGTTAATAAGTTATTTTGGCAAGTTGTTGACTTTTGTTCATAAACTGTCCTGAGGCATGAAGTAATTTTTATAATGAGATAGTTATATGCAAGAGAAAATAAATGTGTGAAATCTATTTTTTAAAAATGTTAAATTTATTAGTCATCAAAAAGTTTTATATTACAAATAAAAAAGGAACAAAAAATATATGTTTGAGAGGTGATAATGATGTTCCTTGAGCTTGCATCCAATGTTGAAGTAGAGTAAGTCTTGGGTTATCATAATACTGGGTTGAGGGAATTTTGTTGCAATCTAATCTCTCCATTTTCGTGTAGTGTGTGCCACTGAGTGCCAAGCATTTTTGTGTGCCTTCTGCATGAACGCCATATATGATACATAACAGATATAAAAGCTAAGTGTAGCTTGTGATGAGTGAGGCGTGCAAGTGTGATGTTCCAGTCCAGGTTCGGGTGGATTCCAAGCAAGTCACCAGTTATGTCGTTCCAAATTTTAAAGGAATATGGGCACAAAAAAAAAGTGATCCCTCGTCTCACCAAGTTCCCCACAAAGAATACACGCTTGAATATAACCCTAACTGCATATTCTCGAATCAGTCGCGAATGGTCCTTATTTCTGAACATATTATAAAAGCATTATGAGGAACACTTTGCGGAAACCAAATAACATTACACCAATTTACACGGGGTGTATAAATACGGACCTGCTCTCATGTTTTACCAGATGATAATGTATCATGATAATACCCTGGTGCGTGTCTCCACAATTCTCTATCCTCACCTGCTTCAGTATGTAGCACAGGCTCAGCCCAAATTTGCTTACTCAACTGCTGCATCCGCTGGTTACGAGGGCGTCAAATTCTCCACCCCGTTATTGATGCGATCCTACTGAGGATCAAAAACCCAAAATCAACACAGAGAGGTTAAGGTGAATATGAAGTGATGCAAGACCCAATTCCTGAGCACCTTGCGGTTTGAATGGATTGAAAGTCTCCACAAGAGGATGCAGAAAGTCCACTTGATAAGACTAAGGTGATCAATCGCTTCACACGAGTTGATCTAAGAGTTCTTGATTCGATTCACACGAAAAAAGAGACAATGATCTATGTTTAAAAGAGATTTTGATTAAAATGATAGATAGATTACAAGAATAATCTCAGCCCCCTTATAAAGAGAATGGAGCCGAGAATACAAAGCAATGAATGTGAAGAGTTTCGAGACAAGCCTTGTAAACTCTCATAAGACCATGCAAACATTAAACACACAAAGAGATTTAAATTCAAACAAAGATAGATAAGCTAAGAAGATATGGGCCATGCCTAAAGATGTGGAGACGGGCCAAGATGTGGATTTGACTAGAGGATGGCATAGAGGTACATATGAGCCTCAAGCAACATTAAAATCCTTGTTTGGAAAACTCATTTGGACGAAACTGAGCCAAGGGAAAAAGAGTGCAAGTGGATCATATGGCCAAGGCTCTAGTTTTCTTAGACTTGTGTTTTGACCAGTGTAGCCTCAACACAAGGACTAGGGTCCAAGTTATCCTTCCGAGTCATCATTAGTGGCAATGATACTCGC
This sequence comes from Cardamine flexuosa, assembly GCA_963555745.1. Classification (NCBI taxonomy): domain Eukaryota; kingdom Viridiplantae; phylum Streptophyta; class Magnoliopsida; order Brassicales; family Brassicaceae; genus Cardamine; species Cardamine flexuosa. The sequence goes on along the minus strand of OY743216.1, from coordinate 19,190,837 downwards.
AAAGCTTGATAAAATAGCTTGTTACAAAAGTAACCAAAAGTTCCTCCACATGCTTTCCATGCTCCTTTTGCTCCTTTCCATGCATATTTTTTCCTAAGACTGCCTTTGAACTTCTTGCTTTTGCCCAAACAACTTAGTAGTCTTTGAAAGCTTTTTTGGATCGCATCAGTTATTGTGGCTGTCTAACTAGCTTGGGCCTGCGTCAACAGTAATATTAGTAAACCTTCACATGGTCTAACCACTTATCAAGACAGAATAGAGTGTGTGGCCCACTTCGTACCCCCATAGTTATAATCTCCACAGCTAGTGTTCTTAGTTTTAAGAGCTTTCGCAACAACCATGGACCCATAGTAGTGTCTCGAGCATCCCAAAGAGTTCCTTGCTTAATCTTGTTCTCTTTGACCCAAGTAACCCATATACAACCAGACATTAGTAAACAACCACAAAATGAGATTTAAAGCCAAAACAATGGCCACATCGTGTAACCTTATTCTCACCCCTCCTTCACCTTTTGGGAAATAAACCTCCTCCCATGAAACCTTTGTTTTGCAGGTAATGTGTCAATATTTGCCAAAAAGAGTGTGAAGTACCATAATGTAAAAAATTAATTTGTCGTCATAATTTGATTTAGAAATTTGACGAAATGTAGTAATGGTATTTTAGCTTTAACAATATCTAGTCAATTCAAGACCAAAGCTAAATAAAAAATCTTTTGATTAAATGTATTTTTATCTAATACTATTTTTTCATCAAAATATTATAAAATTTTTTAAAAGAAGTAATCCAGTGTTTCTAGGTAACAAACTGAAACTTTTATAAATTCCAGGTTAAAATGTTTTTTTATTTAGATATTACAAAATTTTAGCAAGTAATTTATGTAGCTGATAAATTATTTTTAAGAGTTATTTATTTATATTCATTAATTTTACCAAAAAGGTTTGAAATTTTATATTTACATTTTATAGAAGAAAAAAAAGTAAATGTGAAAAATTTTGGCGAAAAAAGGAAGTGGGGAAATTCATATACTATATCTGTACGGGAAGAGGCATATACTATATCTGTACGGGAAATGGGTCGATTTTGACCCGAACAATTTTCCAATTTTCATATACTATATCTGTAAGGTAACATATATATATATATATATATATATAAACATATAATTTTATATTTCATAGTTTTAAACCTTAAACATATTAATTTATAAAATCCAAACATATTAATTTTAAATCTTAAACATATAAACCGTAAAACATATAAACTTCTAAACTTAAACTGCCAAAATTTTATAAATTTATATAAGTTTTTAAATCTGTAAAATTTTAAATTTATATATACATTCATATGTTTATTGCATAAAATGTTTAGGGTTTATAAATATAAATGTTTGGGATGTAAATAAAAATGGTAGTAGTTCAACTGGAATCAACTGGTCCTGGGTTCAAAACCTGGGTTCTCCAAAAATTTTAACTCAATAAAAAAATATATTTTTTTATCCATAATAGCAAAACAAATTAGTAGTTTGGGTATGAAATTTTAATTTTTGAAGTGTTTAGGTATATATTAGCACTTTCTAATTGTACATGGTTGAATTGGCACTTTGAAAATTGTTCGGGTCAAAATCAACCATTTTCCCTTATCTGTGCTAGAAAATATGTTCTCTCTGTGGACGTAATAACCTAGAAGTAAGAGCTTAATTGGTTCACCAACAACTACCCGAAAACACAGCGTTTGCGGGCAGTTGCGGTTGGCAGAGTTTTATGCCAGTTATAGAAATTTCATTATACCGTTCCAAAATGCTTAATATCCCTATATTTCAAAAGCACCTTCCATCTAGCGTTTTGCGACTGCGGGCGAAATTCGGTTAGTTTTTTAAAAAGTATATTTTTCATTTCTTAATATATAATACTAATAAAATAATACAAAAAATAAAAGTAAAAATCAAATATTACTATAATAAATTCTTAAATGTTTTATATATGTATCAACTAAACTAAAAGATATTTATAAGTATAAAAATATGTTTCAAACCTCTTTAAAAAATAGTTAGTTATTCTAAAATTAATTTAAAACTTCATTTTCAACTTTTGATTATATTAGTACAATTATTATTTTTAAGAAAAATATTATATTTGAAATTTATTTGACAATGTTAAACATCAACCACAATCGCAACCTCTGTAAACCAGTTAGTAGTTTCCCGCCAATACACCCAGTTCTAATTGTTAAACCAGTAGTCTAAATCGCTTGATAACATTTATAACAGCAATCACCCGCTTCTGCAAACTCCCGCAACCGCAACAGCAACAGCTGCGTTTAAACCATTTGAACCCTAAGCCGTTGGGGGGGATAAGGGGGATAGTCCTCTTGGGGTTTTAATTTTAATAATGACATTTCCAGGAAGAAGGAGAATATATCGGTTTTATCAATATAATGACTGATGATAATCAAGAACCCGCTTTTGAGTATATTTTCCTATCAAAATCTATCTTTCCTCCTAAAAATTGAGAAAATTAGGGTTGGGACAGAGACAAAGAAGGGGCATAAAATATTGTCCCTTTGGAAGAGAGAGAGAGAGAGAGAGAGAGCCACAATAAATTCAGCTGGAAGAAGATATATAAATCATAATCAACATTGAGTCCATTCTCTATAGGTTATAAAAAAGCTAAATATAGTTTGAGCCCCATTGACTTCAAAATAAATCATATAAATTGTCTACTCCAAACCTCAAGTATGCAACTGAAGTCTGTAAAATTCAATATTTTCTGCATTTTAAGAGACTAACAGAGCCAATAAATTCTAAATCCAAGCAAAAACTTGTTCAAATAGAAAACAAATGCTTTCAGCTGTATGATTCCTTGAAGAAGTATATTACTGCATCTGACTTAACATTGGAGGAGGAGCGGAGGAGGAGTGTGACATAAACGTTGGAGACAAAATTCAGTTTAGCAATCCACAATACTTCTTTAGTATTTTTTGAAGTTGACAGGTTCATTGGTCAGGAAATCACTCAAAAAGGTAAAACTTTTGAATGTAAAATGAAAGATAGTTTTGTAATGAGACGTCAAAAAGAGCCCAAAGAGACTTACCACAGTTTCTTAGGCCATGTACCCGAATTTCCTATCTTGCTCTCTATGATACTTGGTCATGAGGTTTGATTTTACTGGTACACTTAATTAAATGCAGCGGATCGAAAACTTATGGATTCTTTATAGTCAGTGATAACAATTTTACTATGGTTTTATAGAGTCGTTCTATAAAAAATATTGTGTCTTTTTCAATATGAACAAGATGGTTTTTAGTACTTTTATGTATTATAGGTTTGTACACTTGTTTGAGTCAAAAATGAAAATTCTAGAATGGAAATGGATCACATTTACCACTGATAGGTGCAGAATACTTCAAAATCTGATTGGGGCTTCTTGTTACACCGATCAGTGCGCCACCTCGGAACTTTCCCTTTTTCTATTTCTAGGGATTTTCTTTTTTTTTTGAATAAATAGAAGGCTCGACCCCATAGTTTGTTCATTCAGAGACAAAAAAAAATAAGTTTTAAAGATCTAAGGTGTAAAACCTTTTGTATATACTTTTATGCTTTTATTTTATATTTAGTTCATCATCTATTTGTATCATGCATATTCTTTGCTTGTGTGTGTAGATATGTTCATATAGTTTGGGGGTTTTAAGGTGATAATCATGTAGATCCATGTTAGGGTTTTTATGAGATTGTTCATACAGTTCTTCATCATTAGTTTTCTCTTAATGCCTTGTCTAATCTGATCAATTAGCCTCTGCCCTAAATCAAGTTATAAGTGGCACCAAAAGTGTTGGTTAATGGGTGAAACTATCTTTGATGCTCAAATAGTTTTGAAACCTGATCATTTAGAGCATTCAAGCTGGGTGCTACTTTGGAAATATCAGTTGAAAGGCAAAATATGTACTCTAGCACTTGGAAAATTTTGAATACATATTCTAGAAATTGTATATCTTCTACAACAGTTTGAATACACATTCTACCATTTAGATAACATATTTTGAAAAGATTAGAATATATATATATATATATATATATATATATATTGTGAAAAAATGAATTTCAAAAAGGTAAGAAGTAGGAAAAAAATATATGGAAACTTAACCTATCATATTATAGAAAATCGTATATATTAAAAAGTAAGTTAATTATTTATTAATTTTCAAATTCAGTTTTTCCTCTATTGTCCTTGATAGTCAAAAAATAATCTTCGTTTCATTTGCTTCCTTCCGTCTATTCAATAGAAGATATGATCCTTCATGAAGCTCCTAGCACTTCTCACGTTATTGTAAACAACATACATGAGGTTTCTCTCATCCACAGCCAACATATCGGTGTCTTTACTCTTTGCAACTTTTATTTAATATGTACAATATAATTGCCACTCTTTATTTTGTGAATATGTAAAATATATATATTTTTCTGTAAAATAAAATAATCTTTATCATTTAGAAGTTTTGGGAATTTTTATTTTGTTTGAAATGTTTTAAAAGGGAAAATAGAGTTTCATATATTATAAACTTATAAATATAACTACACCAACATTTAAGAAAAAAGGTTAGATTGGAAAAGTTTTTGAAAAAGTTACTTTATTTCCAATTATCCAAAAATGTCATTTGAAAACGAAAAATTCAATCAATTTTACATGTTTTATGTTATACCAAATAAAAAATTTGCGCGCAAATTTTATTTTATTGTTAATTATTTTTGCACCTTTAATATTATATTTTTGTTATATATAAATATAATTAATGTGTTGAATTAAATCTTGAAAATCTGTGAATTATGCATGCATTTGATTAACTGCAATGAATTATTTGTAGATCATTAAAAACTAGTCTTTAGCAATTGAATTAAAGTGGCTCGCTTTACATGGAATACAAATAGTTCATATATGAAGATTTGAAAACCCAAGTATATGTTTGAGAAGTTTTGGTAATCACTACACATTTATTTCAATCAAGATTAGAATATATAATTTTTTTTCAATCACTATAAAATTATTTCAATCAATATTTATGCTGGAAAGGATATTTTAACATGTAAAGTCTATTGGACTAGTGCATGACATTCGTTCTACACAATAAACATAATGAGATCTCTACCTTTAATGTTTTCCAGAAGTTAACATTTCTTTCATACCAGACCTCTAATGTCTTTGAGTTCTACCAGGCCTTTTATGTGTCCAAGTTTTACTAGGCCTCAAATATTGAGTGTTCTACTAGGTAAAGTCTAACAATTCATGACCTAGTCAATTTAGCATATGAAATAGTTTAAGATTTCATGTTTAACGATCTTGTGCTAAATCGACTAAATAGTGACTTGTTAGTTGTTACCTAGTAGAACTCATAAGATATTTGAGGCATGGTAGAACTTGGAGACATTTGAGACCAGATCAAACTCGAAGATATTTGAGATGTAGGTATGAATGAAAGGTTGTTTTCTGGAACATCATTTGAGCTAGGGTTCTTGTTAGTTTGATTTTGTAGAGGGTATATCCTGTATGAATCCAATAGATTACACATGTTAAAATATGTTTTTATAAAAAATATATATATATATATATATATCAAAATATATAATGGTTGAGAGAAACAAATAATATTATTTCGAATAACTGTGATTACTGTAAATAACTTACATTAACTTCTTCCACACTAACCTTGATGGTAAAGGTGGGTTTGGTTATGTTCATTCAGAGTTTTTTTAAATGAAAAAAGGTTGCGATTATCCAGCTCAAATTTAGAAGTGGACTAGACTTACACAAGTTTCAAGCGGCCAGTTAGTAGACTAAGGCCCGGCTCAAACTTTTGGTAGGCCTTGCCTCAACCATAAATTTGGGTCCTAATATATGGGGAGAAAATAGATTTTTTTTAAAAAAATTGGGCCCTAATATGTAGAAAAAATTGGAAAATTTTTTGGGCCATGTGCGGTTGCACATGTCGCATTGGCCCAGAACCGGCTCTGAGTAGACTTCATCATAGGTATTCTTGTTTTTCTCCTTCGTTATGCAATAACCATATCCTATGGATTGCTTGTTTATGAATTTATATCTAATAAGAACCTGTTACATCAATCAACCTTCCCATAGTAGACAAGTGATCATATAAGAATAGAGTTGATTCTCCGTTACATACCGCCATCTTATCAAATCTTTTTGCTATATCTCAATGTCTAGGAAGAGCCCATTTCTCCCAAATCAAAGAAGGCCCATATAGTAACCTAAAGATCAATTTAAATAGCAAACTACATTTGCTTTCCTTAATTGTCTTAAACCCATACCACCTTCCTCCTTTGGTTTACAAACTTCTGTTAATGCTATCTTCGGTTTCTTTGCATTCAGTTCGGTCCCAGACCAGAGAAATGCAGAACAAACCTTATGAACTTCATTAAGGCATGCTTTTGGCAAACGTAAAGCCGATATTCAAAAGTTTTGAAACTAGTAATCACTAAACGAATAAGTTGTAACCTTCTGGAAAAAAACAAGTATCGTGCCGTGCAGAATGCTACTTTCCTGTTTTCGATGAGCATATAACAAGGTAATATTCACTAGACTATCTTAGATCTTCAGATTTCTTTAGTTTTTCTTTCCTTCTTTTTTTTATTTTAGCTTCCATTTGTGGCATTAATTGTGAGTTTAAAGCTTAAGCTATTAAACAAATTAGCCATCTCAACCCTTAGAAATCTGTCAAAGTTACACAGTTTAACAATGAAATAAAGCCGTAAAGGAATAACAATCTTTGAAGCAGAGTGTATCATATTAGACCTATTATGTCAATAAAAAACATCAAAGATCCATCCTTAGATACAATAAAAAAACAATAATTCCATTTTGTTTTCTTTTTAATATCAATTTCACATGTGATTTTTTTAGTCCTTTCTTATCCGTTAACCCCAAAAGTGCATGCATATTTATTTTGATTTTTATATTTTTAAAAAGATGCATAAAAATGGTGTTTTATATACCTTGCATGTTCTTTTTCTTTTTGGTGATTCCTATACATCTTGTGAAGGCAACGAGATGAAAATTGGTTCAATACCCCCATAAAAAAAATAGATTATTCATTTGGATATGTTGTATATGTTAAAACCTGTAGATGACTCTTCACATGGGATTTTGTTACATCTTTCTAATCAGATGCAGGTCTTAACATATAAAGAATCACATGTAAAGAGTCATCTACAGGTCTTAACATATATAACATGTCTATATCACTATTTCTTTTTTTCATGGCTTGTGTATTGAAACATATTTCATCTTGTTGCCTTCACAATATATCTAGAATTACCAAGAAATAAAAGAACATACAATGTAAATAATTTTTATATACACTAGTTCTTTTATTTATATACATACTAGTATTACCTTTCGTGCTATACATTGGTACTGTTTCCTTTTATTAAAATTTATAATTTTATAAAATGAAATTGTAAGTTTGACTTATCTCTATATTAAACTATAAAAAAGGGCTAAAAATCAATGTAAGCAAAATTAAGAAATATACAGTATTAATGTTAAAATTTATATAACCCAGATTAGGGGTATAGGTTTTCTACAGTTTTTTTTTAAAATTTTTTTAGAGATAAATTAATGAGAACAAAATAAAATTTTACCAAAACAATAAGAAGAAAATAAAATATGTGTATTTCTTATTAATTATTAATATGATTTTTGTCTCTCAAGCCTTTTTATGGTTTCACTTAAATAAAAGGAGTGGTGTGCAGTTTTGTTTTTGTTAGTTATAAATTTTTGATTTTAATTTTTTTTCTCTTAATTTTGTGTTATTTAAATAGAAAAATATGAATTCCTATGTAACAGATTTTGGCTGGTCAGGTGACCTGTGCTTTATTATCTAAAGGATGTTCATACAGTTCTTCATCATTAGTTTTCTTAAAGCCTTATCTAATCTGATCAATTAGCCTCTGCCCTAAATCAAGTTCAAAGTGGCACCAAAAGTGTTGGTTAATGGGTGAAACTATCTTTGATGCTCAATGTGTCTGTTGTCAACGACAGTTGCAATTTATACTTTGTGAACATATTAGATTAAGTCTCAATGCATGCATGATTCTTTTCCGAAATATGAAACTTATTTATCGCTTGAGAATAGGTTGCATAAACAGTTAAACCACACAACAATGGGATAAATTTACAACCGTAATATGAGTTATAGACGATTCTTAATGCATGGCCTATAATCATTACATCCTGATGGATGAACCCCTGAATTAATCCTTGTAAATTAATTATATTAAATTCTATATTATGATTTTATTAGTTTTATCAATTTTATTGCATCCTAGCTTAATTAAACCATCATAATTCTTCGTGTATCTATTGATCTTTGTGGATTCGATCCCCAAATATTTCTATGATTGCTACTGTGAACTTGCAGTTATCCAGGGATAAATCCTCTGCGTATCACCTAACAATAAATAAAGGAAACTAATATCCTTTTGTTTGAGTTGTTTACAAATAGTTTTGAAACCTGATCATTTAGAGCATTAAAGCTGGGTGCTACTTTGGAAATATCAGTTGAAAGGCAAAATATGTACTCTAGCACTTGGAAAAATTTGAATACATATTCTAGCAATTGTATATGTTCTACAACAGTTTGAATACACATTCTACCATTTAGATTACATATTTTGAAAATATTAGAATATATATATTGTGAAAAATTGAATTTCAAAAAGGTAAGAAGTAGATCTAAAAATATGGAAACTTAATCTATCATATTATAGAAACTCGTACATATTAAAAAGTAAGTTAATTATTTATTAGTTTTAAAATTCAATTTCCTCTATAGTCCTTGATAATCGAAATATAATCTTTGTTTCATTTGCTTTCTTCTGTCTATTCAATGGAAGATCTGATCCTTCATGAAGCTCCTAGCACTTCTCACGTTCTTGTAAACAACATACATGAGGTTTCTCTATTCCATAGCCAACATATCGGTGTCTTAAGTCTGTGTAACTTTTATATAATATGTACAATATAATTGCCACTCTTTATTTTGTGAATATGTAAAATATTTTTTTTTTCTTTAAAATGAAAGAATCTTTATCATTTAGAAGTTTTGGAAATTTTTTTTTTGTTTGAAATTTTTAAAAAGGGAAAATAGAGTTTCATATATTATAAACTTATAAATATAACTACACCAACATTTAATAAAAAGGGTTAGATTGACAAAGTTTTTGAAAATGTTACTTTATTTCCAATTATCCAAAAATGTCATTTGCAAACGAAAAATTCAATCAATTTTACATGTTTTATGTTATACCAAATACAAACTTTGCATGCATAATTTATTTATTGATAATTATTTTCACCTTTATTAGTATCTTATTGTTATATATAAATATAATTAATGTGTTGAATTCTATTTCAAAAAAAATTAACACTTTTTTAAATTACCATTTTTCCTCAGTTCACTTAGTAATGAATCTTGACTCAATATTATATAATCAACTTACCATTAAAATATTTCATTTTGGTTGAATGTTGTTTGCTGTTAATGTTGCATGGATTATCTCTCTGAGTATATTCTACTAGTAAGTATGCTATGTGAATCTTCAGTTTTCTTGTAGAGAAAATAGGACATGAAATGATATTGAATAGAAATTCAGATATAACTAATCTTTTAAGTGGCACAAAACCTTTCGCTAGTCATTTTTAGATTTCTGTTTTGTGGGCCAACCAGAAAATCGTTGAATTTGCTATTGGTTGGTCAATTCATTTAACCCATAAACAATAATGGGCCATGGTCCAGTTAAGATAGGTCTAATTTTGTATTTTTTGGGAAAACCCAAAAATTATGATAAATTTATTATATAGCCCATGAACTCCAATAAGTCTGTTAGTAAACCCTAGTAAACTTTACAAGATAACATTATAAATAGAGAAAACCACACTAAAAGTATATTAGTCTTTATAACCCTAAAAGTTTAACAAAGTTAGAGCAAAAGCAGAAGAGTCCTAGCCCAAGTCACCACCGCCACCGCCCATCATCCTTTCTTGACCTGCCATCATGTAGATCGAGGATAAATCATCATGTACATCGACAACCGATCTAATCAGAAACAGACAAAAAACGCCAAAGATTTCAGATCTGGCGTGATTAATAATCAACAAGTTTTGAGATCATCCAGAAAGAGAGAGAGACACAGGGAGATATATATATATATATATATATATATAGAGAGAGAGAGAGAGAAAACTTTTGTAACAAAATACAAAATTGTTCTTGAATATATCACCATTTGTAGAACCAAATACATGGAATTAGGAAAGTGGTCCACTCAGAGCTTGTAGATTTTTGGAAAGCTCATCTTAATGTACTTCTTAGGCTTCTTAATCTATTATTTAGTTTATACTTTTCTGAAAAATCTAATTGATTCTAAATCTTTTGTTATCTTCGTATTTAAGTCAAAATTCCAAAAGTACTGGTTTATGAAAAGGCTTGTATATCTAATTGAGTCTACATATTTTGAAGAGTTTGGTGTTCAAATGGAGGAGATGGAGAAAGGAGATCACATAGTCAATAAAGTAATACCAGATTCGACTCTGTTGGCTACACCGACGTTGCAGCTATCTAGAAGATATATTAAGTTAACGGACTTTGTATCTCCGTCTATATCTACAAAACAAAGAAGAGGAGAAACTGAATCTGCTGTTAATAAAAAGTAAGGTAACTATATCCCAAAGGTAATCTAATTTTTTTTGACTAACCATGAAAGTTTAGAGTTTATTTCCTTTTTTTTTTCAAATTCTATTCTTGTTATTACTTCATCAAGTATTTCATTCCTTTGTTTTTTTTTTTCACTTTGGCCGATTCTGAATCCTGAATAATCTTGGAAATTCTGTGAAATATGCATGCATTTGATTAACTGAAATGAATGATTTGTAGATAATTAAAAACTAGTCTTTAGCAACTGAATAAAAGTGGCTCGCTTTACATGGAATACAAATTGTTCATATATGAAGATTTGGAAAACCCAAGTATATGTTTGAGAAGTTTTGGTAATCACAATACATTTATTTCAATCAATATTTATGCTGTAAAAGATATTTTAACATTTGAAGTCTACTGGACTAGTGCATGACATTCGTTCTACACAATCAACATAATGAGATCTCTACCTTAAATATTTTCCAGAAGTTAACATTTCTTTCATACCAGACCTCGAATGTCTTCGAGTTCTACCAGGCCTTTTACATGTCCAAGTTTTACTAGGCCTCAAATATTGAGTGTTATACTAGGTTAAGTCTAACAATTCATGACCTAGTCAATTTAGCATATGAAATAGTTTAAGATTTCATGTTTACCGATCTTGTGGTAAATCGACTAAATAGTGACTTGTTAGTTGTTACCTAGTAGAAATCATAAGATACTTGGAGACATTTAAGACCAGATCAAACTCGAAAATATTTGAGATGTAGGTATGAATGAAATGTTGTTTTCTGGAACATCATTTGAGCTAGGGTTCCTGTTAGTTTAATTTTGTAGAGGGTATATCCTGTATGAATCCAATAGATTTCACATGTTAAAATACCTTTTATAAGGTATATATATTTATTTATTGGTTGAGAGAAACAAATAGTGTTATTTCAAATAACTGTGATTTCGATAGCAGCCAGCTAGTAGACTCAGGCCCGGCTCAAACTTTTGGTGGGTCTTGCCTCAGCCATCAATTTGGGCCCTAATATTTGGGGAGAAAATAGAGTTTTTATTTTAAATTGGGCCCTAATATATAGAAAAAAATGGAAAAATATTTTGGGCCATGCGCAGTTGCACATGTCGCACTGGCCCATAATTGGCCCTGAGTAGACTTCATCATAGGTATTCTTGTTTTTTTTCCTTTGTTATGCAATAACCATATCTTATGGATTGCTTGTTTATGAATTTGTATCTAATAAGAACCTGTTACATCAATCAACCTTCCCATAGTAGACAATTTATCATATAAGAATAGTGTTGATTACCTGTTACATACCTCCATCTTATCAAATCTTTTTGCTAGATCTCAGTGTCTAGGAAGAGCCCTTTCTAGTAAAATACATCAAAATCCATTTCACCCAAATCGAATAAGGCCCATATATTTACCTCAAGATCAATTTAAAATAGCAAACTACATTAGCTTTCCTTAATTGTCTTAAACCCAAACCACTTTCATCCTTTGGTTAACAAACTTCCGTATAATGCTATCTTCGGTTTCATTGCATTCAGTATGGGCCCGGACCAAAGAAATGCTGAACAAACCTTATGAACTTCATTAAGGCATGCTTTTGGTAAACGTAAAGCCGATATTCAAAAATTTTGAAACTAGTAATCACTAAACGAATAAGTTGTAACCTTCTGGAAAAATACAAGTATCATGCTGTGCAGAATGCTACTTTCCTGTTTTCGATGGGCATATAACAAGGTAACATTCACTAGAGTATCTTAGATCTTCAGATTTCTTTAGTTTTTCTTTCCTTCTTTGTTTTATTTTAGCTTCCATTTGTGGCATGAATTGTGAGTTTAAAGTTTTAAGCTATTGAACAAATTAGCCATCTCAACCCTTAGAAATCTGTCAAAAGTTACGTAGTTTAACAATGAAATAAAGCCGTAAAGGAATAACAATCTTTGAAGCAGAGTGTATCATATTAGATCTGTTATGTCAATAAAAAACATCAGAGATCCATCCTTAGATACTATAAAAGAACAATAATGCCAATTTGTTTTCTTTTTAATATCAATTTCACATGTGAGTTTTTTAGTCCTTTCTTATCCATTAACTCCAAAAGTACATGCATATTTATTTTGATTTTTATATTTAGAAACATATGCATACAAATTGTGTTTTATATACCTTGCATGTTATTTTTCTTTTTGGTGATTCCTATACATCTTGTGAAGGCAAAGAGATGAAAATTGGTTCAATACCCCAGTAAAAAAAATACATTATTCATATGGATATGTTGTATATGTTAAAACCTGTAGATGACTCTTCACATAGGATTTTGTTACATCTTTCTAATCAGATGCAGGTCTTAACATATAAATAATCACATGTAAAGACTCATCTACAGGTCTTAACATATAGAACATGTATATATCACTATTTCTTTTTTCATGACTTGTGTATTGAACCATATATCATCTTGTTGCCTTCACAATATATCTAGAATGACCAAGAAATAAAAGAACATACAATGTAAATAATTTTTATATACACTAGTTCTTTTATTTATATACATACTAGTATTACCTCACGTGCTACGGGTACTATTTGCTTTTATTAAAATTTAAAATTTTATAAAATGAAAATGTAAGTTTGACTGATCTTTATATTAAACTATAAAATAAGGGCTAAAAATCAATGTAAATAATATTAAGAAGTATACATTGTAAATGTTAAAATATATATAATCCATATTAGGGGTATAGGTTTTCTAAAGTTTTTTTTTTAATTCTTTTGGAGATTATTTAATGAGAAAAAAATAAATTTTTACCAAAACAATAAGAAGAAAATAAAAAATGTGTTTTTCTTATTAATTACTAATATTATTTTTGTCTCTCAAGCCTTTTTATAGTTTCACCTAAATAAAAGAAGTGGTGTGCAGTTTTGTTTTTGTTAGTTATATAGTTTTGATTTTGATTTTTTTCTCTTAATTTTGTGTAATTTAAATAGAAAAATAATAATTCCTATGTGGCATATTTTGGTTGGTCAGGTGACATGTGCTTTATTATATAACAGATAGATACTAGTATTACCTCCCATGCTACGCACGGGTACTGTTTGCTTTTATTAAAATTTAAAATTTTATATAATGAAAATGTAAGTTTGACTGATCTTAATATTAAACTATAAATAAGGGCTAAAAATCAATGTAAACAATATTAAGAAGAATACATTATAAATGTTAAAATTTATATAACCCATTTTAGGTGTATAGGTTTTCTACAGTTTTAAAAAAAAAAAATTTAGAGATAAATTAAAGAGAAGAAAATAAAATTTTACCAAAACAATAAGATGAAAATAAAATATGTGTTTTTCTTATTAATTATTAATATTATTTTTGCCTCTCAAGCCTTTTTATGGTTTCACCTAAATATAAAGAGTGGTGTGCAGTTTTGTTTTTGTTAGTTATATATTTTTGATTTTGATTTTTTTCTCTTAATTATGTGTAATTTAAATAGAAAAATATGAATTCCTATGTGGCATATTTTGGTTGGTCAGGTGATCTGTGTTTTATTATATAAAGGATGTTCATACAGTTCTTCATCATTAGTTTTCTCTTAATGCCTTGTCTAATCTGATCAATTAGCCTCTGCCCTAAATCAAGTTCAAAGTGGCACCAAAAGTGTTGGTTATGGGTTCGATCCCCAAGTATTACTATGATTGCTACTGTGCACTTGCAGTATATCCAGGGATAAAACCTCTATGTATCACCTAACAATAAATAAAGGAAACTTAAATCCTTTTGTTTGAGTTGTTTACAAATAGTTTTGAAATCTGATCATTTAGAGCATTCAAGTTGGGTACTACTTTGGAAATATCAGTTGAAAGGCAAAATATGTACTCTAGCACTTGGAAAATTTTGAATACATATTATAGCAATTGTATATGTTTTACAACAGTTTGAATACACATTCTACAATTTAGATTACATATTTTGAAAATGTTAGAATATATATTGTGAAAAATTGAATTTCAAAAAGGTAAGAAGTAGATCTAAAAATATGGAAATTTAATCTATCATATTATAGAAACTCCTATATATTAAAAAGTAAGTTAATTATTTATTAATTTTAAAATTCAATTATCCCTCTATACCCCTTGATAATAAAAAAATAATCTTCGTTTCATTTGTAGATTAGGGTTATGATTAATAGATATCTACTTCTATGAAACAAATGATTTTGTTAGGTTGACGAATCTATCAAATGATTCACAAGGTTTTATAATACAGCTAGTGTTGGTTATTCTACCAGGAGTCTATAGTTTGTAGGCTTGATTTCCAGATTTCCAAGAGTTGAAACTGGATCTACAAGTGAACTCTATCAAACTTGTTAAATACATGCTAGCATAGGGTCCTAGCGGAATTATGTTAGAATAATATTTCCTTTTAAAAAGAGATTTATTTTGGTGCAGTGTTTGTGTTCTAGATCTAGATCATTAAATTGCTAATCCGGTTAGATATTCTTTTTATTTAATTAAATCTCTGTGATTTCTCAGATCACAACATTTCTTTTAAATTGATTTTATTTCATTATTTAAAGATTTTTTATTTGGATTTTATTTGCATTTTATTTGGATTTCCTTTTGTGACAAAACTTTCCATATTTTTCATCCTAGCTCTGTTTAGATCTACAGATCTATAGTGCTCTTTACTCTCTGTGGATTCGATCCCACCACCATACTAGCGTGCACAACCATGCACTTGGGGGAACCATTGGTTGGGTAAAACATGATGCATAAAACATCACATTAAGTTTTTGGCGCCGCTCCCGGGGAGTAATTGTAGCCTCTAGATCTAGTCTACGATAATTTATTTTCTGCATTTTTTATTTACGTCTCTGAGATCGACCGATCCACATTAGATCGATCGATCCTACTTCTTGCACGATCGACCAATCCCTTTTGAGATCAACTGATCCTACTTTGTGCAAGATCGGTCGATTCTCTTTGATGGATCGATCCTACTTCTCTCGAGATCGACCGATTCTTTCCAATATCGATCGATCCCAGAGCCTCTTAAGCGGATCTGACTTTCAATCTTCTTCTACTTCTCAGGTGTATGCAATTAAGGAGCAAGACTTCTAAAGATCTACAAGGCTTAAGCATAAAGGCGTTGACAAGGAAGTTTACAAGAAAGGTCTTACTTCCAAGGTGAATATGATTCCAAACACCTTAAAAATATTAGTAAGGTTGATTGATGATTTTGAATATGATTATATAACTGAGTGGGTAGATGATATTAATTTTCTGGGTAGACAAAGAAACTTTCCAAGAGGAAGTTTCAACCAAAACTTTAGGAACACTCCTAATTCTCCCTATAATGTCTACCCAACTAGAAATCTGAGGGAAAAATGGTATAATTCTTATAACACTCAATTAAACTCTTTAATTCAACCTCCAACTGAATTATACCAACTGAAGTATCATGAAAAGGCTGGATATGGATTCAGTCCATGTTTCAGCATATCATAGAAATGCAGTCTAAGCATGCAGATGAAATTAACATCAAGATAGAAAGAATATCTGAAGATTTAAATAAAAGACTTGAAATTCTGGATACCGAAGTGAAACTTCTAGAAATCAAAGCCGACAAGACAAAAGTACTAGCTGAGTTTTGCTCTTCAATCTCTCAAGAGGTGTTTGAAGATATATATGGATTTCAGGACAGGACCACTGGTTATGGTAATACGGGATGTCAACCTATGCAACAATTTGAGAATGCTGGTTCTCAAGATAGGACTGAACTCCTGTTCCAGCAGGTTCTTGATCAGCAAAAGAATTTTGCTGAAGATATTGATGCTAAGGTGGATGTGATGTACAAAGATCTTGATGGGAAGATTGAATCACCAAGTACTCACAGGAAATAAAATCAAAGGAAAAAGGTGCTGCGAAACAACACTCGAGATAATGAATTGTGAACAAGAAAGCAAACCATAAACCGTGAAAGGAGTTTTACGACCAAAAGAGAGCATTGGTCTGTTCATGAACCGGCTTTCAGCTATTCTCGTCTAAGGGATTGATCAATCTAGGGAGGATCGGTCGGTCCCAGCGTACCAAAACTTCTTGAAATTTGCATCTTCTGCGTTTTGCACCTGTTTTCAGTCAGCTCAACCCAAAAACACCATCATATCTTATTTTGAAAATTAAATAAATGAATAAAATAACTGAAGTGAAATAAAATAAAATAGTATTATTAATTCAAATGCAAAAGAAATTAAAAGAACATGTTGGGTTGCCTCCCAGCCAGCGCTTGTTTTTGCGAAGTCACTAGCTTGACTTAGTTTTATTTTAATTGGGTTCTGGGTTCATTGGAGAAATGGTATCTTCCGATTCCACATCCTCCACAATGGGTGTTTGGCCAAATACAATCGGGTATCTCTTGATGGTCTCGATGGGGAAGCATATGACCTTGTTCCCAACTCGCAGTTTTATCCTCTTTTTCGGTATGCTAATAGAAGCACGTGCAGCACTAGGAATGTTCGGCCTAAGATTAGATCTGATCCATCACAGTTCATG
Source organism: Cardamine flexuosa (assembly GCA_963555745.1). Classification (NCBI taxonomy): domain Eukaryota; kingdom Viridiplantae; phylum Streptophyta; class Magnoliopsida; order Brassicales; family Brassicaceae; genus Cardamine; species Cardamine flexuosa. The sequence continues at coordinate 19,173,562 of OY743216.1, read as the reverse complement.
TCCAACACAAAGATGTCTATCAGAACATAACTTCCACCCACAAAAATTGGTATGTTAGACAGGATCCCTACAGGGCTTTGGAGTGGTCCATTAACCAGTTCGATTTTGGACTTGGTTGGTACCATGTGTTTTAGACACAATAGCCTTGCAGTGTTGAGTGATATGACGTTAATGCTAGCTCCAGGTATATGGAATTCACCTGGATCATCCATCTTAGTGGGCAGTTTATCCTCCATCTTGCTGTTAAAATGATCCCGGAGGTAATCGGTTGCTCCCTGAAGTGTAATCTTGCCGGCAAGGATGTTCCCAATGAAGTCTGCCATCAAAGGTAGCATAGATCTAATCTCATTAAAGGGTAACCTTGCACCCCACTCGCCAATTATCTCATCAACCTTGCTCTTTGTGAAAGGATCCATTTTCTTGCTTGGTGTTGTGGTTGTTTTTTCAGCCTCTCCCAGATTTCTAAACTCTTTTAGGGTTTTGTTTCGGGAGGTTTTTCTATCAGCGTTTGTGGGGATCTATCGATCTCAAACTGGATCGGTCAATCCTCCCCAATTTTTCAATCAGTATCGGGGGAATGGGATCGATCGATCTCACCATGCGGGTCGATCCTGACAGAATCCAGATCGATCTTCTTATCGAGGATGCAGTGGCTCTCATCGGATCGATATATCCCACCTTTGGATCGATCAATCTCAGCAGAATTTTGCTCTTTGACTTCTAGAATCCTCTCAGTTGTGGACACTCCAGGGATCTTGTTCACTGAGTGAACAACATCGATAGCATCAAAATTGTTAATTACGAATGTTTGACCATTTACGTTGTGTTGTATATCGACGGTCTCAACGTAAAGTTTCACAACGGTGTTTCAGAGATGGATTTTTATCCTTCCTTTTGCTACATTTATAGATACTCCAGCTGTGGCTAAGAAAGGTGACAGGGGTCAAAGTAACCCAATAACTACTCTCTTAAATTAAGAGATAGATTGCAGCACTTAGGGGTCGAATCACCAAGGACTCTGAAAACTCACATAATAGAAACACAGATTCGAGTTAAGGTAGACCAATAAATAGAATATTAAAGCAATGCAATAAAAGTAAACAAGATGAACAGGATTGAATTCAAGTGATTAAAAGCGCTAGACCTAGGGACAATCATCGGGAATAATCAGGAATGTGAACTGTACAGTTCTATAATCAGGTCTAAATTGTTTGTTCAATTCTTAAACTCGTAACACTAATATGATATCTCAGCCAACTTTCGCTGCGACGACATATATCCTCTAAACAGAAGCAAACCAAATCTCTTTGCGAAATACCAATAAATAGAGTCTCTATGATTAGCCGGTACGATATGTTTACAAAATTCCTAAACCAACTCTGGCTGCGAAAAGGCTGTTTGCTCATCTAAGATTGGGTCAGGGTATCAATAGCACTCTCGCGCCTACCAATAATCCTATGGTACCAGGATTAAGGTGATCAGTCTTAAGACTAGTGTAATAATCAAATCTAGATGAAGAACATTATAGATAACCTAACATGTCTATGCCCAATTGAACAAACCATCATAATCCTTTTGAAACCCTAGATCTAACTAGGTGACTACTGAGACATAGAAGAGAAAACACAAATCATTGTCTGAATAGTACTCATTAAAATCGGAAATAGAAAACAAAGGGAGTTCATCATTCTTCTCTCTACAAAGTTTGAGATCTGAATCTTCTCTCCAACAAAGCTCTTTGAAACTTCCAATGAAACTTGAATAACTTAGATAATAATAAAACTTAGTCTCTGGAACTTATAAAACATAGTTTAACCTAAAAACACGATTAGGCATGAAGTATAAACTTTAGAAACTTATGGGGAAAAGTTGCAATTCTTGAAGCTTGATAAAATCAAAGGCGTCATTCACGTTGTGGTTGTGTCGACCGACACAGGAGTGTCCTGTCGGTCGACATGGACAGCAATAATCGTCTCCTTGCTGGTTTACTCAGCTACAAGCCTCCAAAGTGCTCATCAAGATCCAATCCGTGTTTGTACCTAATAAGACTCAATATATAAACAAAAGACTCCATAACCAATGCATATATCATGTCATAAAACCATAAAATACATGATATATCAACTCCCTCAGACTTAGCTTTTGCTTGCCCTCAAGCAAACAGAAAACCTAATCAAGGAAAAAGTTTGAAAATCGCAAAACTCATAACTTCATAAGAACACCACAATCACATTCACTATAGTGAACCACTAGAGATCCTTACTTATCAAGATCCAGACCACCATGTACTCATCGCAGGCACTCGCAGTATTCTTAATTTCCACCATAATTTACTCAACATAATCCAACAAACAACCTTCATCACTGTTTTTTTTATCCTACCAACAGTTTCAATGTCAAGGATCTTCTAAATTTATAACCGTATTTCACTATAACAAACCAGCCTATCAACTTTATTGGTACTATTTAAACTCCCCCAGACTTATTATTTATTATTTCCATAATTTAAAAGATTATAAACAACTGGTCATCGGAAGTTTCTTCCTACTGTTTATAATACATGTGTGATCTTTTCATTAGAATAAACAAATGGTCATCGGAAGTTTCTTCATACCGTTCATCCTAATGACAATCATCTCACCGTTATAAATTCAGAATTAGGGACAATGGAGAGGAGTACCATATTTAAATCAAACAGGCCAGAGTGTCAAGCTTATACGAAAAATCAAACCCAACAGACATCAATTCCATCAATAAAGTACAATACTTAGCTCGGATCTAGGACATTGGAAACATGGGGATCTTAAGCAATCTGACTGGCCATTGAGTTTTCCATTAGTCTCGGATTCAGGTTAGGATATAATCAAATGGTCACATCAGAGCTTACTGTAAACTGTGGTTGATTCCTCAGTATCATCATTGTTTCTGGACAAGTTTTGACTCAATAAAACAAAGGTTTTGAAAAATAAAAGAAAAAATGTGACTGACTCTCAAAAGAATAATTAGAGTTAGTAACAATCTCCCCCAGACTTAAACTACACTTTCCCCAGTGTAATTAAGCTTAAGGAAGGTGATAAAAAGGAAAAATATTGAATAGAAATTGGACTGTTATGTTTTGAAAAATGTGACATGTGATGGTGTGTGTGTCCACCGACACACATCTTGCGTGTCGGTCAACACGAGCAAGATTATGTGTTTCTGAAGTCCTGACACCATTCAACTAATCATTCAACTCATTTTCTGACATTAGATCCTGATTAAGAGCTCTAAACACGTCAAGTAGCAAGATATAGAATAACATAAAAGGTTCAACAAGATTCAATAGAAGTTAGAAATAAAAACTGAAACAAAAACAAAATCAAAAGCAAGAAATAAAAATTGCCTCAAAGGAAAAAGAAAAAGAAAGAACTAGGAACCAAATGACTAAACAAAGTCATCATCGGAACTCCGAGGAGTGCGAGGATCAACGGGATGGCTACAGGGTTACGGACGGGGTGAAGTAGGCTGGACACAAGTGACACCGGAAGCAATAAGTTGCCACATACTCCTCATAGTACTAATCATTTACCTCCTAAACATAGGACTATCATCCTCATAACCTGCAGGGGGCTCCGGAAACACAAGATCGGGAATGGAAGTGTCTAGTATTTGGTGGTGTCTCTAGAAGTGGCGGCACAGTCTCATCCTCAATAGCTGAAGGCGCGGCACTAGACAAAGCTCCTCGGCAAAACTTGCGGCTTGAACTCTCAACCAACAATGACTCATCAGGCGCGAAGTACAGCATGGCATGATCCTTCTTGATTCTGAAGGACATGTCAGGTAACTTCACAGTCTTCACTGCGCCATCTTCATCAGCAAATACCCACATGCTGTTAGGCTTCATCCAAGTCACATATTTGAGATAGTTAAGATCCATGGTGATGTGATCAGATTTGCGTGAAGCATTGGACAAAACTATACCGAAGTAGCGGAAGATTGGAGTCAAAAGGTTTCCAACATGCTGAAACTGCTTCTTACCAAAGGCTCTGGCTTTCAGGGAAACCAAATGATGAGCAAACACAGCACCCAAATTCAGATCAGTATTGGGGATATCATATTTCCAAACCACAGCAGGAAACATGTGGCAAACACCAAGCAAAAGGAGCATAAGATCTGACTTCCGAGCTTTGGTAGGGTCAGACCAGCACAAGATGGTGCTAGCAATGAGGCGCAACACATACCTGACAGCGGGATGACTTTCATCTGTCTGCTTTGAAGAACCGGTATCATACTCAGCATTCCTGATGTGGGACCAAAAAGTCTTGATGTCCCCCCACTCTGTATCCATAACAGCCTGAGTATCATCTCTCTTGAAGCCGTACAAGTCACATAGATCAGGGATCGTGATCCTGTATCTCATACCTTTGCACATGAAGGTCAGAACTCCCTGCTGTGCCCCCTTAGCACTCTCATCAGCATAGTAAACTCTACAAGAAGCTAAAAACTGGCGTGTCAAATCCAGATAGAGAGTGTGTGGTATGTAGCCCATAGTGCCCAAACCCATCTGCGAAGTGATGTGGTTGACATCATCATCAATATCGAGAGCTATCATGGCTTTTTCGTCCTCCAGCCTTGTAGTTCTCATATCAACACTTTGCCAAGCATTATAGACCAATGTGTCATACTCATCCCAATTCTCTGAAATAGGTCTCTAAGTGCACTCGGTTTTGGCTGTCTCAGTCTTTGGACACTATCCCAATCACGCTTCACCTTAATCATCTGAGTCTCAAGCTTAGGTCAACGATCTCGGACATGAGCATTGACCGGAAAATCTGAAGTGGGTGTGGTTGCTATGATGGCAGTTGGGGTGGTCTCAACACTAGGCTCATCATCAGTAAGATCGATCTCCTCTATGCGGGTACGCTTGTTCCTCGTAGATCTCCTAGTAGAGATCTGCAAAACACAAGTAATCGTAAAAATAAGAGCAATTTTAGAATCCGGGCATGCGTGTCGACCAACACAAGCAAACTGTGTCGATCGATACGGTGCCAAATCGTAGATACTTAATGAAAATCAGAAATTCCAAACAAGATCAAGTTTAATTCAATGATTTCACTGATAATCATCAATATTAGCCATCTGATTCATCATATAAACAGCAATCCATCATCGTAAACATCTCTAAATTCTGAAATTCATTGTAATTTAGTATTAGGTTTTATCAAAATAAATTCATCACTTTTCTTGTCAATTTAACCTAAATCAGCGACAATCTACACTTCAATCCATCTAAATTCATCCTATCAACTAAGATTAGCAAGTATTAAGACCAGAAACAGATTATAAAAGTGAGAATCAAACCCTTGAAATTTTGAAATTAGGGGTAGAGAATTGAAGAACGTACCTTTGATTTTGAATGAATGGATGATATAGGAATGCAAGGAATAGAGTTCTCTTGAGTCCAGCATCATGGGTTTCAGAACCCTATGCATCATCTCTTCCATCGCGGCTTGTCCTTTAGTCTTAAAATCGGGGGTGATGATAGCCCTAATCTTGGAAAATGGTCTTGAACCACTTCCATACTGAAGCTTATACTCAATGGTATCATCAACTTTTCTCACAGGAGTCAAAGTCATAAGGGGCTCTTGGGTCATTGCTTTTCTCTGCGGTTTCTTCTTCTTAACCGCAGCTTTCAGATTCTTTGCAATGAACTCCTTAGAGTGAATCTCATTCACCTCTTGGTGACAAACCTTGTCAACATCTTCAGCAACGGCATGAGGGCTCCACATCACATATCCTTTCGGATCAGCATCATAGAACATATCAGGATCAACATGTCTCAGAGAAATTCTGCTACTCAGCAAATCAAAGACAGCTCCAGCAGTAGCAAGGAATGGCCTTCCCAGAATCAAAGGCATATCAGAACGAATATCAGTCTCAATAACATGGAAGTCACAAGGAAGCAAACAGTCACCAACCTGAACTTGGAGATTCTCAACAAAACCCATAGATTTCTTTAGTGAAGCATCAGCCAATGTAATCTCTATCGAAGATCTCCTTATATTGCTGATTTCCAACCTTGTATCAATCTCATGACCCAGTATCACAGAGTGAATCAGTAAATTTAACCCCAGCAATGGAACGAGGCACACCAAAACTCCCAAGATCCTCCAACTTGGGCAATTTTCGAAGATAAATCCCATCAGGTGGCTGAGCATGTCGAGCGACACGGCCAGCTGCCTGTCAATAAATTTGGGTGGAATAAGGACTATCCTTAGTCGTGACTTTCATCAAACTTTCTAAGATTTGGGGTGGTGTCGACCGACATGAGGTGGTGGTGTCGATCGACATGAGCTCCGTGATGAGAATTTCAACTTTTTCCTGAGCTTCAGCCTTCTCCAGTCTCTCTTCCTTGACCTCTCTCTTGACCATATCTCCCCAGGATATAACAGCACCACACTGATACTTAGGATTTGTATCAATTCTTCCAGGTAAGACCCATATCTCCCCATCCAGTTTGCACTTCCTCTTCATTAGCTTCTTCTTCCGCTTCAAAAACCTCAACCTCTTGAGCAAAGTGAACTGATTTCTTGTTCACTAGAAGTTTGTGCACATTATCAAGCTTTGCCTTGACTTAGCCATCTGAATACTGTTCAAACCAGCAGCTAGCTTCTTCCTCTCATAATCAGCATTCTTGGAACTATTACTAGATGAAAAGTTCTCAACAATAGCTTCAATTGGTGTCCTAGTCTTGAAGTTACCATAACTAGCAGCATCCAAAGCAACTTGATACCTGCAATCAATTCCACAAAAGAAGGTCCTTATGAGCTGGACTTCATCAATACCGTGGTGCGGACAATCTCTTTGGTACCCTTTGAATCTCAACCAAGCAGCCTTAAGAGTCTCTGCAGGTCCCTGAGTGAACCGAATGATCAAATCTCTCAAGTCATCTGCCTTAGCATCATCATAGAAGTTATTCAGAAAAGCTGTCTTGATGTCCTTCCAAGTGGTCAAAGATCCTGGCTGTAATTGCTTCAGCCAATGGGCTGCTTCCCCAGCAAGAGAGTATGGGAAGGGCTTGCAGAATAGATAGTCTTCAGACACTCCATTGGCTTTAATACTCGAAGCCAAGTCTTCAAACTTCTCTATGTGGTCCATAGGATGTTCAGCAGGATGAGCATGGAAAGTGTGTTGCCCCACCAGAGTATCGTATTGGGGTTTCAAATCAAAATCATTCCTCTGAAAAGCAGGAGGACATATAGCAGACCTAATAGTGTAGAACTCATTGGATCTGTTGTAATCAGCCAGTGTTCTTCCCACAACTTTAACCTCAGCATCCAAATCAGTGCGGCCACGTCCTTCTGCAGCGTGTCGACCAACAGGCACATCACCGTGTCGGTCGACATGAGTAGTATCGTCGACGGTTTCGAAAATGGGGTTCCCTTCAGCATCAAGTCTCTGACCTTGATCATTGAACTGGTTGCCCTCTAAGTCACGTAAGATCCCAGTAACATCCCTCACAAGAACAACAGTCTTAACCATCTCTAGTTTTTTTGTGTGCCTTGCGATTAGCTCCCTCTAACTTCCCAATCTCCTCAGTAACAACTAATTATTTATATGAGAATTTACGGAAGTAATGATGAATTTAGATGAAGAAATAATGAGAGAATGTTGTGAAGAGAGGCAGATCCATTCTTATGCCAAAGAGGCAAAACTAGGTTAATGTTTACAATGAGAGGCTCCTCTCTTTTATAGTCATAAGGAGAGGAAGTCGTAAATGAATAAGACAAAATAGATTACATCATAAAAAGACTTTTCTGAGATATTTTATTTTAACCCGAAATTTGCACATAACCGAAATAATATTTTCTTCCGACCGTGCAAAATCCGTGCAAAACCAAAATAATATTTTTCTTGTGACCGTGCAAAATCCTTGTTTGTACGGATTCGTACAGTCTGTACACGACCCGAGATTTGCACGCCCTCAATTTGCATAGAATGTCTTCTTGATCTCAACACTCCCCCTCAAGCTTAGCCGTCGGTGAGCAAAGGCTAAACTTGGACCTACATAGGCGTTACCTCGGTAAAAACCTCATCATAGAAAAAACCACTTGGGAAAAAATCTATGATGAGGAAAAGAGCCTAACGTTTATGAGTAGGGATATGATCAAGGGTGAGTGGGATCCACAAGCCCGAGTTTGCTATAGATGTGGTTGCAAACCTTGAGACTTGCGGCTTTGGTGAAGATATTTGCGAGTTAGTCTTCACTCCTTGTATAACATGGTAAAGTTACTCCTTCTTTGATCTTCTCTCGAACTTTGTGGCAGTCAACCTCTATGTGTTTTGTCCCCTCATGGAACACTGAGTTGCTAGCAATGTGTATAGCAGTTTGATTGTCGTAATGCATCGTGATGGGTCTTGTGGTGTCAATGACAAGATCTTTGAGTAGTGCCTTGAGCCAAATCAGTTCATCCGTGAGCTTCCTCATTGCTCTATATTCAGATTCAGCACTTGAACATGACACTACTTTCTGCTTCTTAGACTTCCATGTCACCAAATTCCCTCCAATGAATGTGCAATATCCAGTTGTTTATTTCCTATCATTTGGGTCACCAGCATAGTCCGCATCACAATAACCAACAATCTCGGCATTTCCATTCTTTCCCATCCATATGCCTTGCCCCCGACTCCCTTTGAGATATCGAAGTATCTTATCCACCATGTTCCAATGATATATAGTGGGCTTTTGCATGTATTGACTCACCTGATTCACAGCAAAGCACAAATCAGGTCTAGTAAGAGTCAAATAGATAAGCTTACCCACTAATCTCTGGTATTGGAGAGGATCGACATATGGTTTATCTAATAGATCATCTTCTTGTCCATCCTTCTTGTCATTTTTCTCCCCTTTTCGCTTGACCTTGTAGCCATCTTCAAGTGGAGTTTTGGCTGGCTTTGCTCCCAGTTTACATGTCTCACTCAGTAAATCAAGAGTATATTTCCTTTGTAAAAGAAATAAACCTTCCAGAGAACAGCATACTTCAGTCCATAGGAAATATGTTAGTTTTGTCCAAGATCTTTAATATCAAAACTAGTCTTAAGATATGTTTTAGTTTCTTGAATACCTTCCTTATCATTGCTGGAAATGATAAGGTCATCCACATAGACTAAGACCACAATGATTCTTTTTGAACTTTGAAGAATGAATAGGGTATGATCAGTTTCAGACCGCTTAAATCCTCTTTCTTTGAGTGTGGAGCTTAACTTATGGTACCAAGCTCTTGGAGATTGTTTCAGCCCATAGATAGTCTTCCTAAGTTTTAACACTTTTCCGGGAGCAATGGAATCTTCTAGGCATGGTGGTGGAGTCATGTAAACTTCTTCCTCAAGTTCTCCTTGTAAGAAAACATTCTTCACATCCATTTGCCATAACTCCCAATCCAGATTTGTTGCCAAGGAAAGAACAACTCTAACAGTATGAAGCTTAGCTACCGGAGCAAAGGTTTTCGTGTAGTCATCTCCATAGTTTTGTGTGAACCCTCTTGCAACCAATCTAGCTTTGTACCTCTCAATATCTCCATTGCTCAAATACTTGATAGTAAAGATCCATCTTGAGCTAACAGCCTTCTTCCCCGGAGGGAAGATCTGATTCATCCCATGTATGATTCCGTTTCATAGCACCAGCCTCATCATGAACTGCTTCTAGCCATTCTTTGCTTTCTTTGGCTTCTTCATAACTCTGTGGGATCCATTGAGCATCAAATTTTCCAAGGAAAGCTTGATGAGTAGTCGGCAAAAGGTCAAGTGAACAAACGGCTTGTATTGGGTGTGCAATGGCTTGATTCCCTTGATTAGTGTAGTAGACTCTAGTAGTATTTTAATGTGTGCTTCTCCTAAGAGGAGGCAAAGTATCTTCTTCTTGCTCCACTCCATGGTCTTGATTCCCTTGAACCATTTCTTCTGTAACAACTTCCTCATCTTGATCTTGGTCTTGTTCCATATCAAGTGGGATTGCTTCCGGCTGAAAGTTTTGGTTTCTTCCATGTTGTTTGATGTCTTATGAGTGTTCCCAATGTTGGTATTGGGTTGTGCTTCTGGAATCTCTAACCCTTGTTGATTGGTTTCAGTAGTATCTGAATGGTCTTCTCTCAGAGGAGGATTACCAAGATGACTAAGGAGATGTTGGAGACTAGCAGCTCTATCTGATGGAGATCTTGCCAAATCTTTCAAACTCCCCCAATCTTTCTTGTCAAAATATCTTTGGTGCTCAATGAACTTGAAATCTCTTGATATAATGGTTCGATTTCTTGAGAAGTCGTAGCACTTCTATCCCTTTTGAGTAGTTGAGTATCCAAGGAACATGCATCTTGTGATCTTAGCTTCTAACTTATCCCTTAGTTCACCTGGTCTGAGTACAAAACAAACACACCCAAAAACTCGTAAGTGATCAATGGAGGGTTTGGTTTGGTACAATACCTCAAATGGAGCTCTATCATTTAGGATCCTTGTTGGTATCCTATTGATGAAATAGCAGGCTACCATGACTGCATCACTCCAAAATCTTCTTGGGACATTGGTGTGAAACATCATAGATCTTGCAACTTCCATAAGATGTCTATTCTTCCTCTCAGCGACACCATTTTGTTGTGGAGTATATGGGCAGCTTGTTTGATGCAGAATCCCATGCTTTGCTAAATGCTCTTTGAATTTTGTAGCTTGTATACTCCCCACCATTGTCAGACCTAAGTACCTTGATCTTGGCATTAAACTGGTTAGTAACATATGACTGAAAATTAACAAATGCATCAAATACATTATCCTTAGATGCAAGTAGTGTGATCCATATGTATTTTGATTTCTCATTAATGAATGTAACATAGTATTTATTATTGTCCCGAGATAAACATGGAGCAGTCCAAACATCTGAATGCACAAGATCAAAGCATTTCTCATATAATAGTTGATGACTTAGGAAAAACAGTTTTACAATGCTTTCCAAGAATACAAGCTTCACAACTATCATGATCAAAGACAACATGGGGTAATATAATTTCTAAAGCACAGCATGTGGGTGACCAAGTCTATCATGCCAAAATTTATTTGAATTCAAAGCATAAAATGAGATGAAGATTTGGTAGAAGAATCATTAAGAATATATAAGTCTCCCTTGGTGTTTCCTTCTCCAAGAATTTTCCCACTCTCAATATCCTGAAAATGAAAGCTATTAGGACCAAATATGGCATAACAATTAAGATCAAGAGTTGCCCTTTTTACTGATACAAGATTAGAGGTAAATTCTGGCATAAAGAAAGCTTTATAGTTCTTATCACAAAGTTTTAAAGAGGCTAAATGAGTGATACCAGATTCCTTTTTGGTAAGAGCAGCGATAGACTTGATAAGCGCCTCCAAGTCTGACTTCCTCACAACATCATGGGTATAAGAAACCATAGCCAGCTCCTCTCCTTGCTTAGATGTATCCGCTTGAGTTTGATCACTTAGGACTTCTTGCGAGTAGTTTGCTTGCACTTTGTTGATCATGGCCGGCTTAAGATGTGGGTGAAGGATCCAACATTTTTCTTTGATCTGTCATTTCTTCTTGCAATAATCACAGATCAAGGTCCTCCTATCCTCATTCTTGTATGAAACCTTGTGAGCCATGACCATCTTGCCTTTCCCACTAAAGAGTCCCACCGAACCTTGCTCATGTTGCACTTGAGAACATACTTCTTCTAAGCTTGGTAGCTTTTCTCCTCTAAGAATATGCTTGATAAGATCATGGTATGTTGGGTTCAATGTGAGAAGAATCCCAAAGACCTTGTCTTGTTCACCTCTTTCCTTAAGCACCAATGGATCAACCGAGAATGGTCTAAGCATTTCCAATTCTGCCCAAAGTGATCTAAACTTTCCAAAGTGCTTGGTGAACTCTAAGTCTTCTTGGCTGAGACTATTGATTGCTTTCTTCACTTCAAACAAATGAGTAAGATTAGACACATTCCCATAAAAATTCTTGAGAATATCCCACAACTCCGTAGCTGTTTAACAATAGGAGTAGGCTTCAAGTATTGAAGCATCAAGTGAGTTTTGAAGTAAACCAAGTAGACCTTGATCCTCTTGAAACCATTTGCCATCACCAGATGTTGAGGGCTCAACAATTTATTTCCCATCTCCATTCACAGTTCCTTTTGAAGCTTGTTGGGTTTCAATGTGGCTCCAAAGGCCACGAACACAAGGCTGTCTTGGTGGTTCTAGCCCATAACAAATAGTTCACTCCTTTGAGAACAACGGGAATTGCAATTTGTTTTGAAGAATCCATGACTCAAACAAATTTGCTGATTAATGAGAGCTTGAGAACATATCTGATTTGATGAAGAGAGCTTGAGAACCAGATCTGATTTGATGAAGACAGACCAAGAACAACCCAAGAACAGTCGGACACTGAAGAGTTCAAAAAGATCACCGACCCTCAGGGAATATCCGGGTTCCGTCGCGAAGACAAGAATGGAGAGGATGGTACGGAGCATGTTCGGAGTCATCTGAGGGAACGTTAACCCGTGGGCATGAAGATAGAGAAGAAGGATTTCAGGAATGGGAAAGAATGACCCACACCCAGTAAGATAAACCGAGTAGATGCAGAACCATCCAGGGCAGCCCAATTCTGGGGATTCCTCCGGGGTCGGAAGGGAGAATTCAACCTCCAGAGGGACCCGACAAAGGGTCTTCAAGGTTTGAAGATGGCTGTCTTTTGTAATTAGCGATTGAATATGGAGACCGAATTTGTCGTTTGCTCTTGTAAGGTGAGCAACCGAAGATTTCGAACCATTAGCCATCTTGAAGAAGATTGAGGGAGTTGGAGAAAAACAGTAAAAAACAAGAAGTTTTACGAGTAAAGAGTAAAATAGGAAGAAGAAGAAAAGAAATACCTTATTAAACGAGTGGATGAGAAACTGCCTCGAAATTGGTGGGGAAGTGGAGGAGTTTCTCTATTTTTAAATAAATAAAATTAGGAATAAATAGAAATGCGTGTCAAGGACATTACACCAAGTAAATCAGGAAATCCAAGGGATTTGATGAGTAGGGGTAAAATGAAATGAAATCGACATTTATCAGTTAAGTCTCCCAAGCTGAAAATCAGCTCGCAATACTTAGGGAGCAAATGTTGATACCGGGTCCCGCACCGAGGATCTATCACCATTAAGGATATGGGACACGTGTAAAATCAAGTCATCATGGCAAGAGATCAGTTCGCAAGAGTAGATCTCGGAGTAAAATAAGAATATCAGCTAGCTAGTACAAGATCGAAGTGACAGATCCAGAGAGTTCAGAAAGCTATAGGAGACCGGAGAAGATAGAGAGTTCACAGAAAGGAATCTCAGCATTAAATCAAGAAATGAAGTTATGTCAAAAAAAGGACGTTACAACATTCAAAACCGAATTAAAACCGACATGTTCAAATTAGAATAATGAAATTTATTGTAATTTATTGATAGCATTGAAGGTCAAAATATGTATAAATAGAAGGAAAATAGCGTTGTAAAGAGAATCGAATTTTTGATAAAAGAGAGCAATATACACATTTAGAACAAGAATAGTTTTCTCTATACAATAATCAATATTTAAGTATTCGGTGTGGATTCTGTGTCCACAATCGCCTTTGCTTTTGCTACCACAAACGCCTTTTCAACAACATTTGCTTCAATCTTGAATATTCTCCCCCTCAAGCTTAAATGGAGGGACTCGTCCTTAAGCTTGCAACATAACAGGATTCTCCTCCTTTCTCCTCAACGTCTATATGTGTAGTGCAAGGCAGGATTAATCATGTTGTTCTTCACTGTTTGTATCCAACAAACTTGGTGTGAAGTTTCTGTAGTAAATTCTTCACTGCTTGATTCCCAAGCTTGATGTGAAGCCTTTATTTGGTAGCAACTTGAAACTCCACTTATCCTTTCTTAGGTAGAAACCCATTTTTCACCAGATAGACTACTCTCCATTCATACGAGCATAACTTGCGAACCATAACCCAGAAACACTTCATACTGATCCCAAACGAACAATAACTCTTGTAGCTTCCTTGTTTCCAAAATTCGTCAAGAACAAAGCGTTGGAAGGCTATAAACGAACATCAAACTTCTGATAAACTGACGCTTCTTCCCCTCATTTCTTCTTATACTATTCTTTCTTTCTTTGTCTCCAAATTTCTTGGAAGTATAGTCACAGCACTTACTCCTTTGTCCCTTCTTTAAGAGATACAAAATTTTAAAGCAATGGCCGTGGGGTTTTAAGAAGTTTTAGGATGACAATTTTGACGATAGTAAACATGAGAAATGAATGCAACACAATCAAGACGAAAAAATGTAATACTAAGAGTTTAGAGAGTTGGCCTTTGGTGTTTATGATTTGGTGAATAGATATGGTGAGTTGGTCTTTCTATTATGATTTGGGAACACCTTGAGTAGATATTTTCTCAACATCTCTTGAGTAACACCTTGCTTGATCCATCTTATGAATTTACATGCTCCAAGGACTTCTTGACTTCATTTCTTCTTCATTTGTCCCTTTTTTCTATAACACTTCTCTCACCAAGAATAGTCCTGGCTTTCCTTGTTTAAATCCTTCAGAGAGAATTTAAATTCAGTAAGTAATAGCCATGGGGGGTTTAAGAAGTGAAAAGAAAAATTGTTTGAAATTTAAGGAAACAGAAGTCATAATTCACAAAGCTCAAAGATTATTCATAGAACTAGAAAAATAGAGTGTACTCCATTTTTGTTGATGATCTTTGTACAGGATTGTGAGTCAAGCTACAGAGAATTCCTTCACTACTTGCTCCTTGATATTTTCTTCTTAGTCTAGGGTCAACAATTGTTTGTGACAACATATTGTGCTTTCCCTTTCATGTCATACCTAGGATAAACAAGTTAGTAATAAATTTTCTCTTATGATTCTTCATCATAAAGAAATTTACTCTCTTTTGAGAGATAAGATTTAGCCATGGTCTTAGGAGCATCCTTATCACAAAGATGGGAAACTTGGACCAAAGACTATCCTTACAAAAAAAACTAAGATGAATCAAAGTAATAATTTTTTCTCATTCATAAGAAGGAAAGTACACTAAGATTCATCTTTTCATTTTAAAAACAAGGGATGGACAATGATTTATTTGGAAATACTTATCAAAACATTTTCACTGATCAATGTTCATCATTTGAAAAAAATTCATGGACTTAAGTGCTTACAAGAAGCTAGCCATGATTTTAGCTCGGGTGAAACATGATCTTAGGTGTATTTTGAATTCACAATGAATTTTAATACGGATCTTTTCACCTTAGGGAGCAATAACTACTTAAGTGCTTAGAAGAGGCCCAAGGTTTTAAGAATAACCAAGATGTTTGGATTCATCAAGGCGTAAGGGCTTAAAACTCCATTTGAGTAAAAGCAACCAAGGTTCTCATTCCGTTGGAAATTTAACAACCTGATACTTGGATTCATCATGGCTTTATGCTTTTACTCATGAGAGTTTAGCTTTACCAAGGTTCTCTTCTCATGGGATTTGGATTCATCAGGGATTCATGCTCTTACTCATAAGAGTTTAGCTTTACCAAGGTTCTCTTCCCATGTAATTTAAAAAAATGATATACCACACCTTAGATCTTTAATTCATATGAATCAGGTATCTTTAGTTGTGTTCTTCTTCTCTTAAATGACTTAAACTATATACATAGCAGAGAAATACAAATTAATTTTGAATCTCAACCTTATGCACTTTGAAGTTTAATTTGAAAGTAACAGTGACTTAGAGAAACGGGAAATGGGCAAAAGAGAATGAGAAAGTAGAATGAGACATCTATGCTATCCATGGGTGTAAGTATAGGGGAACCCACGAAATATGCTGGAGATGATCTCATCTTCTTTCTCTTCTTCATGGGAATTCACCACAACCACATTTCGTTTCTCTTCATTGTCACCACTTAGAGAAGAAGATTTATCAAGAAAAACAAATATAAAATGTGATTTCCTTAAGGATCAAGCATGACTTCATTTCTAAATGAAAAACAAGTATGGTTCACTTACAGAATCATCATAACAATGTTTATACGTTTAAGAATGAAGCATGCATGTCATAAAGAAATTAAAACCAATAAGACAATAAACATGAGCCAAGGACTTAAAATATGCGAAGTAAAGAAAACATAGTCCAAGGCTTTAAAGATGGCAACAAACTTTGGATTCAACAAGGGCCAAAAGCTTAGAACTCTTTTGAGTAAAAGCGACCATGGTTCTCATTTCATTTGTCAAGACACAATCAGATAATGGATTCATCAAGGTTCTCTAGCTAGATATCTCCTTAAGGATTTAATTTCCAGAAATATCTAGGCATGGATACAGCAAGGATCTCTTCCTTTTGAGTCAAAACAGTGATTCAAACAGAGATTGGATTCATCTAGGTTCACTAACTAGATATCCTCTTAAGGTTTTCCCAAAGATATCTAGTCATGGATGCAACAAGGATCTCTCCCTTTTGGTTCAACCATTATATACCACCACTTTTAATGCTTTAATTCATAGAAATTAAGCATCTTTTAAGTGTGTGGTTTGTTTAAAAATGACCTTAAACGCATATCAAAACAAAAACTTCCAATGAACTTCATGTTCCTCCATTTCAAAAGAAATCAGAATCTATTCAAGGTTTTAAATCTATAAGGATGCGATTTAAAGGCTCATTTTAAACCAAAGTAAATGAACATATATACCATGACAGTAGGTGCATTAGATCTATATAAATCAAGCACCATTCAGCGTGGTTTCCTTGTTTGAATTACCCAAATCGCAAAACTCAAGAAAAAACTACAATGGATTTCACTTTTCTATTCCAATGGAACTTAGAAATATATCCAAGGTTTTAAATTAAAAACAAATGCGGTTTTGAGTTTGATTCAAAACTAAACGTGGCTTAGAGAATATTAGTGAGGCTTAGAGAAGATTAGAGAATCATCTGTGCCACTCAAATCACTCATTTAAGAGCTCTAAGGCATCAAATTTCTCTTCTTCCCTTGTGGTTCTTCACCACGCCTCACTTACTTCTTCATTTCCATAAGGATATAAATACATGCTCTGATACCATGTTAGAATAAATGCAGAATTAACAAAGAAGAATAAGAGAGTAGGAGATTAACAACATAAATATAGAGAGAACGGAAGAAAAATTAACATATAAATGGAGAATAAGCAAGAACTAAAGAGAGAGTTTAGAGAGATAAAGTATTTCGTGTATATTGAGAGAATGGAGCCTCTAAGGGATTACCTTAGAAAAATGAGGGTTACATCCTTTAAATAGAGATCAAAAGCTAGGGTTTCATTTACAAAAAAAAACAAAGCACATGAAATTGACATCTAGAGAGAGAGATGTGTGAAACCAAATGCATGATAGTAAAATGTCCTTAGTTTGAATTTGAATTCAAAAGTCACACATGTGACTCTTTCTTCCCTTGTGCGCCTAGAGCTCTTCTATGGGCTATCATGGGCCTTATTTAATCCATAAGGCCTCTTCTCTTGATGGGCTTGATCAATACCAAGTCTATGGGCTATAGAGAGTGGTAGCACGTTGATGCTTGCTACTTAATCTACCAAGCTGTTCTTGAAACAAGTATCTCCAATAGTGCATGACAGGATGAATTTTCCCGGATCTCCTAGCTTTTTGGGAAGTTTTTCGTGCATTTGCTTATAGCATTTTTCCCTTAAAAATTTGACAGATTCTTCCATAGTGGATTCCCCAGTGAAAATTTTCTTAAGATGATCTTCCACCAAATCAATCATTGAGTAGACCTCTGGAAAAGGTAGTCTAGCTCTCATTTCTTTGCCTATCTTTTCACATTTCCACTTATCAAATTCATGGAATGTTGATTTAGGGATTGGTGGTAATTTCTTTTCAGAGGGTGCTGAAGTTTTGGTACTTGGTTTACTAGGTTCGGTTGGAAAATCCTGGTCTTTCAACTCAGGAGATCGATCGATCTTACTGGGGATTGATCAATCTTGATCAATCTCCATCTCTTTGAGGTTAGCATAATAACGCTCTGCTTCTTCTTTCTCATTATCTATGGAATGATCACTTCTGTTTTCTGATGTATCATGTTCTTCAGGAATTTTCAGCTCTCTGTTGTAAAAGCTATCCTCTAATTCATCATTGAAGAAGTCGTCCTCTTCATCATCAGACAGATCAAAGATTGTCTGATCACCTCTAGCTTTTGGGACAGCGCGTTTACCCGGGAAAGTTCTGGTTGGTGCCCCATTTTTCTCAGAAGTTTGAGCAACTTGGTTTTCTAAAACCCTTACGTGAGTTCCTAAGGCATCAAACTTCCCATTGATATTCTCATAAACTCTATCTACCTTAGCGTTGATATACCCAACAAATTTCTTCCGTCCTTCCATGATTTGCTGGAATAAGGATTCAATCTTCCCCATGGAACCAGCATTCCCATATTGGGGGTTGAATCCTGTTTTACCATAACCAGCATTGTTTTGGAAGTTCCCTTCGTTTTGAGTACTCCGAGATGGATAAAACTAATCTCCAGGGTTCTCAACATTAGTAATGTGGTAGGACAAGTTAGGATGGTTCCTAAAATTCGGGTTGAAACCCCGGTTTTGGTAGTTTCTCTGTCTACCGAGAAAGTTGATTTCCTCAGTTTGATCCTCCTCATCATTGAACTTATCACTTTCCAAGATTAACAGATCTCTTTTGAGCTCTCATCACAATGTCCACCTTAGCATTAAGCTCCTCTATGGTCTATCACTCGCCTTAGTGGGGTTGACTCTCCTATCATAGTCAGAAGATCTGTTAGAGTTGCTTGCTTCCAGGTTTTCAATGAGCTTCATGGCTTCCTCCAGTGTGTTGCTCATGAAGTCTACCATACTGGCTGTGTCCATAGCCATTTGGTACTTCATTTCAACTCCGTTATAAAAAAAGTTTATTCTATCCGACTCGGTGTAGCTTTGAGGGGGACAGTCCCTTAGGTATTCCCTATAGCGTTCCCAAGCTTCATAAAAGGACTCGGTACCAGCTTGGCGGAATGTGGCTATTTTGTTTTTTAATGCTGCGGATCTAGCTTTGGTAAAGAACTGCTGTCAGAAAGCAGCTTGGCATTCACCCCAGCTTGTGATAGATCCAGGACTCAAAGATTTCATCCATCTATGTGCCTTATCAGCAAGGGAAAAAGAAAATAGTCTACAACGGAGGTAGTCTTGGGGGACTCCGTTGGCTTTGGTGGTACTACAGAACTCCTCAAAGATATCAATATTGTCCATTGGGTTCTCGTTAGGTAGGGCATGGAATTGATTCTGTTTTACCAGGGCAATTATTTGAGGTTTAATCTCATAATCTTGCCTCTGGATAGGAGGGGGAATAATAGCAGATTGGTTCCTATAGTAGGCGTGAGGGGCATCTTGCTCGCCTAAGGTAATCCTGCGTGGAAGACTTGCAGTCCCGGCGCAGCATCTACTCTCACCCCATGAGCTCCAGCATCATTGAGAGGTCCTTGATTAAGTGGACCATCTCTCTGCCAGAGTGCTTCTGCATCCTCACCATCAACAACAGGGGGGAGGTTTCTTAAGTTATTAGGGTCACCCATACTAACTTTATCTTTTGCTTTCCTTGTATTTTTGTTCTTCTTTGTTTCCTTGATCTTCCTTGTAGACTTCTTTGTCAACTCCTCTATGCTCAAGTCTTGAAGATCTTTAGAAGCCTTTCTCCTTAATTGCATACACTTGAGAAGTAGAAGAAGTTTGAAAGTCATATCCGATTAAGAGGCTCTAGGATCGATCGATCTCAAGAGAAAATAGATCGATCGATCAAAGAAGAATTTATAGATCTTGCACAAAGTAGGATCGGTCAATCTCGAAGGGATCGGTCGATCTCGAAGGGATCGGTCAATCTCGAAGGGATCGGTCGATCTCGAAGGGATCGGTCAATCTCGAAGGGATCGGTCGATCATGCAAGGAGTAGGATCGATCGATCTTATGGGGATCGGTCGATCTCAAAGACATAAATAAGAAATGCAGAAAATAAAATATCCTAGACTAGGTCTAAAACTTAGATCTAAAGGAAACTGTGCCAAATACTTCATGCGCGGTAGTATAGTGGTGGGATTGACTCCACAGAGAGTAAGAGCACTATAGATCTGTAGATGTAAACAGAGCAAGTATGAAAATATGGAAATGTTGTCACAAAAGAAAATCCGAATAAAATCCGAATAAAATCTTTAAACAAGAAAATAAAAGCAATTTAATATAAACGTTGGGATCTGGGAAATCACATGGATTTAAATAAATAAAAGGGTTATCTTACCGGATTAGCAATTTAATGATCTAGATCTAGAACACAAACATTGTACCAAAACAAATCTCTTTCTAAAAGCAAATATTATTCTAACATAAATCTGTTAGGACCCTATGATAACATATATTTAAGAAGTTTGATAGAGTTCACTTGTAGATTCAGCTTCAACACTTGGAAATCTAGAAATCAAGCCTACAAACTATAGACCCCGGGTAGAATAACCAACGCTACCTGTATTATAAAACCCTATGAATCATTTGATAGATTCGTCAACCTAACAAAAGCATTTGTTTCATAGAAGTAGAGATTTAATAATCATAACCCTAATCTATAACAATAACCTAATTAAACATTAAATCCCTTTGAATAAATCTCATCTCCCAACATGCAGATCTACACAACCATGGCAATGGGTTGATAGATCATGATGTTGTATGGTATGAAATGCAAAGAAAGAGATGAAAAAAGAGTGTAGATCTAAAAATGCAATGAAAAATATTATAGATCTGAGAAAAACCAATGTAAAAGTTTACAGATCTGAAATAAAAAATGAAAATGGCAGAGTAATAGTGAAAAATCGTGTCTAGTTCTCTCTGGTCGCTCAAGAAATGATCCCTATTAATAGGGTGTATTCTAGGTCAAAATTTGGTGTTAATGTGCGATTTGGAAATATTTGTGATCTGGATCAATCAATTCAGCTTGTATCAATCGATCTCCTTCCTCTGATCCATGCCACCACATAGATTCCTTTGGCTAACCGATCTGCTTTAGGATCGGTCGATCCTCTTCAGGATCGATCGATCCAGAGTGTCTCCAAAATCCAATAATGTGTAAAAACATCCAAAGTTGCTCTATTTTGTCCATTTTAGCTCCAATGAAGTGAAAATCTGAAAAGACACTAAAACCGGCCAGAAGGACACAAAACCTAACTCTAGACTCAATAAAACAAGTAAAAACAATAGTAAAAACTGGTCAAAATAGAGACTCATCAGACCTTTAACTTGAACTAATCTTCTCACTTAGGGGCTCGATATCGCATAAAGGATCAAATACATCTGGAGTTCACCCCATTCTTATGGAGCTCCAGATGGCCAAGCTCATTTTTAGCTTGGTTCCACACCCTTACACCCTTTTTCATTCAGACCCCAGTCCTCTTTCGCAACACTAGGAGCATGTGCAACCAAGTACAAAAACTACGGTGTATGGGAGCCGGTACAACCAAATGTTCCAAGGATATTCGAGTAAGCTTTCTAGTATCATTACTTCATCTATATTACTTTGAGTTGACTATTAGTGCATTTTTTATGGATTGATGTACATGGTTAGAACTGGTTCCAACTTCCCCTTCTCAGAAAAAAATGCTCTGGGATCGATCGATCCTGTCTTGATCGATCGATCACGTCTCATCCCGAGACTCTCTTTGTAAAAAAAAAAAATAAAAAAAAAAAAAAAAGAAGAGAAGGGATAGAAGTCTGAAGGAACCAGAATAAAATTTTTTATATATTTAGTTAGTTATTTGTTTCTGTTATTTATTTTAGCACCCATAGCAACTTTATTAGGATCATTATATAGAAGCTTACTTAGAGTCCAAGGTTCAGCAGGTTGTGCACCATCTTTGCTTTCCGTCTCACTGTGATTTTGCACATTGGCTTGCACCAGAGTTCATTTATCATGCCTAACCATCACCTTAAAATGGTCCCCTGTTACTAGCCCTTAGCGATTGAGACTCCCTTTGTGAGACTGCACGCAACACTTAATGAATGTTAAAGGGCCGACAATGCAGAATTCAGAAGTTCCCTTGGATCTCGGATGCTAGAGTACGGTAATGTTTGCTATGCTTATGGTAAAGTACATGTACTGCTAAAGTTCAATTAACCTTTCACAAGGTTTCTTTTTGGTTTAGATGATCAACATGATGGATTCTAAAGTTAAGCGTAAGTTCCCGTTATTCAAACCTACACTTCTGAATTTTGTTTCATTGTTTTGTTGCTTACTTGAGGACAAGAAAGAATTCAAGTCTGGGGGTGTGATGAGTCTCTATTTCCACTAGTTTTTATTATTTTTTCACATGTTTTATTGAGTCTAGGATTAGGTTTTCGTGTATTTTTGTGTCTTTTTGGTTCTTTTAAGGTTTTTACAGGTTTACACATAATTGGAGCAAAACATGATGATTTGTGATGAATTTACGGATTTAAAGATGTAGAACAATGCAAAGGCTTCAGAAGTTTGACATTCGTTGCAGGTCTTTCAAGTATCTGATGACAATGATATTTTGACACAAGATATAACTTTTAGTTAGCTTTCATTTGGCACCGGTCTAATGTAATTATCATTCTTGGTTCAAGAGTTATGTCCGTTTTACTGAAGACATGTCCATCTGGCGGCAAACGGAGCATTTTCAGGAATGCACTGGGATGGACCGATCCATACAGGATCGATCGATATCGATCTCGTATATTCTCCAGATCAAACATTTACTCCGATTTTAACCTAATGGATCCCTATAAATAAGAGGAGTTCATCCCAGATACGACCTAGGCCTTTGTATTTTTATTTCATTTTGAGATCTAAACATTTTCTTATTGAATCTTAGATCTACATTCTGTCTTCATCTCTTTCTTTGCATTTTACATTACACAACATCATGATCTATCAATCCATTGCCATGGTTGAGTAGATCTGCATGTTGGGAGATAGGATTTATTCAAAGGGATTTAATTTTTAATTAGGTTATTCTTATAGATTAGGGTTATGGTTATTAGATCTCTACTTCTATGAAACAAATGCTTTTGTTAGGTTAACGAATCTATCAAATTATTCATAGGATTTTATAATACAGCTAGCGTTGGTTATTCTACCCGGATTCTATAGTTTGTAGGCTTGATTTCCAGATTTCCAAGAGTTGAAGCTGGATCTACAAGTGAACTCTATCAAACTTGTTAAATACATGCTAGCATAGGGTCCTAGCGGATTTATGTTAGAATACTATTTCCATTTATAAAGAGATTTATTTTGGTACAGTGTTTGTGTTCTAGATCTAGATTATTAAATTGCTAATCCGGTTAGATATCTTTTTGATTTAATTAAATTCCTGTGATTTCCCAGATCCTAAAATTTATTTTAAATTTATTTTATTTCTTTATTTAAAGATTTTATTCAGATTTTGTTTGAATTTGATTCGGATTTCCTTTTGTGACAAAACTTTCCATATTTTTCATCCTAGCTATGTTTAAATTTACAGATCTATAGTATTTTTTACTCTCTGTGGATTCGATCCCACCACTATACTAATGAGCACAACCATGCACTTGCAGGAACCATTGGTTGGGTAAAACCTGATGCATAAAATATCACATCACTCGACTCGTGAATCAATCCCAGATCCTGATAGAACGGAAGTGACGGTGGAAAATCCAAATGTGAAACCATCAGCTCAAGGACAATGGAATGTCATGAAAAAAATGATGGATCAAATGGCTGGTTTGACCAAGATGCTTGCACCGGTTCCTGTGGTGCAAGTGGCTGAGAAACAAACGGTGAAAATACGGAAGTGATTGACTTAAAACCAACTGCAAGTTCTTCAAGAAAACGTGGAGATTACCTTAACTTGCTGGAACATGTTTCCAGGTTGGGTACTCGACACTTTACCGGTACTGATGATCCAATTGCAGCGGATGAATGGAGGAGATGTCTCCTAAGGAATTTCAATTCCACTCGTTGCCCGGAACACTACTGGAAGGATATCGCAATTCATTTTCTCGAAGGAGATGCCCACAATTGGTGGCTAACCGTTGAAAAATGGAAGGGTGATGAGATTGACACCCTTGCCGACTTTGAACATGAGTTCAACAAAAAGTTATTTCCACCTGAGGCGTGGGAAAGACTGGAATGTGCTTACCTGGAATTGGTACAAGGAAACAGAACATTGAGAGAATATGATGAAGAGTTTAACCGTCTCAGGCATGATGTAGGACGAGAGCTCAAGGAAGAACAGGCTCAAGTTTGCCATTTCATTTGTGAGCTAAGGATCGAGATCCATAACCATTGCTTGATACGCATGTTCAACTCTGTTTCAGAGTTAGTGGAACAGGCTGCATTGACTGAAGTTGGGATCAAGGAATAGAAACAGGTAAACAGGGCAAAGTTTCAATCTCGTAACAATCAAGTGGTGGAAACCATGGACAAGAAAAGAAAGTTAGACAAGATCGATGATAACAAGTTTGACAAGATCGATGATAACAAGTTCGAGGAAAAGAGAAACAACTGTGCAACATGTGGAAAAAGGCATGGTGGTGAATTTTAGAAGGCATTAGGTGCTTGTCCTTGATGTGGAAGTAAGGATCATGGAATCCAAAACTGTCCCGGAAGGGATCAAAGAACTCAGAAAGGAAATACTGAGGAATCAAGGACTTGCTACAATTGCGGGAAAGCGGGGCAATTTAAGAGAGAGTGTTTGAAGTTCGAAGCGGATATACAAGAGGGACAGAAGAGTAACCACGGAGGGAATGACCTACAATCACCGCCAAAGCGGCAAGCAGGGGCACCACGTGTGTATGAACTATCGGGAGAGGACATCGTTGAAGGCAACATCCATGCGATCACTGGTACATTGATAAACCTATTTTAGTAAAATACATGCGTTGCATAAAGCATAAACTAGAAAGCGGGTTACTTAGTATTCTAGGGGAATGTGTAGGGACCTTGGAAATAGGTGGTGTGATAACACACACCTTATTTGATTCAAGGGCTACACATAGTTTTATGAGATCTGAATTGGTCGGGAAAGGTGGATTCCAAATGGAACCTCACCCGAGAACAGGAATAATAAGGGCAGCCGGTGGACAAAAGATGCTCATCAAAGGCTGGGACCGAGATATCTCCTTGGTCATTGAAGGTGTTAACATGCCGACGGATCTGATCATTGTTCTCCTCCAAAAGTACGATGTTATTTTGAGGATGGACTGGTTAGGTGAGTACAGGGTGCATCTTGACTGCAACTGAGGCCGAGTGCGTTTTGAAAGGGAAAAAGGGAAGTTGGTATTCCAAGGGATAAAAACCACTTCGGGAAGTATTGTAATCTCGGCAATCCAGGCTAAAAGGATGCTCGAGAAAGGATGTAAAGCCTACTTGGCAACAATCACAATGAATATAGTTGGATCAGGATCAAAGATAAAGGATATCCCGATCGTAAGGGAGTTCGAAGATGTGTTCCGGTCATTGAATGGAATACCACTGGATAGGTCTGATCCATTCACAATCAAGCTCGAACCTGGAATCACTCCGATATCTAAAGCTCCGTACTGGATTGCACCGGCAGAAATGGCCAAATTGAAGAAACAACTCGAAGAGTTGTTGGACAAGGGATCTATAAGACCGAGTAGCTCACCATGGGGTGCACCGGTTTTGTTCGTGAAGAAGAAGGACGGAAGTTTCCAACTATGCATTGATTATCGGGGATTAAATCGGGTAACTGTGAAGAATAAGTACCATCTTCCCTGGATAGACCAGTTGTTGGATCAACTTTGAGGGGCAAAATTGTTTTCGAAGATTGACCTAGCTTCATGATATCATCAAATTCCGATTGATACAATGGACATTTGGAGGATGGCATTTTGGACTCGATATGGCCACTACGAGTTTGTGGTGATGCCGTTCGGATTAACTAATGCCCCAGCGGCATTCATGAAAATGATGAATAGCATCTTCCAGGATTGGTTGGACGAATTCGTAATCATATTCATTGTTGATATTCTTGTTTTCTCCAAGAACGTGGAGTCGCATCAAACTCATTTGACGACGATATTCAAACGACTCCGGAAACACAAATTGTTCGCCAAACTAAGCAAGTGTAGCTTTGGGCAAAGGAGTATGGGATTTTTGGGACACATTGTATCGGAACAAGGTGTGTCCATGGATCCATAGAAAATAAAGGCGATCAAGGAGTGGTCACGGCCAAGGAATGCAATGGAGATAAGAAGTTTCCTTGGATTAGCTGGTTACTATCAGAAATTTGTTTAGGGATTCGCGAGTATGGCACAACCATTGACTCTTTTAATCAGGAAGGAGACCAAGTTCGTATGGTCGGAGGAGTGCGTGAAAAGCTTCTCGGCCTTAAAGACAATGTTAACGTGTGCACCGGTGTTGACCCTTCCGGAAGCCAACAAGCCTTATGTGGTTTACACGGATGCATCAATAACAGGACTTGGTTGTGTCCTAATGAAAAAGGGAAGCGTGATTGCATATGGATCAAGGCAGTTGCGAAGACATGAAGGAAACTATCCAACCCATGATTTGGAAATTGCTGTGGTGATGTTCGCGTTAAAGACTTGGTTATCATATTTATATGGTGCCAAAG
Source organism: Cardamine flexuosa (assembly GCA_963555745.1). NCBI lineage: Eukaryota > Viridiplantae > Streptophyta > Magnoliopsida > Brassicales > Brassicaceae > Cardamine > Cardamine flexuosa. The sequence continues at coordinate 19,146,905 of OY743216.1, read as the reverse complement.
TTCAAACTTTTACCGATCACAAGAGTTTAAAAAATATATTCACCCAGCCAGATCTAAACCTAAGGCATAGGAGATAGATGGAATTGGTGACCGATTACGATTTGGATATTGCATATCATCCTGGTAAACCAAATCAAGTCGCGCATGCTCTAAATTGAAGGCGGTATGACATCGAAGCAGGAAAGAACCAAGAAACATTTGTTAACATGATCGGGACATTGCACTTAAATGCAATAACAAGTGAAGCAGAACCATTAGGCTTGGCGATAGCCGATCAAGCAGATTTACTTAGTAAAATCCATATAGTCCCACGAAATGATCAGAAATTAAACCAAGAAGCTCAGAATTATCACACCGAGTACCAGATCTCAAACAATGGTACAAACATTGTAAAAGGACGAGTGAGTGTACCCGATATCAAAGAGTTGAAGGATGAAATCCTTAAGGAGGTGCACAAGTGACAATTTTTTATTCATCTGGGAATGAATAAGATGTATCAAGACCTTAAACGATACTATCATTGGATCGGAATGAAGAAAGATAAGGCTAAGTGGATTGCGAAATGCTCGACTTGCCAACAAGTCAAGGTGGAACTTCAAAATCCAAGGGGATTAATGAAAAACTTACCAATGCCCAAGTGGAAGTAGGATCATGTCACAATGAACTTTGTGACTGGATTGCCTATGGGGAAGTTAAAGAAGAATGCTGTTTGGGTAGTCGTGGATAGATTAACCAAATCGGCTCATTTTCTCGCAAACAAAGAAATAGATGGTGCAGAGGAGATTGCTGCACTATACATTGACGAGATAGTTTGATTACATGGAATTCCGGTGAGCATTGTGTCTGATCGTGACACCCTCTTTACTTCCAATTTTTTGAAGGCTTTCAAAAAATCCTTGGGAACGAGAGTAAACATGAGTACCACATATCACCCACAGACGGATGGGAAATCCGAACGAACCATACAAACATTGGAGGACATGTTACATTCTTGTGTTTTGGATTGGGGCGGTAACTGGGAGAGATACTTAAAGCTAGCCGAGTTTTCCTACAATAACAGTTTTCATAGGAGCATTGGAATGTCACCTTATGAGGCGTTATATGAACGACCATGCCGAAAAACATTGTGTTGGGCTCAAGTCGGGGAAAGAAGTTTACTTGGTCCGGATGTGGTAGACGAAAGCACGAAGAAAATCAAGTTCCTCAAGACTAAGTTAATGGAAGCCGAAGACCGGCCAAAAAGTTATGCGTATAAACATCAAAGGGCCTTGGAGTTAGACGTGGGAGACTTTGTGTACCTTGAGGCGATCACATACAAGGGGAAAGGACAATTTACAAAGAGGAAAAACCTAAGTCCCAGATACATTGGACCATACAAAGTCCTAGAACGGTGATATATCATGGATTTATGGTTTTATGACATGATATATGTATTGGTTTTGGAGTCTTTTCTATATATATTGAGTCTTATTATGTACAAACATGAGATGGACCCTGATGAGCACTTTGGAGCATTTGGAGGCTTGTAGCTGAGGAAATCAACAAGGAGACGAATATTTCTGTCCACGTCGATTGACAGGCTTCACCTGTGTCAGTCAACACAACCTAGACGTGAATGACGCCTTCGAGTTTTATCAAGTTTCAAGAATTGCAACTTGCCCCAGAAGTTTCCAAAGTTTATATACTTCATGCATAATCGTGTTTTTAGGTTAAACTATGTTTTAGAAGTCCCAGAGACTAAGTTTTGGTCATTCTCTAAGTTTTTGAGAAGTTCATTGTAAATTTCAATGAGATTATTGGAGAGAAGATTCAGATTTCAAACTTTGTAGAGAGAAGAATTTTGTACTCCCTTTGTTTTCTTATTTTCTATTTTATGAGTATTATTCAGACAATGAATTGTGTTTCATCTTCTATGTCTGAGTAGTCACCTTGTTAGATCTAGGGTTTTCAAAAGTGTTAATGAAGGAAAATTGAATTGGGCATAGTCTTGTTAAGTTATATATTATGTTCTTCATCTAGATTTGAAAATTACACTAATCTTGAAACTGATCACCTTAATACTGGTACCGTAGGATTATTGGTAGGCGCGAGAGTGCTATTGATACCCCGACCCAATCTTAGATGAGCAAACAGCATTTTTGCAGCTAGAGTTGGTTTACGAATTTTGTAAACATATCGTACCCGCTAATCATAGAGACTTTATTTATTGGTATTTTGCAAAGAGATTTTGTTTGCTTCTAATTAGAGGATAGATGTCATCGCAGCGAGAGATGCATGAGATATCACATTAGTGTTATGAGTTTAAGAACCACACAAACACTTTAGACTTGATTTATGAACTGCCCAGTTCACTTTCCTGAGTTTTCCTGATTGATGTCCGTAGGTCTAGCGCTTTTAATCACTTGAATCGACCCTGTTTAATTGCTATTTAGTTTCTTGCTTTGTTTCCTTTAGTTTCTATTTATTTAATCTAGCTTAATTCGAATCTGTTTGTCTATTGCATGAGTTTTCAAAGTCCTTGTGGATTCAACCCCTAAGTGCTGCAACTAACCTCTTAATTTTGAGAGAGTAGCTTCTAGTGTTATATTTGACCCCTGTCAAATTTTGGCGCTGTTGCCGGGGACTCTAAATTCACCATTAGATTTCAGTTAGAGTTTAGTCTAGATTTTTCTTTTTATTTTTGTTACTCACGCCTTTAGTTTCTCTTATTTCAGGCGCATGAAACTTAGGAGCAGCAAGAACAAAGAACTAGATGCTACTGAGGAGATTGAGGAGTTAGAGAGAGCTAATCGCAAAACACTCAGGAGATCAGAGATGGTTAGAACTGTTTTGATTGCTCAGGGTCAGAGACTTGATGCAGATGGTAACCCCATCGTCGAGATTGTCGACAACACTGGTCGTGTCGACCGACAGGATAATGTTGGTGTCGGTCGACGTGATGGCGACGGAAACGGTCCGGATAACTTGGATGCTAGGATTGAGAATGTGGGAATAATATTTGCTGATTTCGACAGACCCAATGAGTTTTACTCCAACATCTCTGCTATATGTCCTCCTGCTTTTCAGAGGACTGATTTTGAGTTGAAACTCCAATACTACACTCTTATGGGGCAACATACTTTCCATGCTCATCCAGCAGAACATCCAATGGACCACATAGAGAAGTTTGAAGACTTGACTTTGATTATTAAATCCAATGGAGTGTCTGAAGACTATTTATTCTACAAGCTCTTCCCATACTCTCTTGCTGGGGAAGCAGCTCAATTGTTGAAACAGTTGGAACCGGGTTCCTTACCCACTTGGAGGGATATCAAGACAGCTTTCTTGAATAATTTCTATGATGATGCTTAAACAAAGAACTTGAGGGATTTGGTCACTCAGTTTACTCAAAGACCTGCAGAGACTTTGAAGGCTGCTTGGTTGAGATTCAAGGGGTATCAACGAGACTGTCCACACCACAACATTGATGAAGTCCAGCTCATTAGGACTTTCTTCTGCGGAATTGACTGGAGGTATCAGGTTGCTTTGGACGCTGCTAGTGATGGTAACTTCAAGACCAGGACACCAGAGGCTGCTATCAAGTTGATTGAGAACTTGGCATCTGGTAGTAGTACTAAGAATGCTGATTATGAGAGGAAGAAGATAGCTGCTGGTTTGAACAACAATCAGATGGCGGCAGTCAAGGCAAAGCTTGATACTGTGCACAACCTTTGTGTAAACAAGAAGTCGGTTCCCTTTGCTCAAGAGGTTGAGGTTTTTGAAGCTGAAGAAGAAGCTACTGAAGAGGATGTGAACTATGTGAATGGTTCCGGTTTTAATGACCAAAGGTTTGGCAATTCTCAGGCAACTTCAGAGGTTACAATAATCATAGGAACAACTACGGGAACAACCAGAACTCATCTGGATTTACGCCCAGGCCTGTGATTCAGGATGCTCAGAGAAACAACAATGATTTCACTAGGGACTTTGGAAGTTCCACTTATCAGAATTTGCCTCCTAAGACTGCGGATTCTGAGTTGAAGGATATGCTTGACCAAATACTTGAAGGACAGCAGAAGATGACAGTGGACTTCAATGGTAAGATAGATGCTCTGTATGCTAATATTAATGGGAAGTATAAGCCTTTGAACAACCACATCAAGAGGTTGGATACTCAGTTTGCACAATCTGCTGTGAACACTAAATGCCCTGATGGCGTCTTACTTGGAAGTATTGATACTAATCCTAGGTACTCTTGTGATGCTGTTATTTCTTGGGGAGATATGGTCAAGAGAGAGATCAAATAAGAAGTTCCAGAGAAGTCTGAAGCTAAGGAAAAAATTGAGACTCTCATCTTGGAACTCATGTCAATCGACACCACCTTACGTGTCGGTCGACACCACCCAACTTATCAGAGGATTTGATGCAAGTCACGACTAAGGACGGTCCTGACTCCACTGAAATCAATCGACAAGCACCTGGCAGTGTTGGTCGACATGCTCAGCCTGATGACGGAATTTATCTCCCAAAACTACCTAAGATGGAGGATCCTGGAAGTTTTGCTGTACCCTGTTCCTTTGCTGGAGTTAAGTTCACTGATTCACTTTGTGATACTGGGGCTAGTATTAATATCATGTCTAATGACGTTGCAATAAGGTTGGGAATTAATGATATGAAGAGATATTCAATTGAGATTACATTGGCTGATGCTTCTCTGAAGAAATCCATGGGCTTTATTGAGAATCTGAGAGTTCAGTTTGGTGATTGTCTGCTTCCCTGTGATTTCCATGTTGTTGAGACGGATATCAGTTCTGATATGCCACTGATTTTGGGTAGACCATTCCTTGCTACTGCTGGAGATATGTTTGATTTGCTGAGTAGCATAATTTCTCTGAGGCATGTTAATCCTGATATATTTTACCCTGCTAATCCGGACAGATATGTAATGTGGAGCCCCCAGGTTGTTGTTGAACTAGTGAATGAGATTCACTCTGATGAGTCACTGCAATAAATCTGAAAGTTACGCGTAAGAAGAAGAAACCGCATAAAAAAGCAGTGACTGTGAAGCCGCTTATGACTTTGACTCATGTGAGGCAAATTGATGATACTATTGAGTATAAGTTTTAGTATGGAAGTGGTTCAAGACCATTTGCCAAGATTTAAGGCTATCATCACTCCCGAGTTTAAGGCTAAAGGACAAGCCGCGATGGATGAGATGATGAATAGGTTTCTGAAACCCGAGATGCTTGACTTAAGTGAGGATGATCTCAGCTCCAAGACTTCATCTTCACTATCTTCGGATTCATCCGGAGAATCTCCATCCATCTGATTTCTGAAAAAGTCAGGCAAATGACTGAAAATATGCGCTTAGTGGGAGGCAACCCACTGGTAAGTCTTTAATTAAGTTTTTCTGTGTCTTTATAACTAAATTTTCTTTGTTTTTGTTTTGTCTCAGGAACTAGACGTGCTTAATGAAACTAGTAATCACTAAATGAATAAGTTGTAACCTTCTGGAAAAAGACAAGTATCGTGCCGTGCAGAATGCTACTTTCCTGTTTTCGATGAGCATATAACAAGGTAATATTCACTAGACTATCTTAGATCTTCAGATTGCTTTAGTGTTTCTTTCCTTCTTTTTTTATTTTAGCTTCCATTTGTGGCCTAAATTGTGGGTTTAAAGCTTTAAGCTATTGAACAAATTAGCCACCTCAACCCTTAGAAAGCTGTCTAAAGTTACATTGTTTCACAATGAAATAAAGCCGTAAAGGAATAACAATCTTTGAAGCAGAGTATCATATTAAATCTATTATGTCAATTAAAAACATCAAAGATCCATCCTTAGATACTATAAAAGAACAATAACACCAATTTTTTTTCTTTTTAATATCAATTTCACATGTGATTTTTTTAGTCCTTTCTTATCCATTAACTCCAAAAGTACATGCATATTTATTTCGATTTTTATATTTAAAAAAGATGCATACAAATAGTGTTTTATATTCCTTGCATGTTCTTTTTATTTTTAGTGATTCCTATACATCTTGTGAAGGCAACGAGATGAAAATTGGTTCAATACCCCAGTAAAAAAATAGATTATTCATATGGATATGTTGTATATGTTAAAACCTGTATATGACTCTTCACATGGGATTTTGTTACATCTTTCTAATCAGATGCAGGTCTTAACATATAAAGAATCACATGTAAAGAGTCATCTACAGGTCTTAACATATATAACATGTCTATATCACTATTTCTTTTTTTCATGGCTTGTGTATTGAACCATATTTCATCTTGTTGCCTTCACAATATATCTAGAATGACAAAGAATTAAAAGAACATACAATGTAAATAATTTTTATATACACTAGTTCTTTTATTTATATACATACTAGTATTACCTCCCGTGCTACGCACGGGTACTGTTTGCTTTTATTAAAATTTAAATTTTATAAAATGAAAATGTAAGTTTGACTGATCTTTATATTAAACTATAAAATAAGGGGTAAAAATCAATGTAAATAATATTAAGAAGTATACATTATAAATGTTAAAATTTATATAACCCATATTAGGGGTATAGGTTTTCTACAGTATTTTTTTCAATTTTTTAGAGATAAATTAATGAGAACAAAATAAAATTTTACCAAAACAATAAGAAGAAAATAAAATATGTGTTTTTATTATTAATTATTAATATTATTTTTGTCTCTCAAGCCATTTTATGGTTTCACCTATATAAAAGGAGTGGTGTGCAGTTTTGTTTTTGTTAGTTATATATTTTTGATTTTGATTTTGATTTTTTTCTCTTAATTTTGTGTAATTTAAATAGAATAATATGAATTCCTATGGGGCAGATTTTGGTTGGTCAAGTGGTATGTACTTTATTATATAAAAGATGTTCATACAGTTCTTCATCATTAGTTTTCTCTTCATGTCTTGTCTAATCGGATCAATTAGCCTCAGGGCCGTGCCTAGGAAGGAAAATTTTAAACATTTGCCTAGGGCCTGTTATATTTATGAAAACATATTAGGGCTCTAAATATTAAAATAGTTAGTAGTCTAATGGTTTTTAAGTTTCCTCAAAGTTTTTCTCCACCTAGTTTCAAGTCCTTATCATTGTTTTTTAAAAATCTTTCATAGTTTATAATCAATTTTTTGCGGCCAATACATGTTTATTTTCTTGTATTTGGCATACTTTTTATTTTTATTCACTCCAAACTACTCTTACTTATAAATTTTACCAATAATTTATTCCAATAATTTTTTCCAAACATAATTAAAAAAAGTCAATATAGTTTCTTTTATGATCCTTTTATAGTTTAAAATTTTTAGAAAATTTTTATGAACAAAATTCATAATTTATTATCATAATCATATAGAAAATATATTAATTACTGCTCTTTTAATTTCAAATTTACTATTACCGGATCATGTAGAGTATTATTATTTTTGTCTTAGGGCCATAAAATCTCTAGGAATGGCTCTGATTAGCCTCTGCCCTAAATCAAGTTCAAAGTGGCACCAAAAGTGTTGGTTGCTCAAAGTGTCTATTGTCAGCGACAGTTGCAATTTATACTTTGTGAACATATTGGATTAGGCTCTCAATGCATGCAGGATTTTCTTTTCCGAAATATGAAAGTTATTTATCGCTTGAGAATAGGTTGCATAAATAGTTAAACCACACGACAATGTGATAAATTTACATCCGTAATATGAGTTCTAGATGATTATTAATGCATCGCCTATAATCATTACATCCTTATGGATAAACCCCTGAATTAATCCTTGTAAAATAATTTTATTAAATTCTATATTAGGATTTTATTAGTTTTAGCAATTTTATTGCATCCTAGCTTAATTAAACCATCATAATTCTTCGTGTATCTATTGATCTTCGTGGATTTGACCCCCAAGTATTACAATGATTGCTACTGTGCACTTGCAGTATATCCAGGGATAAAACCTCTGTGTATCACCTAACAATAAATAAAGGAAACTAAAATCCTTTTGTTTGAGTTGTTTACAAATAGTTTTGAAACCTGATCATTTAGAGCATTAAAGCTGGTTCCTACTTTGGAAATATCAGTTGAAAGGCAAAATATTTACTCTGGCACTTGGAAAATTTTGAATACATATTATAGCAATTGTATATGTTCTACAACAGTTTGAATACACATTCTATCATTTAGATTACATATTTTGAAAAGATTTGAATATATATATATTGTGAAAGTTTTGAATTTCAAAAAGGTAAGAAGTAGATCTAAAAATATGGAAACTTAATCTATCATATTATAGAAACTCGTATATATTAAAAAGTAAGTTAATTATTTATTAATTTTCAAATTCATTTTTTCCTCTATTGTCCTTGATAATCAAAAATAATCTTCGTTTCATTTGCTTTCTTCCGTCTATTCAATAGAAGATATGATCCTTCATGAAGCTCCTAGCACTTCTCACATTCTTGTAAACAACATACATGAGGTTTCTCTCTTCCACAGCCAACGTATCGGTGTCTTAACTCTTTGCAACTTTTATTAAATATGTAAAATATAATTGCCACTCTTTCTTTTGTGAATATGTAAAATATTTTGTTTTTTTTTTAAATGAAAGAATATTTATTATTTAGAAGTTTTGGAAATTTTTATTTTGTTTGAAATTTTTAAAAAGGGAAAATAGAGTTTCATATACTATAAGCTTATAAATATAACTACACCAACATTTAAGAAAAAGGGTTAGATTGACAAAGTTTTTGAAAAAGTTACTTTATTTCAAATAATCCAAAAATGTCATTCGAAAAAGAAAAATTCAATCAATTTTACATGTTTGACGTTATACCAAATAAAAAATTTGCGCACATAATTTTTTTTATTGATAATTATTTTTGGACCTTTATTAGTATCTTATTGTTATGTATAAATATAATTAATATGTTGAATTCTATTTCAAAACAAATTAACACTTTTTTAAATTACCATTTATCGTTAGTTCACTTAGTAATGAATCTTGACGCAATATTAAATAATCAACTTACCATTAAAAATATTTATTTTTGGTTGAATGTGGTTTGCTGTTAATGTTGCATGGATTATCTCTTTAAGTATATTCTACCACTAAGTATGCTATGTGAATCTTCAGTTTTCTTGTAGAGAAAATAGGACATGAAATGATATTGAATAGAAATTCAGATATAACTAATCTTTTAAGTGCAAAAAAATCTTTCGCTAGTCATTTTTAGATTTTTGTTTTGTGGTCCAACCAGAAAATCCATGAATCTGCTATGGGTTGGTCAATTCATTTAACCTATAAACAATAATGGGCCATGGTCTAGTTAAGATAGGTCTAATTTTGTATTTTTTGGGAAAACCCAAAAATTATGATAAATTAATTATAGCTCATGAACTCCAATAAGTCTACTAGTAAACCCTAGTAAACTTTACAAGCTAACATTATAAACAGATAAAAACACACTAAAAGTATATTAGTCTTTAGAACCCTAAAAATTTAGACAAAGTTAGAGAAAAAGCAGAAGAGCCCTAGCCCAAGCCGCCACCGCCGCCGCCCATCATCTTTTCTTGACCTGCCATCATGTACATCGACAACCGATCTAATGAGAAACAGAAAAAAATGCAAAAGATTTCAGATCTGGTGTGATTAATAACCAACAAGTTTTGAGATCATCCAGAAGAGAGAGAGAGAGAGAGAGAGAGAGATAGAAAGAGAGAGAGAGAGAAAGAGAAAGAGAGAAGGAAAACTTTTGTAACCAAATGCAAAATTGTGCTTGACTATATCACCATTTGTGGAACCAAATACATGGAATTTAGGAAAGTGGTCCACTCAGAGCTTGTAGATTTTTGGAAAGCTCATCTTAAGGTACTTCTTATGCTTCTTAATCTATTATTTAATTTGTACTATTTTGAGAAATCTAATTGATTCTAAATCTTTTGTTATCTTCGTATTTAAGACGAAATTCCAAAAATACTGCTTCCTGAATTGTTCAATTCACCTTTATGAAAAGGCTAGTATATCTAACTGAGTCTACATCTTTTGAAGAGTTTGATATTCATATGGAGGAGATGGAGCAAGGAGCCACATAGTCAACAAAGTAATACCAGATTCGACTTTGTTGCCTACACCGATGTTGCAGCTATCTAGAAGATATATGGGTTATTTGGTAGAATGAGACATTTTTTCAACTTAATTGGCCAAATATACTAAATACTATTCACAATTAGTAAAACAAGACAAACATTGTTCATGTCTCTTGCAACTTGTACTGAGATACAGCTGCACATATGACACATTTACCCTCCCTTCCTTTCAACTTTTTTTCTTTTTTTTTTCGTTTCTCTATTTACTTTTTCTCTCTATTCTCTCTCTCTCTCTTTTTTTGACGACAAATCAATTATGCCATGCCACTCATCTTTTTCTTTTTTTAATTCTCTTAACTTTACTTTTTTACCATTTTTCTTTTTTTTCTCTCTCTCATTTAAATTTCTTTCAATATTTTTTCTTAACCATCTAACAAATACTAATACATAAAAAAGTTAAAAAATGAAATTTTATTTTATTAATTTTTATGTAAATTTAATGATATCTATTTTTATATAGATGTATATTGTATTTATATATATATATATGTATATTGTATTTTGTATAATACTTTTTGTAAATTTAATGATATCTATTTATATATATATATATTTGTATATTGTATTTTGTATAATACTTTTGTACATCGTATTTATACAAATATGGTGTCCAAAATAATAGTGTACACCAAATATGGTGTACAAACGGTATACAAAAATGGTATATAAACGATATACAAATATGGTGTATAAGATAATACGGTGTACAACAGATATGGTATACAAATACGATGTACAAAAGTAGTATACAAATACGATGTACAAAGGTAATGTACGAAAGTGATATACAAAAATATTAGTGTACAACAATAATGGTGTATGGGACATTAATATACAAACCATGTATATAAATATGTTGTACGACACATAATGGTGTAGGGGATCTGGTTAGATTAAGAAAATGATTTTAAATAATATAAAATTATTTTAGCTTTTTTGTTTTATAAATTTAATAATTGTTCAACTGGGTGTAAAATTTGATATAAAAATATGATGTACAAAAGTGTACAGTGGTGTACAAATACTATGTACAAAGCTAATGTACAAAGGTAATGTACGAAAGTGGTATACAAATGTATTAATGTACAGCAAATAATGGTGTATGATTTGTAGAGTTCAATTTTGTTATATTTTCTGAATCTGTAGTGTTTATTTTCTCAAACTAACGTACATCTCTTTGTGTACACCCATCTTGTATACTGATGTCTCGTACACTATTATGTAGCATACACTAATATTTTGTACATTATCTTCATACACCACCTTTGTAGACCCCGTAAACCTATACAATGTACAAAGTCGTGTCAAATAGTATGAAAATACAGTGTACAAATACGATATACAAAAGTAATATACATAGGTGGTGTACAAAACAGTGTATTTGTTATACACTAATATAAAATGGTTTTTGTTATATTAACAGAAAGATTTTATATCGTTGTACACCGGTTTATCTACCAGTATAAAATATGGTGTACAAACCGTATTCAAATACGGTGTTCAAAACGGTATATAAATATGGTATACAGAAAAAGTGGTGTACAAAACAATATAAATATGGTGTACAACCCAGTGTTCAAAGTAATACGGTACAATACAGTATACAACAAATATGGTGTAGAAACAGTATACAAATACGGTGTTCAAAGCGGTATATAAATACGGTGTATGGCAAAGATGGTGTACAAAACAGTATATAAATATGGTGTACAACCCGGTGTACAAAGTAATACGGTGTACAACAAATGTGGTGTACAAACGGTATACAAATACGGTATTAAAGCGGTATATAAATATGGTGTACATCAAATGTGGTGTACAAAATAATATATAAATACGGTGTACAAACCGGTGTACAAAATAATATGGTATACAAATATAGTATACTATAAATATGATATACAAAATAGTATATAAATACAATGTACAAATATGATATACAATAAAAAGGTATACAAAACAGTATATAAATATGATGTACAAACTGGTGTACAAAATATGATGTACAAACCGGTGTATAAAACATTATATAAATATAATTTACAAAAGTTGTGTACAAAATGGTATACAAATACGGTGTACAAACGGTATTACGAAATAAATTTTTAGTTGCAAAATAGATTTTGTTAGATTCATAAAAAGATTTTAGACAAAAAAAATGTAATTTTTAATTTTTTTAATATATAATTTGTATTTTATTAAAGAAATACAAGAACTGAAAACAAATTATAAGAGAGAGAAATAGAAAAAAAAACTGAAGAAAGAGAGAGAGAGGAGTGAATGTGCCGTGTCATTTTTTTTTTCCAAGCAGAGCACATTTATTGGAAGTCATCTTTAGTGGCAATTATGTAATAACAACAATTTATCAGGTGCACCTTGAGCAACGAAACAGTGCAATTCCGTACAAAAGACCTGATTTGCTAATTGTAAATAGTATGTCCTATCTAGCCAATTAAGTTAAAAAAAATGGCCCAAACAACCAATTCACCTAAGATATATGAAGTTAACGGACTTTGTATCTTCGTCTATATCTACGAAACAAAGCAAAGGAGAAACTAAATCTGGTGTTAATAAAAAGTAAGGTAACTACATCCCAAAGGTAAATCTAATTTTTTTTTACAAATCCTGAAAGTTTAGGGTTTATTTCCTTTTTTTCAAATTCTGTTCTTGTTATTACTTCATCAAGTATTTCATTCTTCTGTTTTTTTTCACTTTTGCCGATTCTGAATCCTGAATAATCTCGAAAAATCTGTAAAATATATGCATGCATTTGATTAATTGAAATGAATGATTTGTAGATCATTAAAAACTAGTATATGTCTTATCTAGCCAATTAAGTTGAAAAAATGGCCCAAACAACTAATTCACCCAAGATATATTAAGTTGAAAATTCTATTCTTGTTATTACTTCATCAAGTATTTCATTCTTTTGTTTTTTTTCACTTTTGCCGATTCTGAATCCTGAATAATCTCGGAAAATCTGTAAATGCATTCATTTGGTTAACTGAAATGAATGATTTGTAGATCATTAAAAACTAGTCTTTAGCAATTGAATCAAAGTGGCTCTCTTTACATGGAATACAAATTGTTCATATATGAAGATTTGGAAAACCCAAGTACATGTTTGAGAAATCTCGGTAATCACTACACATTTATTTCAATCAAGATTAGAATATATAATTTTAAATTTCAAAAACATTAGATCACACAACAAAAAAAAAACAAAAATTTATAGACGAACCAAAAATTTGAAAATGACCTTTATATCCAAATTTCCCATTTTTAAAACATAAATGTTATTTTCAAAATCTCTCTCTTTTAATAGTACAGAGATACAAGAAAGAGTGTCCACATCATGGTTTCTCTAGTGGTTTATGTGCTATACTAAACCTTTTAAAACATGAAAAGATAAAAACAAAACGGTCTCAAATCAAAACAAAACTTCAACAAAATCATCTAAATAATCTTATCCCACCTGAGAACTATTTGGAGATATCCTCATTTTTGTCTGTAATCGATGTATTTGATAAACTCTTCCAAACCACATATGTATATGCAACTGAAGTCTGTAAAATGCCAAATTGTTACTTGTAAAAGACAAACAGAGACAGTCAATGCTAAATCCAAGCAAAAACTTGTTCAAATCCAAGAAGAAACGCTTCCAATTGTATTTTCCTTGAAGAAGTAAGTTTCTGCATTTGAGTTAACATAAAAGGAGAAGTACGGCAAAGATTTTGAAACAAATATTCATTTTAGCAATACATACACTAATGTTGGAGCAGAGCTTCGTTACAATATTTTTTGAAGTTGGCAGCCTCATTGGTCAGGAAATCACTGCAAAAAGTAAAACTAATGATTGTTAAAAAGGAGAATTAGTTAACAAGACATCCAAAAAAGAGACTTACCAAAGTTGCTCAGCCATGCGCCCCATTTCCCATCTTGGACTCCATGGATACTCGGTGAGGAGGTTTGATTTTACCGGTACACTCAATTGGTTTAAATGCTGTGTATCAAAAACGTATCAATTCTTTATTCTTTATACCTAACAAAAAAGACATTTGTTTGGTTTGTTTACAAATAGTTTTGATACCTGACAACTCTGGAGGACTAGAGCTGGTTGCTGCTTCGGAAATAGAGTTGAAAGGAAGAAATGAACCTATATGAAAATCCAAAATCTTAATATAACACTGCTACATATTTACCGTAAAACAGATAATTCTCTAGAGGATAAGTTTTGAAACATGAAAAAAGAAGGCTTGAAGAGTGATCGAATTACCATGAAAGTAAATTGTCCAGAGGAAACAAGGAATGTAGCCTTACGGCAAAAGGTCTAGCAAGAAAAAAACAAAATACGAAAGTTCAGAAGCTCGGAAATATTTCTAAACATAAGCCAAAGGCATGTAGAGAAATGCTTACAGGGTCAGCTTCAAGAGGTCTCCCAAGAGAAAGAGTCAATGCCACAATAAAATTCCTCCTTAAATCAATTGCAGAAACAGCTTCCCGGATCTACAAACTAAGCTTAATAAGTCATACTTATACAAAACAAATTAATAACACATTGTAATATGTTAGAAGATTTAGTTGAACTGACTTGTCTCTCAAGAGTTTCTTCAAGATGGGGAAGATATTCAGCCAAGCACCTTCGAAATATAAATTTATGAGTTCAATATAACGGTTGCTACATGCATTGTTTGTAGGAAAAGTGAATAGTGTGAGCACATGTAACTTACATCCCAGCTATCCATGGAGGAAGTTTAACATCCTCAACAGAGAATAACGCTTTTAAATCCGAAGATGCTACTAATCTCAAACGAGGTGCCGAAGGTGCTGTTTCATATTTCCGAAGAATCGGATATACTACCTGCATCCGTAACCAGTTTATCAAGAAGATGCTAGCAATTAAAAGAAAGTGAGAAATAAATAGGGAACGAAGCGAAAACCTGAAGATAAATCTTCTGCTGATGCTTCCAAGGGCAGCCAACCACCATTTTGTTTATGCTCAAATCCATCACAAGAGGTACTGCAAACTTGACTTCCTCTGGCTACACTAAAAGTTAAAAGGTAATGGAAAGTTAAATGCATACAGAAGTTAAAGTCAAACTTGACTTCCTCTGCGCCTGACTTCGCAGAGAAATGATAAAAAAAAACTGTTTATAGCAATAACTACCTTGTCAACTCCTGAAGTCATTTGCATTTCAATTCCCTGAGAATTGGTGAACAAGAAGAACAAAAACATTGAGAATGATGAGATGTTCTAACTAAAATGTTCCAAACCAAAAATAAAAGTATTTATCAACCCATCATTGATCCAAGCCTAACATTTAACATGCCGCAAGAAACAGAATCTATATTCTCAAAGAATATAAACATTCAGAAAAATGTTCTAACTAACAATCCACCATTAGTGACATTATCAATTCAAGCCTAACATTTCACAATCTGCGAGAAATAGAATATATATGCTAAAAAAGAGACCTTAGCTACTCAAAAAATATAACACCAAAAGGTTGTTTATTTCCATCACTATGAAGCTGTAAACGATGAATATAATTTCTACTGGAAGAATAATGATACCTTGCGGGTTACAACAGTGCTAATCTCAAACTTGACACGATCATCATCAACTTGACCGACACGCCTTCTTTGGTAAGCCATATATTGATCCCTAAACAATTAACACCAATCAGAAAGGAAAAAAAAACTTCAATTGTGCCAAAAAAGAAAGAGTCAAATCTAAAAACAAACCTCAATCCTTGAATAAGAACAAGTAACCGTGTCGAATCCTGATTATCCCACTTGAGCAAAGCCTTGTTCAATGATGATATCTGACTATCATCAGTACCATTAATGATACTACTACAAGGCATAAAATCTTCATCACTTGGTCCAAATATGAAATCAGGAGGATCCATTGTATACTCTGAATTGTAAATTACATCCCCTGCCACAATATTTACCAATAAATTCATAAATCTTCTGAGACCAAAAAAGAAAAGAAAAGTGAGATTACGAAGATAAAAAGTTACATTTGATTGTGTCGAGACAGTAAGGTATCACCAAAGTAAAGCGATCGAGGATCTTGGGATTAAACTTGTTACCAGACCAAACATTTTCGATCTACACAAAAAGTGTTATAGAAACCATAGAGGAATCAGTGTATTGTGTATAGAAACCCTAATTGAGGACGACGAAGAGGTCAATTTCGTGAAATTAGGGATGATGTTACCTTGATGGAATCAGGTGAGTGATTGAGTAAGTAGTGGAGTTGGTCGGCGATTAGAGGTGGGAATCCTTCGAAAGCCATGGGAGGATCGGTGATACTCACGCGCCGAGAGGTGGAATCTGGAGAGTTTAGAGAGGTCCGGTTAGAGAGACATGTTTAGGCTTTTTATTCTTTATTCGATTTGGCGATGTGGTTTATTAATTTTTTTTTTTAAATGTATTTGGCACCAGTGGTATGATTCAATTGGTTTGATTGGCGATATTGTTTTTTTCTTTCTCTCTTTTTCCTTTCTACTGGTTCTTCTGATGGATAAATTCCGATTGCGATCGACTGCTTTTTTTTGCATGTGGGAATAATATTGTCGTTGTTCTTTGATTGGTGTTGGATAATGTGAAATGGGATTCGGAGACTTTTGTAATAATAAAGTGAGTTCGGTCAAAGGACGATGGTCTAAGCTTAATTATATTGAATAGCAGAGCGGATCGTACAATAACAATGAAATGCCGCTGAGGTAGTTACATGTTCTAATTGAAGTCTAGTCAAGTATCTATAACGAGTTGAGTTCGTGTTATAATGAGCTGAGGTAGTAGGATGTCGGAGTCTTAGGTACCGAGCCGAACGAGATGTCGGACTATGCTATGATCAAGTCACATGTCAATCATTCGTAGGGGAAAAGGAGGAACTTTAACTAAGATAACAAGGGAGTCAAGGAAATGTGTAGCGGACGAAGGGTTCTCCACTCAGAGGTGTAGATAGGACAAATCGGGTTCACTTCAGGCATGCATTATTGATTTGTAGTTGACTGTACAACTTTAGCGCCAAGGGCCAGGGCGAAACACAGGGCACTACATGTTGCTTGGCGGTCCGGTTATGCTACCAGAGAGGATAGACGCAGCACCTATGTTTGTGTTATCTTGTTTGTTGAACTTTATGTTTTGATAGCCAGTTATTTGTGTGTGAAAGACAGGTTTGAATGTGGTATAGGATTTTGAGGGCAGGCGGGATGGCCTCACTAGATTAATCGTTTACTCATGTCTCTGTTTATTGATTCAAGTGAAGTTCGAGAGACCAACAAATAGTGCAAGTGAAGGGAAAGGGTGGTTATAGGAGGTAGGCCTGGCACGAACGAATATTTGGGTTTTTTAAGGTATTTTTTATTCGCTTCGTTTCGTTTAAATAAATGATTTTATTATTCGTATTTGTTTCGGATCTAACCGAATATTCGGACATCCGAATATTCGTTAAAACCTTAAATATTTGTAAATATTCGATTCGTTTTGTAATAGTTATTAAAAATTATAAAAAATAAAATAAAATAAAGAAAAATTCAAAATTTATTACAAAATATTAATATTTTATTTAAAACTACATATTTTTTCTTAATTTATTAAAATTTAATATTTATATAATTAATTTGATGGATAAAATTTTGCAATTTCTATGTAAATATAATCAATATGCATTATATTTATATAGTTATCTATATATATATATATATAGATATATCGAAGCGAAGCAAATATTTGCATCTAAATTTTTTAGTATTTGATATTTGCTTCGTTTTTAAGAATACTAATTTTTAATATTTGTTTTGCTTCGTAAAACTACGAATATTCAGGTTTTCCGAATCAAATTGAAGCGAATAACAAATCAAACAGAATCTAACGAATATTTTGCCCAATGCTAATAGGAGGATAATAATAATATTTTTTTTTACCTTAAATGTGAGTTGTTTTCCTTTAATTTTATTTGTTTACTCTATTCTTGCTAACTTATTCGTTACACTTTTAGTTCCAAGGGGGCCAATGTCTTTATAGATAATGATGCTTGGATGCTCAAGAATATACTGGTACGGTTTCATGATAATCTTTAACACTAAGAATTGATGCATAAATAAATTAGTTGGACTTTTTAAACCGGTGGGTATCATATTTTATTTGAATACTAGTATTATCTAGTATTACCTCCCGGTGTTACTCACGGATACTGTTTACTTTTATTAAAATTTAAAATTTTATAAAATGAAAATATAAGTTTGATTAATCTCTATATTAGAGTCTGCACCCACTTTATATTGCGAGTCAATATTTTCTTAATTTTTATAACGAATATTTATATTTCATAATTTAATATTGTGTATTTAATTTGAAAGATAATTTGGAATTTTAGATTTTATTTGTTTTGTTTTTATAACTAATTATATTTTAGATATGTAATTTTAATTTCATTAAACTATAAAGTGTTATATGTAATTTTAACTTCATTAAATTGTTAAGTGTTAGTGTTGTTGATTGTTATAAATCGTTCTTATGTCAAAATCTGCCCTGCTATATCCAATGAGTTAGCATACCGGTCCGCAGATTTAACTTTTATAAATTTTAAAAGTTTCAATATTTTAAAGAATTTAAATTAACAATTTTTTAAAAGAAATATTTTTAATATTATCCTTTTGTAAATATTCTAAGTTTATATATAAAAACTCTTTAATTTTTTAATATATCATATATTATATTTCATCAACTATATATCCATTTTAATATTTTATAAATCGTTCTTATGTCGAAATTTGCCCTGCTATATCCAATGGATTAGCATACCGGCCCGCTGATTTAATTTTTGTAATTTTAAATAGTTTCAATATTTTAAAGAATTTAAATTAATAACTTTCTAAAAGAAATTTTTTTAATATTCTCCTTATGTAAATATTCTAAGTTTATATATAAAGTCTTTAAATTTGTAAATATATCACATATTATATTTCATCAACTATATAATTATTAATATATACATATATATATATATATATCACTTATTTATTTTTATTAAAAATTGGTAATCTGGGGATTGATCTGCCAATTTGCGGACATAACCTGCTAAATCCACAATCCACTATTGGATAATCCATATTATCCGCTTTTTAATGAATCTACTTAGACCTAACCCGTGGTTTTACATACGCGATTGACACTTCTATTGATATAAGACAATGAACATTGACTTTTTTATCTAAATGAAAACCAATTCAATTGTCAATCTTATGTATAATTAATTTTTTGTCAAAACTAATCCAGTTCCTGCAAAAAAACTTTTCTCTGTAATTTTTTTAACAAATTGCAAATCTGTAAGTTTCCATAAAAATGAATACATATAAATTTTCATGCAAAAAAAGATATGTAATTTTCTGAGAAAATAGATTTGAATCACAACATATGTAAAAAAAAAAAGATAAATTTTTTTATATTAAATGTATTATATAATAGTTCAAAATAATTTGAAAATAAGATAAAATAAAAGTGAAATGTGAATCCTAATTATTTTTCCAGTGCATTGATTTTAATTAGGTAGATAGATTTTGAATAAATTAAAATTAATGTTACTTTCCATAATATTATTGTTTTAATCTGTTTGGATACACATATAACATTAATCCTGATTTATTTATTTAAATATAAGTGTTTGGAAATACTTCTTAGATTGACTATTTTTAATAGTGTAGTAGTAAACATAAGGGCTAAAAGTAAATGTAAACAATATTAAGAAGTATACATTATAAATGTTAAAATTTATATAACTCCTATTAGGGGTATATATTTTCTATAGTTTTTTTTAGGTTTTTGTAGAGATAAATTAATGAGACAAAATAAAATATTACCAGAACAACAAGAAGAAAATAAAATATGTGTTTTTCTTATTAGCTATTAATATCATTTTTGTCTCTCAAGCCTTTTTAAAGTTTCACTTATGCAGTTTTTCTTTTTGTTAGTTATATATTTTTAATTTTAATTTGTTTCTCTCAATTTTATGTATTTTAAATTAGAAAAAAATCAAATCTGATGTGACAGATTTTGGTTGGATATGTGACCTTTGATTTATTATATAAAAGGATTTGAATAAAAATATTGTTAAATACTAAGTAGGAAGATAATAGAACTCTGAAAATGGTCTTTGATGGCCTCGAGTCTGACACGAGCTTCTCTTATTTATAATCATCATCTAGGTTTAAGTCGGATTAAAATAAAATATTTAGAAAATCTTGAATGTAGGATCGACGGATCCTTGTGGATCGATCGATCTCCTTCTTCAAAACGCAGCACTTCATCAATTTGTCATTATGGTCGATTCTCCTTCAGATCGGTCGATTCAAATGAATATCCAAATAATTTTTAAAATGTATTAACGTCCAAAACTGTTTTATTTTATCTACTTAGCTCCAATGATGTGTAAACCTAAGACAATACTAAAAATGACCAAAAGACAAAAAACTAATCCTAAACTCAGTAAAGACTATAAAAACATATAAAATTAAATGTATAAAAATCCTTAAAATCATAACACATTATTAAAATAGAATGTTCCCGAAGAGACATGATATGATGTCATTTATTTTATCTTCTTGTTCAATTTAGGGCATCCGACTTATTTCTATAAAAGGTGGAGCCTACTTATTATAAAAGGTTAACCTAGTATTTTGCCTCTTTTGGCAACATAAAAGGATGTGTCGCCTCTTACTCTTTTCTCTCTAGTTTTCTTCATTATTCTTCAAATCTCTTCATCATATCTGCATAAATTCATTTAAAATATCAGCAAATACTTTGAGGATTGCCCATTCCAGCTATAAGAAGAAAATTGATACTTAAAAAGGGTGCAAGACCGTCAACAGCTTATGCATCTGGATCTGGGTCAGTTAGTTCATTCGGGGAGTCTTCCGAGAATCCAAGTCCGTCCCACACAAACCCATGAATTCCTTAGGATCTTGGGTAAAAGTTAGTGTAAAGTTAGAGTAACCAGTCTAGAACGAGTCTAATGATGGGGTTCAGCCTAGAACTTCATAGTATTCAAAGAAAAAAATTAAAATATTATTATTATTATTATTTTCTTCTTTTTTTTTTTACTAAAAAAATACAATGGTAATTTATTATTTTTTTTTTCAACAAGAAGAATGTTGAAATGTGTTATGAAAAATTATGTAGATATCCATTAGAAAGGCCATTAGCATATTCTAGCATATTCTAGAAGATTATAGAGTACTTGGTCTCCATGATCACATCTACTATACTTATATATAATAACCGATTGTCACAGGTTTGTTTTTATTTTTATTTTAAGCCAAAGACAAACATACATAGTATATATAGTTTAATGATATCTTTGATAATTTCAGTGTATCATGCCGAACCTTACAAATCTTGAATTTAAAGCCCTTGACATCTCTGGAGAGAATTATGTCTAGGGTGCTAGATGTGGAGTTGCACCTTGATTCTGAAGGACTTGGTGACACAATTAATGAAGGAAATAACACAGAAAGTAGAGACAAAGCGAAAGCTATTATTTTCCTTCGCCATCACATTCATGAGGACCTCAAAAAAGAATACTTGACGGTCAAGGATCCAAAAGATCTTTGAACTTGTATAAAAGATCGATATGACCACCAAAGATATGTGATTTTGCCTAAGGCCCGGTATGATTGGATACACTTGAGAATAAAAGACTTTAAGTCTGTAGCTGAATACAACCCAGCAATGTTTAGAATCACTTCTAAACTAAAGTTGTGTGGAGAGAATGTCACCGATGCAGAGATGCTAGAGAAGACATTCTATACCTTTCACGCAAACAATGTGATCTTGCAGACACAATATCGTGAAAAAGGATACAAGAAGTATTCTGATTAATATCCTCTCTTCTTGTGGCTGAGCAAAACAATGAGCTCTTAATGAAAAATCATGAATTGCGTCCAACGGGTTCTGCCCCACTTCCTGAAGCGAATGCGGTATTTGAAAATGATCAAAGAAGTGGTCATAACCGTGGATATGGTCGAGGGCTTGGTCGTGACCGTATTTACGGTTTTGGTCGAGGTCGGAGTCGAGGCCGAAGTGTGTCATTCAAAAGATCCAATCATCATCAAAGGTGGGAAAAGAAAAATGAGAACAAACAAGAAGAAACAGTTCATAATGTTACCAATGAATGTTACCGATGTGGATCAAGTGGTCATTGATCTCAAACATGTCGTACACCAAGGCATCTTGTTGACCTATATCAACAATCTTTGCACCAAAATGGAGGAAAACAAGAGACAAACTATGTGTACAATGATGCTGAAGATGATTTGTTGGATGATGAAGGTATTGACACTCACATGGATGATGATGGTTCCCGCACCCCAGAAGGGAAACAATAATTCACAGATTTAGTTATGGTTTTGGTTTTTGGTTTTAGTTACTTATTTGGCTTTTACTTTCGTTGTTTGGTTTTATTTTGGTTCTACTTTTGCATTCTTATTTTATTTGTTTCATCATACTTTGTTGAATTAAAAATTATTGGTTTATTAAATTATTCAAATCTTTTCAAACATATATATCTCGTATATCACTATCTCGTATACATGAGTTTGTATTTAATTGATTAACTAGTTAAACTTTAATTCACCTTCACGGCTTCATTAAGTTTTAAGTCAAACCCATTTCTGAATTGGATTTACAACTTTTAATCTAATAACTTAATGATTTTGCACTAGCTATCATGTATTTTTTTATTTTATTTGTGTGTTCCCTGTATGACTATTACAGGAATATTTTATTTAATAATTATGTGATGTTTATTATATTTTGTGTTTATCTGAAAATAATGCTGTACGGTTTACATAGCATAAATCCATTTTTTTGAAATCTCACAAATTTGGCAAAATCGGGTTTTATGCCATTCTGATTTTAGTAATGATGTGAAGAAAGTAATCCATGGCTTTTTCACTATCCAATTAATTTGGATTATATCAATGTTCTGGTAAACCAATACAATGAAAGTTTGTGAACTGATCACCCACTTATTATCTTTGTCATTGACCCATAACGATGTGTTTATGGGGCTATTTGGTTAATTGATAATGCTGGTGAATTCCATTAGAATAAATATTCGCATCAAGCCAATGAGAGATTATTTGATCTTCCCATTAAAATTGGTTTTGGTCAGGAACCAGAGATTTCCCATCCTAAAAGTTTTGAAAATTACTATATATGTCTGAGTTGCTCCACCACAACAATCTAAGATGTGACTTCAATAGAGCCTATGAAAGTATGTTGGATATAAAACTACCTTGAAGAAGAAGCTGTTATTTCAAGTGAGTCAGTATTTCAACCATAAGGGGGAGAAATTAAACAGCTGGAAAAAAAGAATGGAATTATCTTTATCCTCGTAATATGAAAATAGAAATCCAAAAGATAATTCATTTAAAAAGTTTAGCGTATTGATTGCAAGACGCTTACTAACCGGAATAATGTGATAAAAATCACATACCAGCTATGCTATAATAATAAAGATAATATCAACTGCAGATAAGCCTAAAGTATGATAGGCTTATTGATTCCAAAGATAAAATTCCTCGGGAAAATAAAAAGAGCTGATATTAAAATGGCAAGGTCGAGGCAATGGTGAAAATCTCGAAAATATATATTACACATGAGAAAGAAAGAAATCCAAGTACTTGGTAATGATAAAAGATTTCAACGTTGAGTCATGTATGGAATGGAATCATAAACAAATCGACGTCGTAATATTTGTGCATGAAATATAGCAGTTGATGTAAGGATAAACATCGAGAATCATAAAGAAAAGTGTACACAAAGTGATGAATGGCTAAACTTGAGAAGACATATATCATGTGGTGGATGTGATAAGTCTGGCAAATGAGAAAAGGACTTCATTTATGTTATAGTCATATCATGCTATTATATTTCTCGAGAATATTGTTATGAGTAAGACGAAAAAGGGTGTAATCACCTTAGTGGGTATTTTCTCACATGTAGAAAGAATAGTTACTTGCTTTTCTAGATGCAAGATATTTGTCTAATTTCAGGATTCGTCGCACAACCTAAGAAAGGACACAACAAGGATTCGATCAAGTGGGAATTTGGCGAGCATATTTACGAAGACATTTCAAACTACCACGTTCAAGAAAGATAGTTCATCAGATTGGATAATATTATTTCAAGGGTGTATTAATGAGGGGGAGAAAATACGCGCTGCACTCTTTGTCCCTTAACTATGGTTTTTTCCAATCGGTTTTCCTGGTAAGATTTTAATGAGGCAGCATCTTAAACGTATTGGAGACCATTTCATTATAATGGACATCTAAGGGAGTGTTATGGACAATTATATAGATGTCTATTAGAAAGCCCATTAACATATTCTAGAAGATTATAGAGTACTTGGTCTCCAAGTCTAAACTCTAATATTGATTCATCAATAATATCATTAATAATAGTTTCAATATCTCTCTCAAAACAGAATGCCTTTTTCTAGAGCTTTTCTATTTTTCTTCTTTATTCTTTGTAGAAAAACTAGATGTTCTTTATTCTTTGGGTCCATATTCTTTGCATAGAAGCTAGATAAAGTGAAAAAGCTTTTTATTGGTTGAGTTTTTGTTCTATCTATTTGACTGAAAAATAGACAAAGAGTATAATTTGCTTAAATATGTTACTTATGTTTTGAGGGGTGATGTTTCAGTTTGACATATATAGAAGAGTTTAAATTTTTTTCTATTTTTAATAGAAGAGTTAAGTTATTATCTGAAAATAACAAATTTGTTTGGCAACAGAAAACATAAAGCATATATCTTATCTTATATACTATTAAAACTGAAGTACAAATTTAAAGCTATTCATGTTTCCAAACAGAAAATAATTATTCATATATCCAATCACTCCCATATTTAATTTATTTATTATTCTCTTTCTAAATAAATAATCAGTTAATTATCTACAATCTTTTCCTTATCTAATATTTCTTTACAATCTTTTCTTTATCTAATATTGTGACTTTAATAGTATAAATTATGTTTCTCCCATCATATTTATTTGATATTATTTTTAAATTATTTTAAATTATTATATAAAACATATGATTAACAAAATTTTAAATTTTTTATGCATATGTTGTGATTTGAATTTTTATAAATGAGCATATATATTAACTCAATCAATAAGGAAACAATGTATGTTTAATATCTCACATTGGAATATATGTCAATCAAATATGTGACATACGGGTAAAGTACAAGTAAATCCGACATAAGACGGGTATAGACATACAATTTTATGCACATTAATAAGCGAGCATCATGAACAAGCTCATAGTGGACCGTGGATATATCGAACTTTTTCCGCGAATTGATGGGTCGGCTGTAAACTACCAAATTTTAATCAAAAAAAATTATATATAGATAAATTAATAATTGTATAAAGTTGATGAAATATAATATATGATATATTTGATAATAAAAAGAAATTTATGTATGAAATTATAACATTTTCTCAAATAAAGAGAATATTAAAAGAAAATATTTTAATTTTTAAAAAATACTTAAATAATTTAAATTATAATAATCAAATATTAAGGTATTTCTAACCTATTGAATAGTAGGGAAGAGTTGGAAAAAATAACTACATACAAAATTTTTAAATAGATATATAAGCTAACTAATTAAAAACACTAATATTTTTATAATTTAATGAAATTAAAATTACATATAAGTAAAAAAAAGTTATAAATACTAAACAAACAAAATCTAAAAATTTATTACAATGACTAAGAAAACATTGACCCGCAATGTAAAAAATTTATAAATTATGGGAAAAACTGACCACAAAATATTAAACAGTAAAATATAAATATTTGTTACAATGATTAAAAAAACATTTACCCGCGGTGTACTGCAGGTTCTACTCTAGTTATACTATTAAAATTGGAGTACAAACACCCTAAAACCTATTCTTAGATCCAAACACTAAATAGTTATTAATTTATCCAATCATTCTAATATTTAATTTTTATATTTTTCTTCTTTCTAAATTAATATTAAATTAATTCTCTACAATCATTTCCTTATATAATATTGCTATTTTAATAGTATGAGTTCTTATTCTCCTATTATCTTTGTTTGATTTCATTTTCATATTATTTTGAATTACTCAATCAATAAGAAAAAAGTATATGCTCAACGTTCCACATCAGTAGAGATGTCAAATAGATTGTGATCCACAAGATAGATACAAATAAATTCGACATAGGATTTTGTTGACCGTGGATATATCAGACTTTGTCCGGAAATTGGTGGATAGGTCTGCAAACTTCCAATTTTTATAATAAAAATAAATAAATTATATTAAAAAATTCATAACTGTGTATAGTTGATGAAAATAATATATAAGATATCTGAAAATATTTGTGATTAAAATATTTACAAAAAAGAATATTAAAAATATTTTTATTTAAAAAATTGTTTAATTTATAAAAAAAATATTTAAATTAAAAAATAATCAAATTTTTGGTCTACCTCACTATCATATGAACATAGTGGGACACATTTGGATATAAGAACTACTTATAAAATTTTAAATGGAAATATAGGTTAACTAACTAACAAGACTAACAAATTATAATTTAGTGAAGTAAAATCTTATTATATAAAGATGAATGATTCAAAGTTAGTAATTCACTAGATCATGACATGTGTCAACTAAAAAGATCAGATTTTGACATGTGTTTAATTAAATAAAACCATAAATTATCAGAATTTTTTTTTTTTTTTAAAGGAATACAATCCTAAAAGGAACAAAAAATCTAACTTTCTACATTTATAGTTATTAAAAAAAACATCTTTAATTAAACTAAAATTATATTTTGGCAAATCATATTATATAAAGATGAATGATTCAAAGTTAGTAACTCACATGATCGTGACACGTGTCAATT
Source organism: Cardamine flexuosa (assembly GCA_963555745.1). Classification (NCBI taxonomy): domain Eukaryota; kingdom Viridiplantae; phylum Streptophyta; class Magnoliopsida; order Brassicales; family Brassicaceae; genus Cardamine; species Cardamine flexuosa. Next base: position 19,119,806 of record OY743216.1, on the reverse strand, counting down.
TAAACGATCAGATTTTGACATGTTTTTAATTAACTAAATCATAAATTATCATGAAAAGAAAAGGAATACAATGTAATTTAAAAATGGAATAGACTTATAAAAGGAAAAAGAATTCTACTCTTTTTTAACTTAACATGTATATTAGAGAAAGGAAGTAAAAGTACAAAAGAAAACTATTAATGTAATTTTATAAAAATAAAATAAAAGTTCATTTTATTAAAAAGAGAAAAAGTAAAAATACCTATTTAAAAAATCAAATAAGTAATTTTATAAAAATAAAGTAAAATTTTATTTTAATAAAAAATAAAAAGTAAAAATACCTATTTAAAAAATCAAATAAACAAAACCATAAATTATCAGAAGATAAAAGGAAATTTAAAATAGGAATGCAATTATAAAAGGAAATAAAATTCTATTTTTTAACTTAACATATATATTAGAAAAAGAAGTAAAAATACCTATTAAAAAAAACATAGATTAAGGAAAGGAAATTTAAAAAGGAATACAATTCTAAAAGATGAATTATAATATAAAATCAAAGTTAGTAACTTGATTATAATATAAAGACGAATGAAATCTTATTATATAAAGACGAATGATTCAAAGTTAGTAATTCACATGATCGTGATACGTGTCAATTATAAAAAGAATCTTATTATATAAAGTTGGGTTAAACTCAACGAGAGCTCGACACATGTCAAAATTTTAATCAATTCGCCTGATCGTTAAACATGCTATTAAAACGATCATATTTTGACAGGTGTTTTGACAAATTCTCATATATCATCATCTTCAAACGCGAGCAAAAAACACAAGACCTACTGTTTTCTCCAAAAGGAGTAAGTAAAAAAAAAGAAGTAGAGATCCATCCAGAGAGAGTTGCTTCACATCTACTAATTTGGATCCAGAGGAGAGGTAAGATGTTCAGACTTTTGCTGACTTTTGAAGATAGAATCCGACGACTAGAAAAGAAAATAAGCATGTGATCCCAAGATATTGAATAAATTTGAGAGATGGTGACGGAAAGACTGAGATAGTTGATGTTTTTAAAAAAAATACCAAGAGATTATAAATCGTGAAGGTGTAAGAAAGAAAAGATATGAACCAGAGAACTTCAGCGGAAAAACAAAGATTTTGCTAGAAAAATATCTCGCTTATATATGTGTGAGAGTATAGCCACCGGTTACAAGATTTTTTTTTTCAAATCATACACTAAATATTCGGGTTTGGTGCATATGTTTTTGACTTTTCGGGTTTAGAGCCATGCGATCCATTGAGATACTTCAGTTTTTGGTTTGTTGAGTTTGATTCTATCTGGATTCTAATCAGGTTCGGATACACAAAATATCATAACAAATACATATGAACAAATTGGTTATAATTGATTAAAATTTCATAAATTTAACTAGAAACTTTCAGATATTTTGATATTTTGAATTTATAATTGGTGAGTAATTATGGTATATTAAATCAAACTATCACTAATACTCGGTATATAATTATATTTTAAATATTTAAAATGTATTATTAACATCATATATTTAATTAAATTAAATGAAATTTATGTTTTACAAACTCGCCCATCGGACAGATCATAATCTAGTTATATATAAAAAAAAAAAATTATGTATATGAAACCAACAAAATCTAAAAACTTATATGAAAACTGATAGAAAATATTAAATAATAAAATATAAACATTTGTTATTTTGATTAAGATAACATTACTCTGTCATACACTGCGGGTTCAACTCTAGTGTTTCTTTCATAAGACAAGACGAGGCTTAAGAGAAACTCAAGCAACGCAAGTTACTAGCCAACGCATGTTACTAGCCAACGCATGTTACTAGCCAACGCATGTTAAGCATATACCATTATATGATTTGTTAGCAACTCTACTGAGAGAACCTCTTGAGTTATCTTATCGAATGGTTTTCCTTCATGTGAGTTCTCTTAGATGAATGAGAATGTTCTGTAATAATCTTGAGAACCTCTTGAGTTATCTTGAGATTATATAGATAAATATTTATATGTAATAATCGTAAATAGAAAACACATCATCCTTTAAACAAATACTGTTGAGTTGCATTCTCATTCATCTTGCCTCAAGATGTTCTGCAATAAAGGCCAACATCCTATAGACTTCATCCTTGAGTTCGTTGTCCTTATCAGCATTCACAAAGACACGAACTTGGCCGCTAATTTCAATCCAACTACAACCCGTAATACGTTTTAAACCCATTTCTTTCATCTTCCTCCTTATATCCGAAACATTCTGCCATTTTTCCGCAACAGAGTAAGCATTCGATAGCATAACGTATGACGAAACATCTCTTGGATCCTTCTCCAAGATCTTAGACGACGCTAATTTAGCTAGATTCTTGTTTGCATGAATCTGACATCCTCCAAGAAATGCCTTCCAAAACCCTATTCCCGGGTCAAGAGGCATACTTTTGATAAGCTCCTCTGCTTCTTTAAAATGACCTGACCTAGAGAGCATATCCACCATACAAGCATAATGCTCAGGCTGTAACAGATTTGTATCATCATTATAATCATTCGCTGCTTTGTTAAAATAAAAGTACCCTTCACGGACTAGGCCTGAGTGGTTACAAGCAAATAATAGTCCAAGAAGTGTCACGTTGTTTGGTTTCAGGTTAGTTTCTTTGACCATTTTCTCAAACATGGCTATAGCTTCTTCTCCTCTTCCGTTGTGTGCGTAGCCCCATATCATAGAGTTCCAAGATACAATGTTCCGTTGTTCTTCTTGAACCTTGTTGAAAGCCAGAAGACTATCTTCCATGTTTCCACATTTGGAGTAAAAACTAACCAGAGAATTCCCAACAAAGACATTATGAAATTGCTGACCCAAGAACTTGATTGCGCAGGCGTGGATACTTTTACCAGCACCATGAGAAGCTATATTCGATATGGCTGTTATAGTACAAGGGAAGGTTGATTCATTAGGTATCACCAAACCTTCCCTTAACATATCTACAAAAGTATTCACAGCTTCTTCGTTCCGCCCCGTTTGGCTAAACCCTCCAATCATTGCATTCCAAGTAACAACACTTCTCTCTGGCATTGTTCTGAACAACGAAAGCGCCTCCTCAAATGCATGTTTTTTAAGATACCCACTAATCAAATTGGTAATAGAAACTACATTTGGATCTCTAGTCTCATCAAAACTTCTTCGAGCATCGACCAGTGTGCTCAGCTTCACATAACAATTCAAAACCGCACTACCAACAAACACATTTGACGCAAGTCCCATCTTTAACGCAAAACCATGTAGCTGCTTACCCAATTTGACATCTCTCAAAGATGTAGAAGACCCAATGACTGTGCCAAACGTATACTCGTTTGGTCTGATGCCCAAATACAGCAACCTTTTGAAAGCATGACTTGCTTCCACGTGTCTGTTTTGCTTCACAAAGCGACCAATCACCGCTGTAGCAGAAACAACATTCAAGTCAGGAATTTCGTCGAACACCGTGTGTGCATTATAGATCAGATCCGAGTCAAGACATTTAACCGACTTGGGGATGTAATCCTGTGGTTTGGAAACAAGGGCAGTTGCAAAACAGTGAGATTTTCTTAACAGGATTCGCCTTTGAGATAAAACCATATGCAGCTATCAACTATCCTCTAGGCTTCAATACGGCGGCTCCCAGGGAAAGAACAGTAACAAGCAAACGAAGTTGAATGCAATATTCACTCAACACTCTAATCTACGATTTCAAATCATCACTGTGGATTGATAGAGTTTATACTTTATAGAATAGCATTCGAACAAGTTAACGAAGTTGCCATTTCTGTCGCGTCTATAGCCTATAAGCATTAAGCATAAAACAATTTCAGTCCAGTCTTGGTTTAGTTTGGATTTCTGATACCATTCTCTTGGTTAGTTCATTGATTCAATTTGTTTGTTTTATTGCAATTTACGGGTAGCTAGCTATTTTGGTTCGGTTAACTAATATGGTTTGGTTTTTTGATACAACTTTGTTTAGTCCTATTCGATTATTTATTTCTGGGTTGGATTTGGTTTATGTAAAAAGGGTCATGTGTGTTACACTTTCTCTGAATGAGCTTTTATATGGTGGAGAGGTCAGTTGTATTTACGGGTTATTTTTTGAATGATGATGATTTTGTTTACATGTTCTTTATGATAAAAATGGGTTTCTGGAGAAGAACAAGGATCCATTGCATGCTGATCTTATCAATCTTTTGTCACCTTGGGACGGCCACTTGCCGAAATTGTTTTCCACTAAAATGTGTGACAAATCTCAGATGCCGCTTATGTTATCAAACCAAACTGTTGGAACGAAATTCAGGGTAAAGAAGCTTGAATCCTGCAGTTTCATTGTGTTGCAATCTTCCTCATCTCATATTGCATATTTCATGTTTAATTATCTCTTACAGGGTCAACTTTTCAAGTTGATGAACAAGTTCAAGAATACAAGTCCTCACTTCATTCGATGCATAAAGCCAACTACCAAGCAGCTTCCCTGAGTTTATAAAGTGGATCTTGCCTTACAACATATTAGATGTTGTGCCTTGTTCAACTCTCTTTTACTCCGTTTTCCTTAATGCCCCGATCACCAATGTCCATGAGCACCTCACGTCCTCTCTAGGCCCGTAGATCCCACACCCTTTCTAGGCTCGTGGGGCTCATTATTGTCTGACGGTCGGTGCATTATTTTTTTAGAGGTTCGAAAAACTTGTTACTATACCTACAAATCACCACATGATCTTTCCCCGTGTTTTGACCTCACGCACAAAGTACCGACAATCACTTCCTGGTAAGTCACCAATCTAATATTACTCCAGTCCAAGCACGCTTAACTCATGTGTTTTAAGTAGACAAATGATAAAAAAGATTAGTGCACTCTGGTGATATAGGTAATTAAATCAAATCTCTTAAACTCTCTTCATGCACCACTTTATATACCAGAAACCGAGATGTTACAATCACCCCCACTAACAGATCGCAACGTCCTCGTTGGGCATCCATCATCCTCAGGACTGCCTCCCGGGTTGGAACCAGTTTGACATAACCTGGGGCTCTGATACCAATTGTAACGCCTTGACCATCATTGTGCATGATGTTGTTGTAAGCTTGAAGATAGCTTGAGACATAAGCTATCACAAAGAGATTAGGAAAATATCTATATTTAGGAGTTATCTAAATATGTAAGTTTTCCTTTTAGGATTAGGAAATTGAGAAAAGGAAAATCTGTTGTGATCTTAATCTACATAAGGAGATACCAATATGTGGTATAACTTATGAGTTCTTGAGAGATTGAGAAGCTTTAGTTTTTGAGTTAGTTTTTCTAAAGCAATAAAGTGTGTTCTTGTTCTTAATCTAAAGTGTTTGATTCAATATTTGGTATCAGAGCTTCTATTGATTTAAACACTCTGGGTATCTTAAACGAGAAAAGAGTTCTTGTTTACGAAACAGAGTACACAGGACATCGTCGTCAAGAGCTTGAGCAAAGCACGAAAGCGGAAACCAGAACGAGAGTAGTCATTTTGTGAAGTCAAATCATGGGTGATATTGTTCCAGTAATCAACAAACCAAAGGAGAATGGTTCCTCGTCCATACAATGTCCTATGCTGAATAATACTAATTACACAGTTTGGTCCATGCGAATGAAAGTAGCACTCAAAGTTCACAAAGTCTGGGAGTCTATTGAGAACGGAGTAGATGATGGAGATAAGAACGACATGGCCAAAGCTCTTCTCTTCCAATCTATTCCATAATCGTTGATCTTACAAGTTGGAAATATTGAGACCTCAAAAGAAGTTTGGGAGGCAATTAATACAAGACATGTAGGAGCTGAGAGGGTAACAGAAGCAAGACTACAAACTTTGATGGCTGAGTTTGATAGGATAAAGATGAAAGAGACATACAAGATTGATGATTTTGTGAGTAAACTCTCTGAATTATCCACAAAAGCATCAGCCTTGGGAGAAAACATTGAAGAACCAAAACTTATTAAGAAGTTTCTTAAGTCATTGCCTCGAAAGAAATACACACATATTGTTGCAGCACTTGAACAAGTTCTTGATCTTAATAAAACTAGCTTTGTGGGAGGTTAAAGGCGTATGAGGAGAGAATCTGTGAAATAGAGGATCACCAGGATGATCAAGGAAAGCTCATGTATGCCAACTCGGAACCACAAGCTTATCAAGACAACAATGATGGTGTAGGAAGAGGTAGAGGACAAGGTTGACGTTTATGGTCATGGAAGAGGACGCAGACGCTATGGAGGCTATGGAAATCAACGAACTGGTGGTTATAGACAGGAGCAAGATAAGTCTAGAGTAACGTGCTATCGATATGACAAGTTAAGTCACTATGCATCTGATTGTCCAGATAGATTGCTTAAACTTCAAGAGACACATGAGAGTGAAGTAGATGATACTCAAGAGGCTGATAAGTTAATGGTACATGAGGTGGTGTACCTTAATGAGAAGAAGGTGAAACCAAGTGAGTTTGAGACTCAAGGAGACAATGTCTGGTACTTAGACAACGGTGCAAGTAATCACATGTCTGGAAATCGTGCTTATTTCTCTAAGCTTGACACGACAGTTACAGGAAAGGTAAGGTTTGGATATGACTCACGCATTGATATAACAGGAAAGGGATCGATTCTCTTCATCAGCAAGAATGGTCAACGAAAAATATTGGCTGATGTCTATTACATTCCAGACCTAAAAAGTAACATTATAAGTCTTGGACAAGAAACGGAGTCGGGATCCAAGCTGGATCGATCGATCCATATCACGAATATTCTCCAAATTGCGCATTAACTCAAAATTTTGACCTAGAAGACTCCCTATAAATAGGGATCATTTCCTGAACGGCCAGGGAGACCTAGACACAATTTTTCACTGTTACTCTATCATTTCATTTTCATTTCAGATCTGTAAACTTTTACATTGGTTTTTCTCAGATCTATAATATTTTCCATTGCATTTTTAGATCTACACTCTGTCTTCATCTCTTTCTTTGCATTTTACATCATACAACATTATGATCTATCAACCCATTGCCATGGTTGAGTAGATCTGCATGTTGGGAGATGAGATTTATTCAAAGGGATTTAATGTTTAGTTATGTTATTGTTATAGATTAGGGTTATGATTATTAGATCTCTACTTCTATGAAACAAATGCTTTTGTTAGGTTGACAAATCTATCAAATGATTCATAGGGTTTTATAATACAGCTAGTGTTGGTTATTCTACCCAGAGTTTATAGTTTGTAGGCTTGATTTCCAGATTTCCAAGAGTTGGATCTGGATCTACAAGTGAACTCTATCAAACTTGCTAAATACATGCTAGCATAGGGTCCTTAAAAGAAATTTATTTTGGTACCGTGTTTGTGTTCTAGATCTAGAATATTAAATTGCTAATACGATTAGATATCCTTTTTATTTATTTAAATCCCTGCGATTTTTCAGTTCCCAAATTTTGTTTTAAATTGATTTTATTTCTTTAATTAAAGTTTTTATTCGGATTTCCCTTTGTGACAACATTTCCATATTTTCATCGTAGTTCTGTTTAGTTCTACAGATCTATAGTGCTCTTTACTCTCTGTGGATTCAATCCCACCACTATACTACCGTGCAAAACCGTGCACTTGCGGGAACCATTGGTTGGGTAAAACCTGATGCATAAAATATCACATCAAGTTTTTGGCGCGGTTGCCAGAGAGTAATTGTAGACTCTAGATCTAAGTTTTAGACCTAGTCTAGGATATTTTATTTTCTGCATTTTTTATTTACGTCTCTGAGATTGACCAATCAACATAAGATCGATCGATCCTATTTCTTGCACGATCGACCGATCCTTTTCGAGATCGACCGATCCTACTTCATGCAAGATCAATCGATTATTCTTTGATTGATCGATCTTTATACTCTTGAGATCGACCGATCCCTTCCAAGATCGATCGATCCCAGAGGCTCTTAATCGGATCTGACTTTTAAACTTCTTTTACTTCTCAGGTGTATGCAATTAAGGAGTAAGGCTTCTAAAGATCTACAAGACTTGAGCATAGAGGAGTTGACAATGAAGTCCACAAGGAAGATCAAGGAAACAAAAAAGAACAAAACCACAAGGAAAACAAAAGATAAGGTTAGTATGCAGAGGCAAATAACTTAAGAAACATTCCCTCTGTTCTTGATGGTGAGGATGCAGAGGTAATCCGGCAGAGAGAGGGTCAGGTTAATCAAGAACCTCTCAAGGATGCTGGAGTTCCTGGGGTGAGAGTAATGCTGCGCAGGGACTGCAAGTCCCTCCGCGCAGGGTTACCTTATCCGAGGAAGATGCCCCGCACACCTACTATAGGAACTGATCTGCTATTATTTCCTTCCTATCTAGAGGCAAGATTATGAGATTAAACCTCAAATAATAGCCCTGGTAAAACATCATCAATTCCATGGGCTATCTATAGAGAACCCTATGGACCATATTGATATCTTTGAGGAGATCTGTAGCACCACCAAAGCCAACGGAGTCCCCCAAGACTACCTCCGTTGTAGGCTATTCTCTTTTTCCTTTGCTGATAATGCTCATAGATGGCTGAAATCTTTGAGTCCTGGATCTATCACAAGCTGGGGTGAATGCCGAGCTGCTTTCATACATCAGTTCTTCACCAAAGCTAGATCCGCGGCACTAAAAACAAAATAGCCACATTCCGCCAAGCTGGTACCGAGTCCTTCTATGAAGCTTCAGAAATGCTATAAGGATACTTAAGGGACTGTCCCTCTCGAAGCTACACCGAGTCGAATATAATGAACTTTCTCTATAACGGAGTTGAAATGGAATACCAGATGGCTATAGATATAGCTAGTAAGGGAGACTTCATGAGCAACACGCTGGAGGAAGCAATAAAATTGATTGAGAATCTTGCAATAAGCAACTTAAACATAAACTCTGACTATAATAAGAGAACAAACACTGTTCTCATAAGAGAAGCTTATTGCTAAGGTAGACGTGCTCTGGAAGGTACAGTGCCGAGCTGAAAACCCCTTGGGAAGTAATGAGTACAATGATGAGGAGGAACTAATATACTCGTATTTTTGCCTATATTTCATATGTTTTTGGCAGGAAAATCATGAAGAAACAAGAGATTATGGAAGCTTTATGGCCACATTTCACCATTTACACTTCCCAAAGACATTTGAGAGTTTTGGAGCAAAAAGGACCCAAAGGCAAGCGAAACACGTTTTAAGGCAGTTTCGGAGCATCAGAAGTTGGGAAATATTTGAAGACTTTACCATGAGCCAATGTTGGAGTTCTCTATATCCATGGAAAGCTAGAAGAGTCAAGATTCACTTCGGACAAGAATCGAAGCAATCCATTCAGCCGTTTGGAAGATGCAACCCGAAGAGTGAAGACATGTCCACCTCGGTCACAAGGCCCGTGACCTAAGGTTAGCCCTCTTGAAGACCGCGGGCACTACCCCTAGTGACCGGTGCCGACTTACTCCGACCTAAGGACCTCAGCCCATGACCAGGCTCGGCCCATTTCCTCTACACTTATCAAAATAACGTAGTTTTGGATGCCTCTTGACCTAATCTCGTGGAGAAGCCTATAAAAACCATTCTTAGGGTTTTTGAAACCCTAAGCGTGGCCACTCACCAAAGAAGCGAGTACAGCCACCACCAAGGAACGTCCCTATAAGTTAGACAAGGAGATCCACAACCTAATATCGCCTATACCACCGCTGCTTCATCCTCCTTTGTTGCCTCAACCTAGAAGACCATCTCCTTGAAGTTTCATCCATTGTTCTTCATTGTTTCTCTTTTCTACTCTTTGTACTTGCTATTGGGGAGACGGGATCTCATCTGTGACATCTAGAGAATTTTCCTTTGAACCCCCTTTGATATAATGAATCGTTTATTTGATGTTTTCCATGATGTCTATTACGTTTCTTTACACCATGAGCGAGTAGTTCTTTTGTTGGGTTTGATGGGTAATATCTTAGGAAAACATGGTTGCATTCATTTAGGTTGTTAGATCCAATTTTCATCTAGATTATGAGTTCTCTTGGGATATCTTTTCCTTAATGCATGTTGCTTGACTTGATCACGAAGCACTGATTTAGGAGATTAGGAGCGCTATCCGCGTAAACCTACTTCTCGGAACTAGTATTACCAAAGCCTTATGTTATAACCTGCGATAGTTGAGTTATAGGACTTTGTGAACATATCAAACTTGTTTATACGGCTGGTCTAAGCGTGTTGTTACCTGCGGAAGTTTAGTACCAGGGTGTGGTGACTTAAGACGCCTCTGTCATGAACTATGGCTTGGGTGTGTATCCGTGTTCGTAGTTGAGAACCATTGATGAAAACCCATTAGTTAGATCTATTCCCTACTTGTTAGAAACCATGGAAACCTTAGATAAACCCTAAACGCCCAACCTCTTAATCATATAGCTTACAAATCAATCATTCACTTTGCTTTCATTCATTCATTTGCATTCACTCAATAGAAAACCCAAAACCAAACCCCTTATTGCATTGTCTTAGTTAGATATATTTCCTTGAATTCAATTCGCGTACTTGTTACTCTCTGTGGGATCGATACCTTAAGTACTACTACTGATTTGTTGTGCACTTGCAGTTCATTCATTGTGTGGTTTCCTTGAGGAAAACTTTATGACACATCAAGTTTTTGGCGCTGTTGCCGGGGAGTTTACAAGCTACCTTTGAATTCGATAAGATCTCTCAGCTAAGATACTTTGAATTTTTCATTTGAATCTTTCAATTTGATTCTCTTTTACTCTTTTACATTTTTGTTCCCTTCTTGTTTCTATCTCAGGATTCGTGGTGCATGACATGGAGCCAAAACTCTGAAGCCGTCACTCCAATCCAAGACATAGACCGACTTGAACGCGAACTCAGAAAACTCCGGAGACAACAACTCATGGTCGAATTACGAAATCAAGATAAAGGTGACCTTGATGATCACCATGCTGTTGCCAATGGTGCTGAGAGGCGACATATGCAAGATGAGGATGATAACCCCATCTATGGACCTGAAGAAGCACCCGTGAATCCTCTGGAGATTCACAACCAAGCTCCACAAGAAGTTACCCATGAAGGCGTGGGAGATAACCTCAATGCTCCTCACCAGCGTCCTGATGTTGTCCATGCACCTCAACATGTGAATGTGATGCTAGACAAGCTCCTTATGTGCACCCTCTGAGGTGTGCCAATCAGAATCGTACCATTGCCGACTTTGACATACCTAATCAGTATCCGCAAGACCAAGCTGCCATACGAGTTCCCAATCCACCAAGGCATGACTATGAGATTAAACCGCAAATCATTGGATTGGTGAAGCAAAACCAGTTCCATGAACTCACCACGGAACATCCTATGGATCACATTAATATTTTTAAAGAAATCTGCAGCACTACGAGAACCAACGGAGTGCCCGAAGACTCTTTGAAGTGTAAGCTTTTTCCCTTCTCTTTAGCCGACAAGGCTCATAGATGGTTGAAGTCTTTACCCCCTGGATTGATTACTACTTGGGAAGGATGCAAGTCAATCTTTCTCAATCACTTCTACACGAAGTCGAGATCCAACTCTCTTAGGAACAAACTTCAAAGTTTTCAACAAGGACCTTTCGAGGCATTCTATGAAGCATGGGAGCGCTTTAAAGACTATGAACGAGATTGTCCTCACCATTGCTTCAGTGGAGGTAATATTCTAAGTACATTCTATAGAGGATTACATCCAAAGTTTCAGTTGTCACTCGACACGGCCAGCAATGGAGATTTCACCACTAAGACTGTCTTAGAAGGAAGAGCTCTCATTGAGAACCTTGCTGCAAGTAGTAGCAACTCTTGCAATGACCTTGATAGAAACACACGTTCTAGTGACTCTGATTCTAAGCAGATCACCGAGCTTAAGAATATGATGAGCCAGCTTCTAAGGAATCAAAACCGTGCTATCAATGCTTGTGGTACGATTGATGATGGAAACAATGAAGGTTTCCATGAGTTTGATGATTTATTGGATCAAAAAGAAGATGTTAACTATGTTGGTACTCAAGGTTCATTCCCGAACCGCGGCTACAACAACTTCATCAACAACTTCCGGTATAATTCTAACCTATCTTATAGGAATCCTAATGTTGAGAACCCTCAAGATCAGACCTATCCACAGCAGCAGCCGAGACCATTTCAAAACCGGTTTCAGAACAACAACAATAACTTTGGTCGCAACTTTAAGCCACAACCTCCATTCAACACTAACAACAAGGTGCCCTTTCCAGCCGCACAGGCTCAAGCTCCAATACCACAAGGTGATAGACTTGAAACTATGATGCGGAAACTACTTGTTTCTCATCAAGCAACAAGAGATATCAATGTCAAGGTGGATAACATATATGGCGAGTTGAATGGTAAGTTTGAAGGCCTTTCTACATTTGTGAAGAAGCTGGAAACTCAGATTGTTCAAACCACAAATCAAGCCCCAAGACAAGTTGGTGTACTTCCGGGAAACCCGAAGAGAATCCAAAAGGTTATTGCAATGTAATCTCCACCATCCCAGCCTCTACAAGGCGTGTGAGTTAGCCATTGGTTCCGCTTTTTGATTCTCATGAAGACATAGTGCGTATGACACGTACCATGGAAGATGATGAGCAACAACACTATCCGATGAGGAGACTACCAAAAGTAGAAGACCCTGGATGCTTTGTTTGCTCTTGATCCATAACATGCATTGAATTCTCTAACTCTCTATGTGATTCCGGTGCTAATGTTAATGTTATGTCGAGAAATGTTGCTGAGAAAATTGGACTCAGAGACTTGTCTCCGTCCAATTTGAGTCTTGTGTTTGGCGACTCATCGCAGAAGATCCTTGATGGACTAGTTCGAGATTTGCAACTAGTTGTAGAAGTCTGCATAGTCCCTACAGATTTTCACATTCTTGAGATGGATGAGAAGAATGAGAGACCTTTGATTTTGGAGAAACCATTCCTTGCCACAGTTGGAGCCAACATGGATTACAACAGAAAGAGAACAACCTTCACCAATCTACAATGCCAACAAGTCTACTCACTCTGGCAATAGGCATCCAGCTCTTTGATATGTGGTTCGAACTATCTTGTACACTCTTTTGTGCAAGATGGAGCCGGGTAAGATGAGACAGTCTGAGCTTATATTGCTATGCTATGTCATTCAGGACTTGTTCACCTTGGTGCGATCTTTGCACATCACTTGGTTAGATTGAAGATCAGACCATTCACATGCAAGGGAGCTAAGTTTGAGACAGTTTGTAGTATGTTGACTCCTATCTTTCGTTTCTGTGGTATCAGTACTGAGGGAGTCAGGATGAAGTCTGACAGGTTGGTCATGAATGAAGCCTTTCTGACAAATGCCAAATGGATCAGGGCAAATTGGGTTTGGAGTTTTTGCAGTGAGGGAGTGGACTACTTGATCCAGCTCCACAGCAGCAGCTCATGCGGATCACAGGTGATGTAGCACACCTTCTTTTACAGCCTTAGGAGGACCTCTTTTGCCGTGCACCTTCTTCTCGTCGTTCCAGAGGAGCCTCTTCACAGTCTGTTCCTACTGCATCTGAGGATGATCCTATTCCAGACTCTGGCACACATCAGTATGGACTTTCTCCCACACCTCCTATTCCTATGGAGACTGCTGTTTTTCAGAGGTATGTGGTTGATAGTTTCCAGAGTGTCTGGAATGCGATGGCTTTCCTCTCCTGCTGTGGATGTGTCCGTCGCACTGATCCAGCTCCTACTCAGTCCTGACCTATTCTGACCCCTCTCCATCTCACTCCTAAGACCCTGCTAGTGAAGAGGACTAGTTTTTATTTTCTTCTTCTTTTTCCTTTATTATGAGACATTTTTATTCTTGCTTTTGCTTCTGTTTTTCTTTGGATATTGTTTGAACTTCTTATGATTATGCTATTCTATTGTTATTTGACTTGATTTGGAGCTCTTAATCATGATTTATTGTGAGAAAACAGATTGAATGACCAATAGAATGGTGTGAGACTTCATTGCACGATATTCACACTCATGTCGACCAAACACAACCTGTGTGTCGATCAACACGCACACCAGTATGAGGTTACGATTTTCAAAACTTAACAGTTTAATTTTTATACAATTTTTCTTATTTTTCTCACCTGACCTGAATCCGATACTAATGGAAAATTCAAATGGCCAGCCAGATAGCTTAAGATCCCCATATTTCCAATGTCCTAGATCCGAGCTAACCATTTAATTTTATTGATGGTATTGATGTCTGTTGGGTTTGATTTTTCGTATAAGCTCAACAATACTGGCCTGTTTGATTGGAATGTGGTACTCCTCTCCCTTGTCCCTAATTTTAGATTTATAACGGTGAGATGATTGTCATTAGAGTAAACGGTAGGAAGAAACTTCTGATGACCATTTGTTTATTCTAATGAAAAGATCACACAAGGTTTGTAAACGGTAGGAAGAAACTTCCGATGACCATTTGTTTATAATCTTTGAAGTTATAATTTTTTTCCTAAAATAATGAATAAGTAAATAATAAGTCTGGGGGAGTTGAAAGAGTACCAATAAAGTTAATAATTGATGGCTTGTTGTAGTGAAGTACGGTTACAAATCTATAAGATCCTTGACATTGGAACCATTGGTAGGGTAGAGTACAGCGATGAAGGTTGTTTGTTGGATTATGTTGAGTAAATGGTTGTGGTAATTAAGAATACTGCAAGTGCTAGCGATTAAGTACATAGTGGTCTGGATCATGTCAAGTAAGAATTTCTAGTGGCTTACTATAGTGAATGTGATTGTGGTGTTCTAATGAGGATATGCGTTTCGCGATTTTCAAACTTCTTCCTTGATTCAGTTTTCTGTTTGCTTGAGGGCAAGCAAAATCTAAGTATGGGGGAGTTGATATATCATGGATATTATGGTTTTTAGCCATGGTATATGCATTGGTTTTAGAGTCTTTTGTATTATAGATTGAGTCTTATTAGGTACAAACACGAGATGGATCTTGATGATCACTTTGGAGCTTTTGGAAGCTTGTAGCTGAGCAAAACAACTTGGAGACAAACATTTTTGTCCATGTCAATCGACAGGCCTTGCCCGTGTTGGTCGACACACACCTGACGTGAAGAATCCCTTAGAGTTTTATCAAGTTTCAAGAATTGCAACTTTTCTCCAGAAGTTTCTAATGTTTATAATTGAGGCCTAGTTCTTGTTTTAGTTAAACTTATGTATTAGCAGTCCCAGAGGCTAAGTTATAATATTCTAAGTTTTGATTGTAAGTTCTAAGCAAGTTTTTGTTGGAGAGAAGAATCAGAACTCAACCTTTGTAGAAAGAAGATTCTGAACTCCCTTTATTTTTGGTTTTTATTTTATGAGAATTATTCAGAGAATGATTTGTGTTATCTCTTCTATTTCTGAGTATTCACCTTGTTAGATCTAGGGATTTGCAAGGGTTTATAATAGTTTATTGAATTGGGCATAAACATGTTAGGTTATCTATAATGTTCTTCATCTAGATTTGTTAATCACACTAGACTTAAGAATGCTCACCTTAATTCTTGTACTGTAGGAATGTCGGTAGGCACGAGAGTGTTATTAATATTCTGACCCAATCTTAGATGAGCAAACAGTATTTTCACAGCAAGAGTTGGTTTAGGAATTTTTTAAACATATCATACTTGTTCATCATGCAGACTCTATTTATTTGTATTTCTCAAAGAGATTTGTTTGATTTTGTTTAGAGGATAGATGTCGTTGCAGCGAGAGTCGGATAGATCTCATATTAGTGTTATGAGTTTAAGAACCGAATAATCAATTGCATCCTAATTATTGAACTGCCCAGTTCACATTCCAGAGTATCCCTAATTGATCTTCCCTAGGTCTAGCTTAATCATCTGAATTTACATTCCATTAATATATTTACTTTATTTGCATTGCTTTGATGTAATTTCTTATTTATTGATCTAGCTAAACTTGAATCTGTGTTTCTATTGTGAGTTTTCAGAGTCCTTGTGGATTTGATCCCTAAGTGCTGCAACTGATCTCTTAATTTGACCAGAGTAGTTCTTGGGTTATATTTGACCCCTGTCATAAGGCTGCTTAGATCTTCGTTTTAGGGTTTCGAATAGATTTGACCTGATATAGGAGCACAGCGATAACTTTCATATGTTAGCTTGGCTTGAGGTGATTTTGGTTCTATGGAAATATGACTCTTGGGGCCTTCTGTTGATATCTTTTGTGTCACTTGGGTCAGTGTGCTTCATCAGGATAGTGCCTCGCAATAAGGCGGCTTAGATCTGTCTTCTAGGGTTTGAAACAGAATTTGTCGGTTTCAGTAAAACAATGATAAACTTTCGATATACAACTAGGAATAACGCGTGGTCAGCTTCTATAGAAAGATGATTTTTGGGGCATTTGAATGATAAGTTGTGTGTCCCTAGGTCGTTCTACGCCGTCGGCAAATTGTCTTGAATTGAAGCCGCTTGGATCTCTTGATTTTTAGGTGGAATTTGACCTTCGGGTTGGATGATACAATCTACTCTAACCAACTTTGAAAAAAAACTTTTAGTAAGAGTCCTCACAGGCGGCGCTAATTTTTGAACCATAGAAGTTCAATTAGGGTTTTTGCTGTTATAGCTGCACTTTTGGAAAGGTTGCCTACGTAACCTTGAAAAGGGATCAAGTCATTCCTAGTTCATGGGGATTTGTGTGTGTTTTGGTGTGTTTCAAGATTTTTAGATCACTTGTGATGATTTCTAGATGAGATTGTGAAGAGGAGAGAGCTCTTTATTTATCGCGATTTGGGGAGGTGTAGGGCTTCTTTTCCTTTTTGAATTAGGTTTGTTTCGCCCGAACTTTCCTTTTCCGAGTCGGTTTCCTTTTCTGAGCTGATTAAGTTTGTCTATGTCTTCATGGGCCAATTTGATTGGACTTTGGGAGAAGTCAGTCTTGACTTGGGTCGGGTCTAAGGTAGGATGCTAAACCTGGTACCAACAAGTACTAAAGTAAAGTAAAATGGCTGATTCAGAATTGGAGCATTGAACTGGTTAAACCTCGTAACCAATATGATTTATTGTTTACAATTAATTTATTATAAAAATGAAAATTTTGCATCTACTTGCAGTAAAAATGTATGGAGCAAAGTAATGTTGCAAGAAATAAGATATCCTATACGGTTAATACATAATTATTTTTATGAGAAGATACTTATTTGGCATGAGATCATGTTGGTTTCACATAATTCCCATACCTTTCTAGAATTAAACCTCATTATCGTTACCTTTATATCATTGGATACATCTTTATCTCTTTTATTTAGGCCCAAAATTCATAATAGAACAGGCCATATTGATTTAGTTTTTATTTTGGCCCAAACAAGATTCTTATAAAAGATGGTTGCCCTATGTGTTTATTTAGCGAGAGCTTCCTCACCTTCTCTCTCCCAGCGGCGCTCTTTCTCTACAAGGTGAATCAGCCATTTTACTTCGACTATCATCCATTTACGGTTTATTTCTCTCTTACATTTACCAAATAACTTTACTCTTTGGCTGTTTTGTAATGACTCTTCGTATAGACATTCTTTGTGGCATTTCTCTTCATATTTTATTAGAGATTTTTCTATGATATTTTGTTGTTATTGTAGGATGCATTTCATCTCACTACACATTTTTCACTCTATTTGCATCTAGTTTTCTTACAATATACTTTAAGTACGCACTGTTGCATTATTGAGATCTTATGCACCTCATATTGTGTGTGGAAACAACCACTAATTCCTTCAAAAACAAATCGTAATATATCTTCCAGTTTTATATTTTAGGATCCATTGTTTAGGTTCAATTAGTTTAATGTTAGCACCAAATGATAACCAATGTCACTTGAACATGGTGGAAATATTGTACTCTAATAGCAAAGATGAGTTTATTATTTCATCTCCAAACTTACTAGCTTTTAGTAATAGACATTGATTGAGGTCATTATCTAACCTAGATTACTCCCACCTCCATTGGTCATTGGAAGACTTGGAAAAACCTGTGACGATAGCATCTATTGCATATTTGAGTGGATCACTTGAATAAATCTAGCCTCAGTCTTGCAATACAAGAATATTCTCACCATAAATTTATCTTATCTGTTATGAACCAAAAACTAAGACTTAGATCTCGTAACCTGAGCCGTTGCTAAAGCTTGAAAGTAGAAGAGATTAAAGCAAAACTTCCTGTTGACTCAAGTTTCTTTAGAGAATTCGGTTAAGTGTTGGAAGTTAATTATTATTGACTTAGATCTCTTTCCAACCAACCTAAAACCATAACTAAAATTTTTTTTATCAAATCTTAACTTAATATTCAAAGCAAAACTAACAAAACCCATTATTGATTAGAAAACCATTGAACCAAATAAAACCAAAGCACTTAAACTCTTTTCACGGATCATTATCATTTACCATCCCAAAGAATTCTTTTGTCCATGTTGTTGGACGAGAGAGCTAGCAATGCTGATCTGACGACACTGGTTCTTACATATCGTATATTGATGACATTTCTATATATGATTTTTTGTTTGACATTGGATTTCGTGTAGTGATGCCTCCTTTAATTATTGAAATGGCAACCTTCTTGAACATTCACCCAAACAAATTATCTTGATGTGCTTGTGGGATATTGACTAATATTCAAGTATTTGCAGATATGTTATGCAATAATGTTGGGATAAAATATGTCATGTATACTTACTACATTAGATCACTTTCATTGGATGTATCTCATCTAATTTATGATATCAAGGGTTAGGAAAAAGAATGACAAAATAAAATTTACTTTTAATGAATGTTGGTTTTACTCTTGGATACCTTATCACTTGGTTCAAAAGAGTTGTGGGTAGATGGTTTTATCATCATGTGCTCTCTTAATCTCTCTTAAACTATTCACATTTTTTACTGTTTATAATGCAGGTATCTCCTTTCAACAAACTAACGAAGGAAAACCAATATTTACCCAAGAGAGGAAAGTTACTACTTGTTAATGGCAGCTAGTAAGGGGAAAGCGAAGATAGCATACACATCTTCAAGTTTACCTGAGGTAACTCCCACATCTGTTGATATTCCACATCATAAGGCTGCTAGTACCAGCATCATGGTGGCGCTATAAGCATTTTCTTTATCTAATATTTGTCTTTAACTCTAGGTCTGATCTTTAACAATATATTTTATAGGGCATCTCTACCAGTAAGACAAAGCGCAAAAGTGAGTTTGCTAACATACAAAGACAGGAGCTCAATGGGAAAAAGGCAAAGGCAGCCGATATTAACTCCAATGTTGCTTCCGAAGATGAACAAATTGCCTCCCTAAAGAAGCAAATCTATGATCTTGAGACGGTGAACTCTGACCTTCGTGTTGGAACAAGTTACATCACTTGAGCTGGAAAACACTTTACTGAGAGTTTTACTTTTTCTTTATTCACTAGCAAAGTAACTACTTTCAGATTTATCATTTACAACTTATTTTGTAGACTATGTCCATCATAGACTGCATGGTTACTTGGGGAAACCATATGATGTCTTTCACTAGTTATGACTATCCATTGTCATTAGTTATGACTATCCATTGTCAAACCATGTGCAGTGAGTTCTTACACATATTCAGGATATTTGTTTTGGTAATTACTCATAGTGCTCTTTCACCAACGTATGTTCTATCAGATTTTGGTATGTTTTGTTCATCACAACAATGAAAGAAAAGTATTTGTTATTTTTTTCCTACAAACAAAACAAATCACAAAGTAAATAAAACTTGCAAATTTTTTTAAGGAACATAAAGGATTGTCAAAAGAAGAAACAATAAAACGCAAGCATATTCTTTGACAATTTTTCTATAGAAGAAAAAGTTTTTTCGGTTTTTTCTTCGGTTTTTTGAAATTCTTCAATACTCTGAAATTACTCTCCATATTTAGAAAGAACCCACAAATATTTTATGCCATTAGACTTTGCAAGGATTACAATTCCACTGAGGTGAGAGGCAGCAAATTTCTCAAAGTTAGTTTGTACAAAACTTTACAGTGGACGCATCCCACTCAAACCTTGTCAACAATACATACAATATAAAAGTTATAGATAATTTTCAAACATTATTATATATTATAACAATCAACCACGCCTTAAATTTTGAAAACTATGGTTCTCTGTAAAAAGAGGGCACTCTTTTCCATCTGTAACATGATCTTTAAAACAACATTTATGATCTTCCCAACACAAGCTGACAGTTCAATGTTATTTTTAAACATGTTGCTTATAAAATTAAATCATTTCTATAGACGACAAAAAACATATTAAATCATTTCTATTTTTTATTTGTTATACTATATAATAGAAAAGAAATAAATCTGTTTAGTTTTTTTCCTTTGAGATGAATGGAGAACTTGAATACCATACAGACACATCCACCATTGGTTTAGAGTTTTTCTTCTTTACATGTGCAATTTCTTCTTTATCCCCTATTGGTTTAGAGTTAGCAAAGCAGCAGCATTACACTGGGAAACTTGTCAGCTCCCATATGAGAGTGACTCTCGGAGAGTCACCAGTAATCTACAAAACCAAAAAAGACACTAACAAGTTAATCTCAAAATAAATTTCTGAGTTTCATGAAGATATAGAATTTAAAATCTATAAACAAAACTATAACATCAAATTATATTAAAAAAAAAACTATTACGATCATGAGCCTTAATCATTATCAAATTATAAAAACAAAACTATTACGATCATGAGCCTTAATCATTACTTAGAGACAGAAGGCAAGTTAAAACAACAAAATTTTCTCTTATTTAAATTCTATTGAAAAAAGATTCATTCATTCACTCCAAATCTATATATAAGCAGTTATAAGATACTAGCAAAGTCAAACAGTCAAATTTCAGATTTATGAATTCAAACCCTACATTTTCTATTACCATATCCGATGCCAAAGTATAAAGTAACAATTAAAGAGAGGTATACCATATCCAACGGGAAATTTAAGCAGTCTCTTAGATCAAAAGTAAATAAAAACTTAATCAAAAATGAGGAAATTTTAAGAACTGATCCCTAGAGCAGGAACAGTGGGAGATTTTCACTGAGGTTCTCATTAATAAAACAGAATAAAATAATAAAAAGTAAGAGAGAGGGAAAATAATAGGTTCTCAAATAAGAACCCCTGAGAACCTCCCTTCTTTTTGCAATTTGATTTTCTTTCTCAATCAAATTTTAGGGAAAACGAAAAGCCCTAATCTTTGGCATGTTCTCCTCTCTAATTTTGAAATTTTTGGGATTTGTTGTTTGCCGAGATTGCAAAATCAAATATCACATTTCGATTCAAAGTCTTAATTTATTGTGAATTCAGGAATTGAGATTGTTAATCACCATGGCTAAAAGCTCTTTCAAGTTGGAAAACCCACTGGTAAGTCTTGATTCTTCATCAAATAAGAATTTCTGGGTTTTGTATTTTGCTGTGGATGCTAAAGAGAAAATTAGAGAGAATGGGGTTTCTGATGATCATTGAAGAGAGTGCCAACTGCGGCATTGAATGAGAGCTTGGTGGTTAACTTGTGTAGTACGAATGAGTTGGCTTATGTTAACCAAACCGATGTCAAGTGAACATTGAACAATTGGATTGCACCTGTCGCTCCTGATGACTTTGATTCATCTCCTACCAGAGTTTGAGGTATTGTATATGATCTTATATTATTGATTTGTTTTTATTTTTCTTGGTGTTGACATGTTGAAGAACTGATTGATAATGCTATGACTACTTGAAATTGAGAAGTCTTATCAATCGTGAAGCAATAGAGTTAATGTTCTCTAGCCCTATGCATATTCATAATCCATGTGAATCACCAAACTGATAAGTATGTTGTGTGAGTTCTGGTTTCTATAATTCCATTGGAAAAGTAAAAGCAATTTTCTTGAGGCTTGTTGTTGTATTCTTCCTAGTCCATGAAACAATGTAACGAGGTATGCAAATTAATCATTTAGCATTCAAAATTGCAGGTTTTCAGCTAAGTAAAGGTAATTAGCCAAAGAGTCTCAGAATCTTCTATATGAAATCAAATCAAGGATCTGGATATTACTGAGTTTGGCCTCAGCTGGAGTCTCTGCTGATGAAATTACCGGCTTCAACTTTTTTGTAGTTCTCTGTTATAAGTTCCCAAATTGTTTGTTTGACCAGGCACTTTGTAACTTTCGTGAATTCGACTTTGCTATATTCATCTTTTTATAACGATAAGTTTGTTCTTTCATCTCTTCCTGTGAACAGAGATTTTGGGTAATCTGATTATTTAAAGCCATGTATTTTGAGTTTGATTATTTCTGTTTGAAGATAAGATCAGGAGTGGAGCAATATCTTGAAGTTTGTACTATTTGTCACCAACGTCTATAATCAAGTTATCATTTTAATTTTTTTTTTGTTAAGAACCCCAAGTTCTTAACTTTGGAAGAGCCCAAGTTAAGAACTCCTGATGAGGCTCTACCATTGGAAGAGCCAAAATTTAAGAACTCCTAATGAGGTTCTTAACTTTTAATTTTGAAAATTTTATATTAAAACAAATGGTAAGAACCCATGAGGGGTTCTTACCATTGGAGATGCTCCTATAAACTAATGATTTGACGGATCAAGAATCTCTCAAAGACTCAAACACAAAGATTTTGACAATCAGTTTTTGTAATTTGGTTAGCTTTATGATGAGGAGAGAAGAAACATTATATTTCAGAGTGTAAATAATGTGTCCACCAGTCTGTACATGAGAGTTGGATGGAATTATCAGTGGCCAGCTTCAATGTCCAATATTGCTACATTCTTGATGCTGTCATAGCCAGTGCTACTAGTTTCGCCTTGTGCTGTTAAGATTTCAACACTGAGTAAGTACTCAATATCCTTTGGCTCAAGATACTCATTTTACCACTGATGTTTTTTTTAAGGCTCTCAACGCCTCAAGTTCTGCAGCTACTTCTTTCATCCTTGGCCTTTCCTCTCCCCTAAGTCTTGTACACTCAAGAGCAATTCTTGTAGTTTATTTTATCTCCCTCTGATAATGCTTGTTCATCACTTGCCCATCAATAACCTCATGCAACCTATTCTCGTTCATGGTAGTAGCAAAGTAACTCACCATATGTTTCGACTGTTGTGGCTGTTCAAAGCACAATGCCTTTCGACCTGAGAGCAGCTCTATGAGGACTACCCCCAAGCTATAAATATCGCTCTTTTCGTTTAGCAATCATGTGTTGTAGTTATCAGGGTCTAAGTAACCTAGAGTGCCTTGCACCAACGTTGCAAGCTACTCTTTATCCATTGGTATCAACCTTGAAGCACCAAAGTCAGCTACTTTTGAATTCAAGTTTTCATCAAGGAGAATATTAGCAGTCTAGACATCGTAGTGGATGATTGGAATAAAAGCTGAGAAGTGAATATATGCTAGAGTTCCAGTGATTTCTACTGCTGTCCTCAGACAGTGTTCCCATGTAAGAGAATAATCACACATGGAACCATGTAAGTGATCGAAACGGATGCCACTGGTAATGAACTCATAGACCAAAAAAGGAACTTCAGTCTCTAGACAGCAGCCCAAAATCTTGACCACGTTTCTGTGGTTGATTTGTGAAAGCACGAGCACTTCATTAATGAATTGCTGAACTTGGCTATTGTCTCCAATCCGAGCTTTCTTTATAGCAACTATGGAGTTATCCAGAAATATTCCTTTGTAAACATGGATAGGTAGATCATCACATGGGTTGTTCTATTCCGTCAGGCAATCACCTTGAAAGATTGCCACTTGAATATATCTTCTAGGGTTTTGGACAGAGGCATCTGATGCAGAAACACATAGATAACATTCTTGATATATCTCAGGACCAAATTCTGCTCTCATCATAACAATTATTAGCTTCTTTCATGCGTTCCTTGGTAAATATTTTGACATCAATATTTGATGGCCCTGCTCCTGAGAGTAGTTGTATCAACATACCACCAAGAAACCATGGTAGTTCCTGATCACATCACAGACACAAATATCTTGTGATTTGACGTGTTTGGAGCTCTTAATCAAGATCTAATGTCAGAAAACGAGTTGAATGGTGTAGAACTTCGGAAAACACATATTCTTGCTCGTGTCGACCGACACACAAGATGTGTGTTGGTCGACACACACACCATCACAGGTCACATTTTCAAAACATAACAGTTCAAGTTTTATTTAATATTTTTCCTTTTTAGTCCCAATTTTTATATTTTGTTTTTCAAAATCTTTGTTTTATTGAGTCAAAACCTATCCAGAAACAATGATGTTACCGAGAAATCAACCACAGTTTACAGTAAGCTCTCATGTGACCATTTGATTATATCTTGACCTGAATCCGAGACTAATGGAAAACTCAATGGCCAGTCAGATTGCTTAAGATCCCCATGTTTCCAATGTCCTAGATCTAGGCTAAGTATTCTATTTTATTGATGGAACTGATGTATGTTGGGTTTGATTTTTCGTATAAGCTTCACACTCTGGCCTGTTTGATTTAAATGTGGTACTCCTCTCCATTGTCCCTAAATTCTGAATTTATAACAGTGAGATGATTGTCATTAGGATAAATGGTAGGAAGAAACTTCTGATGACCATTTGTTTATTCTAATGAAAAGATCACAAAGGAATTATAAACGGTAGGAAGAAACTTCCGATGACCATTTGTTTATAATCTCTGAAGTTATGGATTTAATCCTTATAAGAAAAAGAGTAATAATAAATAATAAGTCTAGGGGAGTTTAATGAGTACCTATAAAGTTGATAATGGCTGGTTTGTTATAGTGAAATACCGTTATAAATCTAGAAGATCCTTGACATTGAAACTGTTGGTAAGATAGAAAAACAGCGATGAAGGTTGTTTGGTGGATTATGTTGAGTAAACTGTGGCGGAAATTAGGAATGTTGCGAGTGCCTGCGATGAAGTACATGCTGGTCTGGATCTTCTTAAGTAAGGATTTTTAGTGGTTCACTATAGTGAATGTGATTGTCGTGTTCTTATGAAGTTATGAGTTTCGCGATTACAAACTTCATCCTTGATTCAATTTTCTGTTTGCTTGAGGACAAGCAAAAGCTAAGTCTGGGGGACTTGATATATCATGTATATATGGTTTTATGACATGATATATGTATTGGTTTTGGAGTCTTTTTTATATATATTGAGTCTTATTAGGTACAAACACGGATTGGACCTTGATGAGCACTTTGGAGCTTTTGGAGGCTTGTAGCTGAACAAAAAAACAAGGAGACGAATATTTCTGTCCATGTCAACCGACAGGCCACTCCTGTGTCGGTCGACACAACCGCGACGTGAATGACGCCTTCAAGTTTTATCAAGTTTCAAGAATTGCAACTTTGCCCCAGAAGTTTCTAAAGTTTATACTTCATACATAATCGTGTTTTTAGGTTAAACTATGTTTTAAAAGTTCCAGAGACTAAGTTTTGTATTATCTAAGTTTTCAAGTTTCATTGTAAGTTTGAAGGAGCTTTGTTGGAGAGAAGATTCAAATCTCAAACATTGTAGAGAGAAGAATTCTGAACTCCCTTTGTTTTCTATTTCCTATTTTAATGAGTATTATACAGAAAATGATTTGTGTTTTCTCTTCTATGTCTGAGTAGTCACCTTGTTAGATCTAGGGTTTCAAAACATTTATGATGGTTTTTTGAATTTACATGTTAGGTTATCTATAATGTTCTTCATCTAGATTTGATTATTACATTAGTCTTAAGACTGATCACCTTAATCCTGGTATCATAGGAATGTTGGTAGGCGCAAGAGTGCTATTGGTATCCTGACCCAATCTTAGATGAGCAAACAGCCTTTTCGCAGCAAGAGTTGCTTTAGGAATTTTGTAAACATATCGTACCCGCTAATCATAGAGACTCTATTTATTGGTATTTCGCAAAGAGAATTGGTTTGCTTTCTGTTTAGAGGATAGATGTCGTCGCAGTGAGAGTTGGATGAGATATCATATTATTGTTACGAGTTTAAGAACCAAACAAACAATTTAGACCTGATTATAGAACTGCCCAGTTCACATTCCTGATTATTCCCGATGATTGTCCCTAGGTCTAGTGCTTTTAATCACTTGAATTCAATCGCGTTCATCTTGTTTACTTTTATTGCATTGCTTTACTTACATTATATTTATTGATCTAGCTTAACTCGAACCTGTGCTTCTATTGTGTGAGTTTTCAGAGTCCTTATGGATTCGATCCCTAAGTACTGCAATTGATCTCTTAATTTGAGAGAGTAGTTCTATGGTTACTTTTGACCCCTGTCAATGTTCCTCAAATCCTCTTACTTAGCATCATCATAGAATTTATCGAGAAAAGCGGTATTGGTATCCTTCCATGTTGTCAAAGAGCCCAGCTTCAATTGTTTCAACCAGTGAGCTGCTTCTCCAGCAAGTGAGTATGGGAAGAGCTTTCAAAACAGATAGTCCTCGGACACTCCATTGGCTTTAATGTTAGAAGCCAAATCTTCAAACTTCTAGATGTGGTCTATTGGATGTTCATGGGAAAGAGCATGGAATGAATGTTGCCCCACAAGAGTAAAGTATTGGGGGTTTCAACTTTAAGTCATTCCTCTGGAAAGGAGGAGGACGGATAACAGACCTATTAGTGTAGAACTGATTAGGCATATTGTACTCAGCAAGTGTTCTCTCCTGAACCTCATTCTCGTTGTTATCATCCTGCGGACCATCATTTTTTTTGTTGTGTCGACAAACACTATCAGCAGCATGTCGGTCGACGTGGTCGACGATTTCGACTATGGGGTTTCCCTTCAGCATCAAGCTTCTGACCCTGCTTGTTGCATAAGGTATCCTCTAAATCATCATAGACCTCTGCGTTATCTCTCACAAGGACAATAGGATTTACCATCTCTGATGTCCTTGATGCCTTGCGTTTAGCTCTCTCTAAGTTTCTGATCTCTTGAGTAGCAAGTAGTCTTTGATCCTTTTTGCTCCAAGTGTCGTACTTATGCATGCACCTGAAACATACAAGAGAAAGCAAAAGATAGAGATGTGAGTAACAAAGTAAAATAAAAGTTTAGACTAAATTCTAATTGAAATCTAATGTTGAATAAGAGTCTCCGGCAACGGCGCTAAAATTTAATATGCTCAAATTTACCCTTTAAGCTACTCTCTCAAATTAAGAGATCAATATAGTACTTAGGGGTCGAAATCCACAACGACTTTGAAATTCACACAGTAGATATAATATATTCGAATTAAGCTAAACAATAAAAGTAATAAAAATAAAACAATGCAAAAGTAAATAGCTAATATGATTTGGTGTAAATAGCTGAGAGTCGTTGTATCAACATGCCACCACCATTTTGCTGGAAGAATTTCTCTCAGAGCCCCCTGTTCTTTCGGCACCTAAGCCTCTATTTTATAAAAAATCCACCAAGCAGGATTACCAAGAAGCCGATGGTAGTTCCTGATCACATCACATACACACATAAATGATCAGAGTAAGTTGATATTAGAAACCATAAATCCAGAAGCAGCGAGGGAAGCTTACCAAGAAGAATCATAGTCCATCTGATGGCTTTATGCTTGCACCCCATAGTGGTGGTATCTAAGTGGTAACCAGATTGGCATTTACAATCAAAGCCTCCAACCTTGTTTCTACATGTGTCCGGATCCGAACAGTTATGGTTATGGATAGGATTATTAGTAGCACAGTAATTGATATCTGGCCCAAGGGGAAAGAGTGAAAGATGCAACAAGAAATGTATGAGGAAAACAATAGATACTCAAAACAAGAAAGAAAAAAAAAGAGAAAGAAACTAATATGAAGTACATTGGCAACCAGCTGAAAGGTATGGATTCCCATCATAACCTTCTAAACATTTGCAGATATACCCGTTTCTAGTAGTAGAATTGGAACATTCACTGTTCCCACCACATATGTTTCTACCTACCACTTGATCGCATGTCTGGTTTCCAATAGACCAATCTAGTACTGCAGGGAACTCGTGACGTGCCGCAGATTCTGTAGATATTTTGAAGAACTAAAGTTAAGCTTACCATCTGCAACGAGAAAAGCGTAGGAGCAAGGATTAAACTGATCCACAGAAGACTGGTCCCATATGCGAAGAATAGCTTCGAATGCATAGTTATCCATTGGGAAAGGAACGTCTGGTCTGCAGAAACCTGCACCATTACTTTTTTCATTCGCCTCCGGTAGAGAATCACATGCTGATATGCATCCAGTTGAGTATGCTTCCGTTCCAAAAGCTCTCTGAACTGCGAAAGCATTACAGCCTACAACAGTGTAAAATCACCATTTTCGGAAATAGTTTCATTTCCTTGCTCGTCGTAGCAAGTAGAGGATCGATGAAGCAGAACTTGTAGCTCACTGCTGTGATAAAAGTTATTCACTTCAGTGTCGCCTAAGACATGTGGCCTATCTTCCATACATGTGATATTGAAGCTTTCATCTCCGGGATAGTAACAACCTGAAGAAATGCTAAAAGGGTACTATATTGCAATGTCACCACATCTAGTTTGGCAAGGTTGCTCCATCACCAGCTGTGTATAAGCAAGGTATAAGAAAATAGCCACCATGATCATACCCTCTTGCACCTTCATCGAGCCAACAGCTCAATTAACCCTTTCTCTCTTCTCTTTTTCTCTTTACCTTTATTTATTTTCATCTACCTATTTTTAAAAACCCTAAATGATAATACTATTTTAACCTTTACTTAAAAAATACAAAATTTAAATAAAATAAAAATAAAAATCTCTCAACCAATAGAAATCAAATATTCAAAACTCAATTTTCTTCTCTCTATTCCATCGATTTTAATCATTCAAAAGAGAGCTTGAAGCTCCAAAATTGAAAGTCTTTGTGAATAAACAAGATAGTAAACCCAAGCTATAAGATGCAATTTAGCATATTTAGGATGAGTGTTTTCAATTAAGATTTCAATAGATTTGAGAATTTAGAGTTTATTGAACATTGGGTTAGATACCTTGTGTTGTGAGTATATTAGGACATTGGATTGGTCATTAATGGATTTAATTGGTTGATTTACAATGAATCATAGTAGATTAGTAGCTTTGCCCCGAACAAACCCATGTTCGTGATATAGTACAACTGGTGCAAATTGGTATTACTATCACAGATGATACAAATTGGTGAAAACTGGTATTACTATTGCAAGTGCTACAAATTGGTATAACTAAACAGTAGTAATGTTATTTTTATTATTTTCTAGGGATAATGAACAATGTTGGTTGCACTATCGTACATGATAGTCAATGTTATTTCATGTATGTATTTGTATCACATTTGTGTAACCAATTTTATTGGTACAATGACATATTATTGGATTTAGGAAAGTACAACTAAACTCAATTCCATTGACTAAATACACACAACAAATTATACAGAACAAAATCTAAATAAATTAAAACATTATTTTTCCTTATCAGATAGTTTATAGTAATAAAACTAACATTAATTAGTAACACTAAAAAATATATTTCATAGTAGTTGAATCATCATCATCTTCATTTCACATCATATACCTTATATTTTATGATCATTTTGCAAAATATGATGCCAAATAAACAAAAAATGTGTTTTAAACCATAGCATTACTTTAAACTATTATAAATGTACTTTGAACACTAAAATTCATAAGTACTATTGATTAAAACTAATATAAATTAACTTTATATATGATATAACTAACTAAAATAGAAAACTTATAAAAGTACAATTATATGTAATGGTGTACAACTTGAAAAATTGGTACAACTGTTTGATAATATTTTTAATTTTTAAAATTGAAATGACGGTGCCACACATGCATTTTTATTAAAAATGTGGACCCTTTTTTTTTTAAGTTGTCTTTTTCTCTTTTTCAATTGTTTTTATGTTTTATTTTTCATCCACATGGTTTTATTCTTTTTTCTCAAAAAAGGTTTTCTTTTTTTGTTTCTCTCACTATACCAACTCAAAGAAGACAACAAATTAACCAGATTTAGGTTTTTAAATTGAGTTTAAATTGCATAAAAATGAATTTTAATTACACTTTTCTTATCAATCTAGTTTAAATTTTGGATGTTTGCTTTCAACTAAGATTTTAATATATTTGAAAGTCTGTTTTTTGTATGCATATTAGGTATGAAACCTTGTATTGGATTGGTGACGGATGGATTGTATCTTCTCATCATATTTTTACTCATGTATCCTTCTCTTATCATAAATTTTCTTCTTCTTATCAATATTCTTATTTATTAACTTTATTAAATTTTATTTTTATCATTTTTCTTTTCTTTATCTGGTTTAGAGTCCATGTCCGTGGCTCTTTTACACTACTTCTAATATTCCATTCCAAATACATTTTCAAAAGTTATATTTCTTTAGTTTTATCTTGGTATCATGCAATCTAAAAAAAAGGCAAGTTGTACCAGGTAATACTAAATTATACTTTTCTGATTTATACTTATTAATTAATTTTAAGGTATGGTTTGTGGGTCGACTCGACTTCTACGGATAGACGGACAAATGGCTGGTTGGTCTGTAATTCTTTTAAAATGGTAAGAATTGAAAGATAATTATCTTAATTTTTGATTAAATTAAATTAACAAATACAAGTAAACAAAATGGGGGCAATTGAGAAAAATGTTTCATGGTTAAGGATAATTATGCCAATAAATCACCTTCATCTTCTTCCTCTTTATTTATGTTTATTTTCTTCTTTTTTTCGCTCCAAATTTTTCCTTTCATTTTTTTCTTATCTCTCTAAGGCTTCTTATATCTAGTAAACAAACCCAAATTTTGAAGTACATAACCAAGACCAAGTCAATGTGATACATCAAGGTCGTTCAAATATGCTCCACATTGCCACATATATATATATATATATATATCAATGACAGTTTTTTATTTGATTTAACAATAACACTTGTCGTAGTATTCAAAGTCTACGACTGTTGCTAGTTGCAGGAACCTTCAAATGTGACCAAAATGGTAAAGATTCAGATCATATGCTTAAGATATTAATAATTATTTAATGTAATACAATTTGAGTATAAAAAAGAGTAGTGGACATTGGTCAAACCATTTGAACTCTTTTCTTTTCTTGAAATCACCAGGAAATGTTAAATATCCTTCTTTAAAAATTTGCACGTCAAACTATTTTATTTGTCAAATAAAGCTCCTGATCACAATTCACAACGTGCTTTGTTTTCTCTGGAGGCTAATTATAAAAAATAAGAAAAAGAAATCCTAGAAAAATATATATTCTTATGCTATTATTGGCTTAATTCGAGTGTCCATTTGACGGTAGTGACGTGACTCGACCAGCTGATATCTAAAACCACCATACAATTCTTGAATGCCATGTCTGATAGGTTTTACAGAGCATCAATGTCCATTATGCCACAAAATGGAGTTGGCGAATCCAATATGCCAGCCCTTAATTTTTTAATTTGTGAAACAATTATTTTAAAATCAAAAATAAGGTTAATGTCCAAAAACCAGAGTAAAAACCTTTAGTTACTAAATAAACTAGTAAGATCCGATCCAAGCCCAACCGAAGCAACCATTCACAAAAAAACCAACCCAAACAACTTTTAATTTTGAAATTGAAATCAAAATAGTTAAAACCTAATTTTTTCCGTCGTTCTCATCCTCTTGTATCGCCGTCGTCTGAAGCTCGCCGTCAAAATCGATTATCCGTCATGGATCGTGTTTCTCAGGAGAACTATGTAATAGAAGGTTCGAGAGGAGAGGAAATAAGAGATGTGAATCTCGTAGGAGCAGATGCGAATCTCGTAGGAGCAGATGTGAGTCTCGTAGGAGCAGATGCGAATCTCGTAGAAGCAGATGCGAATCTCGTAAGAGCAGATGCGAATCTCGTAAGAACAGATGCAACTCCCGTAGGCATAGAAGGTGCCGTAGATGAAGAGGTTGATGAACATGAAGAAAATGTTAGAATTAGCAGAGCGCTAATGTGCTTTTGGTAAAATATAAATAATTGGAAGAATTAAATTAGTTTGTGTGTTTATATTTGCAGGATAGAGATGATGATGAAGAAAAATGTGATGGGGAGGAATCAAATGTTGATACTCAGGTATACAACTAGGAGACAAGTAGGACAACTGAGAATAACTGTAACAACTAAATCAGTTTTTGTCTTTCTATTTGCAGGATAGAGATGATGATGATGATGATAATGATGAAGGAAAAGTAGATGGGGAGGAAGGCAACGTTGATGTTCAGGTATAAACACTATAGTTAGAGAATGGTGGTTGTGAAAAAACTAAGACAACTGGGACAAGTATGACAACTGATAATAACTGTAACAACTAAATCTCTTTATGTCTTTCTACTTGCAGGTTAGAGATGATGATGATGAAGAAAACATTTATGGTGAGGAAGGCAACGTTGCTGCTCAGGTATAAACACTAGAGTTAGAGAATGGTGGTTGTGAAACAACTAGGACAATTGAGAATAACTGTAACAACTAAATCTCTTTATGTCTTTCTATTTGCAGGTTAAAGATGATGCTAATGATGATGCTAATGATGATGAAGAAATGACTGATGATGATAATGATGAAGAAGAAATGCCAATGCAGCCAGAGATGATGTTCTTTGGTCCAACTGAATACAGCAAGTTTTGTAAGATAAACACTAGGTGTATTGTGACCCAGACAGTAGAATACATAGAGAAATTTCCAGAAGAATTGAAATGGTTCACAAACCATTCTCAGTTTAGGCATATATTCCACATGCCTAGGGAGGCAAACCACATGAGTCAAGGCATGTGGATGCTTCTGCTCCGCACAGCTTCTACAGAAATGGAAAGGGAGTGTTGGTTTGCGGTGAATGGTGTACCTATTAGGTATTCTTTGAAGGAGCATGCAC
Organism: Cardamine flexuosa; assembly: GCA_963555745.1. Lineage (NCBI taxonomy): Eukaryota > Viridiplantae > Streptophyta > Magnoliopsida > Brassicales > Brassicaceae > Cardamine > Cardamine flexuosa. Next base: position 19,086,848 of record OY743216.1, on the reverse strand, counting down.
TTTTGACAGGATTAGACTGACATGATTACCCGACGAACTAAAAAGAGAAATTAGGGAATTTGAAGTTTGTAGAAAGGGTGTTTAAAAGGAAATCAGGAATTAAAATCAAAGATGTGGCAAAGAAGCGGGAAAAAATGAAGAATAAAAGCAGTTTAGATAGGAAGACGTTGATCGTCTTGTATTTCTTGTGCACGGTTGTGAAAGCAGACTCTAAGGGTGATGGAAACATAGATTCATTCGTTCTTAAAGTTGTGGATGATTTGCATGATTGTGAGGACATTTCTGTGGGGGCGTTATACATTTGATGTGTGTTTGAAATCGATCTGTACTGTGATGAAGAACTTGAAAGGATGTGTGAAAGCAAATGCCTAGACTAGCTTCTCTGGATTCATTACTCCTTTAGAGGTTAGTCTTTATGATTATTTGATGATTTAAAGATATAAATTTATAGTATGATTGTAACACTTATTTAGTGTAACTCTATTCCTCTATTTGTAGATTTTGGCATTTGAGTCTATTCCCCAGCTTGGGCGCACATTTCGAGAAGATGTACCCACACTTAAGAACTGTCCAAAGATGTGCAAGGAAAAGTTTAGTGAAAGTTGCTTGAAAGGTTTTTCGTTGGATGAGATAAATGTTGCGCTTGGAAGGGTTAAGGTTAGATTGTTATTGTATTTCCTTGGTGAAATCATGTATTTGTTATGAGGATGTCTGATTCTAAGTTCAATTATTTGACAGGATATTTTTAGCATCTTAGAGCCTGAGACACATGAGAAAACTATGTTGAGTCACATCGTAAAAGATGGTGTAGATTCAGGGATAGGATTTATTGATCCGATTGTTGATAGCTGGAGAGATCGTCTAATTGTGAAGAGGAAGAAGATATGATGGAAAGATTTGTATAAAAAAGACGTTGATTCTCGACATGTTGGTGTGAATATCTCTGAGAATGTCCCTGTGAATGTTGAAGACGTCCATGAAGCTGTAAATGAGCCATCTATTCTACAAAAAATCTTAGAGAAGCTTGATCTCATGAATAAGAAAATCGAAGAGAAGGATCAGAAAATCGCAGAGATGGAAAAAAGGATCTGTCTTAGAGAATGATGAGAAGATCTCAGAGATGGATATGCAAGGAAGCGAGAACTCCATTAAAGTCTCCAATCCGATTGGTGTGTATAGAGGAAATATGTGAGTATTCATGTTACTTTAGATGGTGTTATTGATATCTCTGTTGAAATTACTTGCATAATGTTAATGTTTTTTCTTTCAAGATGCCTCGGATGAATATGGTGAGAAAGAATATGATGGGAATGAGGTTGCTTTTGAGGATGAGGATGAGGATGTTGAGAAGCAAGATGTTGAGAAGCAAGATGGTGAGAAGCAAGATATTGACGATGATGCCCAGGATGAAGCTGCAGACAAGCAAGATGCTGAGAAGCAAGATGTTGACAACGATGCTGAGGATGCTGAGAAGCAAGATGTTGACAACGATGCTGAGGATGAAGCTGCTGAGAAGGTAAATGTTGAGAACGAAGCTGAGGATGAAGGTGAGGATGAAACTGCTGAAAAGGAAGATAAGAAGAAGGAGCATAAGAAGAAAGATCATAAGAAGAAGAAGGAAGAGAAGAATGAGCAGAAGAAGGAGCAGCAGAATAAGGTGCGGAAGAATAAGGTGCAGAAGAAGGAGCAGAAGAAGAAGAAAGAGTAGAAGAAAAAGATAATGAAACTGCAATTGTGCTACGCACTGGGACCAAGCGAGCTAGGAAACCATCCCCACTCATAATGACACTGTATGATGCAGGTCAGAAGCGTCAGAAAACTACGAAGTAATTTGTTTGAATGGGTTGTTTGTATCGGTTTGTTTGAATCGTTAGAACTAAGTTGTATAACTAGGCTATTTTGGTACAACTAGGTTATTTTGGTACAATGAACAACAAATGTTATGTAAAACTGAGTTTTCCGATACAACTAATTTGTATTACTAGGTTGTTTCGGTACAACTGTTTTGGTACAACTGGGTTGTTTAGGTACAACTGGGTTGTTTGGGTACAACTGGGTTGTTTTGGTACAACTGGGTTGTTTTGGTACAACTGGGTTGTTTCGATACAACTGGGTTGTTTCGGTACAACTATATCTAATTAATGAAAGTGAAATTAATCCATAACATAAGTAGATTCGAAAACCCATAAATAAATTAAAATCCATAACATAATAGGATGTTTAGGCGCATATACTGATTTTAATCATTACAATCCATAACATAATTACTACTTAGCAAGTATTTGTTTTAGCCTATCCATCTCTTCTCCTTTCTACACTAGGCTCTTCTTAGGGTCATCAATCTCAACCCGTATTTGCCGCATAGACTCACGAATTGACTCCAAAGCAGGGCTACCGCAAAATTGGTAGGCATTCAGAATCGATTGGCGCTGCTCATCAACTCGATGGTGTATTTTAGTAAGCTCCTCCTCTATTGCATCATCCCACCATTTAAATAGGTGGTGACGACTATCCTAAGCATAAATTCCCCGGCCATATAATTATAGTATATGACAAACAAAACACAACATAATATACAAAGGGGTAGTTAACAACCCTACCTCACAGAATTCGCATTTGTAGTATTTTCATCCTTGATTTTCGAGAGTGGATGACACCTCAAGTCGGACGAATTGACCACAGAAACAACGTGACGGGACACCATAATTCCCATCCTCTAGAATGTTAATGTCAAAACTATTATTCGACTCTGAACTGTCATTGCAACTTCCAGGATAAATTTGAGGCATTTTCACTGAAGAAAGTAAACAATGTAACATAAGATCTATGCAACAACACTAATTCCATAACCCTAATTCAATAACCCAATTCAGTAACCCTAATTCAATAACCCAAATTCAAAAACCCTAATTTAATAATCCTAATTCAATAACCCTAATTCAAATACCCAATTCAATAACCCTAATTCAATAATCCAAATTCATTAACCCTAATTTAATAACCCTAATTTAATAACCCTAATTCAATAACCCTAATTCAAATACCCAATTCAATAACCCTGACTGAAACTCTAATTCAAAAATTTTGTAGAGCTTAGTAATCCTTACCTATGTTGGTTGTAGAGAGACTAACGTAGATCTCAGAAATAGTAGATCTCACCTTCCTCGGATGCTCCTCTTTCGGATCGCTCCTCTCTCTCTCACCAATGGCTCCTATCGTGTTGTTGGAAGAGGAGACAAAAAATGAGAAAAAGATCCAAGAAAGTGGAATTTATAAAAGAAAAAAAGAAAGAAAAAAACCTGTGTGACCCTACATTCCAATTTGGCAGCTGAATAATATAAACAAATTAGTCTTAGTTGTCTTTATTTCTACAGTTGAACCTGCATTATCACAGTTGTACCAATGCGTATTTTGGCTTTCTGATGTTGTACATTGATTTAAATCACTTTAATGTAGTTCTCCACATGTTTATATACTATTAATAGTCACTTACAAGCTTTTGGTACTAATAATATCACGAAATCCTAATTTTTACATATTTTACATCATAATAGGTCACCACTTACATAGTGTTCCATATACTATAGGAAGTTTTAATGTTAGCACAAAAATATTTGTTATAAAAATAATATATTTATTTGTATAGTTTAATTTTTCATTATAGGTTAATCAGAATTAAATTTCTCTACTGTTATTCTTGTAATAATGCTGAATAAACACTTGTATAATAGTATTTGACATAGTTGTACCTAGTTGACCCATGTTGTACAAAAATACCAAATGTTATAAATTCCAAAATACATAGCTGTACTTAGTTGACCGAGTTGAATATAGTAACAAGAGTACAAAAAACACCACCAACAATCCAAATTTTTGATTAAGTTTCCTCGTCAGGCCTTTCAGGCTGCAACCACCTCTCCAAGTTTATGCCAGGCACATGCTTGTTCTTTGTCCTCTTTCGGCGAGGTTCTCCAGTGGATGGAAACCGAGTTTCTTGAATTCTTCCCGATGATTTTATGTAGTCCGGCGGTAAGGCAAACTTTTCTTGAATTTCAGCAGGAACACTCCACTTACTCTCATGCAGCACTAAATAAATTGTTCTGCTATATGCCAACGCCCATGTCTCAGTCAAATAATATTTTGAGCATAGATCATATATTGAAAATTTTGTTCTTCTCCCTCCTTTCCTAATGACGTACCTTGCTGCTGCTATTGCGTGGAAGCACGGGTACTTGTCTATATCAAAACATCTGCATGTACAACTTTTCATTTTCAAATCCACCAAATGAGTCAAACCATCCTTCCCAATAACGCTATATTCAAGGTGGTAGCTGTTTAGCTCTGTCACCGACAAAAGTAATGCATCAACACACTTGGTTATCCATCGGAAGCTCAACCTGCTCTGAAACATTGTTATCCATCGGAAACTCAACATACTCATCCACATGGTTATTCATTGGTCTTTCCACATTACATGAAACATTCAACTCATAAATCCCATCATCGTGTGGTTCTCCAGTTTCCCCCTCTCTGCAAATATTCACAATACATGCATTCTCTACATCATCAACTAAGCCATTTGAAACGACCTGCCCATAATTCAGACCAAATGAACTTCCTCGCTCCACTCTTGAAAGTTGCTCCACCCTCAGATTCATATCCAAATCACTGAATAACTCCACATGCAAAACAGCTTTAAGTCCCTCATTATCCAATGACGTAAACCATTACATCCTCGTCATCAACAATATATGACTCTCTCGGAGTTTTAGATAGACTGTAACTCATTTTCAGCTTCCCAGATGTTTCTTTTATTGCAATCTTCTTCAGTATCTTATCTACTAACACCAAATACGTTATCTCCTCCAAAGATGAGGTCTTAAACATTATACCGTATATAGAATTTGGTGAAATCCACTCATGCTCTCCTTAATAGTACCCTCCATAGTCTAAATGTATGTATGTGTAGATGTTTTTCTTCATCATTGCTTTCAAATAGAAAAAATTTCCCATATTATCTCTCAGTTGTACCATTTGTACTTCTTGTCTAGTTTTCTCTCAGTTATACTATTTGTACCATTATACTCCTATCTCTCTACGAATTCCGATTCGACAATAGGGATATCAAATTAGGGATTCTAATTTACATCATCGATTCTTATTTACCAGCATTATCATAAAATCTTTTGAATTAAAAATTATGTAAATCTAAGAAGAATAATGGAACTTACTTACTAAGTTTGTAAGTAACGGCCGAGCTCGGGAACACTAGACACCAGATGTAGACGCAGCGACCACAGCAACGGCCGAGCTCGGGAACAGATGTCGGAAATATTTTTTGACTCATCGACGGCGGCTTAGCTGAGATAGATGAAGAATCCGACAATGTCGGAATTGAGCTTTTTCGTTTTTTAATTATTGATTTTTCTTTAATCTTCATTAAGGGCATAAAGGATATATCACAACTAGAACGACATTTAGATCAACTTATGGCATCATTGATTATTTTTTTCTGATTTTCTGGCATTTCAGACTTTGGGTTTTACATGTGTATAGAAAATGTAATCAAATGAAAACAAACACAGTTGTCAATGTTCAAATTGTGTTAGTGAGAGGTTTTAACTGAGAAATATCAATGGCCAGTTTCAAAAATTAAGTAAATTAGCATATTCTCAATTTGATTGAAATTGGAGAAGAGAATTTATCTGATCTCACTGAAACTATAAATTAAAAGAATTTGGGTAGTCCAAGAAGCAAAAATGCTCAAATTCATCAAATAACTAAAAACAAAATTGATACGAATTGTTCAAAAAGAATTTCTCAATACTTTTGCTAATATGAAAAGAAAAAAATATGAAACTTGTTCAAGCCTTGGTGTGATTGTAATACTTGTTCTTCTCCTGGGTGGTTTGGAATATACCATGCCCAAAGGTTGAGGAAGTGCTGATAAACTTGAGATTTATCACTTCCAAGGCAAGACGAGAAGTCTGTGTAAGCAGCGACGTACGCAAAGTCACAACTCTCTTCTTAGGACCCATGCAACATCCCTTAATCATCAAGTAATCATCTTTCACTATACCATAGTGTGGGAATCCTCCCATTGGAGACACATCCTTCTCAGTCCTATCATATCAACAACATTACATATCAGTCAAATGTCACCATATAAACCCAAAACTAAACCAGAAAAACATAAATAATTTCTCTACTGACCTGTCGTATTCAGTCATGGCTGAGTGAGTCTCTTGACCAACTTTTCCCAATCTGTAAATCTTCTTGTTAAGCTCAGTACGGTGATGGTAACCGTTTTGACCAGCTCTAGCTACAGTGTAGGAAACTCTAGCTGGATGCCAAGCACCGATACAGGCCACCTTACGAAGACCTCTGTGAGTCTTACGTGGAAGTCTTGTAACACCCCAACGAGTAACAACACCTTCGTAACCCTTACCCTTAGTCACACCAATCACATCAATCATCTCATCCTTCTGGAAAACAGCGTCAATCGGGATCTGTTTCTCAAAGAAACTGTAAGCAAAGTCAACCTTCTGAGCAATGCTACCACCATTGATCTGAATCTCCATCATGTGAGCTTTCTTCTGCTTCAATCCCTTCATCTTCCTGATCTGAGTGTGAGCCAAAACACGGATAACAGTTCCGTATTTCTTCATCTTCTCAAGCTGAGATTGAATACTCTTCTTACCATCTTCAGTTTCATACTGCTTAGCGTAACCAGTGAATGCCTTCTTCTTTGACTTAGCCCAGTTCTTGTAGAACCTTCTCCTAACTTCCTCACTCAAATGCTGAGCCCAAACAGTGTTCAAAGACCTTAAACCTCTTGGAGTTTTCACATATGCAACAACTCCAACAACAACCATTGCTGGTGTCTCAATGATAGTAACAGCCTCACATGTCTCCCTCTTGTGAAGCTCTACAAACAATAAAAATCAAAATTACAACTTTTCACTATTTTAAAATCTGAATTAAAGATGAATATATAATGTTTACTTACTTGATCCAGGCTTCTCAACTTCACGAACAATGTGAGTCATACCAGCTTTGTAACCCATGAAAGCTGTGAACTTGCAAGGCTTGGTTTGATCATCATTAGGGAACGCCTTCACTGATAATTCAATCCAAATAATTGTTTATAAGCAAACAAAAAAATATAAACTTTAAAAAACCCGAATAAGCATTTCAATAAAAATTTAACCTTTGCCTCTGTGACGGTTAGCTCTCTTCCTTGGTAAGAAACCAAGAGAACCATGTCTGGGATGCTCAAACTTCCTGTGAGACATTCTTCTTCTCCTAAATATAATACAATCGAATTAGAAACTAAGCTCTAATACAAATTATTCTAATGAAAACTTTTATATTAATTTAAGTACAACTCTTATATAATTAAAAATGGAGATGAATAGAGAAGAAAAAAACCTTAAACTCCGATGAGGCTTGCGGCTATGAACAAGACTAGAAACCTAATTTCGTTTTAGTGTATATATTAAGTTAACTAACCGTAAATGATTTCGATATTTTTCAAATGTGAGCCCATTTTTTAATTGGGCCTTAAAGCCCAGTAGAATCGAAACTAGGGCGAAATAATTTCTCCGCTGTATATCTCTACTATATAATGTCATCTTCATCCCCCTGCCTCCTCCCTACTTCTCCAGATTCCTTTTTTTTTTGTTCATATGAAAGTTTCTTTTTTCTGAGTTTTAATTTATGGTTTCTGTTTTCTTTCTGAGATTTAATTTACGATTATAGTTTGGAGAGGAGAATGATGAAATCAAAATATATCGAAAGCAAGTGTCTATTAGACGCGATGAGCGTCGAATTTTCCACACGAGATTTCTGACTCTTCTGTTTTGTAATTTTCTTCTAAATTTTTTCTTTGTTTAAAATAATGGCTGCTTAAAGTGTGTATTTTCCGGCTTGTGGTTGGAACAGATAGTATGTTGTGTAAAGAATAATATTACTTAACGAATATAGGGTTTTATGTTTCTTTGAAAAAATACGCAAATAAAGACTAGGATATGCTGAAAGGGCCAACCAGAACATGGTCAACACCATTGCAATCCGCATACTTAATCACCTTCGAAGTTGTATCTTCTAATAACCTTAAAGATTTTAGAATTGCACAAATTTAATAAATGGCATAATTATTTTAGAGCAGGCGGCCCAAGATATTTGAAGTCTGTGCTTTTAAATTCTAGTATTTATTTATTTGGGTCCTAGCCTCTGCACTCACAAAATCCTCACAGTTTGAATTTGAAAAGTGACTTCCCAATGATAAAACCATAATGATATAATGACTCACTAAAAAACCAATTGGGATTCCAAGTTTTGTTCCCTGTAATGAGTAAATGTGTTCTTTTAGTGTACCTTAGGGAAATGAAAAGGATACGGGTTAAGAGGACACCAATGTTACAAAAACAGGTAATCTAGAATACGTTATACTTTCAAACTCCTTTATTAACTTCCTTTTAAATGAGTTTTAACTTGATTAGGTACTTTTTTTCGATGACTTGTTAAACCTAATCTCTTTTCCAAGCTTTCCTATATCTTTCAATTACATTTAAGACAGATTGACACTCTTATGCTTTTTCTTTACAAAAGAACAGACTCATCTCCAATAATAATGCAATATTGGCGACTTATTCCATATCCAAATTCTTTGCTTGCTAAAATTTTAAAAAGAAGATATTATAGGAAGTTTTATCCATTATAGACTAAAATACCAAACTCTCTATTTTTTGGATAGAAAAATATATTTTCAACAAAATATTTAATTTAAAAAAGTGTCAGATGGTGTTTAGGTTCTATCAATTTAGAATGATCTCTTGATTCCAGATGTGAATCTTAGACCTGGCCGATGAAGAGATGATTGTCCAAATTTGAAGGTTAACCATTTAATATATCTAGTTTCTAAGGAGTGGTATGTTCCGCTTTTAGAATACTATATGGATCCAAAATATATTTGTTTGAATAGAAAAATTTCTATTAGTAAGCAATTTAAAGAAAACAGGTTAATTTGGTATTATACAAAATCCGGAAAATATACGGTTAAATCAGGATACGAGTTAGCATGGAATATGATAGAGGAAAATGTTTGGGGTCCAAATTGTATAGCTCTCAAAGCTCATGCATAGAAGCTTAAAGCTCCCCTTAAAATAAAGCATTTACTTTGGCAAATAGCTTTAGGAGCTCTTGCTGCTACTTCAAGATTAAATCATAGGGGAGTAAAATGTGAAAATATTTGTCAGTGATGTAGATCGGAGGAGGAAACAATTAATCATATTTTTTTTTAATGTTCTTATGCAGTACAAACTTGGACGCTATCTAAGGTTTCATCATCAATTTACAATTTTTTATGGCGTCAGTGTTTACAAATTTGGATTATTTATATTGGAGAATTCCAAATCATATCAAGGATCTTGGTACATTTAATTATTTTCCTTGGATAATATGGTTTTTGTGGAAAGCTAGAACTAAAAAGTTATTAAAGGTAAACAAACACTTCCCCAGGATATTTTAAACAAGGCTATTACAGAACACTTAGTCTTGGAGGAAGCACAAATAAGTTTAATAGAGGAGGATGTTAATATGGAGATGCTGGAAATAACTCCTTCGTTGTTTCGATGTCGGATTGATGGTTCTTAGAAGTCATCTGATCATACGGCTGGCCTAGGTTTGTTATGTCTTCAAGGAGAGGAAACTGTAGTTCTGTTGGGTGCAAAGTGCATTCGGAAAACACTTACACCCCTGCATGCGGAATTGGAAGCACTATTATGGGCGGTGGATTCCATCCTTTTGGCAAGAATAAATTGCCATGTATTTGAAACAGATTGTGCAGAGCGTCGCCATGGTGCAATCTCTAGAGGAGTTGCCCGCGTTCGCCAATCAGCTTGAAGATTTTGCTCGTCTACGCGATCTCATACCTGATTTTTCTATATCCCGTATCCCAAGACTAAACAATACACAGGCGGACTGCTTAGCAAGTTCTTCAAGAATTTTATTTTCTGAATTTATGTTTGTAAACAATTTTCCTCCAGTGTGGGCGACCAATTCTGGAGTGAGTTTCTAATTATTTAATGTTTGGTTGGAAAAAAAAACATAATATACTATATACCTTAAACATAAAAAAACAAAACAAATTCAATATTTTAAAGTTTTAGCCTTTGGGTTCGCTGAGTTGTATCACTTAGGGTATAATTTTATATATTTTATTTATTTAGTTTTTATTTTTTATTTTTTATTTTTATAAATAACAAAGAAAACAAATTAAAAAAATTAAAAACTTTTACCCTTGGGTTCGCTGAGTTGTATCTCTTAGAGTATATAGTTTTATATTTTTTTTATCTAGTTTTAATTTATTATTTTTTGTTAAATATAAAATAACGCAAATAATTTTATTAGATGAATTTTCTTAATTTAATATTATTTATTTCATTTGTTTAATCACAATTTTAATTTATTATTGTTGTTTAAATATAATTTTAGTTGCTATATTTATATTGATTATATTTGGAAAGGATGATTAATAATTAACTGAATAGATGTAGAAAAAATAGTTAATGCTAATATTATATTGGTTAGAGAAAGAAGGGTGAACAAAAATGTTCACCACTAGGGGTGAACCCAAGTATTGTTCAATTTAGAATATGTCTCTAGTTTACATAATCTAGAATGCGACCAATCTAGAATACATTTTCTATTTAATTTAGAATTCATGTTACATGTTGAACTATAGTCTCAAACAATAAGAATTAGGGTTTCAAAAATGATTTAGAGTAGAAAGTAAGTTCTTTATTGATTACTTAGAAAATAAGTTACAAGAGTTTCTAGGATTCTTGAGTAAAGAGGAGACAAAAGCTATGAAATCTAAGGCTTAGGTCTTCTCTTGGGTCTCAATGATTTTCGGATCCTTTTCAATGCCTCTCAATCCTCTTATTTATAACAACTCTACGACGGTTTGAAGTCGGTTTTGGGCATTTAGTCGGACTTTCCTTATTTCAAATAGACTTTCCTTTTCTGATTGTTTTTCCTTTAATCGTCGTCGGCTGTGCAAGTCGGCGAGTTTTCCTTGATGGGCCAAAGTTGGTTTGGGCTTTAAATGAATGGATAGCGATTTGGGTCTGGTTTATGGTAGGGTGCTAAATTCGGTACCAACAATTAGTCCCCCCCCCCTAGTTCATCAGAACGAGTGTTGAAGTTTTAAGGAAGTAGAGTAAATGACCTGATGTAAATCGAGATCCATTTATCAAAGTCTTTCAAGTCAATTACCACTATGAAGTGTAAAAAAAAAAGAAAAATTTTTGGTAGCTTAGAAATATGAGTTAGAACTCGGTTTTAACAGTTTCCGCACGGACGTAGTCGGCTTCTAATACGATTTTTCTAATCGGTTTACTCCACAGGATCAGGTTGGCTTACGAGATGATTTTTCTAATCGGTTTACTCCGCAGGATCATGTCGGCTTATGAGACGATTTTCTAATCGGTTTACTCCGCGGGATGGATCGGCTTATGAGATGATTTTTCTAATCGATTATTTCCGCGATATTATAGATGACGTGGAATAAATATTCTGTAAATATCTCAAACATTTTATTACAAACTTACTGCGATCCGTGCAATCACACCTTTTTAGGCACTTTCCAGATCTGAAATCAAAACGTCGCATCAATGAGTCACCGAAGAGTCCCCTTTTCCTTATAAATAGTGGTTTTGCTCTCATTTTTTCAATCTTCATCCGTAACAAAAGGTAACTTCTCTCGCTTTGATCTTTGATTTTTCTAGTTGTCAAATTATTCCTCTTTTCTGGTATTATTTTGCCACAAACTAGTTTACTTTCCGGCAAGATCTTCAAGATGTCTTCCGGTTTGATAAGAAAAAATTTAAAGAAGAAAGCCGGTGGATTGAGCTTGTTTGCTCGAAAAATTAATCGATGTGACCAAACTGGAGATTCCAGCCGATGACTTGAAATTCTGGAGCTCCGAGATGACTCCGGTGTAGATCGTTCTGCAGAATTTCGTACTCCTGATGAGTGCTTTCAAGAAGAAGTCGATCCTAATCCTAGCTCGTCTGCTTGTCCAAGTAAGCATAAGCGAGCTCCTCGGAAGATGAAGATTGTCAGGGATCCAAAGGTTGCTGCACAGATGATCGAGATTGATAATCTCAAAGTCGAGAAGGAAACCTTGGTGTCTGAAAAGACATATTTAGAAGCTGAGAATCTAGCTTTGAAGGCGGAAAAAGAAGCTTGCATGTCCGAGAAGGCATCTCTGGAAGCGGCAAACTTAGCTGTGAAAGCCGAGAAGGAATCTCATGAAGTGGGGTGGAAGGCTAAGTATGAGAAAGAGCGTGCTCGTCTTCGGAGATCAAGGGAAGTGAAGGTCGGTAATGAAAAGAAGATCCTAGCCAGTTTTTGGCAATGTTGGGAGAACATGGTTAAAAAGGTCAAGTTGTTTCTGAGAAGTCGCAAAGATGCTGAGGAAATCAGGTTGTACTATGGTCAAGCCAAAAGAACTCGGCAGCCTTTGGAATTTCTCCGAGATATGAGTAAGCTACCGATCCCGAAAGAAATGATTGCCAGCTTCCGAAGGGAAGAAGAGAGTTATGAAAAGCAGGTGAGCACGATGAATGTGACCGAGCTTACTGAAGATGATCTGAAAATCCCGCTATCTCTTGACGGTGTCCCACTAAGTGTTCAGCTTGATGTCGATCCATATAGATCAAATGATGGGATTATCAGTGAAGCCAACGTCGCTGCTGTTAGAACTCCGAGCTCTAAAGCTCCTCCTCCTTAGTTTATTCTCTCTTCTACAAACATTGCCCGTAGGGGTTTTTACTCATTTTAATGTTTCTGTGTGAATATTGCCTGGAGGGGTTTTCACTTGGTTTGTACGAATATTGCCCGGAGGGGTTTTTACCCAGTTTCTATTTTATTCTTCTTTTATTTGGCTTATGATCTGCGTGAATATGTGAGGATTTATTTTCATAAGTATTTGACTCGGTTTATGATAACATCGAGTTTTTACCTATTTTAGCCATTGTTTTCTTATGGTTTTATGGAGATTTGATTGGTTTTCAAGGATAAAATGGTTATTATCAAGTATTTGCGGATTCAAAAGGGTTCTGTAGGTTTTATGGAGTATTGGAGGAAAGTTGGCCAATTCAGGCCTGAACTTTTTCCATGTGTTAAATTTATTCCCGAACTATATCCCCAATGCGTAAACATACCTAAACTATTAAATTTTTTGAATTCGATATATAAACTTATAAATTCGTGCTATCGTATGCATATACACTAACTCTGTTAAATGGCCGTTAACGGTTGATGATGTGGATTTCATGTGGGATCCACGTAATACACAACGATATTTAATATTTATATAGGTTATTTTTTGAAGCAATTAATAATATTTTCGATAGCTTAGTTGGCATTTGTATCTTCAAATCCATTACCATCCGTGAGTTCGACCCGTCTTTGCTGCATTTTATTATTTTTGTCAATTATTTTGATTAGGGGTAAAATTGACATTTACATGTCATCTTCTTCACGCAAAGAAGAGTTTCAGAAGCCCTAATCTATGGCTGTCGGTTGATTATTAACCTGCTTTTCACCGATTTTAACTCTGATTCCTCTGGGTTTCACAAAAAACGGTAGATCTGACATTAAAAAACTTATTTTAAGGCAAAAATAATACAAATCAAGTTGTTTCGAAGCAGGCTAAACAGTAGTTGTTTCCCTTTCATAGTATCTGAAGACGAATATGTTTGTTTTGAAATCCGAAGTCTCGAAAGCACATTAGAGTTTACGGAAACTGATACTCCAATACAAGCAATGGATTTCATCCACGAAATTGGTTGGGTTCTTCACATAAGTGAACTTAAGTCAAGACTTCTGGAATCAGATTCTAATCCAGAGAATTTATCCCCTTTAATAAGGTTTAAGTTTCTAATCGAGTTCTCAATGGACCGAGAATGGTGTGTTGTGATCAAGAAGCTATTGAATATACTGTTCGAAGAAGGAACCGTTGATCTATCCCCTAATGCTGCATTATTAGAACTGTGTCTTCTCACAGAGCCGTGAGGAAAAACTCAAAACATATGGTCGAGACTCGAGATGCTTCTTACATTCATTCCCAAGAACAAGAGCCAGACATTATCCGGTTTGTTTAGACCCGACGCAGCTGGTCCAGCCGGTTTAACACCACTTCAAATTGAGAGAAAAAAACAACAAAATGCAGCAAAGTAGACTCGAACTCGAGTATTTTTTAACAGGTAAATTACCGACTATACTATCAAAAATATAAGCAAAATTACTCGCAAATGAATTATATATTCATTACATCTTGTTGTGTGTAATGTGGATCCACGTGGAATCCGCGTCATCCATCGTTAACGGTCATTTAAGAGAGTTAGTGTTTATGTATACGATAGCAAAAATTCATAAGTTGATATATTGAATTCAAAATATTTAATAATTTAGATATATTTACGCATTGGGGTATAGTTCAGGTATAAATTTAACACATGATGAACATTCATGCATGAATTGGCAGTTTTAGAGCATCAGAAGTTTGACAATGTTTGAAGACCTTCCCCTGCACTAAAATGAAAGTTCTTGGTGTCTATGGAAAGCTAGCAGAGTCAACATTCACCTGGGATAAGAGTTGAAGCAATACATTGAGCCATTTGGAAGATGCATCCCGAAGAGTGAAGCACTACCAAAACCTTGGTCACAAGGCCCGTGACCGAGGTCCAGCCTCTTGGTTAGTCCGGTCACAAGCCCCGTGACTGGGGCTTTCTCTCAAGACTCCTACGGACCTCAGGCCTACGTTAAAGCCTGGGCCATGCCCCTACATCCATTCAAGTGACGAGTTTGCCCAAGAAACCCTAAAAACCAAACCTTAATGATCCCTATGACATATATATACTTGTTTTGACCTAATAGAGAGGTGTGCTTCGTGCGTGGCTGCCCTAATACTTCATCACAGCTGTTTCAACCCTAAAAGTACATCTCATCACCGTCGTCAGGCCGTTGAAGCTCCATCACCGCCGCTACCATCTCTTTGAAGCCGCCGAAGTCACCACCTCTCTCTCTCTTGTCTTGTTTCATCTCTCATCTCTATTCACCACTTATAAAAGGAAGAAGATTCATCAACTTTGTATCTCAGAGAATATCTCTAAACCCTTTGCTTATATTCTATTTGCAATCTATTATTCATATGGTTTTGCTTTACATGAATATGTGTGAGTAGTTTCCTTTGTTGGGTAGTTAGGGTGTGTTCTAGGGGAATCATGAGACCGATTTTTTAGGTTGTTAGATCTAGAATTATTCATCATATGTTCTTTGTCCTTGGCTTGTTTTTAATGTATATTGCGAGAGTAGCTAACTAGTGATTGATGTTTGGCGATTTACACATCGATAGATCTGTAGGTATGTGTGCCCTAGCCTTGGTGAGTATTGTGTTATATCCTGCTGGTGTGTCGTAAAGTTTTCCTCAAGGACTTGGAAAGCTTATTAAGCTTGAGAAGGTGTAGCCTTGGAGAATGATATCTCCTTAGCTTTCTTAAGATTTTGATAGTCAGCTCCAGCTTCTATCACAAGTTGTCCTTTTGATGAAGTTTCAAAAACTTTGGCTTGAAGAAGAACTTCCTTGGTGTGCCTTATCATCTCTTCAATCCGATATTTGCTCTCCTTGCTAAGTTCCAGAGGAAAAATGATCTTGATTTTCGAAATCTGGGGCTGCTCGGGAGGCTTTGTTGGTAGCTTCTGAGTCCTCTTAGTGAAACTCTTAGTTCCCATATTGGTCTTATCAACCTCGGGATCTAGTGAGTCTTCATCATATGGTGGGGCTCGCGGCTTCAGAGGGTGCACATAAGGACCTTGTCTAGCACCAACATTCGCATGTTGAGGTGCATGGATAACATCTGGAGGCTGGTGAGGAGCATTGAGGTTATCTCCCACACCTTCATGGTTAGCTTCTTGTGGAGCGTGGTTGTGAATCTCTAGAGGCTTCATGGGGGCTTCTTAAGGTCCATAGATGGGGTTATCATCTTGCAGCAGTCACCTCTCAGCATTATTGGCAACAGTGTGGTGATCATCAAGGTCACCTTGATCTTGATTTCGTAATTCGACCATGAGTTGTTGTCTCCAGAGTTTTCTGAGTTCGCGTTCAAGTCGGTCTATGTCTTGGATTGGAGTGACGGCTTCAGAGTTTTGGCTTCTTGTCATGCACCACGAATTCTGAGAAAGAAACAAGAAGGGAACACAAATGTAAAAGACTAAAAGAGAATAAAATTGAAAGATTCAAATGAAAAATTCAAAGTACCTTAGACGAGAGATCTTATCGAATTCAAAGGTAGCTTGTAGACTCCCAGGCAACGGCACCAAAAATTTGGTGTGTCGTAAAGTTTTCATCAAGGAAACCACACAATGAATGAACTGCAAGTGCACAGCAAATCAGTAGTAGTACCTAAGGTATCGATCCCACATAGAGTAACAAGTACGCGGATTGAATTCAAGCAAAGATATCTAACTAAGACAATGCAATAAGGGGTCTTGTTTTGGGTTTTCTAATGACTGAATGCAAATGAATGAATGAAAGCAAAGTGAATGATTGATTTGTAAGCTATATGATTAAGAGGTTGAGCGTCTAGGGTTTATCTAAGGTTTCAATGTTTCTAACAAGTAGGGGATAGATCTAACTAAGGGGTTTTCATCAATGGTTCTCAACTATGAACACGGATACACACCCAAGCCATAGTTCATGACAGAGGCGTCTTAAGTCACCACACCCTGGTACTCAACTTCTGCAGGTAGCAACACACTTAGACCAGCCGTATAAACAAGTTCGATATATTTACAAAGTCCTATCACTCAACTATCGCAGGTTATAACACGAGGCTTCAGTAATACTAGTTCCGAGAAGTAGGTTTACACGGATAGCGCTCCTAATCTCCTAAATCAGTGCTTGGTGATCAAGTCAAGTAACATGCATTAAGTAAAAGATATCCCAAGAGAACTCATAATCTAGACGAAAATCAGATCTAACAACCTAAATGAATGCAACCATGTTTTCCTAAGATATTACCCCATCAAACCCAACAAAAAAACTACTCGCTCATGGTGTAAAGAAACACAATAGACATCATGGAAAACATCAAATAAACGATTCAATATATCAAAGGGGGTTCAAAGGAAACTTCTTTAGATGTCACAGATGAAATCTCGTCTCCCCAATAGCAAGTACAAAGAGTAGAGAAGAGAAACAATGAAAAACAAAGGATGAAACTTCAAGGAGATGGTCTTCTAGGTTGAGGCGACAAAGGAGGATGAAGTGGCGGTGGTAGAGGCAATATTAGGTCGTGGATCTCCTTGTATAACTCCTAGGAATTTTCCTTCGTGGTGGCTGTGCTTGAATCTTTGGTGAGTGGCCACGCTTAGGGTTTCAAAAACCCTAAGAATGGTTTTTATAGGCTTCTCCACGAGATTAGGTCAAAATGCATCCAAAACTTCGTCATTTTGATAAGTGTGGAGGCAATGGGCTGAGCCTGGTCATGGGCTGAGGTCCTTAGGTTGGAGTAAGTCGGCATGGGTCACTAGGGGTAGTGCCTGAGGTCTTCAAGAGGGCTAACCTCGGTCATGTGCCTTGTGACCGAGGTGGACATGTCTTCACTCTTTGAGTTTCATCTTCCAACTGGTTGAATGGATTTCTTTGATTCTTGTCCGAGGTTAATCTTGACTCTTCTAGCTTTCCATGTATATAGAGAACTCCAAAATTTCCTCATGGGAAGGTCTTCAAATGTTGCTCAACTTCTGATGCTCCGAAACTGCCTTAAAACGTGTTTTGCTTGCCTTTGGGTCCTTTTTGCTCCAAAACTCCCAAATGTCTTTGGGAAGTGTAAATTGTGAAATGTGGCCATAAAGCTTCCATAATCTCTTATTTCTTCATTATTTTCCTGCCAAAAACATATGAAATATAGGCGAAAATATGAGTATATCACCTGCGATAGTTGAGTTATAGGGGTTTACGGACTAGAATCGAACTTAAATTTAATGCTAGATTATTTGCATCTTTGCCTGCGGAAGTTGAATACTGTTTGCATTTAGACATTAGGCGATTGATATTGTGAACTACATATCTTTTGTTCATCCGTGTTTCGTAGTTCAAGAACATCCACATCATTGAATAATCCTGATATGATTTTCTTTGCATACATTCATCTTATGAAACCCTGAGAAACCTCCTGCAACCCAACATTCCGTTTTTATTGATATTAGCTTTGTTTCTTGCTGCATTTGTTTGCTGCATATTTCGTGACACATCAACAACCCCCCATTCATTGTTTTGTCTTAGCCATATTTCATTCCAACATTCTCGTAACGTGATCTTAAGTCTCTGTGGGATCGATAATCTTTAATACTATATTCGAAGTATTGTGAACTTGCAGTCATGTGTGGATTCTAGGTAAAATTTTTGATAGAAAATCCATACCACACCAAGCTTTTTGGCGCCGTTACCGGGGACATTATTGCATTACTTCCGAGTTTGAGATTGAATGTAAGTCTAATACCTTTACTTTTCATCTTGCTTTGATATTTTCGTTTTTCCATTCTCAGGTACTCTCAAGCTTTGCTTGAATGGAGCACCAACACCATATTCTAGGAGATCTTGGCGATTCACCACCTCTGAGGGATGACCAAGTATTTGCTAGAAACAAATGGAGCATACATTCCGGATCAGCTGGATCCAGTTACCAAGAAGATTGCTGAGTTTAACACTCCTAGCCAACACTTTACAAGCGGTTCTGCGTTTCAACCAATGAATCCGCAACAAGAAGATTTCAAGATCAGTCCTAGAGTCATCATTCTAGTGAAGGAAAACCTATACCTTGGTTTACCTTTAGAGCACCCGTTGGATCACATACAAAACTATGAAGATATATGTGATGCCACCACCAACAATGAAGACTTTAGAAGCTACTTGAAGTGCACATTATTCTTTTTCTCTTGGAGATAAGGCGAATAGATGGTGGAAGTCTCTTCCTCAGGCATAATTCTCTACTTGGGAAGCATGTAAAAGTGCTTTTGTTAACTATTTCTACACCAAATCTCGGTCTAATCTATTTTGGGACAAGATTCAAGGGTTTCGACAAGGAGCCAAGGAGTCTATTCTTGAGGCATGGGGGCGATTTCAGGAGTATGAAAGAGATTGTCCTCATCATGGTTACACAGAAGGTAACATGATGAATACATTCTACAAGGGACTTCATGGTGAGTATCAACAATCTCTTGATATTGCAAGCAATGGAGATTTCTCTACAAAAACCATTGAAGATGCCCAAACCTTGATCACTAATTTTGCTGAGAGTGATAGCTACAGAACCAACAATCGGAAGCCATCCAATCCAGATGGAGAACCAGCTACCTCTACTGAATTCAAGGTACTTGCAAAATCCATCAATCAAATGGCCAATAATATCAATAGACTTATTTGTTTCCATGAAAGAGAAGAGTTTGATGATCAAGAAGAAGATGTGAACTACATCAACCATATAAGAGGGTAACAAGGGAGGTACATGAATCAAAATTTTCATGATCATGACTACAATAGGGCAAATTTTCGACAAAGGGCTACCTTCACCGATGTTCTAGGATTTCAAAGAGGATACCATAATGTTCATCCGCATGATCAAGATTCTATCTTTGGAGACTTAGTGGAACATATGAAAGCTAGCCATCAGAGTTTTTCAGAGGAGATCAGAAGAAAGGTGACAACAATTACCAAGAGCTCAATGGTAAGATAGAATCTCTTTCAGCTAAAGATTTATCTTATTGGCGCGCAAAACCGAGATACAGTTTTTGCTATTGAGAAGTCTTTGGAGAGAGATGCTCAGTTGAAAGCTATCACTCTAAGGAGTGGCACAGCTTACAAAGAACCCGAGTATCCTAAGGATTCTGTGGAGAAGGAACTAAAAGAACCGGAAACCATACAAATCCAAGAAGAAGAAGGAACCGAGAAGAAGGAAGTACTGATCCGTGAGCTTACCAAAGAAGCTCCACCTCTTCCTCAGCCTCTTGAACGTGTCTACCAACCTAAGGTACCATATCCTGGCCCTCCTAAAAGTTTGAAGAAAGCAATAGAATTGGCCAAGCTACAAGAGATCATCGGACAACTCAATGTAAGGTTACCTTTTGTTCAAGCTAGTGCAATGATTCCACATGTCAGGAAGTATATGAAGAGTATCTTGACACACAACATTGTCATGGATGATGGAGTAATGATGATGACCCAAGAGTGTAGTGCTATACTACAGAATCGGAATAAGTTTGATCTGGGCAGATTTGTATTGTTATGCGAGATCAAGAAGGAAATTTTTGAGCGGGCCCTTTGTGATTTGGGTTCAAGCATCCATATAATGCCTCTTACTGTGGCAAAACCCCTAGGATACTCCACTTTCAAGCCTACAAGGATCTCATTAGTCCTTGCAGACCGTTCTATTCGGAAACCAGTCAGAATTTTCATCGATATGCCCATCATTATTGGTGGATGTGAGATTCCAACAGATTTTGTTGTTCTCGAGTTTGAGAAGGAACCAAGGGACCCCCTGATCTTAGGACGTCCATTCCTCTCTACTGCTGGAGCTCTCCGTGGGAAATTGCGAGAAGATCCTTGATTTTACAGAGAGTTATGCGAGACATGGTGCATATCTCAATATAGATGAGAAGATCACTACTCCTAATCTGCCTAAGAACACTCCAGCCGCGATATCTGATCCATGGAGTGAACTTAGAGCACCAAAAGTTGAGCTTAAGCAGCTCCCTATTGGTTTGAAGTATGCATTTCTCGGCCCTAATTCTACCTATCCAGTTATTATCAACTCTGGTCTGAATGAGATAGAGACTACAATGCTTATTACTGAGCTAAGGAAGCATAGGAAAGCTTTGGGGTATTCATTGGAAGACATTCCAGGTATTTCCCCCAATCTCTGTATGCATAGGAGATTAAACCCTAATCTCAAAGTTATGAAAAAGGAGATTATGAAACTTATGGATGCTGGAATCATTTATCCAATCTCAGAAAGTACATGGGTTAGCCCAGTCCACATCGTGCCTAAGAAGGGAGGCGTGAGAGTTATCACATCAGAAAATTATGAGCTCATTGCCACTCAGACGATCACAGGCCGTAGAATGTGTATCGACTATCGGAAGCTCAACACCTCTACGAGAAAGGATCACTTTCCCTTACCTTTCGTTGATCAGATGCTTGAAAGGTTAGCAAATCACAAATACTATTTTTTCTTGGATGGAAACTCAGGATTCTTTCAGATTCCGAACCACCCCGATGATCAAGAGAAGACGACATTCACATGTCCCTACAATACTTTTGCATATCGTAGAATGCCCTTTGGTTTGTGCAACACCCCAGCAACCCTCCAGCGTTTCATGATGTATATCTTTACAGAGTATATTGAAGATTTTATGGAAGTATTCATGGATGATTTCTCAGTTTATGGTCCATCTTTCGAAGAATGTTTGTCAAATCTTGGAAAAGTGCTGCAAATGTGTGAAGATAAGCACCTAGTTCTCAATTGGGAGAAGTGCCACTTCATTGTACGAGATGGCATCGTACTTGGGCACACAATCTCTGAGAAAGGTATTGAGGTTGACAAGGCAAAGATTGAATTCATGATGAGCCTACAGCCACCCACCAATGTGAAAGGAATAAGAAGTTTCATTGGGCATGCTGGATTCTATAGACGGTTCATACAAGACTTTTCGAAGACAGCGAGACCCCTCACACGCCTTTTGTGTAAGGATGTCACATTTAAGTTTGATAAAGACTGTCTTGCTGCATTTCATACAATCAAGAAGGCACTAATCTCAGCCCCTATAGTCCAATCACCAGATTAGGAGCTACCTTTTGAGATTATGTGTGATGCTAGTGATTATTCCATTGGAGCTGTACTTGGTCAAAGAAAAGACAAGAAGCTGAATGTCATCTACTATGCAAGTAGAACTTGGTGTGTCATAAAGTTTTCCTCACGGAAACCAAACAATGAATGAACTACAAGTGCACAACAACTCAGTAGTAGTACTTAAGGTATCGATCCCACATAGAGTAACAAGTACGCTGATTGAATTCAAGCAAAGATATCTAACTAAGACAATGCAATAAGGGGTTTTGGTTTTGGGTTTTCTAATGAGTGAATGCAAATGAATGAATGAAAGCAAGGTGAATGATGGATTTGTAAGTTATATGATTAAGAGGTTGGGCGTCTAGGGTTTATCTAAGGGTTCCATGGTTTCTAACAAATAGGGGATAGATCTAACTAATAGGTTTTCATCAATGGTTCTCAACTATGAACACGGGTACAGACCCAAGCCATAGTTCATGACAAAGGCGTCTTAAGTCACCACACCCTGGTACTTAACTTCCGCAGGTAACAACACGCTTAGACCAGCCGTATAAACAAGTTTGATATGTTCACAAAGTCCTATAACTCAACGATTGCAGGTTATAACACGAGGCTTCGGTAATACTAGTTCCAAGAAGTAGGTTTACACGGATAGCGCTCCTAATCTCCTAAATCAGTGCATGCTGATCAAGTCAAGCAACATGCATTAAGTAAAAGATATCCCAAGAGAACTCATAATCTAGATGAAAAAATCGGATCTAACAACCTAAATGAATGCAACCATGTTTTCCTAAGATATTACCCCATCAAACCCAACAAAAGAACTACTCGCTCATGGTGTAAAGAAACGCAATAGACATCATGGAAAACATCAAATAAACGATATAATATAACAAAGGGGTTCAAAGGAAACTTCTCTAGATGTCACAGATGAGATCTCGTCACCCCAATAGCAAGTACAAAGAGTAGAAAAGAGAAACAATGAAGAACAATAGATGAAACTTCAAGGAGATGGTCTTCTAGGTTGAGGCGACGAAGGAGGATGAAGCGGCAGTGTAGAGGCAAAATTAGGTCATGGATCTCCTTGTCTAAATCCTAGGGACGTTCCTTGTGGGTGGCTGTGCTCGCTTAGGGTTTCCAAAACCCTAAGAATGGTTTATATAAGATCCTCCACGAGATTAGGTCAAGAGGCATCCAAAAGTACATCATTTTGATAAGTGTGAAGGAAATGGGCCGAGCCTGGTCATGGGCTGAGGTCCTTAGGTCGGAGTAAGTCAGCACCGGTCACTAGGGGTAGTGTCCGAGGTCTTCAAGAGGGCTAACCTCGGTAACGGGTCTTGTGACCGAGGTGGACATGTCTTTACTCTTCGGGGTGCATCTGCCAAAAGGCTGAATGGATTGCTTTTATTTTTATCCGAGGTGAATCTAGGCTCATCTAGCTTTCCATGGATATAGAGAACTCCTAAATTGGCTCATGGGAAGGTCTTGAAATGTTGCCAAACTTCTGATACTTCGAAACTGCCTTGAAACGTGTTTTGCTTGCCTTTGGGTCCTTTTTGCTCCAAAACTCCCAAATGTCTTTGGGAAGTATAAATGGTGGAATGTGGCCATATAGCTTCCATAATATTTTGTTTCTTCATGATTTCCCTGTAAAAAACATATGAAATATAGGCGAAAATACGAGTATATCAAATCCCCCAGACTTAAGGTTTTGCTTGTCCTCAAGCAAATAAGATTTCAAGACAGGTGGAGAGGTTTGAAAATCACGAAAAACTCTCCTATGATCAGAGACGATGTTCATAATAGATGACCTGCAGACGTGTTAGTACATGGATTCTCGGTCACAACATTCTCAATCTCTGATCCTTCCATCGCAAACCGTCCAGATACTTTGGAATTCACTTCAGTCAACTCCTTAAAATTCATTAAAGGTGGCGTGGATTTCTCAAGAGGGAGCATCATTCGGGGTAGACGGCGCTTGGTATAAAAACGCTTTTGGTGTTTAAGTGGAGTTTAAAGTGTTTAGAGTGTACCGTGATTTTGGAGGGCAGCTATGTCGCAGACCCACAAGAGAGTATGAACCCATTGATGGTCACAGCTTCCAACCACTTTTCCATGTCAAAACCTTGTTCCTTTACTTCTTTTCTTTGCACCATCTTCATAATTTATTTTCTTCATAACCTTCTTCTCGGGATTTCCAGTGCTTATGAGATTATTTTGTAACCGTTTTCTTTTTCTTTTTTTTCTTTTTCTTTTCTTTTTTTATTATTTTTTTTTCTTTTTGCTGAAAGGGGAAATGGTACATAAATTTACAAGTCTCAAGCACAAGATATGAGTACCTTTTCTTGTTGATTCCGAGTTGTAATGTTGTGTAGACCAATTCGTGACTCTCTCTCTCTATCTCTTCTTTGATTCCTTCAAGCTTTTCATCTTCAAGTGGTTGGAAAACTATGTCAGAAATTTCTTTCTCGCGTTTCTACGCATATCTGCCAACGAGATCGAAAAAGAGATTGGTGAGAGGTCTGGAAAGAAATATATGGTGTAAGGGTAAACCACTAAAAATGAGTGGCCATTCAGGATCAGCAAAGAGTGGTAAAAGGGATAAGAAGTCATGAATGTGCTGCTCGTTTCCCCAATCTAATGCGCTCATGAGAAATAATTGAAGTCAAGATTATGGTTCAAATATAGTGGAGTTGATGTCCATTCCAACCGCGTTTTCCGTAGGATGAGACTTCGGGGAGAAAGGTCCAGGGGTGAGCTTCTAGGTGTTGTCCGTTTATTAGTGAATCCTGCAAAACTTGTCCTCAGGGAATGAATCAGAACATACTTTAAGTTAAAATCATCATATCATAGGGTCATAGTTTTCTACAAACTTGGCTCAATAAAACCGCATAAAATCAAATAAAAAGACATCAAAATGACTCAAGAGAAATAAAAATGCGTAAGTAAACGGATAAAATCCCTCAGACTTGAATCACACTGTCTCCAGTGGGAACAGTCAAAATAAAAGAGGGAATAAAAATGAAATGCATAAAAGATAGAGATAGAATAAGTGAACCTTCAACTTCTCAGAAGGTTCTGGTGCTTGGTGATGGACTAATCATGGTGTCCGGGATCAGAGGTCATTCTCTCCGCAAGTGTAGTGGCTGTGAGGTACTCTGCTAGCTGCTGCTCTGCTGCAATCCGTAATGCTCTCTCCTCCTCAAGAGTAGTTGTATCACTCCCCGGAGGGTTGCGTGTGACTTGGTGAGAAGAAAAGGAAGCAATCACCTTAGCCTTGGTAAACTTACCAAGAGTGAGTGGTAGACGGTCTACGGGAAGGGTGAGTGATACTCACTCGTAAAAGGGTACCAACTCGTGATGCCGTCTCTGAGGCGTGGAACAGTAGGGCTAGAAAGTAGTCTGGTGTTTGTGGCATACGGTGGAGAATGGTACCTATATCCAATCTGGCCGGGGTTCATCCGTGCTCCTTCAAGTATCTTCATCTTCTCAAGCTTTGCAAGGTCCAAATGGTTGTCCTTGATTGTGTGAGGACAGTCCGTGAGGTTGACTCCATCGGACGCAAGGATGGTAGTGATGACTCCTCCAAAGCTTATACAAGCTTGCTTGTCTTTACTTGTGATAGCATCATGCTTGATCTTCACAAGTCTCTTGGCTAGGAAGGCAGCATAGTTGGCTCTCCGTGGATGCTCAACAAAAAGAATGCTCAAGATATTGAGCTCATCACTAATCACATTGTTCTGGGCTGTGCGTGAGAAGAGAGTGTTGGCGAGAAGCTTGTGTACATACCGGATCGATGGGTGTGGTAGTGAGGCAGCCTTGGTATTTCCACTATCAAAACTTCCTTGTCCAAAGCTTGACCAATAAGCATTGGTATCAACTTTTCCAAACTCAATAGCATCTTGGTATTAAAATCCAAGTGCATTCCCAAGTTCAAGAATGGAGATGTGGTGGTGCTCACCATTGATGGTGAAGAAGAGCTTCCCATCTCGCGCCATTGGGGCTTTTGTGCGTGGATATGCTAGTGTGACTGTGGCAAGAAATTGCCTTGTCTCTTTTTTCATAGATTTCTTGGCAAGTAGATGCAAGGAAAGTGCTGAGTCCTATAGCATTCAACATCCATTCAACATCACTTGCCAATCCAAGAGCATGCAAGGATGTGTATTCAACTCTTAAGGTGGGTAAAAGCTTGAACCCATAGAGTGGTGTGGGATAATCAAGACTTTCATCTATGTTCTATCCCACAAAGGTCAAAGTCAGCTCCTTCTTCTTGCACCTTTGTTGTAAGCGGTGAGCTACTTCGGCTTTAAGATAGCATGGTACACATAGCATGATTGGTGTATCATAATCACTATCATCTTGAATCTCATCACTCTTATCCTTAAAGTTTGCGCCTTCATCAACAATTATTTTGCCTTTGTTTTCATGTGTTGCTTTGTCATGTACCATCTTAGTCCTCATCTCATCACTAGTGATGGTCCGAAATTTCTTCTTAGAGGATCTAGTGTCCATTGTTTGGTACCTAGAGTCAAAAGAGATTGATACAAGTTAGCAACATGGCTCAATGAGAAACATATTTCAATCCATTACATATGAGATGTAACAATGGGGATTGAAATAGACAAGTAAGTGTATGTTCAATATTAAAAATCAAGAAATCAAAACTCATGTTCAAGTTTTCAGATTCAATGGTGACCTTCACAAAATTTGCATCCTAAATCAAGGTAAAAGAAATACTAAATGAATAATAATTCTAAGTTCTCTTATCAAGTGTGAGTAATGTTTTAAAAGTTCAATTCCTAAACAATTGAATCATTAATTCCTTTTTTCCCTAAGGTCACAAAATTTTAGAAAAACAAAAATCAAATTCCATAAACAATACATCACACAAATCGGTTCTTAGATAACCTAGAGGCTAATCTATAAGTTCTCTATCACTTCATAGTAACAAAAGTCAATGAATCAAGAGAATGTAGAAATACCTCTTTTGAAGCTCAAAGAGAAAAATAGAATTTAGAGAACATAGCTTGGTGTTTGATGAATGTTATAAGAGATTTGTGATCTCTTAATGATTGGGTACTGGGATTTCCAATCAATTTGTAAAAAACCTAATTTTGAAAAGTTTGGATTCAAAGGGATCTATCTCCCAATGGACTTGGAGAGATGATAAAAAGCTTTTTGAATCTTTAAAATCCTCTTTTCAATATAAAAACACTATTTTAACCTAAAAAGGTTGGACTTTTTGAAAAGGAAAGGAAACTTACATGTGGGGCCCAAGGGATTGGGGTTCACAAAAAATTACAGTGAGTTCCGGGAGTGATCCATTTTGTTGGTTGTGAAAGACGGTTCAACGGAAAGTTGTGGATTCATGGATTGTACAAACGAACCAGGAAACTCTCAAGACGGCTCGGGATCGAATATTCAGACAAACAGGAACCAGAGGGAACTTTTGCCAGGTTTGGTGAAGAAACTCGGTCACAGGCTTTGTGACCAGGGCCAACCCTTCTTGGCACCTTGGTCACGGGCCTCGTGACCGGGGTTTTGGTTCCTTGTGGTCAAAACTTTGGTTTTGGCCAAATGCATCTTGGAAATCGATTTTCTCAACCTGTAAAGTAGAGTGCCATCCCACAATGATTATAAAGACTAGGAAGAACACTTACCTTGATGAGATGGAGATTGGTTGGATCCTTTTGTAATGGTGACTTTCCTAGAAAGGTCCAAAGTGATGGTCCATTAGAAATGGTGACTTTCAATCCGTGCATTGT
Organism: Cardamine flexuosa; assembly: GCA_963555745.1. Lineage (NCBI taxonomy): Eukaryota > Viridiplantae > Streptophyta > Magnoliopsida > Brassicales > Brassicaceae > Cardamine > Cardamine flexuosa. Next base: position 19,059,163 of record OY743216.1, on the reverse strand, counting down.
CAATTCTCCTTCGATGATTACCTCTTAAATGTCCTCATCTCATTAGACATCCAATATCAAAGCATTTCATCGAACCATTTGCACGATCCTCCAAGTTTTGCTAATTTTGTAGTCACGGCTCAGCGATGGTGCTGTCGTGGGTCGGTTGCGACAAGGAATTGGAATAATTTCAAGTTTCGAATTTCATTCTCTAAGATTTTCCTCGATCATCGCTCTCAAAAATACTCAATTATATTGAGTACCCGATTATAGTTCATTTGATCGAGTATTTCTTGGGAATTCTTTTACCTTGGTGATTTTCGTAGCCGCGGAAGGTGCCGGCTAAATGGTGCGGAATGAAAAGTTGGCCTTTTTCAAATCTGAGCTTCTATTTCTGAAATTTCTTCAACCAAAACTTCCCAATGGTCAACCTCTTAGTGTGTGTCAAGTTGGACCACTTTTTCTCGAGTAGAGTTCAATATCCTCTCACTTTGGTGAATTATGCAACCGTGAAGCTTAAGATGAAATGATCTCCTACCCATGAGTCTTTCTCGAAAAAGTAGCTCGGACATTACTCCTAGAGTACCCATATGGTGTTGAGTACCTGATCTTTGGTCATTTGGACGAGTGGAACTTGAAAATTCTTCAATGGGCCATGAAATGACCTTGTCGCGGCTCGAAAATGGGGTGAACCTTGGCCTGGACTTGGTAAAATGTTATGTACGTGGATGGGGAACGTTGCATAGCTCCCTGGGGTAGTAAGAATGGCTCGGGAAGACTCCAATAGATCAGAAGTGCAATAAACACGATTTTGGCCAAAATCTTCAAAAACCTCGGTCACAGGGCTTGTGACCAGGGTGTGGCCTTCGGGCCTTGGTCACGGGACTTGTGACCGGGGTAATGCCTTGTGTGGGCCTTGGTCAGGGGGCTTGTGACCAAGGTTTGGCTTCATGTCGCCTTTGGTCAATTCCGACTTGACCCAAAGGTTGACCTTCTTCCTCTTCTTCGTTTTTCTGTTTTCTTCTTTTGTATTTGGTTTTCTTGTTTATGTAGAATCTGAAATAAAACATGCAAGGATCAAAAGCAAAATGAAATCTAATCTAAAAAGCTGAAAGAAAACTTACAAGTGGGTTGCCTCCCATAAAGCGCACTTGTTTAAAGTCTTTGGCTAGAGTTGGGAAGCTTATTAGGCTTGAGAAGGTGTAGCCTTGGAGATTGATATATCCTTAGCTTCCTTAAGATCTTGATAGTCAGCTCCAGCTTCTATCACAAGTTGTCCTTTTGTTGAAGTTTCAAACACTTTGGCTTGAAGAAGAACTTCCTTGGTGTGCCTTATCATCTCTTCAATCCGATCTTTGCTCTCCTTGCTAAGTTCCGGAGGAAAAATGATCTTAATCTTCAAAATCTGGGGCTGCTCGGGTGGCTTTGATGGTAGCTTCTGAGTCTTCTTAGTGAAACTCTTAGTTCTCTCATTGGTCTTGTCAACCTCGGGATCTAGTGAATCTTCATCATATGGCGGAGCTCGCGGCTTCATAGTAGGGAGAGTTGGATAGAATACCTTTTTGCTGACATTAGTGAAGGTTGTCCTCTTGTTTTTGTGATCCATGATGGCTCCAAAAGTGGCAAAGAATGGTCTTCCCAAAATCTAAGGTCTCTCATTCTTCTCATCCATCTCAAGAATGTGAACATCTGTAGGGACTATACAGTCTTCTACAACTAGTTGCAAATCTCGAACTAGTCCATCAGGGATCTTCTGCGATGAGTCGCCAAACACAAGACTCAAATTGGACGGAGACAAGTCTCTAAGTCCAAGTTTCTCAGCAACATTTCTCGATATAACATTGACATTAGCACAGGAATCACATAGAGAGTTAGAGAATTCAATGCCTGTTATGGAGCAAGAGCAAACAAAGCATCCAAGATCTTCTACTTTCGGTAGTCTCCTCATCGGATAGTGTTGTTGCTTGTCGTCTTCCATGGTACGAGTCATATGCACCATGTCTTAATGAGAATCAAAAAGCGGGACCAATGGCTCACTCACACACCTTGTAGAGGCTGGGATGGTGGAGATTACATTGCAATAACCTTTAAGATTCTCCTTGGGCTTTCCCAGAAGTACATCAACTTGTCTTGGGGCTTGATTCACGGTTTGAGCAACCTGAGTTTCCATCTTCTTCAAAAATGTAGAAAGGCCTTCAAACTTACCATTCAACTCGTCATACATGTTATCCACCTTGACAATTATATCCCTTGTTGCTTGTTGATGAGAAACAAGTAGTTCCTGCATCATAGTTTCAAGTCTATCACCTTGAGGTATTGGAGCTTGAGCTTGTGCAGCTGGAAAGGGCACCTTGTTGTTAGTGTTGAATGGAGGTCACGGCTGAAAGTTTCCACCTAAGTTGTTGTTATTGTTGTTTTGAAACTGATTCTGAAATGGTCTCTGCTGTTGCTGCGGATAGGTCTGATCTTGGGGGTTCTCAACATTAGGACTCCTATAAGATAGGTTAGAATTGTACTGGAAGTTGTTGTTGAAGTTGTTGTAGCTGCAGTTCGGGAATGAACCTTGAGTACCAACATAGTTAACATCTTCTTCTTGATCCAAAGAATCATCAAACTCATGGAAACCTTCATTGTTTCCATCATCAATCATACCACAAGCATTGATAGCACGGTTTTGATACCTTAGAAGCTAGCTCATCATGTTCTTAAGCTCCGTGATGTGCTTAGCATCATAGTCACTAGAACGTGTGGTTCTATCAAAATCAATGCAAGAGTTACAATTTGATGTGTCGTAAAGTTTTCCTCAAGAAAACCACACAATGAATAAGCTGCAAGTGCACATCAATCAATCATAGTACTTAAGGTATATCGATCCCAGAAAGAGAGAAGATGTATTGCAAATCAAGAGGAATAAGTAAAGCTAGAACTCAATAATAAAAAGGGTTTTTTTGTCATGCAAATCACGCAAAGCAAATAAAATAAATGTAAATCAATATGAGATGAATGTTGGGCGCTTAAAGGGGTCTTTAGGGTTCAATGATCTATCTATTTAAAATAAGTTCAATGTAATGCATGTCTACTCCTAAGTCTCGGACTGTGAAACATGAAAGTTTGGCTAACCTATTGTCATAGAGAAAATTGGCTGAAATCCACAAATCCTATTACTCAATTATCGCAGGTAATAACATAGGTTTCAAAGCATTAAAATCAAGTTCAATCCTAATCCATAAGACTCCATAACTAAGGGGTATGTGCTTGTTATGATGCGATACTCATCAAATCTAGGTTCCAACAAACTAAGCAAACAGTTTGAATTACATAGATGCCTAAGATCAATAGCTAGTTCATGACTCTAACTATATGCATTAAGAATAAGATAAGACCGAAAGACAGTGTAAACGGATATGCAAATACAATAAAACGCGCCACTCAAAAGACAATGACCCAACTGGATAGTCAACTCGGCCATGCTAAAGGTTGTCATCGATGATATGAAAGAGTAAAACATAGATCTAATGTAATAAGGTAAAGGTTTAGAGATTACTTCTTTAGATCTGAAAATAATAAGATGTAAGGACTTCTCCTTTGAAAAAGTTACAAAAGAATAGAGAAAGAGATGGTGGAACTTCAAAGCTTCAGCGAGATCAAGTAGCTTCTGCAGCTCCTTGGAGACGGTGTTGGCTTCTTGAGGTGAAGGACGAACTTCTAGGGTTTATGTGGTGAACTTATGTGGTGGTTTGAAACTTTGATGAAACACACGAAACCCTAACTTCATAAACTTGTATATATAGGTCTTGGGGAGCAAGAGATTGGCTTCTAGGGTTTAGGAAGGGCAGACTCGTCATCTTGGTGTGTGGAGGTAATGGGCCGATATTGGTGATGGGCCAAACGTCTAAGGCGGTGAAGGAGGCTGGCCTCAGTCACAAGCTTAGTGACCAGGGTGCCCAAGAGGCCTGGCCTTAGTCTCAAGCTGAGTGACCAAGGTTTGGTGCTTTGGCGTTGGTTTGACATAGCTTCATCTTCTGGGATGCATCTTCCAAACGGCTGAATGGATTGCTTTGATTCTTGTTCCATAAGATCTAGACTCTTCAATCTTTTCAATTATATAGAGAACTCTAATTTTGGTTCACAGAAAGATCTTCAAATGTTGTCAAAATTCTGATGCTTTGAAACTGCCTCAAAACGGGTCTTTGCTCCTTTTTGATTCATATTCCCATAAAATCTGTAAAACCTCCTTGGCACTAACAATACTTGATAATAGCCTATTTAGCTTTGAAATCATACCAAATCTCTCTTAAAACAATATAAAAACCATAGTAAAAATGGGTCAAAATACGATGTTATCAACTCCACCAGACTTAAACCTTTGCTTGTCCTCAAGCAAAATAGAATGTAAGAGAAGTTTGAAAATCACGGGAACTCACTTAGCTTGTTGGGGATGTCTAGACTTCTAAAAATTTGTCACTGGGCATTGGAACATGGTCCGAGATTAACCACAAGGATCACCTTCAAACTTTAGTTACTCCAATCCAAAGGATTTCAGGATTCCATTGTCATCTCTTTACATAAATTAATGGAAAGAAAGGTACGGTGGTCTTAGCAAAGGGAGTCGACTTAAAGACAGATAAACTTCTTCTTACCAAGGCCTTCTCCAGCATACTTCCCCTCTCCTCTTTTTGTTCCAAACTCCTTGATATCATGTTTATAGCCACCGAGTTTTGTTGTTTCTGGTGCTTTGCCTTTTCTTCTTCTTCTTCTTTTACTTACTTTCTTTTTCTTTCTTTCTTTCCTTTTCTATCTTTTATTTTATTTGGGGCGAGTCTCCCTGGAATCACAAAGGATACACGGGTCTACGCATCATCGCTTGGCCACTTTGACTCTTAATGTTTCCCTTACAACAAAATCCTTCCATGAGGTCGCAAAAGATACACGGGTTTACGCATCATCCCTTGGTTCACTTGGGCTTGTTGCTTTGATTTGTTTCTCCTTTCCTTCTTTCTTTTATGTTTTTCTTGCTTTTCTGTTTTCCGGAGCTTGCGAAGAGGAAGAGACGTAGTTGTATGCTTGGTAGAAAATTGTGTGGCCTTGTATGGTTCGAATAGGTCTATGTCCAATGAGTGCCAATCTGATGCATTCCTGGTTGGGCCTAACAATGCAAGTCAAGGAATGGACAAAAACAAGAAGGCAATGGACTACCAAGGAACAAGAAGAAATCAGAAATTGAATCTTGAAACAAAAAGAAACCGAAAACAGAATCTTGGAACAAAAAGAAACCAGAAACTGAAGAATGGAAGCTCCGGAACATTGCCACTCATGCATAAGGTCCCCAAGAAAGTGTGTCAAGGAGTGCATGGGAGTCGCCAAGTATCCATGGGTTTCTTTCCGGCCAAAACGTTTCATCAAGACTGGCGAGTGTCCTTATCATCCAGGGGTACTCAAGAGGATCACTTAGACCTTAAGGGTTGTATTCATGCCACATTGGTTGTGATACATGTCCAAGATGGCTAAGGTTTTGGCCATATGATCCACTAGCACTCTTTTTCTCTTAGTTTGGTTTTGTCCCAATGGGTTTTCCGAACAAGGTTTTTAATGAGGCTTGTGGCTCATATGTTCATATTTTCCAACCCTTAGTCTGATCTATTGCATGGCCCGTCTTAATCTTTTGGCGTGGCCCATGATCTCTTATCTTGCCATCTTTATTTGAATTTGAACGTGTGTTTATTGCATGGTCTTTGAGTGTTCATGAGGCATGCCTTGTAACTCTCCTTGCCTTTATCGTTTTGTCTCTTCTCATTCTTGCCTCCTCTCCTTTATATTGAGGTTGAGACTCATTGTATCAATCATCTATCTTTTAATCAAAAACCCTTTCAAATTATAGATCATTGTTCCTCCTTTTTCGTGTGATTCGAACTAGGGAAACTCTTAGGTCATTTCGTGTGATTCGACTGACCAACCCGTCTCATCAAAAGGCTATTCTGCATCTTTTTGTGCCGATATTCGATCCCTTAAACCGCAAGGTGCTTGTTAATCAGGTCTTGCAACCCCTCACATTGATCTCACCCTCTCGTTGTCAAAATTGGGAAGTGTTTCCTCACGAGGAACGCATCATGTGGTATCAAAGCTGCATTGAGAGTTAAGTGATTTTTCTGTGTTATCATAAATCGACTACTTTTGCTAAAATCGTGAAATCAATTGGATCTGAACCTAGATTGAGTCTAGTATTTGTTAATATTGATTTGAGAATTTTTAGAGTTGATTTGATAAATTTTCAGGATCAATTTTATAAGATAGTCGCAATTAGGGTTTATGAGAATTTGATAAGTCATTTTTGTGTTCTTGTTATTTTTGATTGTTTCTTTTTAAAAGAACATTTTGCTGGTGAAGTTGTGTTAATCTTTCAGGTACCATGTAAGAAGAAGTGGAGTCAAGCAACAAGCAACTGATCGATACCCTCACTAAAACCTTTGAAGCCATGATGAATGAAAAAATCAACATGCTACGTGAAGAAATCGTACCGATGCTGGCTGATGTTAGTCTAACAATCCACGGAATGGTCAAGCTCGACATCATGAAGGCAATATAGATCCTGAAAGGCAAGAAGAAGACAACCATGGTTGGGTCTTACCTCCAGAAGACCATCTCCGGGAATTACCTCGTGAGCACCGTGATTGAGACTCCGAGGCGTACTATAGCCAATCCTCTCGTAGCAATTTCAGAAGACATAGGAGAGATCGTGAAGACCGAGACCACCTCAAGATAGTTTTGGAAGCTTAAAACTACGCATCCCTCCGTTGCAAGGGAAAAGTGATCCTGATGTATATCTCGAGTGGGAGAAGAAAATCGAAATGGTTTTCGATTACCAATACTACACGGAAGCAAACAAGGTCAAAGCAGCAACTACCAAGTTCAGTGATTATGCTCTATGTTGGTGGGATCAACTCATTACGTCTCGAAGAAGAAATTTTGAACCACAGTGGACACTTGGGCTGAAATGAAAGCGATCATGCGACGACGGTTTATTCCTAGTTATTATCATCGGGAGCTTCACAAATAACTTAGGAAGCTTGTGCAAGGAACAAGGAACGTGGAGACCTATTACCAAGAGTTAGAAGCTCTATTGATCAACGCGGACATTCGTGAAGATCGAGAAGCTACCATGTCCCAATTTCTTGGTGGATTACAACGTGAAATACAAGACCGGTTGGAAATGCAGTCTCATGTTAATCTACAAGAAATGTTACATCAAGCCATCCTGATTGAGCAGAAATTGACAAGAAGAAGTTCTACACGAACTTATCATGGAAGCTCATCTCTTACGAGAAATGTGGGAAAGGATGAAAGGATGAGGATACCGGCTAGTAGCAACCCATCTAATACTACGCGTATTGGGGCTAAACCTTTTGGAGCTCAACAAGAAGAGAAAGCCAAGGTGGCTACCAGAACTAGCAATATCAAGTGCTATAAATGTCATGGAATAGGAAATTATGCGAATGAGTGTGTTAACAAACGTGTGATGATACTCAAAGGTGATGGGGAAGTAGAAAAATAAGAAGAGGAAGGAGACACTAGGACAAAAGTAGAAGAAGAGGAGAAGGAAGTGATCGAGTCTCCAATTAAAGGGGAGCTACTTGTAGCTATGCATACCTTAAGTCTCAAATCCAAAACCGAAGAACAGGCTCAACGAGTTAACTTGTTCCACACGCGATGTTATGTAAAGGGAAAGGTGTGTAGTGTAATCATCGATGGTGGAAGTTGTACTAATGTGGCTAGTGAGACAATGGTGATGAAGCTAGGATTGGAGATCAAGAAACATCCTATGCCTTATGACGTTCAGTGGATCAATGAACAAGGAGAACTAAAAGTGAAGCATCAAGTGGAAGTACCCATATCCATTGGAAACTATGAACATGAAGTTCGATGCGATGTTTTACCCATGGAGGCTGGTCATATATTACTTGGGAGACCCTAGCAGTCCGATCGAAGAATGATACATGATGGTACACCAATCATCATACTTTCGAATTCAAAAGATGCAAGACCACGCTTGTACCCATGACCCTCATGAAGTTTATCTTGATCAAATACAACTCAAGGGAAAGAAGGGTCCAGGTAAGAAGCCTACACTTTTTACCATGAATGAAAAAAATTGTATGATGATCCTTTTAACCCCAAACCTTATATCAGTCCCAATGTTGTTGCTTGTTATACTAACCTTGCACCGGAAATATCGAGTGATTTCTAAACTTTGCAGGAAAGGTTCAAAGGAAAACTTGCCGAGATGGAAACCAAGCATCATTATAGGACAGGGCTACAAGACACGCAAGAGAGTTAAAAGCAACATGTTGCTTTCCCAAAGGTGCAAGCCTCACCAAATGCCAAGCACTTTGCGTATGATGGCGAGAAGACTCTATTCATCTTCAAGATCTTGGATGAGCACCAGCTTGGAACTGCCTTTCATGTCCAAGCGATTGACATCACTAACCATCCAGGTTTTTCTAAACTTTTCAAAATTACTCATAATGGTTTTAAGCAGATGATAGTACAACCCGGTCTGGTTATTGATTTACTTTGTACTAATTTGGAGACACCTCCTTGCTTGTATAGCAAAAGAGAAAATTTAATTGGCAGCACTTCAAAGCTCTAATCACAGGACATGGATTTGCCTAACGGGACAAAAGAGCATCAAGGCTCCATTTACAACACAACAAGACTCCATGTGACCTCATGTAGTCGAAGTTGCTTAAAGTGGAATGTTCTTAATAATTACTTACGTAATTTTAAGAATATTGACCAAGGAGAAGTGAATCACCAGTTTGATCCGAGACTTATCCGGATCGCTCCTAACCATCTAGCCAAATTTCCATTAAAGATTTCCGATCATTCTTATTTTTCCTTTCCTTTTCATTTTGATTATGTGCGGAAAACTCAGACTAACTTAAGGTTGTTTTTGGCTGGTTTAGCAGATTTGAGGACAAATCTTTTTCAACCCCGGGAGGATGATGCATTCCTGGTTGGGCCTAACAATGCAAGTCAAGGAATGGAAAAAAACAAGAAGGCAATGGACTACCAAGGAACAAGAAGAAACCGGAAACTGAATCTTGGAACAAAAAGAAACCGAAAACAAAATCTTGGAACAAAAAAAAACCGGAGACTGAAGCATGGAAGCTCCAGAACATTTCCACTCATGCATAAGGTCCCCAAGAAAGTGTGTCAAAGAGTGCATGGGAATCGCCAAGTATCCATGGGTTTCTTCCCTGCCAAAACGTTTCATCAAAACTGGCGAATGTCCTTATCATCCAAGGGTACTCAAGAGGATCACTTGGACCTTAAGGGTTGTATTCATGCCACATTGGATGTGATACATGTCCAAGATGGCTAAGGCTTTGGCCATATGATCCACTAGCACTCTTTTTCCCTTAGTTTGGTTTTGTCCCAATGGGTTTTTCGAACAAGGTTTTGAATGAGGCTTGTGGCTCATATGTTCATCTTTGCTAACCCTTAGTCTGATCCATTGCATGGCCCGTCTACATCTTTTCACGTGGCCCCTGATCTCTTTTTTGCTATCTTTATTTGAATCTGAACGTGTGTTTATTGCATGGTCTTTGAGTGTTCACGAGGCATGTCTCATAACTCTTCTTGCGTTTATCGTTTAGTCTCTTCTCGTTCTTATATTTTAATCAAAAACTCTTTCAAATGATAGATCATTGTTCCTCCTTTTTTGTGTGATTCAAACTAGGGAAACTCTTAGGTCATTTCGTGTGATTTGATTGACCAACCCGTCTCATCAAAAGGCTATTCCGCATCCTTTGGTGGCAACATTCGATCCATTAAACCGCAAGGTGCTTGCTAATCAGGTCTTGTAACCCCTCACATTGATGTCACCCTCTCTTTGTCAAAATTGGGAAGTGTTTCCTCACGAGGAACACATCACAACCTCTGTGGAAGAAATTGAATATCAAGTTAGGTTCAAATAGATTTAGAGAAAACTTTGGTTTACCCCTACTTTCCAATGAAAAGAAACTTTTGGGGAATATTGAATCCTCCTACGGCCTTTCCCAAACGGAACCTCGGCCAAGCTGTGAGTCATTAGAGTAATCACCAGTCCAAACAATCCAATAGATCAAGGTCCTTGTTCCCTAACAGTTTTGACTCAATAAAAAAAAATTTGACTCAATAAAATCGCATAAATAGGCATAAATATTGCTGTAAAAAGTGGCAATAGGTCTCAGGTCAACAAAATAGAGGCGTCAGTAAAGGATGAACATCCTTTCCCCCAGACTAAAATCACATCGTCTTCGGTGGGAAAACAAGAAGGAGAAAAGGATGGAAATCGTAAGGAAAAGTTGGGTTAAAGAACAATGTCACCTTAATCAGAATTTGGGCGACTAACCGGTGTTTCTTCTTTTGAAACTTAACATCACATGGACTTGGTTCTAGTCCATTGAATTCTTTGTGAAGATCTCTCTAAATGCATCTTTCTTGAGATAAAAACCTAAAAACCATAAATGATATGCTAAAATAAAGATAAATAAAATAAAGATAGAGATAGAATGGTGGTGGTGTCGATGGTGAGATAACGGTGATGTTATCTCTTTGATGTCGTGAATGCCATGGTTGAGATGTTCCCATGGTGACTGATATGCTCCAAATATGCTTATTGTCAGATTGGGTGAAGTGATCTTGATCAGTGAAGTAACATGGTAAAAGAGGAGTGGTGTAAATACACTAGGGTGAGAAACCTCGGTAACAAGTAGTCGTGATCAGGGCTGGCCCTCCTTCACACCTCGGTCATGGCGCTTGTGACCGAGGCCGTCCTTCCGAACCCGGAACGGATTATGGCTGCCCTCTTCTTCCTTTTTCCTTCTTCTTGTCATGCAAATATATCATCCCATGCTTCCAAATGTACCAAAGGAATGTATACTTACTTGTGGATCCGAGATTTGGATGTCCCATTGAAGTTTTACCCCCTCACGGTCCGGGTAACCTTCAAAATAGAGTCTAATGGTGAATCTCAAAATCTAACCCGATCATGGCAAAATGTTCTTCGTTGATAACTTCCCAAATATCCTTATATCCTTAGATATTGAATCTTGTATCAATCTATCAAACCAATAGCAAAATGGCCAAAGATTTGTGAATTTCCTAGCCGCGGATTGCCGGCTACGGACTTGGTTTTGATGATTGGCCCTTTTCTTCTCTGAGCCTCTTTTTCTGAAATTTCTTCGACCAAAACTTCCCAAGGGTCATCCTTTAGGCGTGTGTCAAGTTGGACAGCTTTTGCTCGAATAGATTTCAATATCCTTCAACTTCAGGGAAATATGCAACCGTGAAGCTTGAGGTGGAATGATCTTCTTCTCATGAATCCTATTCCAAAAAGTGACTATACCATTACTCCTACAATACCCATAAGGTGTTGCGTACCTGATCCTTGATCGTTTGGTTGAGTGGAACTTGAAAATTCTTCATGAGGCTTGGTTTTGACCTAGTCGCGGCCCAGTTTTCATCTTTGGCCTTGGCTTAGTAAAACTCAATGAATGAGGTCGGCGAAGGTTGCATAGATTCCTAAGATGATTTAATTAGCTCCAATAGGCTCCATAAGGTCAGAAACGTACCAGATCGACAAAATTTTCAAAATATCGTCGGAACCCGGAAATTGGCTCTCGGCAGTTTTGCTCGGAAAAACCTCGGTCACTGGCTATTTGACCGGGGTGTGGCCTTCATGGGACCTCGGTCATGGGGCTTGTGACTCCTTCTTCAAGTTGGAGGTGTGTGATGCTTCGTGGGGACTTTCAGCATTGATCGTCGGTATAATCAATTAGTTGCCTTCTGCATGCATTGGCCAAATGAATCTGACCAGACTTGTGAAATCTTCTTGCCACTTTGAAACATGAACTTTGGAGTTGCCATACTCAAAACCTCTGTCACAGGATTCGTGACCGGGGTTGGGTCTCCTTGGGACCTCGATCACGAGCCTTGTGACCTAGGTCGGATCCAACTTGATTCTCTTCTATTTTTTCTGCTTTTCTATTTTCTTCTTTTTAATTTTATTTTCTGTTTATGTGGAATACCTGAGATAAAACATGAAACAATCAAAAGAAAAAGGAAATCTAATCTATAAGGAAAAAGAAAACTTACAAAGTGGGTTGCCTTGTTTAAAGTCCTTGGCTAGGCATGGTCCTTCTCTTATGATAGATGAGAACAATATTATGTCCTATGACAAAGTTTCTTGGTCTTGACAAGCTCTGGTGGTGTTCCATTAGGATTAGGAATGTTGTTTGATTCGGGGTTACATCTTTGCCTCTTTTCTACTTCGACATGTAGTTCCTTTGTGGAGTTAGAAATATGAATATCAACGTGAAGCTTGCTTGATAAGACCTTTTCCATTTTGAATTGCCTTCCAATGATGCCATACACAAGCATCTCTAAAACTCCAGCTCGTCTTTTTACGCCATCCAAAGAATATTTGATCAGAACATTCTTTCCTAAGATCCCTTCAATCCTTTGGTTGAAAGTATCTTCAATCTTGTCTATCTCCCGTGCCAAGAGATTACTTCTCTCATCATTACCCTCACAACTTCCACATTCTTTGATAGTGAGGATTTCTTTGGTGAGTTGTTCCTCTACACCATCAAGTCTTTCTTCCATTGACAACCCTCTTGTGGCGATTCCTTCCCTAAGAGAGTTTAAGTCACCTTGCAGTCATTCAATCAGGTTGCAAAACTCATCCTTCGCAGCTTCTTCTTCAAGGCAAGATTCATACCTTTCTTGGTCTCTCTCCAAACTTTGAAGCTTATTTCTTGTTAAACCTATCTCTTTGGCACGCTGATCTTCTAGCTTCTTTAGGCGAAAAGTGATTTCGTCTATCTTCCCGGAGAGAGTTAAATCGCCTTTGTCGATCTTTGCATGGATCATTCTTGTGCTCATTTCCTGTTGTTCGAAACATCTTCTAAGCAAGGTCTCTATCCTTCCTTCTTGAAGCTTTTGTTGTAGAGAAATGCTGGAGTTATCTTGGGGGTAATGATTTGGGGAATACATAGGTTGATTCTTCTGAGTTGTTCCTTGAGGTGTGGGGAACCAACATCTGTTGTCTTCAGGCATCATGGAGAAGTTGTGGGAAATTTCATAACTTCTCTTTGATTCCATGCTTGATGTTGATTACCTTGAATCCCTCGGAGTGGATAGACGTCATCATGCAACAGTGGACTTCATTTGACTCTTCTTTCTCAGATGCCGAGTTACCACTTGATTCATTGACATATGTCTCTTCTTCATTGATTTGATGGCCTCTACTCTGCATCCATTCCTCATACTCGGCTTTGGTGGTGAATTCTTTCCTTAGTTTCCTCTCCTCTTCTTCACTATCAACTGTCGGGTATTCTTGATCATCTTTCCAGCTAATGTATTCTTGAGGGTCTGTGAAGCCCTTTTGAAGAGCTTCGATCTTTAGTCCCAATTGTTCTTCCACGCGGTCAACAGCATATGCCACATTAGTGATCTTCTTCATGTTTCTCTGAATGTCTTGCTTGTTCTCATGGAGCTCCTTACTGATTTTGCTATTGCGAATTTCCACTTTGTCTAGTCTATCAGCGAGAGACAAAAAAATTTCTTCTAGATCATTCTTCAATCATAGAGAGTTGAGCGCATAGATCTTGCTTGCATTTCTGCTGTGTTGCGGTGAATTTGCTCACGAGGATCCTATGTTCTTCTATGCAGGCATCGGAGGATGATGCTTCATAGTCTTCATAAGTATCCACCTTCATGACATCTCTTGAATACAAGTAATGATCCATAGAGGGACAGATTCGGTCCGACTAGTGTGGAATGAAAGAATAAGATAGTCTCATTAGGCGATCTCCAGAGGATCAGGAAAGTGATGGACATCCAGAGTGTCTCATCATAGGTGTACCACGAGATGGCTGAAAGTAGCCGTGGTAAGCTCTAGAAGGTGAGCTAGAGAATTGTTCGGAAGTGTTTCCGTCCATAGAGTTGTGTTGCGCCAACAGCTGCGCAAGAGTACGGTTGTGAAACTTCTCTGGGAGAGCGTCGAGGTTCATCCTCAAGGTCTCCTGAAACAAAGAAAATCACAAAGGAAAATCATTAGCACAATGTTCTAGACGTTACTCTAGTTCGTAAATTTGCAAACAGAACAAATCTCTCCTTGGCTACGACGCCAAACTTGATGTGTCGTAAAATTGTCCTCAAGGAAACCACACAATGAATAAGCTGCAAGTGCACAGAAATCAATCGTACTACTTAAGGTATATCGATCCCACAGAGAGAGAAGATGTATTGAAAATCAAGAGGAACAAGTAAAGCTAGAACTCAATAATAAAAAAGGGTTTTGTGTCACGCAAATCACGCAAAGCAAATAAAATGAATGTAAATCAATATGAGATGAATGTTGGGCGCATAAGGAGGTCTCTAGGGTTCAATGACCTGTTTATTCGAAATAAGTTCAATGTAATGCATGTCTACTCCTAAGTCTCGGACTATGAAACACGAAAGTTCGGCTAACCTATTGTCATAGAGAAAACCGGCTGAAATCCACAAATCCTATTACTCAACTATCGTAGGCAATAACATAGATTTCAAAGCATTAAAATCAAGTTCAATCCTAATCCATAAGACTCCATAACTAAGGGGTATGTGGTTGTTATGACGCAATACTCATCAAATCTAGGTTCCAACAAACTAAGCAAACGGTTCAAATTATTTAGATGCCTAAGATCAATAGCTAGTTCATGACTCTAACTATATTCATTACGAATGAGATAAGACCGAAAGACAGTGTAAACGGATATGCAAATACAATAAAACTCGCCACTCAAAAGACAATGATCATCTCACCCCATTGACTGGCCCTTTAGACCCAACTGGATAGTGATAACACCACTTTTATACACGTTTTTACCAGATTTTTATCATGCCTTAGAGTATATTTTATCCATTTTTTATACCATTTTGTGCATTTATCCTTCAAATATGATGTTTAATATTTCTGTATAGGCATTGCATGCATTTTGCATATTTGGGGTCTTATCAGGTACTTATGGAGCATATGGAGCATACTTGGATTTTGGCTCATGTAGTGGAGCCCTATGGACTCGAGTGAGGATTGCAGAGAAGATAGATGGCTCACTCGACCAGACTACTCGACCAGGCACTCGAGTGAGCACTCCAGACCAGGCTACTCGACCAGGTACTCCAGTGAGCACGCAAGACAGGCTACTCGACCTCAGCATCACAGGCTCACTGGACTTCAGCACCACCTGCCTACTCGAGTGACCACTCGACCACCCCACTCGATTGCTGGGTCGAGTGGGCACTCTCCGACTTTTTCTCCTAAAAACTCGCAAAATGTATAAGCGTTTTTGACTAGGTACAAAAGCGCCTCATTAACCCTATTTAGAGAGAATCGAATAGCACCACTTTGGCTTAGTAATTTTTAGGTTTAGCTCTCGATTTTTCTCTCTCTTTTTCTTGCTGTTCTTCATAGTTCTTCATTTTCTGCAGCTTTGTAACTTTGATAACTTTTTATAAAATCAGTACTTGCATTTTATTTCCTCTTCAACCTTGCTCACAAGATCATAGGCTATCACATATGTCAAGCTTTGGTTTTGCTGGGTTTCGGACCCAAGCTATGATCATAGTGTGTGAGTAGTAAAGTTGAGATTTTTGGGGATGGATTAGGATAGCTTCTCTCTATTTTGTTACTCCTTAGATAGGTTGATCATCACTCAGTCACTACAAGAATATTGATTATCCTTAGCGCCCGTAAAATGCTATTTAACGATCCAATAACGGTTTTTATGGGCTATGGTAGCGACCATGATAATAGGTCGACGGGTATAACATAGTGTTTTACGGAAGTGCTATTTATTGTAGAGATATTGTAGCGTCTGTCCTTGTGCAATGTTATATTGTTTAATAGCGTCTAATATGCGTTATTAATTATGTAAGTATAGCGTTTGTTTTCTGTTACATGCAAACTGTTAATAGCAATTTTTATAATCCATTATTTCAATTAAAATATCATTCTGAATATGCAATTTAGTATTTTATAATAGCATGTCTAAATACATAATGTATTTAACTAATATAGCATTTCTAATATGTAATATAATTTATTAAAATAGCATTTGTATTTCATATTATTTAAATAAATAACATTTGTATTATGCAATAGCTTTTGGTTTTCACAATATAAACGGAAATACATTAAAATATGAACCTTGTAAAAGTTTGTAAACAATAGTCTTAACTTAAACCAAAACATACATTTACTTCAACTACATTTACATCAACAAACTCTACCTTAGCTGAAGATGTTTACTAGCTAATCCATTACTAGAACCCCTTCACAGTCATTCCTAACACAAAAATTCTCATCATCAGAAGATTTATCCCCCAAATCATCAATTTCCTCGATTGATATTGATTCAGCAACAAACTTTTCTTCTGTCTCTACCTCGTGATACCCTCTTGGTGGCGCCCTCATAACTACTGACCAAGGTGAAGAGTCATCTTCTACAGAATAAAAAACTTGTTTTGCTTGAGATGACAAAATATATGGATCATTACGGAAGGCAGATTGGTTTAGATGGAGATTAACAAGAGTGAACCCGTCTTCTTCTTTTACACCATTTCCTTTGTTGGCCCATTTACACCTGAAAATTGGAATCTGGAACATGTGATAATCCAGCAGTAAGATCTCCGTTATTACTCCATAGTATGCAACAATGTCAGCCATGTTGTTAGTATCACGAACACTAGATCTACACATACTAAAAGCTTCATATTCGACTACACTATTCTGTGTCTTCCGCTTAACATCATCTGTTAGAAATCTATGTCCATTAATGACATACCCCTTATATGATAGTGCAATATTCCTTGGTCCAATGCCAACCATCTCAATTCCGTGGAATGTCTTTTGAGTTCGTAGGAATCTGTTGATAATAGACAAATGAAGAGCTAATTAATATAAGTATTAGCTAGTGAAATGCTATTTTTAGTTCATAGAAATAAGTTAAAACCTATTCCTTAACCCACAGTGAGAACTTTTCCACATGCATATTCCATAATTGAGTTTGATTCCTTCTCAATCTGACATCATTATCTTGCAGTTCTTCTAAATGCAAACTAGTTTCACATTTAGATATAAATGAGTAAACTAGTTAAACAAAATTGAATAATGATATAGAATATGGCTTTACTTACTCAATATATGGATTCAGAACTTCCATGTTCAGTAGAACATACCGATGAGCTATGTCTCTCTCTCTATTGGTAAGTGAGACTTCTGTACCCTTCTGCAGTGGCCGGCCTTGAAGGATGAGTGGATCAACCTCCACATCTTCATTACAGTTGACAAGTTCTTCTATTGGTAAATATATTTTTAGAAACTCCAAGCAAAAGGCCATACATTCTCCAGCAAAGTATCCTTCCGCCATGCATGCTTCTGGCCTTGCAAAGTTTTTAACATAGGCCTTCAATGTTTTCATGTACCTACATTATAATTAAATACAAGATTTGTCAAATAATGGCTGAGTATCATATAATATAAATATAAAGTGGAAAACTATGAGGATACTACCTCTCAAACGGATACATCCACCTAAAGTGAACTGGTCCACCTAAACGAGCTTCTCTTGCCAGATGTATTGGAAGATGAAACATGATATCGAAAAGTGATGGAGGAAAGAACCTCTCCAGTTGACACAATGTCTCTACAAGTTCATGCTCTAAGGAGATTAGCTTTTCACGGTCAATTACACGCTGACACAATCTGTTGAAGTAGTTGCATAATCTACTTATAGTAAACCTAGGTCCTTTTGGCAACGAACCTCTTAAAGCAACAGGTAGTAGATTCTGAAGTAGGACGTGATGATCGTGAGGTTTTAATCCACTAATTACAGGCGGCTCAACTGAAACACAGTTGCTGATATTCGCACAATAGCCATCAGGTCCTCTAAACTTTGATAACCTATTACAGAAAATCCTTTTCTCTTCCTTAGACAACCAAAACGCTGCTGGTGGCAAATAAATTTTCTTACCCCGTATTTGTGTGTGTAGTTTGCTTCTGATCCCCATATCTTCCAAGTCTTTACGTGCTTTTACACCATCCTTTGATTTAGCAGTTTGCATTATAATAGACAAAATGGCATCAGACACATTCTTTTCCACATGCATGACATCAATGTTGTGACGGACATGCATAGTCTAACACATATAAGAATAAAAAGTTAGAAAATAATCAAATCAGTAACGGCATGTTAAGGTTTATGTTAATACATACCTTCCAATAAGGCAAATCAAACAGAATATACCTCTTCTTCCATCTCCATTGATCAGTGTCTTCGTCATATTCATCATGTGAAACCATCTCATCTTCACATAAACCTTTTCTTTTCCTATTCTTTTTTATACCCAGAGGTCTACCAAAATCATTATTAAAGTCCTTCAGACTTTCAAGTATTTCATCTCCTGTTTGAATTCTATTTACTGTCCCTTCTTCAATAGTGTTGTCAAACCATCCTTTTCTGCAACGGAGAGGATGCCCTGGTCTGAGTCTCTTCCTATTCCCCAAATACACTACTTTCGACTAAACTTCAACCATCTGTGTGGTGTATCCTTCCCACAAACATTACACGCTTGCTTCCCTTTCACTTTACATCCAAACAATGTCCCTAAGGCTGGATAGTCACTGATACTCCACAACAATATAGCTCTAAGTGTGAAATTCTCTTTCATGAAAGAGTAATAAACCTTAATACCTTCACTGCACAAATCCTTTAAGTCATCTATCAATGGAGCTAAATACACATCATTGTTATTCCTTGGTGCAGTAGGTCCAGGGATCAATAAAGATAACATGATATTCTCTGCTTTCATACACATAGTAGGAGGCATGTTGTAGTTAACTAGCAAAACAAGCCAAGTACTGTAGTTGGTGTTCTGCATAGAGAATGGATTCATCCCATCTGTTGAAAGACCTAGTCTAAGATTCCTTGGTTCAACAGCAAACTCTGGCCATTTCTCATTCACTTGAGCCCAAGTTAATGAGTCAACTGGGTGTCGCATTGTACCATCATCACTAGCATTGTTGAAGTGCCAATGTAAATCCTCAGCCATCCTTTTTGATCTAAACATCCTCTTCAATCTCTCTTTTATCGGAAAATACCTAAGTACCTTAGCTGGAATCCCATTCTTCTCTTCACCTGTATGCTTATCTTTTTCCCATCTTGAAGATTTACATCTTGGACAAGCTACCAAGTCCTCATACTCCTTTCGGTAAAGGATACAGTCATTTTTGCAAGCATGAATAGCATCATAACCAAAACCAAAGATCTTCAAGAATTTCTTAACATCATCAGTTGATATTGGAAGCACATTATCTTCAGGGAGCATGGAATGTACTAGCCTTAAAAGCTGATCAAAGTAGTTCTCTGACATCCCACTCTTCACTTTTAAGCGGTAAAACCCCATAATTTCTGAGATTTTAGTGTACTTGAAACATCCAGAGTATAGTGGAGTTTCAGCATCCGTAAGTTTCTTTTCAAAATCATATTCTTCTTTTCTTTCTGTATCCCGTTTCTCATCACCATTATGGTCACCCTGAAAAAAGGCAGTTCTAATCAGGTTAAACACTTCATCACCTCCACAACTCGGATCATCCTCTTTGTTAACATTTCTTATATCACCATGATTAATCCAGCAACTTTTTCTCTTGTACCTCTCATCCATCCCCTTAATGATCAGATGCTCCAAAACTATATGTACTTGTTGGTGGCACAGATTCCACATACACTACAAGGACAAAAAATTTCTGCAGGATTACCCAAAGTCTTTGCTGATTCATAAACAAACTTTGTTGCTCCGTCCTCATACTGAGGGCTAATCCTTGGAAGCCAAACCCAAGACTTGTCCATGTAACCTAAAACTTGTCATTCAAGACAAAACACAGTCAATAGATTTAAGATATTAACAGCCATTGAAAACAATTTGTATTATGAACATATCCAAATACAATAAACCAAATCGTAACTAACCCTAAATTTATCAAACTTCAAGCAAAAGAAACTGTACCTTTAACTGTCAACAAAGCTGTTATATCGAAATATTCTTGTGTTTATTTTCTTTGTCTCTGCTTCCTTGGTTCAAATTTCTTCTGTGGAATGCTGCACATTAACCTCTGTAGCTCCCTTTACATCTCCCTCTGCATCCATTTCTCTAGGTGGAGGTTGTTCAAACTCTTCCTCCTCTTCAGCCAAGTCAGAACCAAGTACATGAGCCACATTGAGCTGATCTTGATTATCGTTGAGCTGATCTTGATGATCCTGAATGTGTTTTGCAACTTTAGTAAGCCGACTTGGTCCCCTTTTTTTTCTTTTCTTTCTCTCAGCTTTCTTGGTTCAAATTTCTTCTGTGGGATGCTGCACATTAGGTGGAGGTTGTTCAATCTCTTCCTCCTCTTCAGCTAAGTCAGAACCAAGTACATGAGGCAGATTGAGCTGATCTTGATGATCATTCTCATTCACAGCATCAGTAATAATGTTCCTCCCGTGTCTATGCGTTTGCAATCCTAAAGTAGGAATCAACTCAATGCCTTGTTGACGCAGGCTGCGACGAGGATGGTGCGATAGCGACATGTTTCGTCACCTAAACAAACAAAAAATTAAATGAACACACAGTTATAAACAAACCATATAAACATGAATGCAAAAACAGAGATACTTTAAAACATGTACACATCTCAACAAGAAAACACATATAAGCCTAGAGGCTTCAACACATATAAATCAAAACACATATAAGCCTAGAGGCTTTAACACATATAAGCAATAGAAACTAGTAAATCAAAACTCTAATCATGAGGCTTCAAGAACCCGATAGAGAAGAAGACGGAAGTAAAATAAAATTAATAATAATAAAGCTCATGAAACAATAGAGATAATCATAGATCCAATCAATCCAATTGAAACAATTACCCCAAAAATAAACGAAACAAGTACAAATGGAATCAAAATCCAAATAAGTAACTAAGAAATTGAACATGAAAAAGTTAATCTTACTATGAAATTAACAAAGAACCCTAAACCATCACTTAGCTTATGAAACCTTACCGTGTTTGATGTAATTCGCTGAGAATGACAGGTGACTGACAGCAACGGCGAGGGGCGACGGAGACGGCGAGAGTGAGACCCAAAGCCAAGAGTGAGAGACAGATAAAAAAAGAAACATGTGAAGTGTATGGCTAACCCAATAACGAAAGTTTCGTAAGGGGACTGGAGCAGGCTACCACGAGAGATAACACGGCGAGTTTCACAGCCGCCGGCGAGATATAGTTAGGTTGGAGAATAAGAATTTGAGGAGAAATTTTAAAGATTACATAGAGTTCATTATCGATTCTAGAAATAGAATAACGAGAGTGAAAGAAGAAAAAGTTTTGATTTTCGTTTGGAGGAAAAACTAAATTTGAGTTAGCGCGATTAATTTTAATATTTTTGTGGTTAACTTATAAATAGCGTTTTCCCCGAGTATATGCATTAAAAAGTACTGTTATTAAAACCTATGTACGGAAAAATTCACTTCTCTTGAATGTTTTTCTTTTCTAACAATATATAGCGTTTCAATATTCGCAAACGCTAACAAAAGTAGGGTTAAGTCTATTATAGCATAACCACACCAACTGTTATCTTTTTAGTGCTATGGATAATCAATATTCTTGTAGTGAGTTTTGACTCCCTCTTGGGTGAGTGATTTTAATGCTTGTTATCCCTTGATCAAGGAGAACAAGATTTTAGTTGGTCTCATGAGCACGGCCCATGCCTTGAGCCATTAGATAGACTTTTTACGGGGTTTAGAGTACAATAACGTGAGGGTGGATGTGTCAGACATTGATTTATGTCAGGACTCTGATAACATCGTATTTTGACCTGTTTTTACTGTGGTTTTCATATTGGTTTAAGAGAGATTTGGTATGATTTCAAAGCTAAATAGGCTATTATCAAGTATTTTTAGTGTCAAAGAGGTTTTACAGGTTTTATGGGAATATGGATCAAAAACGAGCAAAGACCCGTTTTGAGGCAGTTTCAAAGCATCTAAAGTTTGACAACATTTGAAGACCTTCCCGTGGACCAATATTGGAGTTCTCTATATCATTGGAAAGCTTGAAGAGTCAAGATTTGTATGGGACAAGAATCAAAGTAATCCATTCAGCCGTTTGGAAGAGGCATTCCAGAAGATGAAGCTATGTCAAACCAGCGCCAAAGCACCAAACCCCGGTCACTAAGCTCGTGACCAAGGCGAGCTTCCTTCACCGCCTTAGAAGCTTGGCCTATCACTAGGCTCGACCCATTGCCTCCACACTCATCAAGATGACAAGTCTGCCCTTCCTATACCCTAGAAGCCAATCTCTTGCACCCCAAGGCCTATATATACAAGTTTATGAAGCTAGGGTTTCGTGTGCATCATCAAAGTTTCAAACCACCACCTAAGTTCACCACAAAAACCCTAGAAATTCCATCACCACCTCAAGAAGCCGACACCTTCTCCAAGGAGCTGGAGAAGCAACTTGATCTCTCTGAAGCTTTGAAGTTCCACCATCCCTCTCTCTATTCTTTTGTAACTTTGTCAAAGGAAAAGTCCTTACATCTTGTTATTTTTGGATCTAAAGAAGTAATCTCTAAACCTTTACCTTATTGCATTAGATCTATGTTTTACTCTTTCATATCATTGATGACAACCTTGAGCATGGCCGAGTAGACTATCCAGTTGGGTCTAAAGGGCCAGTCAATGGGGTGAGATGATCATTTTATTTTGAGTGGCGAGTTTGATTATATTTGCATATCCGTTTACACTGTCTTTCGGTCTTATCTCATTCTTAATGCATATAGTTAGAGTCATGAACTAGCTATTGATCTTAGGCATCTAAGAAATTCGAACCGTTTGCTTAGTTTTTGGAACCTAGATTTGATGAGTATCGCGTCATAACAAGCACAGACCCCTTAGTTATGGAGTCTTATGGATTAGGATTGAACTTGATTTTAATGCTTTGAAACCTATGTTATTGCCTGCGATAGTTGAGTAATAGGATTAGTGGATTTCAGCCGGTTTTCTCTATGACAATAGGTTAGCCAAACTTTCGTGTTTCATAGTCCGAGACTTAGGAGTAGACATGCATTACATTGAATTTATTTCGAATAGACAGATCATTGAACCCTAGAGACCTTCTTAAGCGCCCAACATTTATCTCATATTGATTTACATTCATTTATTTGCTTTGCGTGATTTGTGTGATACAAAACCTCTTTTTATTATTGAGTTCTAGCTTTACTTGTTCCTCCTGATTTGCAATACATCTTCTCTCTCTGTGGATTCGATATAACTTAAATACTACGATTGATTGCTGTGCACTTGCAGCCTATTCATTGTGTGGTCCCTTTGAGGAAAACTTTATACCCCATCAGACTCTACTTATTCACTTGTTATGAACTCTTCTAGACTTGAATAGGCTGATTCTTCATGCTTGATCCGACTCCTCACACTATGCTGACTAGGTTGGGTCTTGCGGCTCTCTACCATGAACCATGGATTGAGCTGGTTACGAAGTGTGTTGTCTTGGGTAGTCCTGTGATGAAATTGCTAATTGATAGCTGCAATAGAACATAGTGTTTGCGATCTTGTGATTTCCATCCCTAGAGTCCCTGTTTTTCCCCATAGTTCACAACTTGCTTAGTATTCGTTCACTGTAGTTTTTCTCTGTTTTTACTGTAGCACTTGACCTCACCACTCGATCAGTTTGGTCGAGTCATCCTAGTACTGTGATTTTTCCTGTTTAGTTCCATGATGTGCTGAAGTGTGACAGACTTTGGTACCTCTAGTGTTAATTAGAGTTTTTAGTAGATTTCTCATTTGGAGTGCTAGTACCACACCCATTGATAAATTACTTGAATGGCTTGCCTTAATAATCTGCTAGTTGCTGAAGGCTACTCTTGATTGGTTTGACAAAGTTACACTACCCTTACCAGTATACAACAATTGATTAGAAACTCTGTGTTTTATATCTTTGGGCTTAGTTAGATTGCATGGCTGTCTTTCTTTGCTTAGAGTAGGCTAAAATATTACTTTCAATTTGGCGCCGTTGCTAGTTTTGACTGTTTTTATCTGCACAAATAGTAGTTTAAGGCTTACTAGATCAAGTCCGTTACTTTTGAAATCTGGGTACTGATTTGGTTTTGAAATTTTGTCTGTTTTGCATCAGGTACTGTCAAGTACTTGATCGAGTCACTACTCTCTGAATGCAAACGCGTTCTCAAGGCAGCCAAAACCTAATTCAGTTACTTGATAACATACATCGCATCAACCAGCATACTCGTCAAGCTACACCTGCACCTGCTACCTCCATTCCTGCACAACCAGTTCCAGAGACACCTGCAGTCATGGCAGAACAAGTTCCTCAGCCTAGGGTGATTGGAGCAGGAGTATGTCTTCAGTCAACAACAATAAATTCGAGATCAAGACAGGTTTTATCTCCATGGTCCAGAACCACAAAATCCATGGACTTCCTATGGAAAACCCGCTTGCACATTTGCACCAGTTTGATAGACTGTGCGAGCTCACCAAGATCAATGGAATCTCAGAGGACAGCTTCAAGCTACGCCTCTTTCCATTTTCTCTCGGTGATAAGGCTTCCTACTGGGAACGAGCACTACCTCAGGGTTCTATAACCACCTGGGAAGACTGTAACAAGGAATTCCTGCTGAAATTATTCTCTATGTCAATAACTGCCAAGTTCAATGGAATCTCAGAGGACAGCTTCAAGCTACGCCTCTTTCCATTTTCTCTCGGTGATAAGGCTTCCTACTGGGAACGAGCACTACCTCAGGGTTCTATAACCACCTGGGAAGACTGTAACAAGGAATTCCTGCTGAAATTCTTCTCTATGTCAATAACTGCCAAGTTCAAGAACAAAATCTCCAGCTTCACTCAGAGGACCAATGAGAGTTTCTCTGAAGCATGGGAGAGGTTTAAGGAGTACACAATGCAGTGTGCTCAGTATGCTCTATAGAGGAGAAAGCCCTAAGATTAGAATGCTATTGGATAAGCTCATCCTGGCTCAGCAGAAATCTGTCAACTTTGTGGGAGAAGCTTCTACTACTTAGGCTGAGGAAGATGAAGATGCTCAGGTTGAAGAGATTCTGTATATACAGAACCAAGCTGGCTTCAACAGATGGTACATAACCTATAGGAACAATCCTAATCTCTCCTATAGGAATCCCAACGTAGCCAACCCTCAGGATCAAGTGATATACTCGTATTTTCGTCTATATTTCATATGTTTTTGGCAGGGAAATCATGAAGAAACAAGAGATTATGGAAGTTTTATGGCCACATTTCACCATTTACAAAAAGGACCCAAAGGCAAGCAAAACACGTTTTAAGGCAGTTTCGGAGCATCGGAAGTTGGGCAACATTTTAAGACCTTCCCATGAGCCAATTATGGAGTTCTCTATATCCACGGAAAGCTAGAAGAGTCAAGATTCACCTTGGACAAGAATCAAAGCAATCCATTAAGCCTTTGGAATATGAAACCCGAAGAGTGAAGACATGTCCACCTCGGTCACAAGGCCCGTGACCGAGGTTAGCCCTCTTGAAGACCTCGGGCACTACCCCTAGTGACCGGTGCTGACTTACTCCAACCTAAGTACCTCACCCCATGAACAGGCTCGGCCCATTGCCTCCACACTTATCAAAATAATGTAGTTTTGGATGCCTCTTGACCTAATCTCGTGGAGAAGCCTATAAAAACCATTCTTAGGATTTTTGAAACCCTAAGCGCGGCCACTAACCAAAGAAGCGAGCACAGCCACCAACAAGGAATGTCCCTAGGAGTTAGAAAAGGAGATCCACGACCTAATATTGCCTCTACCACCGCCGCTTCATCCTCTTTTGTCACCTCAACCTAGAAGACCATCTCCTTGAAGTTTCATCCATTGTTCTTCATTGTTTCTATTTTCTACTCTTTGTACTTGCTATTGGGGAGACTAGATCTCATCTATGACATCGAGAGAAGTTTTCTTTTAACCCCCTTTGATATATTGAATTGTTTATTTGATGTTTTCCATGATGTCTATTGCATTTCTTCACACCATGAGCGAGTAGTTCTTTTGTTGGGTTTGATGGGGTAATATCTTAGGAAAACATGGTTGCATTCATTTAGGTTGTTAGATCCAATTTTCATCTAGATTATGAGTTCTCTTGGGATATCTTTTACTTAATGCATGTTGCTTGACTTGATCACCAAGCACTGATTTAGGAGATTAGGAGCGTTATCCGTGTAAACCTACTTCTCGGAACTAGTATTAACGAAGCCTCGTGTTATAACCTGCGATTGCTGAGTTATAGGACTTTGTGAACATATCGAACTTATTTATACTGCTGGTCTAAGCGTGTTATTACCTGCGGAAGTTGAGTACCAGGGTGTGGTGACTTAAGACGCCTCTATCATGAACTATGGCTTGGGTGTGTATCCGTGTTCGTAGTTGAGAACCATTGATGAAAACCCATTAGTTAGATATATCCCCTACTTGTTAGAAACCATGGAAACCTTAGATAAAGCTTAGACGCCCAACCTCTTAATCATATAGCTTGCAAATAAATCATTCACTTTGCTTTCATTCATTCATTTGCATTCACTCATTAGAAAACCCAAAACCAAACCCCTTATTGCATTGTCTTAGTTAGATATCTTTGCCTGAATTCAATCCGCGTACTTGTTACTCTCTGTGGGATTGATACCTTAAGTAATACTACTGATTTGTTGTGCACTTGCAGTTCATTCATTGTGTGGTTTCCTTGAGGAAAACTTTACGACACATCAAGTTTTTGGCGCCATTGCCGGGGAGTCTACAAGCTACCTTTTAATTTGATAAGATCTCTCATCTAAGATACTTTGAACTTTTCATTTGAATCTTTCAATTATATTCTCTTTTACACTTTTACATTTGTGTTCCCTTCTTGTTTCTATCTCAGGATTCGTGGTGCATGACAAGGAGCCAAAACTCTGAAGCTGTCACTCCAATCCAAGACATAGACCGACTTGAACGCGAACTCAGAAAACTCCAGAGACAACAACTCATGGTCGAATTACAAAATCAAGATCAAAGTAACCTTGATGATCACCACGCTGTTGCCAATGATGCTGAGAGGCGATAGATGCAAGATGATAACCCCATCTATGGACCTGAAGAAGCCCCCATGAAGCCTCTAGAGATTCACAACCACGCTCCACAAGAAGCTAACCATGAAGGTGTGGGAGATAACCTCAATGCTCCTCACCAGCCTCCAGATGTTGTCCATGCACCTCAACATGCGAATGTTGGTGCTAGACAAGCTCCTTATGTGCACCCTCTGAGGCGTCCCAATCAGAACCGTACCATTGCTGACTTTGACATTCCTAATCAGTATTCTTAAGACCGAGCTACCATACGAGTTCCCAATCCACCAAGGCGTGACTATGAGATTACACCTCAAATCATTGGTTTGGTGAAGCAAAACCAGTTACATGGACTCACCACGAAACATCCTATGGATCACATTGATCTTGAAGAAATCTGCAGCACTACGAGAACCAACGGAGTGCCTAAAGACTATTTGAAGTGTAAGCTTTTTCCCTTCTCTTTAGCCGACAAGGCTCATAGATGGTTGAAGTCTTTACCCCCTGGATCGATTACTACTTGGGAAGGATGCAAGTCAACATTTCTCAATCACTTCTACACAAAGTCGAGATCCAACTCTCTTAGGAACAAACTTCAAAGTTTTCAACAAGGACCTGTCGAGACATTCTATGAAGCATGGGAGCGCTTTAAGGATTATGAACGAGATTATCCTCACCATGGCTTCAGTGGAGGTAATATTCTAAGTACATTCTATAGAGGATTACATCTGAAGTTTCAGTTGTCACTCGACACGGCCAGCAATGAAGATTTCACCACTAAGACTGTCCTAGAAGGAAAAGCTCTCATTGAGAACCTTTCTGCAAGTAGTAGCAACTCTTGCACTGACTTTGATAGAACCACACATTCTAGTGACTCTGATGCTAAGTAGATCACCGAGCTTAAGAATATGATGAGCCAGCTTCTAAGGAATCAAAACCGTGCTATCAATGCTTGTGGTACGATTGATGATGGAAACAATGAAGGTTTCCATGAGTTTGATGATTCATTGGATCAAGAAGAAGATGTTAACTATGTTGGTACTCAAGGTTCATTCCCGAACCGCGGCTACAACAACTTCCAGTATAATTCTAACCTATCTTTTAGGAATCCTAATGTTGAGAACACTAAAGATCAGACCTATCCACAACAGCAGCCGAGACCATTTCAAAACTGGTTTCAGAACAACAACAACAACTTTGGTGGCAACTTTCAGCCGCAACCCCCATTATACACTAACAACAAGGTGCCCCTTCCAGCCGCACAGGCTCAAGCTCCAATACCACAAGGTGATAGAATTGAAACTATGATGCGAGAACTACTTGTTTCTCATCAACAAGCAACAAGGGATATCAATGTCAAGGTGGATAACATCTATGGCGAGTTGAATGGTAAGTTTGAAGGCCTTTCTACATTTGTGAAGAAGCTGGAAACTCAGGTTGCTCAAACCGCAAATCAAGCCCCAAGACAAGTTGGTGTACTTCCGGGAAAACCCAAGGAGAATCCAAAAGGTTGTTGCAATGTAATCTCCACCATCCCAGCCTCTACAAGGCGTGTGAGTGAGCCATTGGTTCCGCTTTTTGATTCTCATGAAGACATGGTGCGTATGACACGTACCATGGAAGATGATGAGAAACAACACTATCCGATGAGGAGACTACCGAAAGTAGAAGATCCTGGACGCTTTGTTTGCTCTTGGTCCATAACAGGCATTGAATTCTCTAACTCTCTATGTGATTCCGGTGCTATTATCAATGTTATGTCGAGAAATATTGCTGAGAAACTTGGACTCAGAGACTTGTCTCCGTCCAATTTGAGTCTTGTGTTTGGCGACTCATCGCAGAAGATCCCTGATAGACTAGTTCAAGATTTGCAACTAGTTGTAGAAGACTGCATAGTCCCTACAGATTTTCACATTTTTGAGATGGATGAGAAGAATGAGAGACCTTTGATTTTGGGGAAACCATTCCTTGCCACTGTTGCAGCCATCATGGATCACAACAGCAAGAGAACAACCTTTACCAATGTAAGCAAAAAGGTATTCTATCCAACTCTCTCTACTATGAAGCCGCGAGCCCCACCATATGATGAAGATTCACTAGATCCCGAGGTTGATAAGACCAATGGTGGAACTAAGAGTTTCACTAAGAAGACTCTGAAGCTACCATCAAAGCCTCCCGAGCAGCCCCATATTTCAAAGATCGAGATCATTGTTCCTCCGGAGCTTAGCAAGGAAAGCAAAGATCGGACTGAAGAGATGATAAGGCACACCAAGGAAGTTTTTCTTCAAGCCAAAGTGTTTGAAACTTCATCGAAAGAACAACTTGTGATAGAAGCTGGAGCTGACTATCACGATCTTAAGAAAGCTGGGGAGATGTCAATCTCCAAGGCCACACCTTCTCAAGCTTAATAAGCTTCCCAAGTCTAGCCAAAGACTTTAAACAAGTCCGCTTTGTGGGAGGCAACCCACTTGTAAGTTTACTTTTACCTTTTTAGATTAGATTTCATTTCGCTTTTGATCTTTGCATGTTTTATCTCAGATTTCACATAAACAAGAAAACCAAATACAAAAGAAGAAAACAGAAAAAAACGAAAAAGAGGAAGAAGGTTAGCCTTTTGGTCAAGTTGGAAATGACCAAGGCGACATGATGCAAACCTCGGTCACAAGTCCCGTGACCGAGGCCCATTCAAGGCATCATCCCGGTCACGAAGCCTGTGACCAAGGTTCTTCACCAAACCCGGCAAAAGTTCCATCTGGTTCCCGTTTGTCCGAGTCTTTGATCCCGAGCCGTCTTGAGAGTTTCCCGGTCCTTTTGACAACCCGTGAATCAATGAACTTCCCGTTGAACCGTATTTCACAACCAACAAAACGGGTCACTCCCGGAACTCACTGTAAATTTTTGTGAAACCCCAATTCTGTGGGCCCCACATGTAAGTTTTTCTTCCTTTTCAAAAAGCCAAACCTTTTTAGGTTAAAACATGTTTTTATATTGAAAAGAGGATTTTAAAGATTCAAGAAGGTTTTTATCATCTCTCTAAGTCCATTGGGAGATAGATCAGTTTGAATCCAAACTTTTCAAAATTAGGGTTTTTACAAATTGATTGGAAATTCCATTATCCAATCAGTAAGAGATCACAAATCTCTTATCACATTCATCAAACACCATGGTATGTTCTCTAAATTCTAATTTTCTCTTTGAGCTTCAAAAGAGATATATCTAGATTCTCTTGATTCATTGACTTTTGTTACTAGGAAGTGATAGAGAACTTATAGACTAGCCTCTAGGTTATCTAAGAACCGATTATTGTGATGTATTGTGGATAGATTTTGATTTTTGCTTTGCTAAAATTTTGTGACCTTAGGGAAAAACTAGATTAATGATGCAATTGTTTAGGAATTGAACTTTTTAGACACCATTCACATTTGATAAGAGAACTTAGAATGATTTTTCACTTAGCATTTCTTTGAACTTGATTTAGGATGCAAATTTTGTGAAGGTCACCATTGAATCCTAAAAATTGAACATGAGTTTTGATATCTTGATTTATAAAATTGAACATACACTTACTTGTCTATTTCAATCCCCATTGTTACATCTCATATGTAATGGATTGAAATATGTTTCTCATTGAGCCATGTTGCTAACTTGTATCTATCTCTTTTGACTCTAGGTACCAAACAATGGACACTAGATCCTCTATGAAGACATTTTGGACCATCACTAGTGATGAGATGAGGACTAAAATGGTACATGACAAAGCAACGTATAAGAACAAAGGCAAAAGAATAGTTGATGAAGGCACCAACTCTAAGGATAAGAGTGATGAGATTCAAGATGATGGTGATTTTGATGCACCAATCAATTCATGTGTGCCATGCAATCTAAGAGCTAAAGTAGCTCGACGCTTACACCAACGACGCAAGAAAAAGGAGCTGCCATTGATTTTTGTTGGAAAGAAGAAGGATGAGAGTCTTGATTATCTCACACCACTCTATGGGTTCAAGCTTTTACCCACCTTGAGAGTTGAATACACATCCTTGCATGCTCTTGGATTGGTAAGTGATGTTGAATGGATGTTGAATGCTCTAGGACTCAGCACATTCCTAGCATCTACTCGCCAAGACATCTATGAAGAAGAGACAAGGCAATTTCTTGCCACGGTCACACTAGCATATCTGCGCACACAAGCTCCATTGGTGTGAGATGGGAAGCTCTTCTTCATCATCAATGGTGAGCACCACCACATCTCCATTCTTGATCTTGGAAATGCACTAGGATTTGAATACCAAGATGCTATTGAGTTTTGAAAAGTTGATACCAATGCTTATTGGTCAAGCTTTGGACAAGGAAGTTTTGATAGTGGAAAGACCAAGGCTACCTCACTATCACACTCATCAATCCGGTATGTACACAAGCTTCTCGCCAACACTCTCTTCTCACGCACAGCCCAGAACAATGTGATCAGTGATGAGCTCAATATCCTGAGCATCCCTTTTGTGAGTATCCACGGAGAGCCAACTATGCTGCCCTCCTAGCCAAGAGACTTGTGAAGATCAAGCATGATGCTATCACAAGTAAAGACAAGCAAGCTTACATAAGATTTGGAGGAGTCATCACTACCATCCTTGAGACCGCTGGAGTAAACCTCGCGGACCGTCCTCACATAATCAAGGAAAACCATTTGGACCTTGCAAAGCTTGAGAAGATGAAGATACTTGAAGGAGCACGGATCAACCCTGACCAGATTGGATATAGGTATCATTCTCCACCATATGCCACAAACACCACACTACTTCCTAGCCCTACTGTTCCACGCCTTAGAGACAGCATCACGAGTTGGTACCCTTTTACGGGTGAGTATCACTCATATTTTCCCGAAGACCGTCTACCACTCACTCTTGATTAGTTCACCAAGGCCAAGGCGATTGTTTCCTTTACTTCTCACCATGTCACACGCAACCCTCCGGGGAGTGACATCACTACTCTTGAGGAGGAGAGAGCATTACGGATTGCCACAGGGCAGCAGCTAGCAGAGTACCTCGCAGCCACTACACTTGCAGAGAGAATGACCTCAGATCCCAGACACCATGATTAGTCCACCACCGAGCACCAGAACTTCCTAAGAAGTTGAAGGTTCACTCGTTATATATCTATCTTTACTTTTATTTCGACTGTTCACACTAGGGACAATGTGATTCAAGTCTGGGGGATTTTATCGTCTACTACACATTTTTATTTCTCTTGAGTCATTTTGATGTCTTTTTATTCGATTTTATGCGGTTTTATTGAGTCAAGCTTGTAGAAAACTATGAACCTATGACATGATGATTTTGACTTAAAGTATGTTCTGATTCATTCTTTGAGGACAAGTTTTGCAGGATTCACTAACAAACGGACAACACCTAGAAGCTCACCGCTGGACCTTTCTCCCCGAAGTCTCATCCTACGGAAAACACGGTTGGAACAGACGTCAACTCCACTCTATTGGAACCATAATCATGAATTTAATTATTTCTCATGAGCGCATTAGATCGGGGAAACGAGCAGCACATTCAGAACTTCTTATCGATTTTACCACTCTTTGCTGATCCTGAATGGCCACTCATTTTTAGTGGTTTACCCTTACACCTTATATTTCTTTTCAGACCTCTCACCAATCTCTTTTTCGATCCCGTTGGCAGATATGCGTAGAAACGCGAGAGAGAAATTTCCGACACAGTTTTCCAACCAGTTGCAGATGGAGAGCTTGAAGGAATCAAAGAAGAGATAGAGAGAGAGTCACGATTTGGTCTACACAACCATACAGCTCGGAATCAACAAGAAAAAGTACTCATATCTTGTGCATGAGACTTGTAAAGTTATGTACCGTTTCCCCTTTCAACGAAAAGAAAAAGAAAAAAAAAGAAAGGAAAAGAAAAAAAGAAAAAGAAAAAAAAAAGAAAAAGAAAAGAAAAAGAAAAGAAAAGAAAAGAAAAGAAAAAGAAAAAGAAAAAGAAAAAGAAAAAGAAAAGAAAAGAAAAGAAAAAATGAAAAAGAAAAGAAAAAGAAAAGAAAGGAAAAGAAAAGAAAAAGAAAAAGAAAAGAAAAAAAAGAAAAGAAAACGGTTACAATTAATCTCATAAGCACAGAAAATTCCGAGAGGAAGGTTATGAAGAAAAGAAGTTATGAAGATGGTGCAAAGAACCCCATAGAAACATCTAAGTCTTGGGGAACCAGAAGAAGAAAAGAAGTAAAAGAACAAGGTCTTGACATGAAGAAGTGGTTAGAAGCTGTGAACATCAATGGGTTCATTCTCTGAAATCACGGTACACTCTAAACACTTTAAACTCGACTTAAACACCAAAAGCCTTTTTATACCAAGCGCCATCTACCCCGAATGATGCCCCCTCTTGAGAAATCCACGCCACCCTTAATGAATGTTAAGGAGTTGACTAAAGTGAATTCCAAAGTCTTCGGACGGTTTGCGATGGAAAGATCAAAGATTGAATGTTGTGAGTCTATAGTGACAAATTTTTGACTGAGAATCCATGTGCTAACACGTCTGCAGGTCATCTATTATGAACATCGTCTCTGATCATAGGAGAGTTTTCGCGATTTTCAAACCTCTCCACCAGTCTTGAAATCCTATTTGCTTGAAACGAGAGATTATGGAAGCTATATGGCCAAATTTCACCATTTACACTTTCCAAAGACATTTGGGAGTTTTGGAGCAAAAAAGACCCAAAGGCAAGCAAAAATTGTTTTAAGGCAGTTTCAAAGCATCTGAAGTTGGGCAACATTTGAAGAGCTTACCATGAGCCAATTATGGATTTCTCTATATCCATGGAAAGCTATATCCTCGTACAAGAAACGAAGCAATCCATTCAGCTGTTTGGAAGATGCAACCCGAAGAGTGAAGACACGTCCACCTCGGTCACAAGGCCCAGGACCGAGGTTAGCCCTCTTGAAGACCTCGGGCACAACCCCTAGTGACCAGTGCCGACTTACTCTGACCTAAGGACCTCAGCCCATGACCAGGCTCGGCCTATTGCCTCCACACTTATCAAAATGACGTAGTTTTGGATGCCTCTTGACCTAATCTCGTGGAGAAGCCTATAAAAACCATTCTTAGGGTTTTTCAAACCCTAAGCGCGGCCACTCACCAAAGAAGCAAGCACAGCCACCACCAAGGAACGTCCCTAGGAGTTAGACAAGAAGATCCACGACCTAATATTGCCTCTACCACCTCCGCTTCATCATCCTTCGTCGCCTCAACCTAGAAGACCATCTCCTTGAAGTTTCTTCCATTGTTTTTCTTTTCTACTCTTTGTACTTGGTATTGGGGAGACGAGATCTCATCTGTGATATCTAGAGAAGTTTCCTTTGAACCCCCTTTGATATATTGAATCGTTTATTTGATGTTTTCCATGATGTCTATTACGTTTCTTTACACCATGAGCGAGTAGTTCTTTTGTTGGGTTTGATTCTTAGGAAAATATGGTTGCATTCATTTAGGTTGTTAGATCTGATTTTCATCTAGATTATGAGTTTTCTTGGGATATCTACTACTTAATGCATGTTGCTTGACTTTATCACCAAGCACTGATTTAGGAGATTAGGAGCGCTATCCGCGTAAACCTACTTTTTGGAACTTGTATTACCGAAGCCTCGTGTTTTAACCTGCGATAGTTGAGTTATAGGACTTTGTGAACATATCGAAGTTGTTTATATGACTGAACTAAGTGTGTTGTTACCTGCGGAAGTTGAGTACCAGGGTGCGGTGACTTAAGATGCCTCTGTCATGAACTATGGCTTGGGTGTGTATCCGTATTCGTAGTTGAGAACCATTGATGAAAACCCATTAGTTAGATCGATCCCCTACTTGTTAGAAACCATGGAAACCTTAGATAAACCCTAGACGCCCAACCTCTTAATCATATAGCTTACAAATCAATCATTCACTTTGCTTTCATGCATTCATTTGCATTCACTCATTAGAAAACCCAAAACCAAACTCCTTATTGCATTGTCTTAGTTAGATATCTTTGCTTGAATTCAATCCGCGTACTTGTTAGTCTCTGTGGGATCGATACCTTAAGTACTACTACTGATTTGCTGTGCACTTGCAGTTCATTCATTATGTGGTTTCCTTGAGGAAAACTTTATGATACATCATCAAGTATACCCAACTCAGAACCCAGGCCAGAACAAGTCTTTTGTACCTACAGCTCCAGCCAATCCACCTGGATTTGCTCCAAGACCACCTCCACAAGCTGATGGTGACCTGAAGCCCCATCTACTCCAACTTCTTTAAGGCCAGAATACTGCTACTCAAGAGACGTCAAAGAGGTTCACCGAACTCATAACCCACATCGATTGCTCTTATGATGATTTGAACCATAAGATTGAGGTTCTCAACAGCACACTGAAGTTTGTTGACTCCAGTTCTGCATCAGCCTCTACTAAGCCCTCATGCCAACTTCCTGGGAAAGCTGTGCAGAACCCTAAGGACCCTGCAGCTCTCTATGCAGTGAGCACAGCACCAGCTCTCCATCTTCTTCCTTTCAAGAAGAGATTCTCCAACGTCACTGGGGACAGTGATACTCAAGTTGGGGGGCAATCTTTCAAGCTGCTGCTGAAATTGGCTCGAGCACTGTAACACTCGACCACACCACTCGAGTGAGTGGTAGAGTAGGCACACCTGAGACTGCAAAGGAGAAACGCATAATGGACCTGCATGTGATGATGACAAGTTCTTTCCCAGAACAGATCAAAGCTGAGATTGAGGAGGAGTATGCTATTATGCTTGAGGAAGAGCTATGAGAGCTTAAAGCTAAAATGACTTGGGATGAAGCTGTGAAGTCACTTGGGCCTTTTGACAGTTGTTTGAGAAAAATAGCCTTGAAGAAAATTCAAGATAAGAGAGCAGCAGCTGCTAAGGCTTATGAGTGTAAGATCATCACTCAGCATAAAGTGGTAGTCCAAAAGAAGCAGACAGATCCTGGATCTTTCACAATACCCTGCACCATCAGAAACCAGACTTTCCCCATGGCTTGCTAGAGAATGTCCCAGTGAGTGTAGGGAATATGGAGATCCCCACTGACTGCATAGTGATGAAGATGGAAGAAGAGCCAATGGATCCCTTTATACTAGGCAGACCATTCTTGGCATCTTTTGGAGCTGTTATAGACACCAATAGTGGTGAAATTGTTCTTTGAACCAGTAATGACTTGATGATGCGTTTTGACACCTCTTCCGGCTTGAAGAACCCTACTTCTGAGAAACAGCTTTTCTACATGGAAGAAGCTGAGTGCTATGAAAAGACAAACTTTGTAAAGTTTGAACAGTACTCTGAGACACCATCCAGACCTCCAGGGTTCACAGTCACCATGGAACGTCACTCTGATGGAGTAGTGCACAAGTTTTATGCGTTTGTAGCAGAAGGTGACTCAGATGAAGACAGCACAAGGCACACTCGACCAGCCCACTCGACTGCTAGGTCTAGTGACCACTCGAGTCATTACCAGAGAGCACACCCGACCCTTACGAAACCACCTAGTTCGATTTGGTACTCGGACCAGGAATATTTTTGCACAGGAAAGAGCAGCCAAACATACCCACTCACAACATCAGCATCAGTCTAGAGCACAATCCTTGCTCTACAAGGTGTTGTTGTTGAGTTGGCAGAGAAGGTGGACAGGCTTGAGAAGGAAGTCCTGAAACTCAAAAAGGCTCAACAGGTTCCAGAAGCTATCAAGCTCAAGGAAGCTCAACAACCCCCACCAGAGATGGGAAGAAGGAGGCCCAAGCCACCAGGAATGAGTGATAGCTTCTATCACGCTATCATGACATCAACCTTCATTATGGAGAAGCCGAGTCCAGAGGGGTCAACACAGCCTCTCAAGGACCTTCCATTTGCCTAAACAGATTGAGAGTCAAGCTAAGTGACTTTAAACAAGCTCACTTGGGAGGAATTCCCATGTTTATCATTGTATATACTAGCTTTGATTTATCTTATGTCTTTATGAATTTTGTTATTTTTAATATGTTTTCTTAGTGTTGTGAGTTTCAGGAGAGGATAAGAGCTGTGTATGAGTCAAAGTGGAGTTTCAAAAAAAGTCAGCCTAAAATTTGAAAACTCACTCGACCACACCACTCGACCCCCAGGTCGAGTGGCCCAGGTTTTGTCTTAACTTTTAATCTCAGCCGTTCATTTGAAATCTCCCACCCCTTTAAATGTCACGCGACCCTTCTTCTCCATTTCATCCAATTTTTCATCTGTCTAAAACAAAAAAAAACTCTCCAACTTCTCTCTAAAATTTTTCATTAAAATCATCAAGTTTTTCATCAAATCTGTATCATGTCTCACTACTCTAACAATTCCGAAACCCAAGTGTAAGTTTTTAAGCCATTTGAATCGTTTTTGAAAAATATGGATTCAAGGCTTGTTTTGAAATTTTTCGAAATGTTTAGCTTGCATGTGGGTAAAATCGATTGATAAGAGCAGCATAAGGAATCGAAAGAAGTATGCATTGATTTCTATGGTTGAAATTGATAGAAATTGAAATTTTGTTCTTAGTAGTGCACTTGAAATTTTTTGAAAATTTTCATGAAACCTTAAATCAAATTTCGGTTTAGCTAATGCTTGCTTGATGATTAGAGAACCCACGTTGATAGCCATTGATTGAATTAAACAAGTTTTAGAAAAAATTTTGAAATCATGCATATCGAAAATTGCTTTGAGAACTTGATGAATTTGGAAAATTTATGAGCCTAAGTTGTTTAGATCCTTGCTAGGCTTGAAATTAGATGCATATGATTGTTAATTTAGTTACTCGATCAAAGCACTTGAGTGGGTCAAGTCGGGCAACAATTTTATTAGGAAAATTTTTGCCCACTCGACCACACCACTCTAGTGGCTTGGTCGAGTGGTCCAAATTTTTGCTAAATTTTTGATTTTTGAATTCGTTTCAGGAACACTGGCACTACAAGGACCAGGGCCACAAGAAGCCAAACCGCAGCAGGAGTCACTCGACCATCTGGGTCATGGCAAGACAAGGCTAAGGGCAAGAGGGTTCAAGAAGAAGAATCAATGAGAAGGGACAGTGAGGAGGAGACTGGTTTTGAGAGTTTAGAGGATATCTAGGCTGAGATCTCGGAGGAATCTAAGCTCATCTCCATCCTGGAGAGGGTGAAATTCCTTGGGACTAGGTACCCAGATCGCTCCACCATGCAAGCTTTGGGAATTTGCAGAGAGCTGGTGAAGCTCTATGAGTCTGCTGACATCGTGGGACTTACCTACAGCCCACGTGATGGTTTCAAGACTGAGACCTGCCATTTCTTGGCAACAGTGGATCTCCACCTCTATGAGACGAGAGGCATGGCTGGTACAGCAGAGATGGGGCATGTGAGCTTCAGAGTCAGAGGGATAGACTATTAGCTACCCCTCAGTGTGGTCGACATCTTGTTTGACTTCCGCAGAGGAACAGGGCAAGCCCAAGACTTTGAGAAGAAATAGCTGAATGAGTTGTGGTTAGCGCTTGAAGCAAGGGAGCACTACCAGTCTGCTAGGGCTAAGAACAGTGAGATCAGGCACCCAGCAGTGAGATACCTCCACAGGACTCTCGCAAACACAATGTTTGCGAAGAAGGCCACAGGGCCAGTGAATGAGAGCGAGTTGAAGATGCTGGACAATGCTCTTTGTGATTACCTCATTTACTCTTCTGAGGAGAACAAAGCCAATGGGATTGAGATGCGAGGAGATAGAGCCTACACAGGGAACTCCATTGTCTTGGTGAGACACCTCATGAGCTACAGAGCTACTGCCATCAAGAATGACAAGATGCTGAACAAGGTAGAGTTCATAGTGGGAGGGATAGTTACTCCATTTTAGAGGCTGTTGGAGTTGAGCTCATATCTGCGCCTACACCATACACTCTGATGGACTTGGATCACATGAAGGACATGCAGACTGTTGGTACAAAGGCTCAGGAGAAGTACATCTACAACTTCTCACATCCCAGGAGCAGCAAGGCGAAGATTTTGCTACCTTATGGAGGTCTAGCCAAGCTCTATGCAGAGGACGGTGATCGTAGTGTCTCCTTTGTACCATCATTCAGAGATCTCTACTTCTCTGATGAGGGAGTTAGACTCCAAGAAGATGAGACGTTTCAGGACTTCATGGGGAGTGTGCAAGCTCCAGAGAGGTTTTATTTTCAGGAGACAGAGTGCAAAAGCCTCAAGGAGGCTAACCATAAGATCTCCACACTTCAGAGGTGCTGCAAGTGGCAGGATAAGCAATTCAGCAAATTCAAGAGTGGAATGAATGCCTCAATGAAGGGGATCACCAGCCGCTTAGCAGCAGCTGGGAGGAAGTTAAGTGCTGGCTCGTCAAGAAGGACTTTGGCTGAACAGAAGGAGAGAAAAAGGCGCCCAGATCACCCCATAGAGGATCTGGAGCATTCGTCCCCAGACGAAGCCACTCGACTACCTGGGTCGAGTGACCCACTCGAATGCTACCAGGGATTCGACCCGAGTGCACCCGTTGATCCTTACCCACGCTAAGATCAGGGCGCACAGTTTCCACCTTACCCGGGGTACTACAAGAGCGAACCATTCAACCACGCTGGGTCGAGTGCACGATACATGCCAGAGCACTCGACTGCTGGGTCGAGTAGACTAGTCGAGTCACACCCCGGAGCTGATCCTCTCACCACCACATTTCCAGCCTACACTCAGGAGAGCATGGAGGCTAACACAGATGCCTTCTTCACTCCACCAGAATGAGGTACCACCCCACTTCCTTATCATTGTTTATATCATTGCATTTTTTTGTTTTCTTTTGTTTAACTCTCTCAAATCATCTCTTGAATTTATTTTACACAAGGGACTGTGTAATTTAAGTTTAGGGGAGGGTTTGAGAGACTTATTTGACTTATTTCCTTATTTTCTTATTCAAATTTGCATCATCTATGTGCATTGAAAAAAAAACCTAAAAATTTGAAAATTTACGGAAAACTATTTTACAAAAACAAAGTGTCATGTAGTTGCATTTTTATTTTAGGATTGAGTTTTAGAATTTTGCTTAGGATTGTACATATGCTTAGGGGATAATGATGAGTCAAACAGTAAAAAACTTAAGAACTAAACATATAATTTAAATGCCACAGTTATAAGTTATCTAATGCATTCACCTAAGTTTAAAAATTAAGGTTGCACCTTGCTTGGAATTTATATTTAGCACTCTCACTTGGTTGAAGCTTACTGTGATTTGTCAAACTCTCCCTATGAATTAGAACCTAATTTGAAAAATTTAATTATCATGATATGCTCTAAAACTTTAACTCATCGGGTACCTCAAAATACTTGGATTTTCTTTCACCTTTTACCACTCTTGCTAATCAAAGTAGCCGTCTCCACCATTGAGACAGTTCCACAAAAACGAAAGCCAAAACTTCATTTCAGAC
Organism: Cardamine flexuosa; assembly: GCA_963555745.1. NCBI lineage: Eukaryota > Viridiplantae > Streptophyta > Magnoliopsida > Brassicales > Brassicaceae > Cardamine > Cardamine flexuosa. The sequence goes on along the minus strand of OY743216.1, from coordinate 19,018,519 downwards.
CATACATTATTTTTGAGTGAAGTGAGGCCTATATCCGGATTGAATTAGAGAGAAAGTGTTAGGTGTTGCCAACAGGAGTAGCCTCTCATGTAGTCTTTGACTCACAATTTTTGAACCAGATTTAGGCTAAGAGTTTGAATAAGTTGGGGTTTGAGTCCGAGAAAAGAAAAGAAAAGAGAAAAAGATTTTGCTAAAAATCACAAGCCTTTGGAGAGGATAGGTTCAAAAAAAATGAGTCTAGTAAAGGATTTGAAAGAAAAAGATAAAAGTTGGCTCAGTAAAAGAAACAAAAAAAATTGTATAGTAGCCACTCGACCAACACCACTCGATTGAGTGGTCGAGTCATAGCTTAGTGAAAAATCAAAAATCTCAAATCCGCTAGAAGTAAAAAGTAAAGTATCCTCTCCTTAGAAGAAAACAGAAAATCGGTCCTTGAGTCAAAAAAATGAAAAAGAAAAGCTTTTAAGCACAAGGGTAGAACTAGGATGAAGTTTCTAGGATTTTAGAGTTAGGAGGCTCATTGGTTCTTCATGGGTAGATGATAGTCTGCTCCTGTATGCACTAGTTGGCTCTGCCTTTAGCATTCTCTTATAATTCAATACATTTCATTGAAAGATCCTGATGCGTTCCTTGTGAGGAAACACTTCCCAATTTTGACAACGAGAGGGTTAGATCAATGTGAAGGTTTGCAAGACCTGATTAACAAGCGCCTTGCGGTTTAATGGATCGAATGTCACCACAAAAGGATGTGGACTAGCCTTTTGATGAGATGGGTTGGTCAATCGTATCACACGAAATGACCTAAGAGTTTCCCTAGTTCAAATCACATGAAAAAGGAGGAACAATGATCTATAATTTGAAAGAGTTTTGATTATAAGATAGATGATTGATACAATGAATCTCAGCCTCAATATAAAGGAGAGGAGGCGAGAATGAGATGAGACAAAACGATAAAGGCAAGGAGAGTTACGAGACATGTCTTGTGAACACTCAATGACCATGCAATAAACACACGTTCAAATTCAAATAAAGATAGAGAGATAAGAAATCATGGGCCACGCCAAAAGATGTAGACGGGGCCATACAATGGATTGGACTAAGGGTTGGCAAAGATGAACATATGAGCCACAAGCCTCATTAAAAACCTTGTTCGGAAAACCCATTGGGACAAAACCGAACTAAGGGAAAAAGAGTGCTAGTGGATCATATGGCCAAAGCCTCAGCCATCTTGGAAATGTATCACAACCAATGTGTCATGAATACAACCCTTAAGGTCCAAGTGATCCTCTTGATTTTCAACTTGCTGAAGGAGCATGCTAACTTCTTGGAGTAACTGCTTAGTCTGAGACCTAGTCATTGCTCCAAAAGGTGTTTCCAGGGTAGTTTTAGTCCTTGATTTCTTGTCCTCGTCCTTGCTAGCTCTTGGTCCTTGTTCTGATGTAGGGACACCTCCGAGGAACGCATCAGATCCTGATACATGCGCTTAAACCAGAGGAAGAAGAGATCATTTTTATCTCTTAAAACTTGTCCCTCAACCAAATGAGTTACAGTTATTGCATATCATGATTCACTAGTTCGTGCTTAATCAATGTTAAAGGGATAGTTTGCTTTGAATGTTTGCTTGTGGCTGAGTCTTAGTGTTAAAATTGATGTGATGAGTATGGCTAAAGCTTATAAGTAGAACTTCTGTGAATTGCATTCTAGAACTATTAACTGTGATATTGACATTAGAGGTTCTCAGTCCCCACTTTTCACACTACTCCTTTCATCTTATCCTTTCTATTTTCTTGAGGGCAAGCAAAGGGTAAGTTTGGGGGAGTTGATAACACCACTTTTATACAAGTTTTTACCAGCTTTTTATCATGCCTTAGAGTATATTTTATCCATTGTTTATACCATTTTATGCATTTATCCTTCATATAGGATGTTTAATATTTCTGTATAGGCATTGCATGCATTTTGCATATTTGGGGTCTTATCAGGTACATATGGAGCATACTTGGATTTTTGCTCATGGAGTGGAGATGTGCAGTCAAGCCCTACGGACTCGAGTGAGGATTGCAGAGAAGATAGACGGCTCACTCGATCAGGCACTCGAGTGAGCACTCAAGACAAGCTACTCGACCAGGCTACTCGACCAGGCACTCGAGTAAGCACGCAAGACAGGCTACTCGACCTCAGCATCACATGCTCACTGGACTTCAGCACCACCTGCCTACTCGAGTGACCACTCGACCACCCCACTCGACTGCTGGGTCGAGTGGGCACTCTCCGACTTTTTCTCCTAAATTACTCGCAAAATGTAATAAGCGCCTTTGACTAGGTATAAAAGCACCTCATTAAACCTAATTAGAGAGAATCAAATAGCGCCACTTTGGCTTAGTAATTTTTAGGTTTAGCTCTCGATTTTTCTCTCTCTTGTTCTTGTTGTTCTTTATAATTCTTCATTTTCTGCAGCTTTGTAACTTTGGTAACTTTTTATAAAATCAGTACTTGCATTTTATTTCTTCTTCAACCTTGCTCCCAAGATCATAGGCTATCACATATGTCAAGCTTTGGCTTTTCTGGGTTTCGGACCCAAGCTATGATCATAGTGTGTGAGTAGTAAAGTTGGAATTTTTGGGGATGGATTAGGGAAGCTTCTCTCTGTTTTGTTACTGCTTAGATAGGTTGATCATCACTCAGTTTTGACTCCCTCTTGGGTGAGTGATTTTAATGTTTGTTCTCCCCTAATCAAGGAGAACATGATTTTAGATGGTATCATGAGCACGACCCATGCCTTGAACCATTAGATAGATTTTTCCGGGGTTTAGAGTATAATAGCGTGACGGTGGATGCATCAGAAATTGATTTATGTCATGACTCCACCTATTCACTTGTTATAAACTCTTCTCAACTTGAATAGGCTGATTCTTCATGTCTGATCCGACTCCTCACACTATGCTGACTGGGTTGGGTATTAGGGCTCTTGACCACAAACTATGGATTGAGCTGGTGTGAACTCTGTTGTCTAGGGTAGTCATGTGATGAAAAGGCTAGTTGATAGCTGCCATAGAACAAAGTGTTTGAGATCCTGTGATTTCCATCCCTAGAGTCACTGTTTTTCCCCATAGTTCACAGCTTGCTTAGTATTCGTTCACTGTAGTTTTTCTCTGTTTTTACTGAAGCACTCGACCTCACCACTCGATCAGTGTGGTCGAGTCGTCCTAGTACTGTATTTTTTTTTCCTGTTTTAGTTCCATGATGTGCTGAAGTGTGACAGACTTTGGTACCTCTAGTGTCAATTAGGGTTTTTAGTAGATTTCTCATTTAGACTGCTAGTACCACACCCTTTTGATAAATTACTTGAATAGCTTGCCTTAATAATCTGCTAGTTGTTGTAGACCACTCTTTATTGGTTCGACAAAGTTACACAACCCTTACCACTATACTAAAATTGATTAGAAACTCTGTGTTTTATCTCTTTGGGCTTAGTTAGATTGCATGGCTGTCTTTCTTTGCTTAGAGTAGGCTAAAATATTAGTTTCAGATAGTCTACTCGGTCATGCTCAAGGTTGTCATTGATGATATGAAAGAGTAAAACATAGATCTAATGCAATAAGGTAAAGGTTTAGATATTAATTCTTTAGATCCGAAAATAACAAGAGATGGTGGAACTTCTCCTTTGACAAAGTTACAAAAGAATTGAGAAAGAGATGGTGGAACTTCAAAGCTTCAGTGAAATCAAGTTGCCTCTGCGGCTCCTTGGAGACGGTGTCGGCTTCTTGAGCTGAGGGACGAACTTCTAGGGTTTTTGTGGTGAACTTAGGTGGTGGTTTGAAACTTTGATGAGGCACACGAAATCCTAGCTTCATAAACTTGTATATATAGGTCTTGGGCGCAAGAGATTGGCTTCTAGGGTTTAGGAAGGGCAGACTCGTCATCTTGGTGAGTGTGGAGGCAATGGGCCAATCTTGGTGATGGGCCAAATGTCTAAGGCGGTGAAGGAGGCTGGCCTCAGTCACGAGCTTAGTGACCGGGGTGCCCAAGAGGCCTGGCCTCGGTCACGAGCTTAGTGACCAAGTTTTGGTGCTTTGGCGCTGGTTTGACATAGCCTCATCTTCTGGGATGCATCTTCCAAATGGCTGAATGGATTGCATTGATTCTTGTCCCATACGAATCTTGACTCTTCAAGCTTTCCAATGATATAGAGAACTCAAATTTTGGTTCACAGGAAGGTCTTCAAATGTTGTCAAACTTCTGATGCTTTTTCCAACTATCTCAAAACGGGTCTTTGCTCCTTTTTGATCCATATTTCCATAAAACCTGTAAAACCTCTTTGACACTAACAATACTTGATAATAGCCGATTTAGCTTTGAAATCATACCAAATCTCTCTTAAAAAAATATGAAAACCATAGTAAAAACGGGTCAAAATACGATGTTATCACTACTTCTTGCAGCAAGGTTCTCAATGAGAGCTCTTCCTTCTAGGGCAGTCTTAGTGGTGAAATCTCCATTTCTGGCCGTGTCGAGTGACAACTGAAACTTTGGATGTAATCCTCTATAGAGTGTACTTAGAATATTATCTCCACTAAAGCCATGGTGAGGATAATCTCGTTCATAGTCCTTAAAGCGCTCCCATGCTTCATAAAATGTCTCGACAGGTCCTTGTTGAAAACTTTGAAGTTTGTTCCTAAGTGAGTTGGATCTCGACTTCGTGTAGAAGTTATTGAGAAAGGTCGACTTGCATCCTTCCCAAGTAGTGATCGATCCAGGGGGTAAAGACTTCAGCCATCTATGAGCCTTGTCGGCCAAAGAGAAAGGAAAAAGCTTACAGTTCATATAGTCTTTGGGCACTCCGTTGGATCTCGTAGTGCTACAGATTTCTTCAAAAAGATCAATGTGATCCATAGGATGTTTCGTGGTGAGACCATGGAACTGGTTTTGCTTCACCAAACCAAAGATTTGAGGTTTAATCTCATAGTTACACCTTGGTGGATTGGGAACTCGTATGAGAGCTCGGTCTTGAGGATACTGATTAGGTATGTCAAAGTCGGCAATGGTACGGTTCTGATTGGCATGCCTCAGAAGGTGCATATAAGCAGCTTGTCTAGCACCAACATTTGCATGTTGAGGTGCATGGACAACATCAGGAGGCTGATGAGGAGCATTGAGGTTATCTCCCACGCCTACATGGTTAGCTTTACATGGAGCTTGGTTGTGAATCTCCAAAGGATTCACGGGTGCTTCTTCAGGTCCAAAGATGGGGTTATCATCCTCATCTTGCATATGTTGGCTCTCAGCATCATTGGCAATAGCTTGGTGATCATCTAGGTCACCTTGATCTTGATTCCTTAATACGGCCATGAGTTGTTCTCTCCGGAGTTTTCTGAGTTCACGTTCAAGTCGGTATATGTCTTGGATTGGAGTGACGGCTTCAGAGTTTTGGCTCCTTGTCATGCACCACGAATCCTGCGATAGAAACAAGAAGGGAACACAAATGTAAAAGAGTCAAAGAGAATAAAATTGAAAGATTCAGATGAAAAATTCAAAGTATCTTAGATGAGCGATTTTATTGAATTCAAAGGTAGCTTGTAGACTCCCCGGCAATGGCCCCAAAAACTTGGTGTCATAAAGTTTTCCTCAAGGAAACCACACAATGAATGATTTACAACTGCACAGCAATCAGTAGTAGTACTTAAGGTATCAATCCCACAGAGAGTAACAAGTACGCGGATTGAATTCAAGCAAAGATATATAACTAAGACAATGCAATAAGGGGTTTTGGTTTTGGGTTTTCTAATGAGTGAATGCAAATGAATGAATGAAAGCAAAGTGAATGATGGATTTGTAAGCTATATGATTAAGAGGTTGGGCGTCTAGGGTTTATCTAAGGTTTCCATGGTTTCTAACAAATAGGAGATAGATCTAACTAATAGGTTTTCATCAATGGTTCTCAACTACCAACACGGATACACACCCAAGCCATAGTTCATGATAGAGGCGTTTTAAATCACCACACCCTGGTACTCAAATTCTGCAGGTAACAAGCTTAGACCAGCCGTATAAACAAGTTTGATATGTTTACAAAGTCCTATAACTCAACTATCGCAGGTTAAAACACGAGGCTTCGGTAATACTAGTTCCGAGAAGTAGGTTTATGCGGATAGCGCTTCTAATTTCCTAAATCAGTGCTTGGTGATCAAGTCAAGCAACATGCATTAAGTAAAAGATATCCCAAGAGAACTCATAATCTAGATGAAAATCGGATCTAACAACCTAAATGAATGCAACCATGTTTTCCTAAGATATTACCCCATCAAACCCAACAAAAGAACTACTCACTCATGGTGTAAAGAAACGCAATATACATCATGGAAAACATCAAATAAACGATTCAATATAACAAAAGGGGTTCAAAGGAAACTTCTCTAGATGTCATAGATGAGATCTCGTCTCCCCAATAGCATGTACAAAGAGTAGAAAATAGAAACAATGAAGAACAATAGATGAAACTTCAAGGAGATGGTCTTCTAGGTTAAGGCAACGAAGGAGGATGAAGCGGCAGTGGTAGAGGCGAAATTAGGTCATGGATCTCCTTGTCTAATTCCTAGGGACGTTCCTTGTAGGTGGTTGTGCTCGCTTAGGGTTTCCAAAACCCTAAGAATGGTTTATATAGGCTCATCCACAAGATTAGGTCAAGAGGCATCCAAAACTACGTCATTTTGATCAGTGTGGAGGTAATGGGCCGATCCTGGTCATTAGCTGAGGTCCTTAGGTCGGAGTAAGTCAGCACTGGTTACTAGGGGTAGTGTCCGAGGTCTTCAAGAGGGCTAACCTCGGTCACGGGTCTTGTGACCGAGGTGGACATGTCTTCACTCTTCGGGGTGCATCTTCCAAACGGCTGAATGGATGCTTCGATTCTTATCCGAGGTAAATCTTGACTCTTCTAGCTTTTCCATAGATATACAGAACTCAAACATTGGCGCATGGTAAGGTCTTAAAATGTTGCCCAACTTCTGATGCTCTGAAACTGCCTTGAAACGTGTTTTACTTGCCTTTGGGTCATTTTTGCTCCAAAACTCCCAAATGTCTTTGCAAAGTATAAATGGTGGAATGTGGCCATAAAGCTTCCATAATCGCTTGTTTCTTAAATGACTTCCCTGCCAAAAAATATGAAATATAGGCAAAAATACGAGTATATCAGAACTCTTGATGAAGCTCAATGAAACTATGCCACAACAGAGAAGGAGCTTTTGGTTGTTGTGTTTGCTGTCGAGAAGTTCTGAAAATATCTTGTAGGAGCTAAGATCATTGACCATACAGACCATGCGGCTATTCGATATATCATGTCGAAGAAGGATGCCAAGCCACGCCTGATAAGGTGGATACTCTTGCTGCAAGAGTTTAATATTGAGATACGAGATCGCAGAGGCGCAGATAATGGAGTCGTGGACCACCTTTCGCGAATGAGAGTTGAATATCCCATTCCTTTAGACAATAGTCTACCTGAAGAGAATGTGTATAGCATAGAGGCTGTACCAATTGCTGGAGCCACAGCACCACCACGACCTAGAATGGTAAGATCTTATGCCTATGACACCCCCTGGTTTAGGCACTATGCAAATTACCTTGCTGCAGAAGTTGAGCCTCCAAATTTCTTTCGTTACAACAAAAAGAAATTCTTGAGAGAAGTGAAGAGATTCAATTGGGATGAGCCCTATGTATACAAGAAGTGCTCAGATGGTTTGTTTAGAAGATGTATTCCGGAAGATGAAGTCAATGGAGTTTTTTTCGGATGTCATGGCTCGTACTATGCAGGTCAAGCACATAACAAGCACAACCTTTAAAATTGTTCCTAAGGTCTTGCAAGCAGGATTTTGGTGGCCCACAATATTTAAGGATGCTCATGCATTCATATCTAAGTGTGATGCTGAAACAAGTATTTTGCCTATACGCTAAGAATGAAGACAATCAAACAGAGCATGCAAACAGAACACAAGTTTTTAAATCAATCATAGTATATATATGAGTCAATCCATTGGGTGAATAGCACTAAGAAAAAAGGATGTGTACATTAGCAATTAATTCAAGCCAAATATGAAAGTTGTTTAGTGAAGTCTTTCAACCTAAATGAATGCAAAGTAAAATATAAAAACTAAAGACTAAGCTCACTAAAGGCTGTCACACATTTGTAAGTAGCCAAAGACATAAAAACACAGAAAACTTAAAGCAGACAAGGCCACTCGACTGGTCCACTCGAGTGGTATGGTCGAGTGAGCAAGTGAAACTATTGGACTACTACTCAAATGATCTAAACTGGTGAGACAAATGATATGAAAACTATAGGGATCATAGGGGTGAATTAACTAGCTAGTGAATGCTCTAGAAAGTCCCAGGTGCTAATATGCTCAATCAATAAGGGATTCCCTTAACAACAGACTTCATAGCCAGCCTATTCCATGGGTCGTGGTAGAGAGCCTTAAGACCCAACCCAATCAGCATAATGTGAGGAGTTGGATCAGGCATGAAGATTCAGCCTATTCAAGTCGAGAAGAGTTCATAACAAGTGAATAGGTGGAGTCGTGACATAAATCAATGTCTGATGCATCCACCCTCATGCTATTGTACTCTAAACCTCGAAAAAAGTCTATCTGATGGCTCAAGGCATGGTTCGTGCTCATGAGACCACCTAAAATCATGCCCTAACTGGCCAAAAAAGAACAAGCATTAAAATCACTCACCCAAGAGGGAAAACAAAAAATTTGCAAACAAACTTAGACACCCAAGGCGATCAAGAACATCACAAGCCTAATCCTCCCCTAATAACCCTAATATAACTACTCACACAAGAAAGTCATCACAAAATTTTCAAACCCAGAAATCTTTAAAATTAACATATGTAACAGAGAAAGGGACGATGAACAATTTTATAGAAGGAATCAAACACAAATATGAATTATATAAAAAGTTATTCAAGGTACAAAATCACAAAATCTGATAAGTCTCAAGAACAGAAGATGAACTAAAGAGAGAAAGTATAAAAACTAGGTTAAGCTAATAAAATGCATCGTACCCCTGACATTAGGTTAATCAGGGGCTTTTATATCAAGTCTCAAATACAAATCCGAGTTTTAAGGGAAAAGAGAGAAAATGGCCCACTCGACCTAGCAGTCGAGTGGTGTGGTCGAGTGGTGTTTCGAGTAGGCACTCTAATAGGCTCTCGAGTAGGTAGTCGAGTGGTCTGTGAAGAGTGGTGTCTCGAGTAGGCACTCGAGTAGACTCTCGATTTGTCTGTTCATCTTCTCTGCAAGCTTCACTCGAGTCCATGAGGCTTCACTGCACAAGTCAAAGACCCAAGTATGCCTCGTAAGCTCCATAAGCACCTGATAAGACCCCAAATATGCAAAATGCATGCAATGCTTATACAAAAGCACTAATCGCCCTATATGAAGGATAAATGCATAGAATGATATGGACAATGGATGAAAGTTTATACTAAAAGGTGATAAAAGGGTGATGAAAACATGCATAATGTGGTGTTATCAACTCCCCCAAACTTATCTTTTGCTTGCCCTCAAGCAAATAGAAAGGATGAGATAAAAGGAGTAGTATGAAAGGTGGGGACTCAGAACCTAAGCAGACTAAGCAAACCTCTAATGTCAATGTCGTAGTTAATAGTTCTAGAATGCAATGCACATCAGTTCTACTTAAAAACCTAGCCATGCCCATCACAACAGAACTTACCAAGCAGACTCAGCCTTAACAAGCATTCAAAGTAAACTATCCTTTTAACATTTATTAAGCACGAACAGTGGATCATGCTATACATTAAGTAAAAACTCATTTGGTTCAGGACTGGGCTTAAGAGATAAAGATGATCTATTCTTCATCTGGTTTATGCATTTAGTAACAGGGATCTCTCAGAGAATTTATTGAACTTTAAAAGAATGCTAAAGGTAAAAGCCAACTGATGCATACAAGAATAGATTCCAATCTACCCATCCACACACACACTACTGACTTTCCCTAACTCTATACCCAGAACTGATCCTAGTTCTACCCTTGTGCTTACAAGCTTTTCTTTTCACTTCGTTGACTCAAGGATCGATTTCTGTTTTTCTTCTAAGGAGAGGATACTTTACATTCATTTTTTACTTCTAGCGGAATTGGGAATTTTTTTTTCTTTACTGCCAGGCTCTAACTCGACCCCTTTGGTCGAGTAGAGTGGTCGAGTGAATTTTCATACACTAATATCTTTTTTCTTTTTCTCTTCATAGAGTCTTCCCAAATCATAGATAAGCTTCCCAAATCCTTTACTAGACACATATACTTACTATCTTCTCCAAAGAAACGTTTTTTTAGCATTCTCTTATCTTTTTTTTTTCTTTTCTCACTCTTTGTTTTCTTTCCCAGACTCAATACTAATCCCTATTTTGAATTCCCTAGCCTATTCTAGTCCAAAAAGCGTGGACCAGAGTCTATATGGGAACCTATGCTTGTCGGCCTAAACCTAACACATTCTCTTAAGTTCTATCGAAAATTAGGCCTTCCACTAAGAATTTATCAGGGTCATAAAGAAGTAAGGTTTGGTGCTTTGAGGAACTGCTCCAGAGATGGGAACAGCTATTTGGATCAACAAGAGTGGTAAAAAGGGATAAGGAGATCCAAATATGTATAGGGTACCCATGAGTTCATACTATAATTTATAACATGATCATTTTTAATCAGATTAGGTTCAAATTATTAAGGATAGCATTAAAAATCACAACTAGTTTTAACTAAGGCCGAATGATAAATCTGATTCCAAACAAGTATGTGGAGGAGAGTACTGTGAAAGAAAAATGGGCAAGGTGTTGTTTTCCAGAAGAAAGATACAACTTAGACACAAGCAACAGTGTGGAATCGATGAATAGTATTTAAGGAGGCAAGGAAGTACTCCTTAATACCTATGCTTGATACGATCATTAGAAAATTTTCTAACTGGTTTAATGAACATCGAAAGGAGGCTGTGTCTGGATCGACTTCAAATAAACTTGTGCCTTTAGTGGAGAACCTCATGCACGACCTATGGCTCATTGTTGAGAAACTGAGTGTGACAGAGCTAAACCATTATGAGCTTGAGTACAATGTCATTGGTAATGATCGTAAGACTTATATGGTGAACTTTCTCTTGAAAAGTTGCTCTTGCAGGGTGTTTGATATTGAAAAGTATCCTTGTATGCACGCACTATCTGCTTACATTGGATTCAGAAGGGACAATGATAGATCTCGTGAAATTCAATTACATGATTTGTGCTCCAAATATTATTGGACGGAGCTGTGGGTTATGGCGTATTACAGGACAATCTATTGAGTGCCAGATATGTCTCAATGGGATGTTCCAGATGAAGTCAGAAGCAAAGAAATCATAGCTCCAAAAAAGAAAATAAAAAAGGGAAGGAAGAAAATTAACAGGTTTCCATCGGCTGGTGAAAAGCGTCCAAGGACACAAAATAAAAGGCGGCAAAGACAAGGACTCCAATGGTTGTTATTTGGAAATAGTTTTAGTGTTTGATGAAAGCTTCTTTTGTAAAACTATGAAAATTGATATGTTTCGTTTGTAAAACTAGATTTCCATTCGTATAACTGATGGTACTTGATATGTTTATTTTGTAATACTAGATTTCCATTCGTGTAACTGATGGTACTTGATATGTTTATTTTGTAATACTAGATTTCCATTCGTATAACTGGCAAAAGTTGATAATGGAAAATAAAAGTAAAAATTACAAATTACAATGTGAATTTCACAAATATGTTATAAAAACACAAATAAATTTCAAAAATATGTTATAAAAGTGAAAGAACAATAATACTATATCTTAGTTGGTTATGAAACAATGTACACAATATTATCCTTATACTTTTTAGGTGATTTTGTGAATATTAACCAACTTAAGATATCGAAGTTACAGAAATATAGTGATTTCTTATTTTAATTCAAAAAACACTAATAATTATATATTAATTGATTAAAATCACCTGTAAAACTAATTTTGTTTTTTTAAAGTGTATATTATACTAACTAAAGTATAAAACAGTCAAAGTAGAACTACCTCATAGCTCTGGTACAACAGGTAACTAGAGTAAAACTATGTCATTTATGCGGCGCACATGTGGAAAAAACGGCACAGGAGAGGAAATATTTTTGGCGCCCAAATGGCCAAATTTTTCAATTATGGCGCCCTAATGTCCAAATATTTCAATTGTTTTCAATTTTACGCCTTATCCATTTATGACCATTCTCTCTCTTTTTCGACCTCAACATCATTCTCTTCTCTCTTCATCGAGCTCAATATTCTCTCCTTTCACTCCTAGATATTTGACTTTGGTAAAATTTTAATTTATTTATTACGTCTTTGCTTTGCAACATCATTCAAATTATCTTGGATATGTAGGTAATCATGGACAAAATCTGTGAGAGGGACCCTTACTATGCTGAAATGAAGAGGCACAAGAACGAAGAGCTCATGCGTACTTTAGTTGCTGATGGTGACTATGGTCATCCTTTACACTGTCCATGTGGTGGAAGCATAATCTACGAAACCACCGGCGAGCCGCCTTTAGGGAGGAGATACTTAAAATGCAATCAGTATAAGGTGAGTAGTTGGACATCGATTTTAGGTTAATGGAATAATAGTTGAAGATATCATGATATCTCTCTCTATCTATTTATGTGCAGAATGATGGCTTTACACTTACACATTCGAAAAAGGTGGGATATCGCTATCGAAGAAGAGGTGACTATGTTAAGGAAGGAGTTTGATGAAAAGGCGAAGGAGGGAAGCTTCAGACTCCTTGATTTTAATATAAAGCAGTTGCGTAGAGAGGTGCAAAACAATGCTGAAGAGATTGCAAACCTGAAGGACTTGGTGGCTATGCTTGTGGGTAGAATCAAAAACCTTGGTGGCTAGGCTTGTGGGTAGAATCGGAAAACTTGATGGCTACGTTTGTTTATTTTCTAAGTTTCTAAGACTCATGGTTGCTTGCTTGGATGTACTCTTTCTTTTATTTTGGAAGCTTTATGTTTGTTTTCCTTTTGATTCAAGTTTTCAAGTTTTAACAATCAAACATAGTAAAATTCAAGTTTTAAGAAACCAATCAAACAAAGTACAAATTCAAGTTTTAAAAACAATAAAACAAAGAACTACAAATTTAGAGAGAAACAATTGTCTTTGACCTTGTCATTCTCTGATTTTCGCCATCGCCTACTCCAGCTCGTTTAACACCCTTTTTGCCTTGTTCCTTTCCTGCATCTGGTGGTTTTCTTGAACCACCTGTATCCTCCTGTGATTCGTCAGTCGATGCTTCCAACAATCTGAGTCTTTTGTCCAAACCATCTTGCTTTTCTAAAATTTCTTTATGTGAAGCTTCCAACAATCCGATTCTTTTGTCCAAACCATCAAACTTGCCCACATTTTCTTTCTCTGAAGCTTCCAACAATCTGACTCTTTCGTATAGTCCTTCAAAGTTGCTCACATTTTCCTACTGTGAAGCTTCCAACATTTCGATTCTTATGTCCAATCCACCAATCTCATATTCCTCGAAGCTCGGGTTTCCTGGAATTTCCTCGTTCAACACATCCTGAGGTGGCTCTTCTACTCGGGTTGCCACATCATAAGTGTACATCTTATCTAACGTTATGGTTAATCCTTTATAATGAAATTGCATCCAACTATCAACAACGATGTCATGTTTATCATCATCGTCTTCCTTTTTCGTGATTGTAGCCAAAAGAGACTTTTCCTCATCTCTAACTACTAAAATGCTATCAATGTCCTGTCAACATAAACAATGAAGAAAGATAAATGACGTCACAACCCAAAAAAACAGATATGCTAAAGATAACTAGGACAACTTACCACAGTTGTACCAAGTGCTTTATATATTTTCGAAAGTTTAATCCCTTTACATTCACCTTTCTTGAACATTTTCTTGCACATCCTAGGACAATTTTCGTCTGCCTCTGGATAATCTTCTAAGAATTTTTCCCCTAAATCGGGAATTGCCTCAAATGCTAAAAGCTACACAACCTCACACAACACACATATAGTTAGAGTTATCCTAAATTATAAGAACTAGTATGAGTCAATACATCAACTAAATTTTACTAACCTCCATTGGAATACAGAAACCTGGAACCGGCCATAAAACACCTTCTTTGATGGTCCCTCCAAAATGAGTCATCGTGTGCTCAGTCTCTTCTAGCATGTGATCAAATGACAATCTCCCCCAAGGAAAATCCTTACAAAACTCTAGATCATCCACCACTCTTAGAAAAAATGGCTCGACGGGACTAGCATCCTTTCCAGTCTTTGTCTGTGCTATAACAATGCTGGATAAGAAATAGAGGACCGCCATCTTCAACCTATCTACAGAACAACCCACCGGTACCATTTCTGTAGTTTGTCTTTCACGTCTTGATATCTTATTTTTTCAGCCCCTTAAAATGCTTCTTCACAAAGGCCTCACTCCCCGCTTTTTTATAACCAATTGGATAGTTGCGGCAGTTAAATCCTGATATCAAGGGGTGTTCCTTAATGCCATACCGAATTGGAACACCATTTACGACAAACCAAGCTTCCTTTTTTTTTTTGATGCATGCCTTTCAGAGAAACAGCATCCACATCCCCATAACCTTGTGGTTTTTTTCCCTTGGCATGTGGTAAATGTGTTTGAAGGACGGATATTCCTCAAACCATTTCCTCTCAAACATTGTGAGCAGATGCGTCAAGCCATCTAGCATTTCCAAAGCTTCAAGGATATAACACCTCGTAGATAGCTTTATTTTCTTCTTATACTCTGAAGGCGGAAAGCACATTCACAGAGGTTCTAGTGGTGGCTCTATTTCCTCCTCGGAACCCTCCAATAACAAGTTTTACCAAGTATTACCGATTTATACATTTTCATAAATTCCACAAAACATCGATTGCAAGTGGTATTCCCGAACTAAAATCAATGACATCAAGAGCAATACGTTTTCCCTAACTAATACGAATAACATCAACACCAATTTGCTATTTTTTCCCTAACTAAAACGAATAACATCAACACCAATTTGCTCTTTTTCCCTAACTAAAATGAATCAAGATATCAATCGACTACTAACGAGCTACTAACCGTTGACTCCCTAAGTGTTCGGCTTGTACTTCCCTCGTCCGTATCTCCATTTTCTTCATTCCGGTCAACCGGAGCTCTGTTGGACTCTTCTTCAAGATCTTCTTCACTTCCGTCCTCGCTCTCTTCTCCGAGTTCTTCAGTCACCGGAGGTTGGTTTTCTACTTGTTCACTCCTTTCGTCTACTTCAATCCTTCCAACTTCAGTGACGATGTCATCATTCCTCTCCGGAGGAGAAGGAGATCGCTCACTCTCATCATTCCTAACCGGACACCGGTGGCTCTCTTCTTTGAGATCTTTTTCTTCACTCCTTTCGCCGGAATTGACTTCCTCATCATTCTCAACTGGACTCCGGTGGCTCTCTTCTTCGAGATCTTCTTCTTCACTCCTTTCACCGGAATTCACTTCCTCATCATTCCCAACCGGACTCCGGTGACTCTCTTCTTTGAGATCTTCTTCTTCACTCCTTTTGCCGGTATTCACTTCCTCATCATTCCGACTTGGAAGCAGAGATCGGTCCTTCACTTCCTCAGCAATCTTTGACTTCTTCATTCCCAACCTTGTTTCAACCATTTTTAACACAACAAATCGAGTAGAAAATTTTCAATAGCCTTGTTATCCTCTAGTTATCACTAGTTTAATGAAGAGAGTTTGAAAGAGGATGAGAAGTTAGAGAAAGGTTCTCTTAACTTTGTGTTTGATTTTGTGAAATTGATTTGAATCAATTTTGGGGTTTTTCAATTCGGGTTTCCGGGTTGGTGGGTCAAAACCCAGGTTTTTGGTGTAAATAATCAGATTTTAATAGGGTAAGACAGTAATATACCAATTTTTCGATTTAAAATTAATTCTTCAAAATAAGAGTTTTAATCGATGGGGTTTTCAGATTGCTTCCCTTTGAATGTGGGGTTTTCGGATAAAAACTCCCTGCTAGCGTAGTGGATGACATGCAGCTTCTTGTCTATCCTCTGACCCAGAACTGCTCCTACTGCATAATCTGAAGCATCACACATTATTTCAAAAGGGTGCTTCCAGTCTGGAGCTTGAACTACTGAAGCTGATACCAACGCCTCGTTTATCATATGGAAAGCCTTCAGGCACTCTGCATCAAAATTAAATTTGGTTTCTTTACACAGCAGCCTTGTCAGGGGTCTTGCAAGTTTTGAGAAATCTTTGATGAATCTCCTGTAAAATCCAGTGTGGCCTAAGAAGCTTCTTATGTCTTTAATTCATCCATGAATACCTCTACCATCTCCTCTATTAAATCCGAAAAAATAGAGGTCATACATCTCTGAAATGTTGCAGGGGCATTACATAAGCCAAATGGCATTCTCCTATATGCAAAGGTCCCATAAGGACAGGTGAAGGTTGTTTTTTCTTGGTCATTAGGGTGTATTGGTATCTGGAAAAATCCACTATACCCATCGAGGAAACAGTAGTATGGGTGGTTAGCTAGTCTTTCAAACATTTGGTCTATGAATGGTAATGGGAAGTGATCTTTCCTAGATGCAGCATTTAACTTCCTATAATCAATGCACATGCGGTGACCAATTATAGTTGTAGTTGGGATCAATTCATCCTTATCAATTTTAATCACAGTTATTCCTCCTTTCTTAGGTACACAGTGTACAGGGGACACCCATGTACTATCAGAAATAGGGTAGATTACTCCAGCATCTAGAAGCTTAATGATCTCTTTTTCACTACTTCTTTCAAGTTAAGGTTTAATCTCCTCTGGTGCTCTACACTAGTTTGCATTTCATTCTCAAGGTGAATTCTATGAGTGCAGAGAGATGGAGAAATTCCCCTAATATCTTCTAGAGAATAGCCTATTGTCTTTCTAAATTTTTGCAATTCGCTGAGCAATAGTTCAAGTTCATCAGGGTTCAGCTTGTTATTGACTATTACAGGGTAAGTATCCTTACTTCCTAGGAAAGCGTACCTTAGCCCTTCTGGAAGTGGCTTGAGTTCAATGGTTGGTGCCTTGAGATCGGACCACTCATGTGGTGCTCCATCTGTGCTGAGCTCGAGTGGCGCTCCATGCCTGCGCTTTGCAGAGTTTGCTGACTCGACTTGACCACTCGAGTGTTGTGGTCGAGTGACATGTTCGAATGCTGCTATCCCTTCTGGTTTTATCAAACTCTCAAAAACATCCTCAACCCCTTGAAGTTCCTTCGCATTCAAACTCATTTCATACTCAGAAATCTCAGAGTGAACGTATCCTCCTTCATCACACTTGATCAGTGTTGTTTTCAGATGATCTTTCTCCACTGCTTCTCTAAAAAATTCCTCTGTCAAGTCATCTATCTCTCCAACCCCAAATATCTGCATCATGGGCTGTTCCATTGAGGACTTGATGTTAAACTGCATGACTTCCTTTCCTAGCTTCAAAGCGATGGTACCACTCTGGACGTCAATGGAGGCTCCTGCAGTTGCCAAGAATGATCTTCCTATGATCAAAGGATCTTTCGGTTCTTCTTCCATTTTTAGAACGACAAAATATGTAGGGACTTCAAGGTGTCCTATCCTAACTGGCAAATCTTCCAACAAGTCGTGTGGTTGCCTAACAGACCTGTCTGCTAAGACTAAGGAGATAGTACTAGGGGAGAATTTTGTGAATCCTAATCGATGTGCTACTGATAGTGGCATTAGACTCACCGAAGCTCCTAAGTCACAAAGACAATTTTTGAAACTGAGTGGTTCAATCGAGCATGGCAGAGTAAAAGAGCCTGGATCTTGGAGCTTTTCTCTGCATATGACTTTCTGCTGGATGATAGCACTACATTCATGAGTGAGGAGTACCATACTTTGTGCTTCCTTGGTCTTTTCCAAAACCATATCTTTGATATACTTCTGGGATGGGGGTATTAGCATCAAAGCATCCAACAGGGGTATATGAAGCTCAACATCCTTCAGATGTTTCTCGAATAACTTCTTGTACTTAACTACCTACTGCTTCTTATTTCTTCCTGGGAAAGGCAAAGGAGGTTCATAGGAGGATGATTCCAAAAAATTTTCATTCCCGTTAGGCTGTAATGAATTTTTTTCTGGGCTCGCAGCCACTCGACCACCTACTCGAGTGGTATGGTCGAGTGAGCTCTCTTATGCAGCTTCTTCGGGTTGCAATTCTTCCTGATGGAGATCATCCCCACCTTGGGCCTCACTGTCCTTAGTCATCTTTGCAGGCTCTCTTGGTGGTAGCTGTCTGCCACTCCTCAAGGTGATAGCATGGGCTTTTTCGGTTGATGGTTGTGTATGAATGATTTGGCTGTTCTCTAGGTAATCAACTTTAGAGTGGAGGGTGTTGATCTGCTGTGTGATGTCAAGAAGTTTGCCATTAGTGGAGTGCAATTCATTAGTGGTGTGTTCCTGACTACGGACGAGTTGCTGTAACAATAACTTGATATCCATATCAGGGGCAGCCTGTTTTTGATTCTTCTTAGTGTGAATCAACATCATATCAAACTTCTCAGTAAGGATCTTGATTTCAGCTCTGGTGCCTTCATCAAATATTGTTTCATCCCTAATACTCTTGCTCATGTTCCTCATTTGAAATGCTGTCTGACCTAGCCAAATTCTCTACCAACTCCCATCCATCTTGTACAGCGGTATTAAGGAAATTTCCTTTGCTTGCAGTGTCAAGGCATACCCGGACGATTGTGAGTACTCCTCTGTATAGAATGCATAGCAGGGACTCTTTGGAGAAGTCATGGTGTGGAGATTGCCTTGTGTAGTCTGTGAATATTTCCCAGGCGTCTTATAGTGTTTCACCTTTCAGCTGGTGAAACATTGCAATTTCTTGGCGAAACTTTGCTGTTCTTTTGTATGAGAAGAACTTGGTAAGGAAAGACCTCTTGCAAGAATCCCAGAGTGTTATGGAGCCAGGCTGAAGATTGGTTTCCTAGTGGGTTGCTTTTTCTCCTAATGAGAATGGAAAAAGTCTCAATCTGAAACCATCTTCAGTGATACCTTGAATCTTTGTGAAGCTACATATCCTCTCAAACTTATCAAGATGTGCTATGGGGTCATCCGCTGGCCTACCAAGGAATATGTTGTCTTGAACCATAGTGATGACACATCTCCTAATCTCGAAATCATCACTCACATGTGGTGCAACTATGCCTCCTCTGTGTGTTTGGTGAACTAGAGTTTCATGAGCGCCTATTGATCCTGCCATTGGCTATGGTAATACGCTCGAGTAGAGAACTTGAGTAGTACCTGCGAAAGATGAAGTGTAACAAAGTGAGTATCCAAAATAAAAATTAAAAAAAAAACTTGATCTCAAAAGCAATGAGATCCTAATTGTAATACTAAAAACACCCAAATGGCAATGACGCCAAATTGAAACAAGTATTTTGCCTATACGCTAAGAATGAAGAAAATCAAACAGAGAATGCAAACAGAACACAAGTTTTTCAATCAATCATAGTATAGATATAAGTCAATCCATTGGGTGAATAGCACTAAGCAAAAAGGATGTGTACATTAGCAATTAATTCAAGCCAAATATGAAAGTTTTTAAGTGAAGTCTATCAACCTAAACGAATGCAAAATGAAAGATAAAAACTAAAGACTAAGCTCACTAAAGGCTGTCACACTTTAGTAAGTAGCCAGAGACACAAAAACATAGAAAACTTAAAGCAGACAAGGCCACTTGACTGGTCCACTCGAGTGTTATGGTCGAGTGAGCAAGTGAAACTACTGGACTACTACTCAAATGATCTAAACTGGTGAGACAAATGATATGAAAACTATAGGGATCATAGGGGTGAATTAACTAGCTAGTGAATGTTCAAGAAAGTCCCAGTTGCTAACATGGTCAATCAATAAGGGATTCCCTTAACAACAGACTTCATAGCCAGCTCAATCCATGGGTCATGGTAGAGAGCCTCAAGACCCAACCCAGTCAGCATAATGTGAGGAGTCGGATCAGGCATGAAGATTCAGCCTATTAAAGTCGAGAAGAGTTCAAAACAAGTGAATAGGTGGAGTCGTGACATAAATAAATATCTGATGCATCCACCCTCACGCTATTGTACTCTAAACCTCGGAAAAAGTCTATCTAATGGCTCAAGGCATGGTTCGTGCTCATGAGACCACCTAAAATCATGCCCTAACTAGCCAGAAAAGAACAAGCATTAAAATCACTCACCCAAGAGGGAAAACAACAAATTTGCAAACAAACTTAGACACCCAAGGCGATCAAGAACATCACAAGCCTAATCCTCCCCTAATAAACCTAATTTAACTACTCACATACGAAACTCATCACAAAATTCTCAAACCCAGAAATCTCTAAAATTAACATATTTAACAGAGAGAGGGACGATGAACAATTTTGTAGAAGGAATCAAACACAAATACGAATTATATAAAAAGTTATTCAAGGTACAAAATCACAAAATCTGATAAGTCTCAAGAACAAAAGATGAACTAGAGAGAGAAAGTCTAAAAAGTAGGTTAAGCTAATAAAATGCGGCGTACCCCTGAAATTAGGTTAATCATGGGCTTTTATATCAAGTCTCAAATACAAATCTAAGTTTTAAGGGAAAAGAGAGAAAATGGCCCACTCGACCTAGCAGTCGAGTGGTGTCTCGAGTGTAGGCTCTCGAGTATAGGCTCTCGAGTAGGTAGTCGAGTGGTTTGTGAAGAGTAGTGTCTCGAGTTGGTACTCGAGTAGGCTCTTGAGTGGTCTTTTCGTCTTCTCTGCAAGCTTCACTCGAGTCCATGAGGCTTCAGTGCACAAGTCAATGACCCAAGTATGCCTCGTAAGCTCCATAAGCACCTGATAAGACCCCAGATATGCAAAATGCATGCAATGCTTATACAAAAACACTAATCGCCCTATATGAAGGATAAATGCATAGAATGATATGGACAATGGATGAAATATATAATAAAGGTCATAAAAGGGTGATGAAAACATGCATAATGTGGTGTTATCAGATGTTTGCCAAAGGATGGGCAACATAAGTAAGAGAAACGAGATGCCACATAACTTCATACTTGAAGTTGAAGTTTTTGATGTGTGGGGAATAGATTTCATGGGACCTTTCCCAAAGTCTAATGGTTATGAATACATTCTCGTTGTTGTTGACTATGTTTATAAATGGGTAGAGGTGATAGCTAGTACCACCAATGATGCAAATGTGGTTGTAAAGATGTTCAAAACAATCAAATTCCCAAGATTTGGAGTTCCGCGTGTGGTGATAAGTGATGTAGGATCCCACTTTATCAATGGAACCATCAGAGCACTTTTCAAGATAAACGGGATCACTCACAAAGTTGCTTCCCCGTATCACCCTCAGACGAGTGGCCAAGTGGAGATCTCGAACAGAGAGATCAAGTCCATCTTGCAGAAGACCACGTCGAAGACAAGGAAAGATTGGTCTACCAAGTTGGATGATGTTCTTTGGGCATACAGGACCGCATTCAAAACGCTATTAGGTACCACTCCGTTTCATATTGTCTATGGGAAATCTTGTCATTTGCATGTTGAATTGGAATACAAAGCCGTTTGGGCCGTGAAGGAGTTGAACTTCAATCTCAAGACAGCCTCCGAAAGGAGATTGATCCAATTGAATCAGTTGGATGAGATAACTAAGGCCTACCATGACAAGAATATAATATCCAAGTCATTTGCTCCACACGGCAAGGTGTTACTCTTTAACTCTAGGCTCAAACGTTTCCCAGGAAAGTTAAGATCAAGATGGTCTAAACCGTTCACGGTCAAAGAAGTCATGCCATTTGGAGCTGCTGTCCTCCTTAATGACAAAGGCATGCCATTCACTGTGAATGGACAACCCTTAAAACCCTACCTAGCAGAAGTTGAAAAGGAGGGAAGCACATCGATTGCTTTACTCAATGCTCCAGAAGCATAGTCCGAACATACAAGTCTAGCCAAAGACTTTAAACAAGTGCGCTTAGTGGGAGGCAACCCACTTGTAATTTTTCTTATACCATTTGTAAATTAGATTTCATTTTGCTTTTGATCTTTGCATGTTTTTGGTTGAAGAAATTTCAGAAAAAGAAGCTCAGAGAAGAAAATGGCCAATCATCAAAATCGAGTCCGCAACCGGCATTGTTTCGCGGCTACGAAACTCACCAAGGTAAGAGAATTTCTAAGAAATACTTGGTCAAATGAGCTATAATTGGGTACCCAACATGTTTGAGTATTTTTTAGCGTGATGATCAAGGGATATCTTATAGAATGAAATTTGAAACTAGAAATTCCCCCTACCATTTGCCGAAACCGATCCGCAGCGAGGAATTTCATAAATCTTGGGCCATATTGCTATTGGTTCGATGGATCGACACAAGATTCAATATATAAGGATATGAGGATATGTGGGAAGTTATGATCGAAGAAAATGTAGCCATGATCGAGCTAGATTTCGAGATTCTCCATTGGACCCTATTTTGGAAGTATTCTCGGACCAAGGAAGGGTAAAACTTCAAAAGGGACGTTCAAATCTCGAATCCACCAAGTAAGTATACGTTCCCATGATGCATATGGAAGAAAGGATAGATATACTAGTGTACTTGGAAGATGAAAACAAGAAAAGAGAGGCGGCCAAGCCATTCTGGACTCGGAAGGCCAGCCTCGGTCACAAGAGCCGTGACTGAGGTGTGGAGGAGGGCCAGACCTATATGTACTCTGATACACCTCCTAAAGGAGAAGTTTTGCAGGATTCACTAAGAATGGAGAATACCTAGAAGCTCACCGCAGGACTTTTTTCCCCAAAGTTTCATCCTAGGGAGAATGCGGTTGGAAAAGACGTTAACTCCACTCTATTTGAACCATAATCCTGACTTCAATTATTTCTCATGAGCGTGTTAGATCGGGAAAACAAGCAGCACATTCAGGACTTCTTATCCCTTTTGCCACTCTTTGCTGATCCTGAATGGCCACTCACTTTTAGTGGTTTCACCCTTCACCATATATTTCTTTTCAGACCTCTCACAAATCTCTTTCATTCTCGTTGGCAGATATGCGTAGAAACGCGAGAGAGAAATTTTCGACACTATTTTCCAACCACTTGAAGATGGAGAGCTTGAAGGAATTAAAGAAGATAGAGAGAGAGAGTCACGATTTGGTCTACACAATATTACGTCTCGGAATCAATAAGAAAAGGTAATCACATTTTGTGCTTGAGACTTGTAAATTTATGTACCGTTTCCCCTTTCACCAAAACAAAGAAAAGAAAAAGAAAAGAAAAAGAAAAGAAAAAGAAAAAGAAAAAGAAAAAGAAAAGAAAAAGAAAAGAAAAAGAAAAGAAAAAGAAAAAGAAAAGAAAAAGAAAAAGAAAAAGAAAAGAAAAGAAAAGAAAAAAAGAGAAAAAAAAACAAAAGAAATGAAGGAAAACGGTTACAAAATAATCTCATAAGCAGAGGAAATCCCGAGAAGAAGACTATGAAGAGAAGAATTTATGAAAATGGTGCAAAGAACCCCACAGAAACATCTAAGTCTGGGGAACCAGAAGAATAAAAGAAGTAAAAGAATAAGGTGTTCACATGAAGAAGTGGTTGGAAGCTGTGAACATCAATGGGTTCATACTCTCTTGCGAGTCTGTGACATAGCTGCTTTCCGAGAATCACGGTACTCCCTAAACACTTAAAACTCCACTTAAACACCAAAGGCCTTTTTATACCAAGCGCCGTCTACCCCGAATGATGTTTTCTCTTGAGAAATCCACGCCACCCCTTAATGAATGTAAGGAGTTGACTGAAGTGAATTCCAAAGTCTCTGGACGATTTGAGATGGAAGGATCAGATTGAGAATGTTGTGAGTCTATAGTAAGAATGTTTTGAATCCTTTTACTAACCAATACGCAGGTTTTCCATTGGAGTATGGTCCCTGATCATAAAATAGTTTCTGTGATTTTTAAACCTCTTCTCCGTTCTTGTTTGACAAGCAAACAAGAAAGTCTGGGGGAGTTGATAACATCGAGTTTTTACCTATTTTAGCCATTGCTTTCTTATGGTTTTATGGATATTTGATTGGTTTTCAAGGCTAAAAAGGTTATTATCAAGTATTTGCGGATTCAAAAAGGTTTTGTAGGTTTTATGGAGTATTGGACCCAAAAGGAGCAAAATCCCGTTTTAAGGCAGTTTCAGAGCATCAGACGTTTGGCAATATTTGAAGACCTTTCCCTGCACCAAAATGAGAGTTCTTGGTGTATATGGAAAGCTAGAAGAGTCAAGATTTACCTGGGACAAGAATTGAAGCAATCCATTTAGCCGTTTCGAAGATGAATCCCGAAGAGTGAAGCTCTATCAAAACCTCAATCACGGGGGTCCAGCCTCTTGGTGAGTCTGGTCACAAGCCCCGTGACCAGGGCTTTCTCTCAAGACTCCTATGGACCTCAGGCCCACGTCAAATCCTGGCCCATGCCCCTACATCCATTCAAATGACGAGTTTGCCCAAGAAACCGTAAAAACCGAACCCTAATGATCCCTAGGACATATATATACTTGTTTTGACCTAATAGAGAGGTGTGCTTCGTGCGTGGCTGCCCCAATACTTCATCACCGTCATTTCAACCCTAAAAGGAGATCTCATCACTGTCGTCAGGCCGTTGAAGCTCCATCACCGCCGCTACCATCTCTTTGAAGCCGCCAAAGTCACCACCTCTCTCTCTTGTCTTGTTTCATCTCTCATCTCTATTCACCACTTGTAAAAGGAAGAAGATTCATCAACTTTGTATCTCAGAGAAGATCTCTAAACCCTTTTCTTATATTCTATTTGCAATCTATTATTCATATGGTTTTGCTTTACATGAATATTGTGAGTAGTTTCCTTTGTTGGGTAGTTAGGGTGTGTTCTAGGGGAATCATGAGACCGATTGTTTAGGTTGTTAGATCTGGAATTATTCATCATATGTTTTTCGTCCTTAGCTTTTTTTTAATGCATGTTGCTAGAGTAACTAACTAGTGATTGATGTTTGGCGATTTACACATCGATAGATGTGTAGGTTTGTGTGCCCTAGCCTTGGTGAGTGTTGTGTTATAACCTGCGATTGTTGAGTTATAGGGTTTTACGGACTAGAATCAAACTTAAATTTAATGCTTGAATATTTGCATCTTTGCCTGCAGAAGTTGAGTACTGTTTGCATTTAGACATTAGACGATTGATATTGTGAACTGCATATCTTTTGTTCATCCGTGTTTCGTAGTCCAAGAACATCCACATCATTGAATAATCCTGATTTGATTTCCTTTGCATATATTCATCTTATGAAACCCTGAGAAACCCCTTGCAACCCAGCATTCCGTTTTTATTGATATTAGCTTTGTTTCTTGATGCATTTGTTTGCTCAATATATTGTGACACATCAACAACCCCCCATTCATTGTTTTGTCTTAGCCATATTTTATTCCAACATTCTTGTAACGTGATCTTAAGTCTCTTTGGGATCGATCACCTTAAATACAACATTCAAAGTACTGTGCACTTGCAGTCACGTGTGGATTCTAGGTAAAAGTTTTGATTGAAAATCTATACCACATCACTAATGCATTCACCTAAGTTTGAAACATAAGGCTGCACCTTGCTTGGAATTTAGATTTAACACTCTCACTTGGTTAAAGCTTGCTGTGACTTGTCAAATTATCCCTATGAATTAGAACCTAAATTTGAAAATTTAATTATCATGATATGCTCTAAAACTTTAACTCATGGATACCTCAAAATACTAGGATTTTCTTTCACCTTTTACCACTCTTGCTAATCCAAGTAGATGTCTCCACCATTGAGACAGTTCCACAAAAACCAAACCCAAAAACTTCATTTCAGACCAATACATCAAGTGTGAGAAAAGTGAGGCCTATTTTCGGATTGAATTAGAGAGAAAGTGTTAGGCTTTGCCGACAGGAGTAGCCTCTCATGTAGTCTCTGGTTCACACTTTTAGAATCAGATTAAGCTAAGAGTTTAAATAAAGTTGGGGTTTGAGTCTGGGAAAAGAATGAAAAAGGGAAAAAGAGTCTGCTAAAAATCATAAGCCTTTGGAGAGGATAGGTTTAAAAATATGAGTCTAGTAAAGGATTTGGAAGAAAAAGATAAGAGTTGGCTTAGTGAAAGAAAAGAAATGAATCGTATACATATCCACTCGACTCGACCATGTGGTCGAGTCATAGCTTAGTGAAAAAAAAAATCCCAAATCCGCTAGAAGTAAAAGTGTAAAGTATCCTCTCCTTAGAAGAAAAACAGAAATCGATCCTTGAGTCAAAGAAATGAAAGAAAAGCTTTTAAGCACAAGGGTAGAACTAGGATGAGTTTATGGGATTTTAGAGTTAGGAGAGTCATTGGTTCTTCATGGGTAGATGATAGTCTACTCCTGTATGCACCAGTTAGCTCTACCTTTAACATTCTCTTTAAATTCAATCCACTTCATTGATAGATCATGTTACATGCGCTTAAACTAGAGGAAGAAAATATCATTTTTATCTCTTAAAACTTGTCCCTCAACCAAATGAGTTACAGTTATTGCATATCATGATTCACCTGTTCGTGCTTAATCAATGTTAAAGGGATAGTTTGCTTTGAATGTTTGCTTGTGGCTGAGTCTTAATGTTAAATTTTCTGAGATGAGTATGGCTAAAGCTTTTAAGTAGAACTTCTGTGAATTGCATTCTAGAACTATTAATTGTGACATTGACATTATAGGTTTGTTTAGTTTGCTTAGGTTCTGAGTCCCCACTTTTCACACTACTCCTTTCATCTTATCATTTCTATTTGCTTAAAGACAAGCAAATGGTAAGTTTGGGAGAGTTGATAACACAACATTTAGCACGTTTTTACCACCCTTTTTATCATGTCTTAGTGTAGATTTTATCCATTGTTCATACCATTTTATGCATTTATCGTACATATAGGATGTTTAGTGTTTCTGTATAGGCATTGCATGCATTTTGCATATTTGGAGTCTTATCAGGTGCTTATGGAGCGTATGGAGCATACTTGGATTTTGGGCTCATGGAGTGAAGCTTGGATCAAGCTGCTAGACTGAGTGAGGATGTGCAATGAAGGCCTATGGACTCGAGTGAAGATTGCAGAGAAGATAGACGGCTCACTCGACTTGCCCAATCGACCTGGCACTCGAGTGAGCACTCGAGTGAGCACTCACCACAGGCTCACTCGACCTCACCACCCCAGGCCCACTTGACCTGGCACTCGAGTCAACACTCATCACCAGCCACCAGACGGCTCACTCGACTGCTGGGTCAAGTGGGCACTTCTCCGACTATTTTTCCTTAAAACTTGGATCTTTGTTAAAAGATGTTTTGTCACTTAGTATATAAGGGGGCTGATTAGGTTAACATCAGCCACCAAGTAGAATCGACGTTTTTAGTATAATCTAGGTTTATCTCTTAGTTTTTTCTCTCTTGTTCTTCATGTTGTTCTTTATTTTTGCAACTTTGTAACCTTGATAACTTTCAATAAAATTAGTACTTGTGTTTTATTTCTTCTTGACTCTTTCTCACAAGATCATCAGCTATCACACATGTCTCTTTCAGAGAGATCTGAGTTTCGGACCCAAGCTTTGATCTTGGTGAGTGAGTAGAATTGCTTAGGATTTTTAGGGGTGGATTAGGCTAGCTTCACTCAGTATTGCCATGGTTTAGATTGATAAGTCATCACTAAGTTTGATTTCCCTCTTGGGTGAATGTTTTTAATGCGTGTTCTTCCCTGATCAAGGAGAACATGATTTTAGATGGTCTCATGAGCACGACCCATGACTTGAGCCATTAGATAGACTTTTTCCAGGGTTCAGAGTACAATAGCGTGAAGGTGAATGCATCAGACATTGATTTATGTCATGACTCCACCTATTCACTTGTTATGAACTCTTCTTGACTTGAATAAACTGAATCTTCATGCCTGATCCGATCAACTCACACTATGCTGACCGAGTTGGATCTTGAGGCTCTCTACCACGACCCATGGATTGAGCTGTCTATGAAGTCTGTTGTCTAGGGTTGTCCTGTGATGAAATTGCATGTTGATAGCTATAGTAGTACAGAATGTTTGTGAACCTATGATTTCATCCCTAAAGTCCCTACTGTTTTCCTCATAGTTCACAGTCTCCTTAGAAAGTGTTCATTGTAGTTTTTCTCTATTTTCACCTCACCACTCGATCAGTGTGGTTGAGTCGTCTCTAGTACTGTAATTTTGCCTGCTTAGTTCCACGATGTGCTGAAATGTGACAGACTTTGATACCTCTAGTATCAATTAGGGTTTTTAGTAGAATTCTCATTTAAGTTGTTAATACTCACACCCTTTTGATAATTAATTGAATAGCTCGCCCTAATCATGTACTCACTGTTATAGACACACTTTTTATTGGTTCGACAAATTACACACCCCTATCACTATACTTCAATTGATAAACTTATGTTTTGTCTCTCTATGTTTAGGCCGATAGTCTTTACTATCAACTTTTGCTACACCTTAACTAACAAAAATGCTAGTTTCAATTAATCATATGAAAATTGCAAATTTAATTTGAGTAGGGTCTAAATTTTATATTGAGACGCCCTTGCATACTAATCGTATTTGAGACAAGTTAACGA
The DNA here is from genome assembly GCA_963555745.1 of Cardamine flexuosa. Taxonomy (NCBI): domain Eukaryota; kingdom Viridiplantae; phylum Streptophyta; class Magnoliopsida; order Brassicales; family Brassicaceae; genus Cardamine; species Cardamine flexuosa. The sequence continues at coordinate 18,989,808 of OY743216.1, read as the reverse complement.
ATTCCAAATCAAAGCAGAAATGAAATTTCAAGCCAAAAAGAAAGAAAAACAAGCCTATTTCCAAATCGTAACCGTCAACATTACGACACGTGTACCACCTCCGTAGAGATCTCCAGCGAGATGGTTGACTCGTCTTATCTACGACTCAATCAAACCTTCTCGTCTCCCGTCACTGTCAATGGCGAATCATCTCTTACTCTCACCTCCTCAATCTCTCTCTCACCATCTCATACGCAACACAAACTATGTCTATGGATTTCAGAACCACAGCGATCCTAGTCGGCTCCACAAGCTCCATCATCATCCTCATGGTCCTCATCACCTTCGTTATCGTCTTCTGTCGACGCCGTCCTCCTATCGTAAACCATCCTCGCCGGACTCGGAACTTACCAAACTCCGATCTAACCTCCATCAGAGTAACCAAAAGCGCAACTTTCGATCCTTTGATCTGTGAAATATCCATGGCGGAACTCACCATAGCAACCAAGAACTTCTCGTCAGATCTAATCGTTGGCGATGGAAGCTTTGGTTTCGTTTACCGCGCAGAACTGTCAAACGGCGTCGTAGTAGCTGTGAAGAAACTTGATCCAGACGCTTTACAAGGGTTTCGTGAGTTCAGTGCTGAAATGGAAACGTTAGGTCAGCTAAGCCACCCTAACGTAGTTCGGATTCTTGGATATTGCATCTCTGGTCAAGAACGAGTCTTGATCTATGAGTTCTTAGAGAAACGAAGTCTTGACTATTGGCTACATGAGACTGATGATCATGCTGATGAGAATGATTCTTTGACTTGGTCAAGGCGCGTGACTATCACGCTTGGCGTGGCTAAGGGGTTAGCATATCTTCATGGACTTCCGAAGCCAATTATACATAGAGATATTAAATCGAGTAACGTGTTGTTAGACTCGGACTTTGTTGCTCATATTGCGGATTTTGGACTGGCGCGTAGTATCGACGCGTCCATGTCACACGTGTCGACTCAAGTGGCGGGGACTATGGGATATATGCCACCAGAGTATTGGGGAGGGTACACGGCGGCGACGGTGAAGGCGGATGTGTATAGTTTTGGAGTTTTGATGTTGGAGATGGCGACGCGGAGGCGGCCGAATTGGCCGGTGGTTGTGGATGATAAGGAGGTTAGGTTGGCTCAGTGGGCTGTAATGATGGTAGGGCAAAACCGGTATTATGAAATGGTTGATTTTGAAGGTGTTGGTGGTGAGAAAGGAGTGGAAGAGTATTTCAGGATTGCTTGTCTTTGTATTAAAGAGTCGACTAGACAAAGGCCTACTATGAGTCAAGTGGTGGAGTTATTGGAACAGTTATGCCGACACAGTAGTAGGTGATTTGTAGATGTAAATATGTCTAGCTCTTTTACTGTAAAAGTGAAGTTTGGACAATATAATAATTGGAAAAATAACTTTGAAAAGTTATAATTTACAAAACCACCATGAAATTATTATTCTTTTGATAAAAGATTTGCTAGTAAAATGCTATAAAGGACTAATACAGTACATAAGAACAACTAAAAAACAGCTCTCCATTTGTCCACATCAATTTTTTTTAAACTTCTTCCTCAAATTCATTATAAGTCATCCACGTCAGCATTCATATTCTTTGGGGAACGTTTTCTCTCTATTATTAACAAACTGTCCAAACAGGTTTTGATTTCTGATGCTGCATCCATTTTTCTATCAAAAACTTCAATTGCCAAACTTGGGTTAATGCAGAAATCATAAAACATACAAGATTATATAATCCCAAAAAGGTTTAATCATTTCGAGAAATCAACAAGCAAGAGTCAAATGATATCATTCAATCAAAAGGTGACCAGACAACCAATCAAAATGCAAGAATTGTGTTCACCATTAGAATTTATAATCTAACACAAAGCTATAAAAACAAAACTACACAAAAAAAAACATTGTTTATCAACAAAATTAACATCAAAATTTAAATAGTTGATTTTAAACAAAACAAACAACAATAAATATGCAAGAACTCTAATATTCTGTACTAGAGTTAGAACTTCTAAGTCTAAACAAAATAGTAGACATAGAATACATTTACTCGACTTAAGACCAGAGACGATCAAAACATCTATTGTGCCACAGTTCTGCTAAATTCTGATTTTGACATCAATCACATAAAAGTGTTATTAAAACAAAAAGCAGTTAGAGAAATCAAGAAAAGTCCATTGCACATTCTTGTTAATAAATATCTAAGCTCCTTAGTTTATGTAAGACTAAGAGACCAAGGGACCGATAGACACTAGTACCATTACATAAATATTTTCAATCAGTGTAACTATAAATGTTCAAGTCAACAGGTATAATGCTTTGAATCTAACACAACAATCATCATTCATAAGTCTATAATGAAGAATGTCATTTCACGTGTTTAGAACAATAGAGCATAACATATGCTTTCTAGATTCAAGAAAACTACAACCATAATATTCAGGACGTTCAAAATAATTATCAAGTTGCAAAATGCTTCATAAGAAAAGTAAATTGAAGAAGAATTAGTGCTTTAGTGGTAAGAGTTGTGGCTACAAGTAGAAGAGTTAAGATAAAGAGACTAATCGGAGAAAATAGTGTTTTCATTAAATACTTGCAGATAAAAATTAAGAAAGTCTCACCAACATTCAAAATACATATCTACAAGGGATTCAAAGGCGCATTCATTTCATAAAATGAGAAACTGTATGCGCCAAACAACACAAGATAATATATATTTTAAATATGCAATGTAATGTTTCAATACCCAAAGTAAAATCTACATTTCTATCAGTCTATGTCACAGAATTTTAGAATGTCATTATGCATCTTTAGAACAATCACCAAGGGTTTAGAGAAACCAACATAGTGAAGGAGTCTCACCAAGCACTAAAATAGAGATAAAAGAGTATTTTAAACACACAATTTAATGTTCCAATACCCAAAATTTATCAATGGATATATAAGAAACAAGTTTCTAGAATCTAACAGATACTAGATCAAGGATAGTAATGTTATCAAGACAGTTTCTTAAAAAACAGTGCCTAGATCTACAATTTCTAATTATGAATAGATAGACGCTAGTAAACTTTTAATTATAAACAATGCTTAGATCTGCATTTCTAGTTTTCTTTACTTATTTGTAAAATTTCACATTTAATATTATCAATTATCAATTTGCATATACCTGAGAATATAAACACCTTTTGAAGAATATACCTGAAAATATCAAATTAGGGGGGTGATTGGTTGTAAACTTTGAAGACTTTAGATAATTTTAAAGTCTTCACAGTTATTTTATAACCAATCATACTTTAATTTTTTTTTATGTTTAAAAGTTTTAAAAATCTAAACTGCTCTTTTCAAAGTCTTTTCAAAAATTTGTAGTGTTATTTTTTAAAGTCTCAGAAATGAGAATTTTAAGCCTCTAAAAACAAAAGTTACCTAAATTAAGTTTCAAATAATTTTGTTTTTGTTTTGTTAATTAAGCAAAAACAAGTATCAAGATCAAAATAAATAACTGATTAATGTATCATTAATTACTACTAATAAATTCATTTCTTTTATTTCTTTTAAGTTACAATCCTTAATAATAAATAATACAGCCAATTCTTTCATTTCTTTTAATAAAATTAAAATAAATAATCAAAATAAATAATAAGTTTTATAATAAACTGTTCAAAGAAGGTTTTTGTTTGGTTAATTAATTAATTTATTCAAATAAATAATAAATTACAGCCTATTAATAAATTTATACTAAAGATCTGATAAAAATCACACATACAAAGAATAAACAAAAGATCATACATCAAAACAATTTATTATTTACTATTCAGAATAATTTATTATGTATTATTAGAAAATATTTAAAATCATAGTTTTTATAGTTTTTGTCAGAGTTACAGTAACAGCTTATACAGTCAAAGTTTTTACTTAAATTTTCTACAGCCAAAAGCCTACAGCGAAGTCTAAAGTAACAGTCCTAACCAATCGGTCCCTAAATTTACTTCACTATGTGTCTCTTACTTGTGATCATCACTCATGATTATATCAACTAATTACAAACAAGTTTTAAAAGCACATACCTGTTGCAGAAGTCGCTAACAGAAAATCTCCTCAAGAGTCTTACAATTTGAACACCTCCAGAATCACATACCTGAGGAAATCAGAATAAGTTAGTCGTCATTTCACATAAATGCACCATAATCTAGTCATTTTCATGCCTAGATCATCAATCGTGTTTTGATTCGTAAGATTCATTTCACTGTCTTCTTTAAGACATTAGTTTTTCTTTGAATTTAGCAGATTTATTTAACAAGTACCTTTGACTTATGACTTCTTTAAACCATTCCTTACCTTTGACTTCTTTACACTGTGTTTTTTTCATACCCTACCAATCCTTAGTATTTAACAAGTACCTTTGTCTTATGACTTCTTTAAACCATTCCTTAAGTCTTTAATTAACAAGCACCTCTGACTTATTAGTATTTAACAAGTACCTTTGTCTTGTGACTTCTTTAAGCCATTCTGTAAGTCTTTAACAAGTACCTTTAAAACATTCCTTAGTGCAAGTACCTTTGACTCCTTTAAAGTTTAAACTATTACTTAAGTCTTTAGCAAGTACTTTTGACTTCTTTAAACCGTGTTTTTCCATTCCCGACCATCATGATTAGACATGCACTACCACTATGTATGTTTAACCCACAATTTTGCTCGGGACAATGTCCCCAAAAAGAATCTGACATAACACTATTAAGATTAGTGCTTGCCCATGAATCTTTTTAGGTTTTAAATCATTCCTTAAGTCTTTAACAAGTACTTTTGACTTATGACTTCTTTAAATATTCCTTAGTCTTAACAAGTACTTTTGACTTCTTAAAACCATTACAAGTCTTTAACAAGTACCTTCGACTTCTTTAAACAGTGTTTTTCCATCTCCGACAATCATGATTAGACATGCACTATGTTGATATCAGATCCCGCTCCAAGGATCTATCACCATTAAGATATGAACACGTGTCAACTGTATCACAATAATAAAGAAGAAGAGTTTGGTTCGGGACAGAAGTCTTCGCTTCAAGAAGAAACAACCAGTGAACTTAGAAGGAATCTAGGAAGCGAACTCGAAGAGTTCGTTTAGTAACGGAAGCTCAGAGAAGATAAAGAGTTTGCAAGAAAGATTTATGTCACGAAGTCAAGGAAGAAAGCTATTTAAAAATACAAAGCGTTACAGCATTTAAGACAAAATCAAAACTGATGTATTTAAAGAGAATCATAAGATTAATTGTAATTCGTTAATAAGCATTTATAATCAAAAAAGTGTGTATAAATAGAAGGGGAGGGATTATTGTAAGGGGATCCAGCTGAGTGAACTGATCAGTTAGCTACCGAGTTAGGTGAGGTATGGCAGCTGAGATTCATGAATCTGAGTGGTACATGAACCTGGTAACTGCCCAGGGCAGTTATTTACCGAAAAGGTGCGATCTCAACCATTCATTAAATGGATGGCCGAGATAGTATGATCAAAGGGTGTGTGATGGTGGAAGTTATAACCCATGATACCTATAAAAGGAAGGCATTTTCGTGGGTAAATGGGATCTTACACGAAAATCCACACCCAGACCCAAAGTTATGATGAATCTCGTCTAAGGGCAAATCTCACAGGAAAAGGGAGAAAAATTACCGCTAAACGGAGATAAGGGATCACGGTATGGTTTAAGGCCGTGAGTACAGGATAAGGGAAAAAGGATGATGGATGATGAAATACTTCGTATAGATCTTGAGATCACGAAGTAATACTCAGAAGATCCATACGAAGATTCTGTCTGGTAGACATTTGGAGCCAGTATCTGACCACCGAGTACGATGATGACTCGTCTGGGTGATCGGTGTAACCAGTCGGGTAAAACGACCAGTTAACTGATAGCCCCGTCTGAACCACCTAGTTTGGCGAGGCGATGAGTGTTCCAGTTTACTGGGTAGGGAATAAGTAGCCGATCGATGGACCGGGAGAACTGTCGAGTATAGCCGTTACTCGCCAAGGGATTGGTACGGACTACAGGAATTGACTACCTGAAAGCATGAATCATGTACCACAAAGGAAAACGTAAATTCACGGGTAGTCGGACAAAAAAAGGAAGATCGACTCATTCCAAAGGATTCTGCTGCGTATAAAACAAAGGAACGAGTGATCTATGAACGATGAAATATTATCATCGTTCCAACCAAGGGGGGGAGCCATAACACTTGGTGTTGTCTAAGAGAAGATACACTTGAAACGGAAAGTGAACCCGATTATGGGATCGGTAATTCACATGAGTGACTCAGTGGATCGATCATCTGATTATAGGGTTGGAAGAGATCGGATTCACGAGCAAACTCATTGGCCAAGTATGTATCGGTCAAAGGTGAACCAGAGTGTTATAGATGGAAAACCCCAACCCCTTGGGTGGGTAAGCGGTTGTAACCGCAGGGACGTATTGGCGGAGGCAACCGATACGGAATCACAGATGGACCAGTAAGACATGATCTTCATCGGCCACTGTGAAAGGGGCTTGAATGTCCCCTCATCATTTGTGTACTTAGCCAATGGGAATGTTTGGTTGTATGGCTAAGTAACGAAGTGATGAGTTATTGGACAAAGGAGATTAAAGAGATACAAGAAACGAAACAAGGAAAGGACTCGTATCCGCGTATTGGCCAAAGTATGTAAATGATCCAAACTTATTGGTTAAGATGGTTATTATACATGGCCGAGTTAATGATTGATATGAAGAGAATATGGAAGAGGATAAACCAAAGATTGGTCGGAAATAGACCAAGGACGCAAGAAAATTCAAAGGTGTAAAATTAAAGGGTAAAGGAATAGCCTAAGGAAAGGTATTCTTAAAGACGAAAGAAATATTCAAAGAGGTTTGTTATGACTGGGAATGAAGTCATAGGAATTCATCGCCGGATGTTGGATCGTCCAGGGCGGGTCCTCACAAGCTCTCACACACCATCAAGGCCCCCAGGTTTCACAGACAACATGGAGTACTACTCTGATGGAGCAATACATGACTATGATGCGTATGAAGCAGAGAAAGCATCTGATGAGGAGAGTACAGGGCACACTCGACCACTCCACTTGACTGGTCACTCGAGTGGTCATTTGATTCCTCACCAGAAAGCACAGCCGACCCCTACGAATCCACTTGGTTTGATTTGGTACTCGTAGCAAGATTATTTTGTACAGGGAAAAACAACTCAACCTATCCACTCACAATACCAGTAGCAGGCCAAGGGCTGATCCTGTCCTTGCAAAGTGTTGTGGTTGAGCTTGCAGAGAAGGTGGAGATGTTGGAGAAGGAGATTTTCAAACTCAATAGCAAGGAGACTCATCAGTCTCCAGAAGAAACCCAGAGAATGCCCAACCCACCTGGGATGAGTGAAAGGTTCTACCATGCCATTATGGCATCCTCCTACATCCAACCTATAGCAAGTCCAGAGAGGTCAGCACAGTCTCTCAAAGACCCTTTTATGAGAATTTTGGAAGTGAATATGAATTTAGTTGAAGAAATGAAGAGAGAATATTGTGAAAATAGGCAGATCCATTCTTATGCCAAAGAGGCAGAAACTAGGTTATCATATACAATAAGAGGCTTCTCCCTTTTATAGTCATAAGGTGAGGAAGCCCTAAAAGAAAAAGAAGACAAAATAGATTATATCATATATTGACTTTTCTGGAAAATTATATTTAACCCAAAATTTGCTCAGAACCGGAAATAATATTTTCTTCTAAACCGGGACCATGCAAAATCTAGATCTGTACGGATCTGTACAGTCCGTACACAACACAAGATTTATATGCTCTTATTTTGCACAGAATGCTTTCTTGATCTCAATATTCCCCCTCACGCTTAGCCGTCAGTGAGCAGAGGCTAAACTTGGACCTACATAGGCATTACCTTAGTAAAAACTTCATCATAGAAAAAACCACTTGGGAAAAAAATCTATGATGAGGAAAAGAGCATAACGTCTATGAGTAGGGGATATGATCAAGGGTGAGTTGGATCCACAAGCCCGAGTTTGCTATAGATGTGGTTGCAAACCTTGAAACTTGTGGCTTTGGTAAAGATATCGGCGAGTTGGTCTTCACTCCTTGTATATCACAGTAAAGTTACTCCTTCTTCGATATTCTCTGGAAATTTGTGGCAGTCAACCTCTATGTGTTTTGTCCTCTCATGGAACACCGAGTTGCTAGCAATATGTATAGCAGCTTGATTGTCGCAATGCATCTGGGTCTTGTGGTTTCAATGCCTAGATCTTTGAGTAGCGTTTTGAGCCAAATCAGTTCATCTGTGAGCTTCCTCATTGCTCTATATTCGGATTCAGCACTTGAACATGACACTACTTTCTGTTTCTTAGACTTCCAAGTCACCAAATGTGCAATATCCGGTGGTTGACTTCCTATCATTTATGTCACCAGCATAGTCTGCATCACAATAACCAACAATCTCGGTATTCCCATTTTTTCCCATCCATATGCATTGGCCCGGACTCCCTTTGAGATATCGAAGTATCCTCTCCACGATGTTCCAATGATATATTATGGGTTTTTGCATGTATTGACTCACCTGACTCACAGCAAAGCACAAATCAGGTCTAGTAAGAGTCAAATAAATGAGCGTACCCACTAATCTCCGGTATTGGAGAGGATCGGCATATAGTTTGTCTAGTGGATCTTATTTTTTTCCATCATTCTTGTCATTTTCTCCCCCTTTTTCTTGACCTTGTAGCCATCTTCAGGTGGATTTTTGGCTGGCTTTGCCCCTATTTTACCTATCTCACTCAATAAATCAAGCGTATATTTTCTTTGTGAAAGAAATAAGCCTTTCGGAGAACGTCATACTTCAGTCCCTAGAAAATATTTTAGTTCTCCAAGATCCTTGATATCAAAAATGGTCTTAAGATAAGTTTTACTTTCTTGAATACCTTCCTTATCATTGCCGGAAATGATAAGGTCATCCACATAAACTAAGACTACAATGATTCCTTTTGAACTTTGAAGAGTGAATAGGGTATGATCAGCTTCAGACCGGTTGAATCCTCTTTCTTTGAGTGTGGAGCTTAACTTGTGGTACCAAGCTCTTGGGGATTACTTCAGCCCATAGATAGCTTTTCTAAGTCTTAGCACTTTTCTGGAGCAATGGAGTCTTCAAGGCCTGGTGGTGGAGTCATCCTCAAGTTCTCCTTGTAAGAAAGCATTCTTCACATCCATTTGCCATAACTCCCAATCCAGATTTGTTGCTAAGGAAAAAACAATTCTAACAGTATGAAGCTTATCTACCAGAGAAAAAATTTCATTGTAGTCATCTCCATAGGTTTGTGTGAACCCTCTTGCAACCAAACTAGCTTTGTACCTCTCAATATCTCCATTGAAAAATATTTGATAGTAAAGATCCATCTTGAGCTAACAGCCTTCTTTTCCGGAGGCAGATCTGATTCATCCCATGTATGAATCCTTTCCATAGCACCAGCCTCATCATCAACCGCTGCAAGCCATTATTTGTTTTCTTTGGCTTCTTCATAACTCTGTGGGATCCATTGAGCATCAATTTTGCCAAGGAATGCTTGATGAGTAGCCGGCAACAGGTCAAGTGAACTGATGAGTCTTTATTTTCACTAATTTTTACTATTATTATGCATGTTTTATTGAGTTTAGAATTAGGTTTTGTGTCCTTCTGGACGGTTTTGGTGTCTTTACAAGTTTATACTTTGGACGTTTTTACACTTCATGAGATTTTGGAGATACTCTGATCGACCAATCCTGAAGAGGATCGACCAAGCACAAAGAGGATCGACCGGACCCTGAAGAAGATTGGTCAGTCAAAGGAATCTATGAGGTGACACGTATCAAAAGAAGGAGATTGATCGATCCGGCAGAATCGATCAATCCGGATCGCGGATACTCTCTAAATCGCACATTAACTCTGATTTTTGACCTAGAAGACTCTCTATATAAAGGGATCATTTTCTGACTGGCCCAAAAGCACTAGACATGATTTTTCTCAGTTACTTTGTATATCATTTTCATTTTCAGATCTATAAACTTTTACTTTAGTTATTCTCAGATCTATACCATTTTCCATTGCATTTTCAGATCCACACTCTTTCTTTATCTCTTTCTTTGCATTTCATACCATACAACATCATGATCTATCAATCCATTACCACGGTTGAGTAGATCTTCATGTTGGGAGATGGGATTTATTCAAAGAGATTTAATGTTTAATTAGGTTATTGTTATATATTAGGGTTATGATTAATAGATCTATATTTCTGTGAAACTAATGCTTTTGTTAGGTTGACGAATATATCAAATGATTTATAGGGTTTTATAAGACAGCTAGCGTTGGTTATTCTACCTCAAATCTATAGTTTGTAGGCCTGATTTTCAGCCAACAAGAGTCGAGGTTGGATCTACAAGTAAACTTTATCAAAGCTCGTTAATTTATGCTAGCATAGGGTCCTACCTGATTTATGCTATAATAGTATTCTCATTCGAGAGGTGGTTTATTTGTTTACAGTGTTTTGAGTTCTAGATCTATATCATTAAACTGCTAATCCGGTTATATATCATTTTTATTTATTTAAATCCCTGCGATTTCTCATATCTCAACATTTGTTTTAATTAATTTTTATTTCCTTTGGTTTGGGTAAAACCTGATACCACATCATGAACAAACAGCTTGTATTGGATGTGCAACAGCTTGATTGTTGTAGTAGACTCTAGTTGTCTTTTGACGTGTGCTTCTCCTAAGAGGAGGCACTGTCTCTGCTTCTTGCTCTACTCTATGGTCTTGATTCCCTTGATTGATGTAGTAGACTCTAGTAGTCTTTTGACGTGTGCTTCTCCTAAGAGGAAGCAAATTCTCTTCTTCTTGCTCCACTTCATGGTCTTGATTCCCTTGAACCATTTCTTCGGTAACAACGTCCTCATCTTGATCTTCATCTTGTTCCATGTCAAGTGGGATTGGTTCCAACTGAATAGTTTTGGTTTCTTCCATGTTTTTGGAGTCGTATGAGTGTTCCCAATATCAGCATTAGGTTGTGCTTCCGGAGTCTCCAACCCTTGTTGATTGGTTCCGGTAGTATCTGAATGGTCTTCCCTCAGAGGAGAATTACCAAGATGACTTAGGAGATGTTGGAGACTAGCAGCTCTATCTGATGGAGATATTTCCAAATCTTTTAAACTCCCCCAATCTTTCTTGTCGAAATACCTTTGATGCTCAATGAACTTGATGTCTCTTGACACAATGGTTCAGTTTCTTGAGAAGTCGTAGCACTTGTAGCCCTTTTGAGTAGTTGAGTATCCAAGGAACATGCATTTTATGCTCTTAGCTTCTAGCTTATCCCTTAGTTCACATGGTCTTAGTACAAAACAAACACACCCAAAAACTCATAAGTGATCAATGGAGGGTTTTGTTTGGTTTAATACCTCAAATGGAGCTCTGTCATTTAGGATCCTTGTTGATATCCTATTGATGAGATAACAAGCTGCCATGACTGCATCACTCCAAAATCTTCTTGGGACATTGGCATGAAACATCTTAGACCTTGAAACTTCCATAAGATGTCTATTCTTCCTCTCAGCTACACCATTTTGTTGTGGAGTATATGGGCAGCTTGTCTGATGTAAAATCTCATGCTTTGCTAAATGCTCTTTGAACTTGTTGCTTGTATACTCCCCACCATTGTCAGACCTAAGTACCTTGATCTTGGCATTAAACTGATTAGTTACATATGACTGAAAATTAACAAATGCATCAAATACTTTATCCTTAGATGCAAGTAGTGTGATCCATGTGTATTTCGATTTCTCATCAATGAATGTAACATAATATTTATTAATGTCCCTAGATAAACATGGAGCAGTCCATACATCTGAATGCACAAGATCAAAGCATTTCTTATATATAGTTGATGACTTAGGAAAAACAGTTTTACAATGCTTTCCTAGAATACAAGCTTCACAACTATCATGATCAAAGACAACTGGGGTAACATAATTTCTAAAGCACCAGCATGTGGGTGACCAAGTCTATCATGCCAAATTTTATTGAATTAAATGCATAACAAGATTTATGAAAGAGATGAAGATTTGGTAGAAGAATCATCAAGAACATATAAGTCTCCCTTGGTGTTTCCTTCTCCAAGAATTTTTCCACTCTCAATATCCTGAAAATGAAAACTATTATGACCAAAGATAGCATAACAATTGAGATCAAGAGTTGCCCTTTTTACTGATACAAGATTAGAGGTAAATTCTGGCATAAAGGAAGCTTTAGAGTTCTTATCACAAAGTTTTAAATCGCCTATTCTTCTTACGGGAATCATATCACCATTTGCAATTATCACATTTCCACTAGCAGGTTTAACAATACTAATGAGTTTGGGGTTACTAATCATGTGATGAGAAGCACCAGAATCAATAATCAATGTTTTACTTGGTGAATTTGGAAAAGAGGCTAAGTGTGTGATACCGGATTCCTTATTGGTAAGAGCGGCGATAGACTTGATAAGAGCCTCCAAGTCTGACTTCCTCACAACATCAGTGGTGTAAGCAACCATAGCCAGCTCCTCTCCTTGCTTAGATGGACCCGCTTGAGCTTGATCACTTGTGACTTCTTGGGAGTAGTTTGCTTGCACTTTGTTGAACTTGGCCGGCTTAAGATGTGGGTGAAGGATCCATCATTTGTCTTTGATGTTTCCTTTCTTCTTTCAATGATCACAGATCAAGGTCTTTATGTCCTCATGCTTGTATGAAACCTTGTGAGCCACGACCATCTCGTCTTTCCCACTAAAGAGTCCCACTGAACCTTGCTCACGTTGCACTTGGGAACATACTTCTTCTAAGCTTGGTAGCTTCTCTCCTCTAAGAATATGCTTGATCAGATCATTGTATATTGGGTTCAATGTGAGAAGAAGCCCAAAGACCTTGTCTTGTTCACCTCTTTCCTTAAGCACCAATGGATCAACAGAGAAAGATCTAAGCATTTCCAATTCTACCCAGAGTGATCTAAAGTTACCAAAGTGCTTGGTGAACTCCAAGTCTTCTTGGCTGAGACTATTGATCGATTTCTTCACTTCAAACACACGAGTAAGATTAGACACATTCCCATAAAAAAATTTAAGAGTGTCCCACAACTCCTTAGCTGTTTTACAATAGGAGTAAGCTTCAAGTATTAAAGCATCAAGTGAGTTTTGAAATAAACCAAGCACACCTTGATCTTCTTGAAACCATTTGCCCTCATCAGAGATTAAGGACTCAGCAATTTCTTTCCAATCTCCATTCAAAGTTCCTCTTAAAGCTGTTTGGGTTTCAATGTGGCTCCAAAAGCCACGAACACACAGAGCTGTCTTGGTGGTTCTAGCACATAAAAAATAGTTCAATCCTTTGAGGACAACCGGAATAACAACTTGTTTTGAAGAATTTATGAGTCAAACACGTTTGCTAATTGATTAGAAATTACCTTTGATACCAAGAAAGTACCGAGAGCTTGAGAAACAGATCTGACGAATATACTGAATCAATTAACTGATTGATGAAGACAGACCAAGAAAAACACCAGATTAGACAAGATCTGATGAGAGGCAAAGAAGAAGAAAAAATAACAGATATACCTAGAGAATATGCGATTTAGAGATTGAAGCTTTAGAAACCAAATGAGATTAACTAGAATAATATGAAGAGTATGTGAGAATTAGTAACCATGCTCTGATACCATATGAGAATTACGGAAGTGAATATGAATTTAGTTGAAGAAATGAAGAGAGAATATTGTGAAAATAGGCAGATCCATTCTTATGCCAAGAGATAGAAACTAGGTTATCATATACAATGAGAGGCTCCTCCCTTTTATAGTCATACGGTGAGGAAGCCCTAAAAGAACAAGAAGACAAAATAGATTACATCATATGTTGACTTTTCTGGAAAATTATATTTAACCCAAAATTTGCACAGAACCGGAAACAATATTTTCTTCTAAATCGGGACTGTGCAAAATCCGGGTTTGTACGGATCCGTACAGTCCGTACACAACCCGAGATTTGCACGCCCTTATTTTGCACGGAATGCCTTCTTGATCTCAATACCTTCACTAGCCTAAAAGAGTGAGAAAGTCAAGCTATGAGATTTAAAACAAGCTCACTTGGGAGGAAATCCCAGGATTATCTTTGTATATACTATCTTAAATTTATCTTAAGTTTTGGCTGCATATTACCCCCTCTATATTGGCGCTTTTGCCTCTATCCCTCCGAACCCGTAAAATCATGATTTTACCCCCCATATTATCACATTTAAGCACTATAACCCCTGAATTGTTTTTCTCTGCGGAATTGCACATATGAAATTAAAATCAGTAAATTGCGATCAAATTAAGCAAATTGCGTTTTGGGAAAAGTGATGTCCAAAACTAATTTAGCCCGCCCAGAATCGGAATTAACCCCCAAATCAATTACTTTTGAGAATTTAGGATTTGGTCTTCATCATTTTTCAATTGTTCTTCATCATCTTCCCTTTTTTCGCGTTTAAGAGTTTGGTCTGATCCGTGACCTAGTATCTCTGAAGCAGCTAAAGATCTGATCTACAAAATGCTCGAAAGGAGCCCCAAGAAACGCAGTCCTGCCCATGAAGCCTTGTGTAAGTTTATTTTTGGTCAATCAACTGTTTTAAATTGTTTCTTGGTAAGTATTGAGTTTTGTCTGGATGTTATAGGTCACCCATTGATTGTGGATGAACAAGCAGTTTCCACAAATAAATAAGATTAAGAAAATGGCTTTACGGGTATGAATTCGAATAATATTCATTCGCTTTTCTTTATATGGATTTCTCTGAACAAATGTGTTTTTTTTTGTTCACATGGATCGCTGAGAGACTTTTAGAGGAAGAAATCAAGTTCGAAGAAATCAGAGGTCTAAAGGAACTATTAAAGATGATAGACACATACATTAGGGAAACGTTACTTTTGAACAGAGAATTTTGTTTTCTTAAAACATCCTTATGTATTTTTGGGAACATGCTGATATCGACAAATGTGGTACAACAGACTATGGAGAATTCCCAGCAGTGACACATGAACAAGATGGAGAGAGAAGAGAATCTGGTAGCTGCACTTTCATACTTTGACAAAGACGGAAGCGGATATATCACCATTGATGAGCTTCAATCAGCTTGCACAGAGTTTTGGATAGTTTCTTACATCTGCAGAGAAAAAAAATTCCTACTTTAAGATTCATGAAACAGCTAAGAAGAGCAACTTATAGATGCCAAAAGACATTATCCTCACCAACTAAGACTTTAAGAGCATCCAAGACTGTATTTTTTGGCATTGGAGTTGGAGGATCCCGCAGATCATAAACAATTAAATATAAGCCACAAGCAACAAGAAAGGCTAAGAATATATTTCAACGGAAGCTTTGATGAAAACTCACCGTTTTGCCTTCAATTGGAAAAGCTTAATGTTAATGGCCTCAAGAAACTTCAGATTCTCCTCTGGGTATGGTTCATGACACATAACTGTTTTGGTGAATCAAAACAAACTTACTAATCCAATCGAAACCAATCAAAACATTATAATTGAATAAACCCAGAAGATAAGATATAAGAGAAATCAATCAAAATCTTACGTGATGGAACAAAGATTTAGGGTTTCGAGGAAACTGAAATTCTCAGGTTGATGAAACCCAGATTGGTAAACACCATATTCAACCATCAAGAAATTCGACGGCGGAGCTAAAAACCACCATGGTAACCATCCATTTCCATAATCAAACACATCCAATACAATTAACATCTACGAATCAAATCACAAACAGAGAGATAGAGGAAGAGAAACAGAGCAAGCCTCAAGATGGTGAAGAACAATTGAAAAATGATGAAGAACAAATCCTAAATTCCCAAAAGTAATTGATTTGGGGGTTGATTCGGGTTGTGGGCGGGTTAAATTAGTTTTGGGCAATCACTTTTTGCAAAACACAATTTTCTTAATTTGATCGCAATTTACTGATTTTAATTTCATATGTGCAATTCCGCATAGAAAACAAATTCAGGGGTTATAGTGCTTCAATGTGATAATATGGGAGGTAAAATCATGAGTTTACGAGTTTGGGGGGGATTGAGGCAGAAGCGCCAATATAGAGGGGGTAATATGCAGCCAATGAGTTTTGTTACTTTTGATGTTTTTCTTAGTGTAGTGAGTTTCAGGGAACAAGTAGAAGCTGAGTATGAGTCAAGATGGTGTTTCAAAAGCTCAACAGAAGTAGAACCACACCACTCGACCCCCAGGTCGAGTGGTCAAGATTTTTTCTGAAATTTCAACTTTTAATCTCAGCCACTCGATTAAACCACTCTATCCACTTAATGTCACACGCTCCTCCTTCTCTTTCACTCATTATTTGTGATTTCTTCATCTTTCTAAGCAAAAATATTCTCAAACTTCTCTCTAAAAATTTTCAAAGAAATCATCAAGTTTTTCATCAATCAAACACCATGTCTCACTACACTAATGATTCTGAAACTCAATAGTAAGTTTTTACAACTTTTGAACCGATTTTTCAAAATTCTGGGTTCAAGTTGTTTTTGAAAATTTTCATGAGTTTTGGCAATGCATGTTGCTTAAATCAGTAATTAGGAGTAGTATATGGCATAAGAAGTATCATGCATTGATTTATATGGTTAGAATTGTTAGATTTGTGAAATTTTGTTTTTGATGATGTATTGAAATTTTTGGAACTTTGATGAATTAACAAATTTCACTATAACTATTGCTTGTTTAATAATTGAAGAACCCACACTGAACCTCAATAATTAAAATTAAGGTTCAACTATATTCTAAATCTATATTTGATTGTAACATATTTGTTTTCTTCATTCATTCTTTCCTTTTTTTTTAGTACACAATGATTCTTTTCCTTCATTCTTCATATTTTTTTAGTTTATTAAGATTTTCATGATTTAATAATCTAAATAATTTTTAAGTTATTTTAGAAAACAATTAGAATAATTTATAAAAGTAATCACTAATGTTTCAAAATAATATGTGATATTTTAGCACTCAGAGAAAACATTTTAAAAATATACAATATATTATTTCCTTGAAACATGACTAATTTTATACAGTATATTTATTTATTTTTATTCATATTTAATTTAAAATTTTCTTATCATAGTGATATATTTTTTTAAAAGTGTATATTTCATAGTAAATTGTTTCCTATTTTCATTCTATAAATGTTATTAGTAATTTTTTTGGTAAACTTTTAAATATTTTTTTTAACTTTTCAATGTAGTTACTATTTTTATATGTTGTAAATTTTTTTTAGATTTTTCATTTTCTTTCATTTTAGTATGTTTCAAACAACAACACATAATTATATTTAAGATTAATTACACATCATTACTTTTTTTATTCATTTATTAGTTTTATTTTAGTCATATAATAGCTCACATTATTTATATTATTTCAAATATTTATATAAATTTATATATATTAAAAATTAAATGATATATTAACTAAAAATAAATATTAGATAAATTCAATCTGACAGTTAATGGTGTTGATGTGAACAGCTTTAAAGGAGAGAAAACTCTGTCATTATATATATGATGTCGGGAGAGGGCAATATTACAAATGGATCTGAAATTGAACATTTGTTTAACTTGAAAGCCCATGCTGGCCCATTATAAAGATCTCATCACATGAAAATTTAGGCAACACATATACAATATGTGACCGCTCTAGAGTAAATAGGTAAAACTTGAATCAGTAAAAGTAAATAATAATTAAATATTAAACTATGGATATTTTTTTGTCAACCATTTTTCATTATAAAAAGGATGGGAGAGGGCAATATTATAAATGGATCTGGAATAAAACATTTGTTTAACTTGAAAGCCCATTATAAAGATTTCATCACATTAAAGTTTAGGCAATGAATGTATAACATGTGGTCCCTCTAGAATAAATAGCTAGAACTTGAGTCGATAAAAGAAAAATAATTAACTAT
Source organism: Cardamine flexuosa (assembly GCA_963555745.1). NCBI lineage: Eukaryota > Viridiplantae > Streptophyta > Magnoliopsida > Brassicales > Brassicaceae > Cardamine > Cardamine flexuosa. Next base: position 18,971,764 of record OY743216.1, on the reverse strand, counting down.
TGAACTATGTATATATTTTTGTGTACCACTTTTAATGATAAAAACTAGAGTTTGTACCCCGTGGTATATTTTTTTAATCATTGTAACAAATATTTACATTTTACAGTTTAACATTGTTTGTTCAGTTTTTAAGATAATTTTAAAATTTTAGATTTTGTTTGTTTAGTTTTATATCTAACTTTTTTTAGATATGTAGTTTCAACTTCATTAAATTATAAAGTATTAGTGTTGTTGGTTTATACTCGTTTTAATCTTTTGTGCATGTCAATATTTTCTTAAATATTGTAACAAATGTTTATATTTTACGGTTTAATATTTTGTGTACAGTTTTGCAGATATTTTTTTAAATTTTTAGATTTTGTTTGTTTAGTTTTTATAATTAAATTCTTTTTATTATATGTAATTTTAACTTCATTAAATTATTAAGTGTTAGTGTTGTTGATTGTTTAATGTATATACATATTTTAATATTTTATATATCCAGCGGGTTAGCATGTTTATAATTTTTATAATTTTAAATAATTTAAATATTTTAAAATTTTAAATTAATAACTTTTTAAAAAATATATAATTTTAATATTCTCTTTTTGTAAATATTCTAAGTTTATATATATAAACTCTTTAATTTTTTATATATGTAACATATTATATTTCATCAATTATATATAATTATTAATATATACACATATATATATATATAACTTATTTATTTATATCAAAAATTGGTAGTCTGGGGATCGATATGCCAATTCGTGGACAAAACCTGCTAAATTAGCAGTCCACGATGGGGTTATCCATATTATCCACATTTTAATGGACATAACATAATTTCACCCCATGATGGATCTATTTAGACATATCCCATGATTTTACAAGCCTGATTGACACTTCTTTCGATATGAAACGTTGAACATTCAACTTTTTTTTTATTTGATTGAGTAATATATGTTTATTTTTTAAATTTATCTTATTTGAAATCTCTACAATTTGTGTTTGCCTATAGAGATTATAGTAGTAGAACTTTAATAATAGTAGATTCGTGCCTACGGGTCTATTATTTTTATATTAATTATAGTTTTTGGTTCTTTTATGTTTATAAATATTAAAGTAACTGAAATTACAAAAAAAAAAAGTCATAACTAAATGAAAATTAATACAATTGTAAACCATAAGTATAATTAATTTTCCCGCTAAAACTAATCCGGTTCACTCAAAAAAAAAAACTCGACTATGTAATTTTGTTAACAAATTGCAAAACCTTATTTTCATAAAAATGAATACTTAAAAATTTTCCATATTAAAAATGGATCTGTAATTTTCGGGCCTAAAAATTTATTCAAATCAGAACATATGTTGAAAACCAAATCCTAACTAAATTAAAACCAATACGGTTGTCAATCTTAAGTATAATAATTAACTTTCCCGCAAAACTAACTCGGTTCCTGCAAAAAAAAAAATCGACTTTGTAATTTTTTTAATCAAATTGCAAATCCGTAATTTTCCGTCAAAGTGAATACATAGAAATTTTTCTGCAAAAAAAGGATATGTAATTTAAAAAAAATAGATTTGAATCACAACATATGTAAAAAAAAAATTATTAATTAAATGCATTATGTAATAATTCAAAACAATTTTGAAATAAGATCAGATAAAACTGAAATGTGAATCATAATTATTTTTCAAATACATTGATTTAAATTAGGTAGATAGATTTTAGATAAATTAAAATCAATGTTAGTTTCCATAATATTGCTATTTTAATCTGTTTGGATACACCTATAACATTCATCCTGGTTTATTTTATTTTAATACGTATGTTTGGAAATTGACTATTTTTATACCTATAACATTAGATTGACTATTTTTTAGTAGCGTAGTAGAAGATTAATTTTCCTGTCAAAATTAATCCGGTTCTACAAAAAAAAAACTCAATTTTGTAATTTTTTTTTATCAAATTACAAATCTGTAATTTCTGTCAAAATGAATACTTAGAAATTTTCCTGCAAAAACGGATCTGTAATTTTCCGAAAAATAGATTTGAATCACAACATATGTAGAGAAATTTTTTTATTAATTAAATGAATATTCAAAATAATTTGAAAATAAGATCAAATGAAAGTGAAATGTGAATCATAATCATTTTTCCAATATATTGATTTAAATTAGGTAGATATATTTTAGATAAATTAAAATTAATGTTAGTTTCCATAATATTGTTATTTTAGTCTGTTTGGATACATTTATAACATTAATTTTGGTTTATTTATTTTAACATGTGTTATTGGAAACACTTCTTAAATTGACTCTTTTTTAATAGGGTAGATAGAAGATAGATGTCCGGAGATGGCAACATTACAAATAGATCTGAAATTCAACCTTTGTTTAACTTGAAAGCCCATTGAATTTTAGGCGACGCATGTACAACATGTTTAAACACCCCCCCTTTTTCCCCAACACGGTTTAACCGTGTGGGCAACCGCCCCTTCACCGCTGAGACGCATGGTCCTTTGGAATCATCACTGGACGACCGTTGTCGGCCGATGGCTAAAAATCCTTGGGAATTTCCTCCCTGATATCAGATCCACTTGCGAGTCTTCTACAGCTTCAACCGGTGTTCTTCTTTAATCTTCTTCTACTCCTCTTTCGATTAGAACTTGTGTTTCATTCATCCTCTGAGAAGAAGCTCTATCACACTGTCTAATTCTCTGATATGAACTTTGTCCTTAGTAGGAAAAACGAAAATATTACTCTTCCACAAAAGATTAAAGGGGCATTGTCTAAAATGGAGCCTTTCAGAAATTTATATCCAAACGGAGTCCCCTGAGAAGGATTTTTAAGGCAGTGGGGGTCTCTGTTTGGAAATAATTTTTTAAAGAGGTCCATTCTAAGGCCTTGATTGGTAGGGTTTTTAAAAGAGCATTAGGCTTTTTGTTAGCCAATCAACTTATTTTAACAAAGTATAAAGAAGAGCATTTGGAAAATCTAAATGCTCCTGCTAATGCTTATTCCTCTATGCTACAAGATGGAGATTTTCCTAAGCATAGAGGTTTAAAAGTTTAAAAATAATTTTATATAATTAATTTATTTAGTTAGATAAGATATACATATATATTGAGTTATCATTATTTAAAATTATATAACAATAACTTATAATAAATAAATATAAAATAATATATTTATATATACTTATATACATAATTTGAGCAGTTATAATTTTAGATAAAGTATATTTATTAAAATATTATACCAAAATTATTCTTATTCAAAATTATGGTATATCAAAAACAATATATAACAATATTTTTCCTAAATTAAAATTTTATTAGAATATTATTAGAATTAAATATTTTAAAATGTAAAATATAAATATATTATTAATTATATAATTAAAATTATATTTATTAAGAATAATTGGTGTAGATACAACATATAAATAATTATGTTAAATATTTTATATAATTTTATATGTAGTTTACTCACAACTTTAACAATCACTTAATATATTAATTAGAGCACATAGTTTCAACAACATACTGCTTCTGCTCTAAATTGCTTATGCTCCTTACAGCTACTACTCTACTATAACCTATACCAATAAGGGCTAACTAGTTTTCCCAAGATTAAATGATACAAGAGATGAGAGAATAAAGAAAATGAATCGCCGGAATTTTGAGATTTAGCAACCGTAGAAGTAGAAAATCATGTATTGGTTACTATAGATCAACTAAATCAAAAGAAATACAAAAATCCGACATTAACTCAGAAATATTACCATCATAACAACCAAAAGTTTAACTGACACAAAATTGGAAAATTTACAAAAAAAAGGAGCGCGAAAAACTCTCTTTCTCTGAAAAATAGAAATGAGAGAAAAGAAAGAGGGAAAAAATTCTCCCGTGTACCAGAAATCGTCTCCTATAGAGGATTCCGGTCACCCTTGGGCAAACTATGGATAATTATTATCTACTCTTAACGCATCTTTCAATAAAGAGAGGATGTTTTATTACTTGAAGCGTTTAGTGTTGATGTCTTTACGTCATAAACCATTGTTTTTTTTTTTTTGTCAACACGTCATAAACCATTGTTGAGTCATTGAAATGCCAAATTTATTTCTTACTTATGTATGTAGCAAATATATTTCTATGTATTCATAGTAGATTAGAGAAACAATCTATGAAGTGAACTATAATTTTGGATGCTTCTACAGTATTTATAGTGTCTTATATCCGACATGACTAATTGACAATCTGTCTAGAATGAGATAAACCAGAGCTTGAACGCACTTCTTACAATTTCATAAACTCATTTGCTAGTTCCTAGTGGTTCTACTTCAACCTCCCAGTAATATCAAATCACAATAACGAGATAGTAACAAATACATTGAGAGGGAAAGACCAAACATGTGAGAAAAGGTAATATACTCTTTATTAGCTGTCATATTGTATAAGGCGAACTCAAAATAAAAGAATATACTCTTTGAGTGTTCTGTAAACATAAGAACATATATCATTAAAGTTATTTTCCATGGAGAATTAGGCAGAAATATAAATAACACAAAACATTTGTATAACCAAGGTAACTTTAGATCGAAACCTAGACTAATCTCCGAGGATACGATCTCTTTGGTTTTAAATAACAAAAAACATACAAATTATAACAGAACAAATTGTACCTGAAGACTATGTTTCTATCCATTTTATGCCTAAGCTTTTGTGTAGCCAAGTTCAACATCTTTAGACTGTGTAGTTTCTACACCTTCCTTTAAAAGTTCAAACTCTTCTTCTGTTAAGCTATGTTTCACACTGTTCAACGCCTTTGCTGCGATATTAGCCTGTTTCTCCAATTCCATTGCCCAACTGTAAATTACCATCCCGACAATCGCAACAATCATGCCAGATACGTTTTTGAATGTCATAGCGGAATCAAATAGCAGCCATCCGAGTGTGAGGATACACACGGTTTTCATGTGACCGATAACTTGGAACGATACTGCTGAAAACCTCCCGATGCAAAGATATTGGCTTATGTTGCAGAAGACAGCTAGACCACATGAGAGAAGGATGAATAGCTGCAAAAATGGTAGAATATTAGAATTAGGATAAGATAAGAGCAAAGCTGAGTCAATGGAGAGAGATGCTTACAAAGCAACCAGAAGACAAATTGTAGTTCAAAATGAATTTCCCGCTGAGGAGATAATCGACAAAAGGACCAACAACAAGAAGCGAACTAGCTTGAATCGGTGCTGTTTTACTCAGCAACTCGAAAGAACCAATTGAATATTTCTTCTGTAAGGAACCTATTAACTGAGGCACGAAGAAACAAACCAAAAGATCAGATTGATTCCGAGATTTTAAGATCAATTACGAGGAAGAGATCAGAAGAAACTTACAATTTGCTGCAAAGAAGAAGAGAAAATCGCAACACAGGCGCAAATAAAACCCTTAGCATTCACTTTGACATCTGTCACAGTGCAAATACCAACACCTACAACAACAATTATAACAGATGCTTTCACTTCTCTCGAGTATCTCTTGCTGTGAAGAATCCATTCCATGACACAGACCACAGGAATCATGCTCAGCTTCGAGATCTATCAACACAGAGCAAACTCATTTAGTAAACAAAAGCCACCAAACAATACAGATCCAAAATCAAAGCAATTTGGTTCGACATGCGAATCCAGTAATCCAAGTTATAGATGTTAAATCCAACAATTCAGAAGCAACTAATCATGATATGTGAATCTAATGATCCATAAACCAGAATCCATTCCATGACACAAGACCACAGGAAACATGTGCAGATCCATCAACACAGAGCTGATTCATTCAGGGAAAAGAAATTTGGATCCAACAATCCAAAAACCAAAGCAATTTGGTTCAATATACGGATCCAATAATCAAAAACCAAAGCAATTCAATTCTATATACGAATCCATGAATTCACAACACACAATTATAAGCAAAGGATCCAGATCGAGAGAAAAAAACCTGATAAAATCCAACGGAATTGAGCATGAGACTAAAATTCATAGCTGCAATAGAAATATTAGCAACAATGGAGAACCAAATAAGCTCCCACATAGGAACATGCTTCGATGCAGATAGTCCCGTAGCGTTCGATACAAAACCAACCAATGCCGTCAAAGCAAAGTGAAATCCAGTAAGAGTCGTAGCTGAACAAAAAAAAAAAAAATCATCAGATCTCAATTGATAGAACAGAGAGATCGGAGAAGAAGAAGAAGAATAACGAACCGAAACTAAAACCGAATCCAGAAGAAGACATTAATTGTTTATTCGCCATGATAATTCCAACGGAGCTAATCACATTCATTGCCCAAGCTCCCATATCGGAAACTGGGGATGATTTTTTCTCGCTCTCCGCCGCCATATTTGGTCAAATTCTGTCACCACCACCGCCGATGAATGATTACGACGGAAGATGGTAGATGATGAGATCTGAGAAAGAGGAAAGTGACGGCGTTGTTGATTCACGTTTTATAGAATGCTCAACTTCTTTAGATTCTTATTCTCTCCTCTTTCTCGTTTTTTTTTTGTTCCACAAGGCTTCTCTTCACGTTTTAGGAAATATCTGACATCGTCTGCCAATAAAACACTTTAAAAGCAAGTTTGTTAAGTAGATTTAATATTTTACCTTTAACAAAAATAATAATTTAATATTTTACCCTGCATGAAAAACCCATCATTGCCATATGTATGTCGTGAAAGAATTTTAATTTAGTTGAATATTTTTTTTCCAATAATTTTATTACTATAACTCTATAAGTTTTTTTTATTCAACTTATTTTTGGTGATAATTGATATTTTCTGTATGAGATGTAGAAAATTTATATATACATATCATCCTTTTAAAATTTATTAAGTTATTTAAAAAGTACACAACTTATTCAAACTCAATAGACAAATAAATTATATTTTGGTTTTGATCGGTAACTCTTGTATAATAGTATAATAGCATAACTGCAGAATAAAAAATTGCAGAACAAAAAAGCTGCATATTGCAAATGTGTTAACTGGCCAAATTAGTCCAAAGGTTAGTGAAATGAACAGAGTTTTAAAAAAAAAATCAGCAAATATAATTGTCCTAAAATTATACTATATTTGTAATTTTGTATACTGTAGGACGGAGAAGAAAAATGTTGTATTTGATTATAATCTAAAAAACTTATAATATATTCTCAATTGAATTATTTTGAATAAAACTTATATTATTGTTTGCTAAAACCAATACAAAATATTGAATTCCCTTTTCAGTTTTTTTTTTCTTTTATTTGTTAACAACTTTTCAGTTTTCACCATGAACTATTTCTTAGATACCCCATTAACCAAAATAAATAAATTAGTACTATTTCTTAGAAAATGGCACAAGTATATAGTAGTGCTTGTGGACCGGCAACTTAGGCAGATTGAGAGGCGGGACCTCTTTTTATGCTACCGTTAATTTTGCATTACGCAAAGTCAAAGTCTGTTGATAACTTTTGTCCTAAGCAGCCGATAAAATTCATAATTATGCATTTGTCTTCCCTCTCAAAGAGGACGAGAACCAGTGGACATCACATAAATGTTTTTGATCGAGGACATCTAGTTATAAATTACTGTATCTAATGACAGTATTACAATATTTACAATATATAATACAATCAACAACTAGAATATCATAAAAACTAAATGTTGAATCAAAAATTTGACTTTGTTTGGTCAGACAATCTATTTTTCTATATGGCCGACGCCGATCGTACAATATTAGATGCCCTTAAACCTAACATTTTGATATATTTTCCCAGTGAAACAAACCTAAACATATAGATTTAGTATATTTCCCCATTAAGAAAAAAATCATTTGATTTTCACTCAAGTTGAAACATGGAAACCCTACTATATACTAAGGTCATGAATATTTAAGAGTTTCTAAGTAGCATTTAGATTATAGATTTTGGTTTCTAGATTCTAACCTTTAGATTTAAATTTAGATTTTGTAAAAATTGAAATACAAATAAGAGAAAATACCACTCTAATATCTTTTATTCTCACTCTAACACCACAAAACTCACTAACGCCATTTTTTTAGTTTTCCTCAACTTTTTTACTCTTACCCTCATCAACAATTACACTGTCTTCCATTTACTCTCTTTCTTAACAGGTTCATCTCTAAATAAATAAAGTCAAATACAATTTGTCAACTTCTATACACTTTCGGATGAAAACTTTATTTATTTTAATTATTCTTTTTTCATCTCACCTTATAAAAGAAAAAAAAGAAAAAAAACATCCTAGATGCAATGAAAACCCCAGCAAAGAAAGCTTCAATGGTAACTGTAAGCTGTTGGTTCAAATGCATGTATGGGGTCTTCTTCTTCGCTTTCACCTGTATACAATAAGAGTCATGGTTATGGTCCTGGTTCGGATTAGGTTAATTTTACAGTTGCATTATCCTTCTCGCTGGATATTTGTGATGTAACCGAGCTTAAGAATTAACCAGGTGGTATCCTTGGATTGAGCGTTGCAGTGTTTCAATGAATAAGAAAACTGACTTCTTAATTGTTTTTTTTTTCCTGCCTTTCCTTTCATTTTGACCGACTAATTCATTTTTTTTTTATGTTTGAATCGATCTGGGTGTGAAGAAAGATTATTTTCGTTTTATCTTCACGACCTTAACAATTATATCATTGGATTTCTCCCCCCTCCCATCAGGCTATATGAATCTGTAATTTGTGTTTCTCTCTTGTCTCTAAAAGATTTATCACTGTGGGTTTGCAGTTATGTGTGAAGCGAAAGGCTGTTGGTATGCAAATATTTGGTTTAAGGTATTCGATTTGAGGTATTCGATTGACATGAAATTTTATTATGAGACTATGTGTTGATGCCACAAGAACCTAACCGTGTGGTCAATGGCTTGTGGAACGTCAATTATTAGATTTGTTAAAACAACTAAAATGGTGTGTCTATGAAATACAAACAAATGGTCGTAATGTGCAAATGTTGCTTTTAGATTTTCAATCTGGATTCCCTGTAACAGTTCTTAAATAGGCCTGATCGCAGCACCAATGCATAGATTTTGCAATATAATAGAAACTTAGTCAAGGTTTGGGATTCATTAAGGCTCTGTTGGTTTTAATTTCTGATCTAGCTCTATCAAGTGTTCATGATAGTTTAGTTTAACATTTTTGTCTTGCTTTTTGATTTGAATTTTGGTGAGATGGATGCTCATATGTATGGATGAAGTGGTGTGGATTGGCTAGTGGCAGGTGATTTTAAATTTTCCATGTGGTTTCGGTTTGGTATGAGTCTTGCTTTGGGTCTTTCTTTTATGGATAACGCTTTGGGTCAATCAAAAGTGATGCTAATGGACTTTAGTAAGGGTTTTAGCTTTCGGAAAATGAGTTCGATGTTAAGATATTTGTGTTTTACTAACATTTGTTTCTCTATATTAAGATCTTTTGTCCATTTAGTAGCCTAATACGTGACTTTGGTCGAAATTTAGTTTATCATTGTGACTGTTTTTTGTATTTTTGTTTAAATATATAATTGATGTTTTTATTCGGCTCGATCATTGCAGTGTTTTTAGATGTCGCAGTGTGGATCTGAATGTTATTGTAATTTTAGGAGTAGATCGAATTTGACTAGTTTTGGATTTGTATAAGAGTATACGAGGTCCTGATTCTTGGAATTGATTTTTTTCCATTCTTATTGTTTTGTATCAGGTTTTTGTATGGGGAAAGCTTTTGTGTAGAACTAAAGTAACAATGTCAACAAGAGGAGAACATCACACAGTTCCACTTTCTGTATAGCTTAAACGTGAATCAACAAATGAAAAAGATACATGACATTCCTGAACTTCAAGTGTGTGAAGCTAGGAACGAAAACGCCAGAACCACAACATTGAAATCATATATCTCGTGACTTTGCAACTCTGCTCCATTTGTGAAGAAGATGCAGTCGAATTTCAGCTTCACGAGCATACATGTGTTCACATCCATGTGTTCATGTGTTTAAGAAGCAGTACAACTTTATCAATCTTCAACCTTTATTCTTACCTATCCCTTCCAAAGACTCAAGAATTTTAGTTTCACGAGCATCTATGTGTTCACATCAAGCAACTAATGCTATTACTTATTAGAAGCACAACATAAAATTAAACAAACGAGTGACAAATGTAATATTATTATTATTGAAATCGAACTCATGTAAATGTCGTTTAATGGATAGATGTATGTGGACATATGAGAATGAAAACAATAATTTGTAGACATGGAGAATGAAACAACAATTTGATTAGAAATCAGAAGACTTTGGACTGCTGATCCACATCCAGTCACTTTGCAGCCACCCGGCACTAGCCTTTAAGTAAACAGAACCAAATTAATCATGAATCAGATACCATTTAGATGCATTCTACAACAGCAAAAAATGTGATAAATTTGGTTCAAAGGCCTTCTAAAAGCTAAGCTAATACTTAACAACAATCATGAATCAGAGAATACTCAGGATAGACTAACCTTGTCCAGTCTCTTTTTCTATTTAAGAAGCAGCACACTTTACCAATCTCTTCCAAAAACTCAAGCAAATGTTCATGTGTTCACGTCCATGTGCTCATGTGTTAAAGAAGCAGCACAATTTTACCAATCTCTTCCAAAATATCAAGAACAGAAGAGTTACAATCAGTAAGATCTACTTAAAAGGAAGCCAATTTAAGAGCTTGAAAGATTTAAATCATATTCAACCTAAATAATGCTCAGATTTTGTGTGACAAGGAACTAGTTTAAAAGCTTGAAAAAGCTAGATCCGAAATTAAAACCAACAAAACCTTAGTCACTTCCAAATCATCAATAAATTTTCTACAAGAATCGCAGTAAAAGAGAATCATTGCAACAACTACCAAACACCAAACTGATAAGCAAACCAAACATTATAGTAGCATCATGTAGATGTGATTTGTGTCAAGCAATAACATCAATACAATCCAACCCTTGTTTTGTGAAAACGCCACTAATTTTGTAAAACACATCAACCCTTCATAAAACACCGTAGTATGTTTATAAGTAGATTTTTGGGATCAGATCTTGTGCTGACTTTGCTTTTAAAATAAAAACTTCTGCATGTTCTCATAACAAAGTAAACAATCAAGAAACTGGTTTTGTGAAACCAATGTTTCACAAGTTGTTATCAGTAAATTGGTTCTAATCTCAATCAGCACAAGGAATATGTAAGAACAAACTGGGCACAACATGAACATTGATGCCATAAATTTGTACATCATGGATGATGACATATGGATACAGTAGAATGTATGGGATTCAAGGGTGAGAGTTAAGACTAGAAGCATGCTTAGACGGAGACAAGACTACAAAGCTAAGATTTGCAAAATGTTGTCCACATGGACACATCCATTTGCGATGAACTATCATGGCACATGGTTAAGTCTAAGTGGAAAAGATATCATGGACACAAACTATCATGTACTTTCTTTTGCTTCGTCCTCTAATGCTCAGTCCTCTTACGGTGATGATTACAGACTCATGATGCAATATCTGAAGACACCGAGCCCATGAAGAAACTTAGCTTGCTCTCAACATTTTCCCCTTTGGTTTGTGTTTTCAAATAAAGCTTAGATGCTTTCTTGTCTGTCGTAGATGCTCATAAACATAAAAAGCTTGGATTTAAAGGTCATTTCCCCAAGCTTTTTTTTTGTTTTTGTTAACGTTTATAAACTCTCAATCAAGCTTTACGGGTTTGGTTATTAGAGACAAAACCATAAGGTAATGGGAATTTTTTTATTTCATTCTCTGATTAGTACACAAAGCAAGAAGTGTATTTGAAGGTGTTCTCTATTAACATACATAATAAACTAACGGTAATGATATTTAAATATTATGATAAAACTGATCTCTAATTTCCACATCAAGTTGTATGAGCAAATCTCAATGTCTTCTCATGTCTCTTAATCTTCAAGAACCACCAAATACCTGAATCAGAGAACAACAATATACAAAAAAATTTGTGATAAACAATAATGGGCATATGGTTAAGTTTAAGTGGACAAACTACCATGGACACAAACTATCATGTACAATACACATATATACACCAAGACGACCAAAACTAAAGAAAACAAATTATGCATAGACAGACAAGGATTTTTAATCCATCCCCATTTGAATATTTGTTCGGTATTCAATGGATTAGAAATCATAAGACTTGGGACTGCTGATCCACATCCAATCATAAGACTGAATCTAAAAACGCACCTCCAGCCTCCAGCCTTAACTTGCCCACAGTCCTTACAAAAGCTTGAGCATCCATGGGAAATATCTGATGATTTGCACTAACGATACAAATCCAGAACACCCCAACACCAATCTATCAAATTTCGCATACACCCAAGTCCCCACAAGAGAAGAAAGGTCAATCAGAACAAAAAAATAAAAATCCCCAGGGTAATCAAAAGGCTAGGCTTTCGTATGGTGATGGGGGCGTGGCCTTCCTCTTCCATGGTGAATTTCACCATCGTCTCTCCTGAATCGTTAGTTCGTAGAGAAACCAGAGTTCCTCACTGTTTTCTTTTTACCTCTTCCCCATGAGAAACCTATTGATTTCCAAACAAACCATTGTGAAATTGTGAAACATCGTGATGTCTATGCTGATAAAGTTTTCGAATCTCTAACTGGAAGAAAAAGAAGAAAAGAGCGAAAGAGAGAGAGAAAACAATGGTAACCCCACCACCACACTTTATATCCCATAATCTTAGCCATCCAATTTCAAGAGATCATTTTTAATTCGACGGTTCATATTTAATACATTTAATTGAACCGGTTGGTTGTTGGGTCTCGTTATACAGGCTGTATCGGTTTATTCCCAACAGCTTCCCACTTCATTAAGGGCAAAACTGTCAACAAATCACTTAAAAACTTATAAAACGGTGTTAGTGCAAAAAATGGTGTAAAATGCAAACAAGTTGTCAAAAAGGGTGTCTCTATGATATTGACCCTACAAATAAATAAAAAATTTGAAAAAAAAAATCTGACATTCAAACTCAAAAAGTTGGTTTTTGGGTTTTGCTTAGAATTTTACAAAATCATAGAATCTAGATTTTCTATTTTTAAGAGAATCCATTTTTCACATACCGTAAAACCTGTATAAATTAGTAATATTGGGACAAGAGAATTTTATAAATTCATAAAAGATATCAATTTATCGATAAATTAATAACTATTAATTTCTAGAGGGTTTTTTGAATTTCAAAAAGGTTATATAGAAAGTAGAAAAACATTATTTTGATATGTTTTAATGTATTTACACATTAGAAAATAATCATTACATATATATATATATATACACATATTTATAATTTTAATGCAATTTGAGAAGAAAATCTCATATATTTTGATATTTTATGAAAAAATAGAGATAATGTCCAACAAAATTACAAATTTACGATAAATAAATAATACTAGAATAATATTTCCCTAAATATCTTTATATATACAATAAATTCACATGATTATTAATTTATGTTATTAATGGGATTATTTATTTACATAAAGGTTTCAAAAAAATTATTATCTTATTATCTTATCGAAATGTGTCAATTATTACACTGGTCCAATTCGGGACCAGAATAATTTATTAATTTAGAGAGATTATTAATTTATCGATTATTAATTTATAGAAGTTCTACTGTAATCTTAATTGGATCATTAAATGGTTTTTAGAAAATCAAAACCCAAAAACCATAGTAAAAACTACTATTATTTAAGCCCAAAATCATAATCTGAAACCACAAAACACATAAACTTTGATTTTAATCGATTTAATATTTACCAAACAGCAATTGACCAAATTAAAAGGAGTAAACCCGGATTTAAATAAATTATTCTTCGTCTTAGTCGCTTCACCAATCAATCTTAGTTCATTTCCCTCAAAAAATTTCTCCAACCTCTGTCTCTCTCACTCTCTCTATAGAATATACACATTGAATTCATACTAGTAGCGTAGGTTCCGCCCAATAATTCTCTTTTCCCAAAGCCAAACATGGTTTATCGATGGTACTTGAAAGTGTTTTCTGCACACAAAATATCAAATTTATTAAATTTTGTAAGAATAACACCCAACTATCAAAAGTGCAATTTAACCTATTGAAATTGAGGGATTCGGCCAAAAAATACTGAACTTATCTGGAATTGCAAAAAAAAACACAAACTTTTAAGCTGGCAAAAAAAACCCAAACAATTATTGACTTTCGAACTAATCAACACTGTTTTCATTGACTGGTCAATTAAGCACACCGTTAGATGATTAACGGTTTGCTTTGACTGACGTTTAAATGGTGGTTGTTAAGTAAAACGACGTTTTTTTGTTTCTAAATAAAAAGTCGGGAATTTGGCCATAAAAACACCTAACTTATCATAAATTGCCAAAAAAAAAACACCCAACTTATCAGAAATTGCCAAAAAAAAAATACAAACTTCAGAGCTGACAAAAAAAGCTCAAACAATTGTTGACACGAAAAAAAACTTTCAGATTAGTTCCAAAGCAATTCTCTTTCTCACAAACCTCAAATGCACAAACCAAAAACTCAAGATGGAAACTAAGCTCTCAAGACCAAGGTTGAAAAACAGGCGGATGGGCCTCTTGGTTTCTTTGAAACACCAACTTTTTGATAAAGAGGGTTTTAATGACTCTAACGCTATCAAATAAACGTATCATTCATAGCTTTTTAGGATCGGATCCACATGGACTAAGAATTATTCACTAAAGATGCGAGATTCTAAACTAATCTAGAACAAAAAAAGAATTGAACTTTAACAAAAGAAAATGAGAATAAAATGAAATTAAAAGGAAAACAAAGAATCATGGGTTCTACTATCAAATGAATGAACTAACACTCAAACAATGATCACAAAATTCACAATTAAAAAATTATCATAAAATTCACAATCAAACAATGATGAAATAGATTACATTAAGCATTATCTTAGATAATTGTGAATTCCATGATCATTGTTTGATTGTTAGTTCATTCATTTGATAGTAGAACCCATGATCCTCATTTCTTATTGTTAAAAACAATTCTTTCATTTGCTCTAGAGTAGTTTAGAATCTCGCATCTTTAGTGAATAATCCTTACTCCTTGTGGATTCGATCATAAAGTGATATGCACGATAGGTTTATTTGATAGCTTTAGAGTCATTAAAAACCTCTTTATCAAAAGGTTGGTGTTTCAAAGAAGCCAAGAGGCCATCCACCTATTTTTAAGCCTTGGTCTTGAGGTTTGTGTGGAAAGAGAATTGCTTTGGAACTAATCTAAAAGTTCTTGTTCGTGTCAACAATTTTTTGAGCTTTTTTTTTGTCAGCTCTGAAGTTTGTGTTTTTTTTTGGTAATTTCTGATAAGTTGGGTGTTTTTTTTGGGAATTTCTGATAAGATGGGTGTTTTTATGGCCGAAATCCCAAATTTTAATTAGAGACAAAATGACGTCGTTTTACTTAATGGCCACCGTTTAAACGTCAGTCAAAGCAAACCATTAATCTGCTAATGGTATGCTTAATTGGCCAGTCAATGACAACATTGTTGATTAGTTCGAAAGTCAACAATTGTTTAGACTTTTTTTGGCCAGCTCAAAAGTTCATGTTTTTTTTTGTAATTTCGAATAAGTTCAGTGTTTTTTGGCCGAATTCCCATTGAAATTGACGTGGTAGCGCTATATAATCACAACTTGTATCATCGACATGATTCATATCCTTTAGAAACTGGCAGAATTAACAAAACGACATCATTTTTAAGATAATCTACACGCTGTTTTTAGTAGGCAAAACAACATAACTTTAATTTATTTTCATCAAAACAACATGATTTTTATTTGTTAATCAAAACAACACGTTTTTTTCATTAATTTAGCTTAAAATCTAGAACGACAAAAAATCTCATATATATATATATATATTACTTTTTCCAAGTTCTCATCTTTCTTCTTCTACTCTTACTCTTATCCAAGATCATAGCAGCACACTGATGAATTTTTTTTTAAGGTGGAAAATGCATTAATCTCGTTTTCAAAAGGTTATCTTCTTCAGAGATTTTATAGAGGAAAGAACAACAAAAAAAAGTTTCAATTTATTGATTGAAGTTTGATTGAACCCATAAATTAACCCCATAAAATTGCAGAAATTAAAACCCAGAAATTGAATCCAGAATTTGCAGAAATCGGTCTGAATGATCATATTATTTTCCTGATTTGAAAATGATTCGTCTCCATTAGAACTTTCTAGATCTTGGGATTACGATTCGACATTTTGATTTCCATAACAAGCCTTACAAAATATGTTTATTTAACATAATAAATAAATATCTATAATTTTAAGAATATTCATTTATGAAAATTTTAAATTGATAAAAGACAATTTAAAACAAAAAAAATCAAAAGCTGTTAAGAACACATGTCAAATGTGTTTCTCCATCATAAATGACACTTGTGTTTAAATGAGTTATCCTCATAACCATAGCATGTGTTAATCTCTTAAACATTTCCCCCCACTATATATATATATATATATATATGTAACCTAAGTGGAATGTAATCAAGTGGTAAATATTTTCTTATCAGGTTACATATTTCTCATCACGTTAACAGCACGAACGCTCTAATACCAAAAAGGTGAGTTTTTAATTTATGTTTAATTTATTTTTTGGAAACGGTTAGATAGGTGCTGCCTTCTCTAAACTGATCATATGATAGACTATGTCACCTCAGATATTTTATAATTATATGTCCAGAAGACATATGAAAAATTTCCCGAAGAACTATATGTCTAGAAGACATATGAAAAAAAAATCTAGAAAAACTGTATGTCCCGAAGAAGTATATGTCCAGATAACATGAATAAAATTCTAGAAAAATTATATATCCATAAGACATATAAAAGGTTCCAGAAGAACTGTATAATAAATTTTGTTCAGAAGACAAAATCATATGCTTTAAATTATTATTTTTTAATTTTTATTTTTAATGAATATTCTATGTTATTTTTATTTTATTATGCTTATCATACTCTTTAAATTTAATTAAAACTAGAGCCGAACCCGTGGTACACCGCGGGTCAAAAATTTTTTTGTAATCATTGTAACGAATGTTATATTTTGTGGTCAATTTTCACATAATTTATAAATTTTTAGATTTTATCTGTTTAGTTTTTATATGTAATTTTAACTTCATTAAATTTATAAAATGTTAGTGTTGTTGGTTAGTGTTGTAAATTTGTGTAAGTAGTTGTTACGCCCAACTCTTTCCCAATGTCCAACATATTAGCAAGGTCAAAATATTTTATTATTGTAACAAAAGTAATTAAAATATTTTTAAATAAAATAAATAACATTTTAAATTAAAATATTTTTAATATTCTATTTTTTAGTAAATGTTATAATTTTATACATAAAATTCTTTATATTTTCAAATATATCATATATTATATTTCATCAACTATATACAATTATTAATTTTTATATATAATTTTTTAATTTTTATTAAAATTAAGTAGTTTGCGGCCATTCCATCAATTTGCGGATAAACTCCAGTATATTTGTGGTCCACTATGCCCTTGTTCATGGTACCGGCTTTTAATGTGCATAAAAATTTCTGTCTATACCCGCCTTAGGATTTACTTCTACATATTCCGTAGGTCAATGATCTGATTGAAATCTCTACTGATGTGAGATATTGGACACATTTTTTCCTTATTGATTGAGTTAATGTATGTCTGTTTAAAAAAATTCAAATCACAACATATGCATTAAAAATCTACAATTTTATTAATTTTATGTATTATATTATAAGTCAAAATAATTTGAAAATAATATCAAACAAAAATGATAGGAGAATCATAATTCATACTATTAAAATCACAATATTAGATAAGAAAAAGATTATAGAGAAATATTAGATAAGGAAGGATTGTAGAGAATTAGTTGATTATTTATTTAGAAAGAAGATAATTAATATTAATATTAATAATTAATAATTAAATAATAATTACTTTAAACTTGTTTGGATGTAAGTATAAGATAGAGAGTGTTTGGTAACAGAAGTTCCCAATTTTGTACTTCCTTTTTAATAGTATAAGATTAAATTTATGCTTAATAAATTGTTATTCAGTTATCATGTCAAATTTGGTAAAACTCGAGATCGCCGCCCTTGATATCTGTGGAAATAATTATATGAGATGGAAAATTGCAGCAAATGATGCATTTAAAAAGAAGAGGGTTCCTTGATACCATCAATAAATCAAAGCCATCTCCTGAAGAGAAAAAGACTAATGCTATGATATTTTTAACCCAGCATATCCATGATGGTTTAAAAGATGAGTATAAGATAAAAAGAAGATCCTGCAGATCTTTGGCAATCACCAGAAATATGTGATTTTACCAAAGGCTAAACATGAGTGCTTGAATCTCCGGTTCCAGGATAATAAAAGTGTTAGTGAATATAATTCCACTTTATTCGGAATTACTTCCAGGATAATTTTATGTGGAGAAAAGATTAGCGATTATGATATGATCAAAAAAACTCTCCAAACTTTTCATCCTCGAAATGTAATCTTGCAGCAACAATACCGGGCAAATGGATACCATTAGTATTCAGATTTGATGCAAGTTCTCTTAGAAGCAGAAAAAAATAATGAACTTGTGATGTTAAACCATCAAACTCATCCTACTGGATCAGCTTCATTCCCAGAAGTGAATGTTGCATCATCAAGTTATAATAATTATGGACGAGGACGCAGTCGAGGCAATGATTGTGGTCGTGGGTGAGGAGGATATGGACGTGGACAAGGAAAAAAGTTTTGTCCTAATGATTTCAACATTGAAAGAAATAATAAAAATTCCAAAGGAAATGAAGTTTGTCGTATGATGAATAAACAGCATGAGAATGAATGCTAAAGATGCGGCGTGAAAGGACACTGGTCCCGTACCTGTCATACGCCTAACATTTAGCCGATATGTATCAAGAATCACAAAAGGCGAAAGAAAAAGTAATGAAACCCAACTTCATCTATGGCTAATCTGGGACTTCTTTTGATGGTATAAATGATGATACATATCTCGATGTTGCAGATTTTATTGTTGATCCTGAAGCCATCAACAAGAAACAAAATGACTAAAGATCTTCATGAAGAATAAAGTATGACATGATATATAAATAGTTATGTTTTTTCTTCCTGAAGAAGAAAATAAAATAAAACTCCTAATGTTTAGTTGTGCTTTTTATTTTGCTTGCTATAAGATAGTTTTGTATAAATATTTTTGTTTTGTTATATTAATGCATCTTTTATGAATATTTCTAAATTTAGAAAATGTCAATCTTTGACATCGGGGATGAAGATATATGTCTAGCAGACAGTGTTACAATGCACACAATAATTAAGGATAAAAAGTATTTCTCCTCCCTTAAGATAAAGGATTTCACCGGAAGCATGAATAGTATATCCGAAAATGAAAAGATTATTATGAGCTCCGGAAGAGTCAGTTTTTCAATGCAAATGGGAACAAAATTTAAAATAAATAATGCATTATATTCCCCTAAGTCTTATAGAAATTTGTTAAGTTTAAGAGATATCCGCATAAATGGATATCATATAGAAACTATGAATAAAAATGACATTGAATATCTTTGTATTACATTGGTTATTACGAAGAGAAAAGAAATATTAGAAAAGCTAGCAGCTCTATCCTCCAGAATATATTCTACAAAAATATATATGGCTGAATCATATATTACTGTAAACCCGAAGTTTACAAGTACATTCAAAATCTGGCATGAACGTTGAGGGCATCCTGGTTCAGTCATGATGAGAAAAATTATGAAAAATTCAAATGACCATCCGTTGAAAAACCAGAAGATTTTTCAATCGAGAGAATTTACATATAATGCTTGTTCTCAAGGAAAGTTGATAACTCGTCCATCACCAGCTAAAATCGGGAATAAATCTCCAGTATTCTTAGAAAGAATACATGGTGATATATGTGGGCTTATTCACCCACAATGCGGGCCATTTCGATATTTTATGGTATTGATTGACACATGCAGCAGATGGTCACATGTATGTCTATTGACTACACGAAATACGGCTTTCACAAGATTCATTGCCAAGATAACTAGGTTAAGAGCACAATATCCTGATTATATGATAAAGAAAGTAAGACTTGATAACGCTGGTGAATTCACATCACAAGCTTTTAATGACTATTGTATATTATTAGGAAATGATGTTGAATATCCGATCCCACATGTTTACACAAAATGGTTTGACTGAGTCTTTAATTAAATGATTACAACTAATTGCGAAACCGTTAATAATGAGAAAAAAGCTCCCAATTTCAGTATGGGGTCATGCAGTTTTGCATGTTGTTGCATTGGTTCAAATACGACCACGTGCACATCATACATACTCCCCAATACAATTAGCATCTGGCCAGCAGCCAGATATATCCCATCTCCGAGGTTTTTGGTGTACGGTTTATGTCCCTATAACTCCGCCACAAAGAACAAAAATGGGACCAAAGAGGAGACTGGGGATATCGGATATACATCACCAAGTATAATTCAGTATCTTGAACCGCACAATGGTGTTACGGCACGTTTTGTCAATTGCTATTTTAATGAAGATGAATTCCCACATTAGGGGGAGGAATTAAAAAGATTCCTAAAGATATTACATGGTGCACATCGTCATTGTTGTACCTTGATGCCCTTACGAAACAACGTGAACTGGATGTTCAGAAAGTTGTACATTTACCGAGTATGGCAAATTAGATACCAGATGCGTTCACCGATACAAAAAGGGTGACAAAATCATATATACCCAATGCAAATGTTCCATCAAGAATTATTGTTTCTGAAAAACAAACTGATGGAAGAATAACAAACAAACCTAAAGTTCAGTTGAAAAGGGGGAGACCAGTGGGATCAAAGGATAAAAATTCTCGAAAGAAAAATAAATTGGGAAAAATAAATGAGACTAGTCCAGAAGAACCAGATACAATGAAAAGTCCTGAAGACGAAAATGATACAGAAAATTATGAGATTTCCATTAATTAAGTTCTAAATGAAAAAATATGGGATAGAAATGAGATAGAAAATGATGATGGAATTTTTTCATTCACTGTATCCAAGGAAATTGATTATGAATGTGATGATTCAGATCCAAGATCCATATTGGAATGCCAGAAAAGATCTGATTGGGAGAAATGGAAAATGGCCATGAAAACTAAGTTGAACTCCCTTAATAAAAGAAATTTTTTTGGACCTTATCGTCACAACACCCGAACATGTAAAACCCGTTGGATACACATGGGTCTTTCTTCGGAAAAGAAATGAGAAAAATGAGATAACAAGATACAAAGCCCGACTTGTTGCCCAAGGGTTTTCTCAAAGACCGGGAATTGATTTTGAAGAAACATATTCTCCAGTTATGGATGCAATTACTTTCAGATTTTTGATGAGTTTAGCGGCATCTAAAAATCTAGAAATGCATCTAATGGATGTTGTGACAACATATCTATATGGATCACTCAATAATGAGATATATATGAAAATCTTATAAGGATTGAAAATGCCTGAAGCATTAAGCACAAAAGCTAAAGAAATATGTTCAGTCAAATTACAGCGATCACTGTACGGATTAAAACAACCAGGACGCATGTGGTATAATCGCTTAAGTGAATACTTGTTGAGTAAATGATATACCAACAATGCAATATGCCCTTGTGTATTTATTAAGAAATCCTTATATGGATTTATGATCATTGTTGTATATGTTGATGACCTGAACATAATTGGAACTTAAAAGGAAATAAATGATGCAAGAACTCATATGAAAAAAGAGTTTGAAATGAAAGATCTTGGATAGACAAAATTTTGTCTTGGGCTCCAGATTGAACATCTTCGAGATGGAATTTTCATACATCAATCAAATTAAATGAAAAGGATCTTAAAACACTTTTATATAGATAAAACGACTTCTTTGAGTACTCCAATGGTCAATAGGTCGCTTAATGTTGATAAAGATCCATTTCGACCTTGTTAGGATAACGAAGAAGTATTAGGTCATGAAGTACCTTATATGAGCGTTATTGGTCTTATGTATCTTGCAAATTGTACCCACCCGGATATAGCATGCTACAAATTTACTTGCAAAATATAGTTCGTCTCCCACGCGCATACATTAGAATGGAATAAAACATATTTTTTGTCATCTTCAAGGAACAATTAACTTGGGATTGTTTTACCTTAGAAAATCCGATTTTGTTTTAGTTGGTTTTGCAGATACATTATCTGATCCACATAAAGCCCGATAGCAAACCAGATATGTTTTTACAGTTGGAGGTACATCAATCTCTTGGCGTTCCCAAAAGCAGACTTTGGTCGCGACTTCATCAAATCATGCAAGACCATTGCCCTTCATGAGGCTTGTAAATAATGTGTTTGGCTCAGATATATGACTAATCATATACAACAGTCAAGCAAAATAGTCTCTGACGAAACGTCAACAAAATTGTTTGAAGATAATGTTGCATGTGTCGCCCAACTCAAAGAAGGTTATATCAAGAACAACAGAACGAAGCATATTCCTCCGAAAATTTTCTCATACACACGAGAACTTGAGAAGAATCAAGAAGTTGATATTCAATATGTTCGCTCAACCGACAATGCAGCTGATCTATTCATGAAGGCGTTTCCCACTACCACATTGAGAAAACATGTTCATGACATTGGAATGCGCTATCTCCATGATTTATGAAGAAGAAGATTTATCCATCATTTCAGAGAGAGATTACGTCAGTGTACTCTTTTTCCCTTGTCATGATTTTCATCTCAATGAATTTTTCCATGATAAGGATTTTAACGAGGCAGTAACTAATATTTTATTAATGATGGATAATCAAGGAGGAGTGTTAAGAACATATGTCAAATGTGATTCTCCATCACAAATGACACTTGTTTTTAAATGAAGTATCCTCATCACTATAGCATATGTCAATTTCTTAAACATGTTTTCACATTATATATATATAGGGAAAAATGTCAAAAAAAACCTGAACTTTCAAAATGAGGACGTTTAAAACCTGAACTTTCAAAATGCCATTTAAATACTCAAGTTTTTTGCTGACTCGTAATTAAATAACAAACTTTCATTGATTTGGTCATTTTAGACATAACGTGAAATTGACGTTTACGGTACTAACGCTTCCGTTAGCAACTTCCATTTAATCAAAATGAGGCCGTTTCAACTTTGATTTAAAATCATCAACTTTCAAATTGTGGACATTTAAATCCTCAACTTTTTTAGAAATGTCGTTTAAATGCCCAAGTTTTTGTTGACTTCATAATTAAACACATAACTTGTGTTGACTATGCCATTTGATGCATAACTTTAAATCAAGTGATGGAGCACGTTTACGGGATACAATTGCTTGTTACCAGCTTTCGTTTAATCAAAATGTTCTGACAACTATTTATCATTTGTCTTATCTTTCTACTTTTGGTCGCTTCATTGAGATCAACCCATAATCATGGTGTACAAATTTTTCTCAAATTAAAATCCACCTTTGGATAAACATAATCCAACAAAGTATTTGCTACCTGAAATTTCCAGAAAATACCCATGGAATTCTCTAAAATCCCTCAAGAAATTGAATTTTTTAAGCGTTGGTGATAACTAATTAATGAAATTTTATTTAATATTCATTGGAACTCAAATAACCGATTCATTTTCTTATACTCACCATTTTAAAAAGTAATGAATCGGTTATTTGAGTTCTAATGAATATTAAATAAAATTTCATTAGTTATCGACAAATTAAAATTTAATTAGTTAGTTATCACCAACCTTTTAGAAATTCAATCTCTTGAGGGGTTTTAGAGAATTTCATGGAATTTTTCCAGAGTTTACAGGTGGCAAATTTTTTGTTAGAATATGTTTTTTCAAAGGCAGATTTTAATTTAAGAAGATTTAGTACTCTTTAATTATGGTTGGATCTCGATAAAGTGATCAGAAGTAGAAAGAGAAGATGAATGATAAAAAGTTGTCGGAACGTTGGTCGTTTTGAATAAACAGAAGCTGATAACAGGCAAGTGTTCCCCGTAAATGGGCTCCATCACTTGATTTAAAATCATGCATCAAATGACATAGTCAACATAAGTTAGGTGTTTAATTATGAAGTCAACCAAAACTTGGGCATTTAAACGACATTTCTAAAAAAGTTTAAGATTTAAACGTTCACAATTTGAAAGTTGATGACTTTAAATCAAAGTTGGAACGACGTCGTTTTGATGCGTTAACGTCGATTTAACGTTGTGTTTCAAATGACCTAGTCAACGAAAATTTGCTATTTATTTACGAGTCAATAAAAAACTTGAGCATTTAAATGACATTTTGAAAGTTCAGGTTTTAAACGTCCTCATGTTAAAAATTCATGATTTTTTTGATATTTTTTCCTATATATATATATATATATATGTATAATCTTAGTAGAATGTAATCAAGTGGTACATATTTTCTTATCAGGTACGTATTTCTCATCAAAAAGCTATTAAGATATGGAGTATTTAGCGAAGATAAAAAATAAATAAGAAAGCTTTGTAGATTTATAGAACTCCAAGCCCAATTAAAACATTATAGGCCCATTTCGTTAAGTTTTGATCAATTAAACCAAGTCAGATTCAATCAAGTAAAGTACAAACAGATCCACTGTATAGAATTTACCGGTGATCAGATCGGCGATGGATAGTGGCGACGACATGGACTCGCTGTTCGACGGGATGGAACTTTTCACGCCATCTCAATTCGCAGATAACAGCAATAACAACGCAAATTCATCTTCAATTTTGCCGCCTCGATCTGAAGATAACGAAACAAAGACGGAGGCAACACTGATCACAGCTCCGCCAGATGCGACAGAAGCTTTGGACGAGAATCTGTTTTCCGACTTAACGATAGTGACTCCCGTCCAACATTTACCTGAGCCAGTTACACCTCCTCCTCCATCTCCGGCGAAGAATTATGGACGCCAAGTGTCACGGAGGAAGAAACGAGCAGCTGGATTAAGAATTGGATACGGAAGACACGAAATCAACAATCACGAAGAAGACGAAGACGATTCCGTTAGTCAACAATCGGATTCCGTTAGTCAAATATCCGATTCCGTCAGTCAAGTATCGGATTCCGTCACCGTTCTTCATCAATCTTTGGACGATTCTGCTACTGTTGTCGTTGTTGGTAGCTCAAGGCTAGAATTAGTCAAAGCTCAGATCGAAGCTAAGCTTACTCGTGCTCGTGACTTAGCGGTTTCGGTTACTTTTTCTCGTAAGAATGCGATTAGGAAGAGAAGACAAGCATCTGAGAATCTTCGATTAGCTTCTACAAAGCATGATGAGTTTGAGAAGAAGCTTGAAGAAGCAATTGAAGCTGAGGATTTCGATTCAGCTGAGAAGATTAGTGAAAGCCTCGCTGCTGCGGAGAGAGATAGGTTAGCTCTAATGGCATTGCTTCGTCAAGCTGAATCTGATTGTGATGCTATTGAGTTGAAGATGGAGGAAGTTCTTGTTTCTCAGATCGCTGCTGAAGAAGAATCTGCATCTCTGCTTCGTGGATTTTGCACGGTATGTGGCGTTGTTGTTAATCTATTGACGTTCTGCTTTTTGCTAGGAGAGGTTTCTAAGTTTGTTAGGAATGTTAATGTCTATAGGATGCTGAGAATGAAGCTGAATCGATTCTAGAGAAGGCGGAAGCTTTTTGTGTGGAGGAAATGGAGAAATGGAATTCATGTTGTGAAGATGTGGAGGTTAGAAAAGTCGAATTGGATATGGAATCTGTTGTAGTTGATAATGTTCGGTTTTCCTTGAATGATACTCTGGAGGGATCAGTTGAAGAAGATATGAAAGAAAAGGAGATGTTGCGTACGAAGAAGGAACAATTGTCAAATGAACTTGAAGAGCTGCTTGCTTTGGTGAAGGCAAAGGAGAAAGAGATTGAGGACAACGATTTGCAAACAAAGACGGTTGAGGAAAGGATTGGTAATGTGGTGTCTGGCTATAAGGAACTGCAAGCAAGTATGGATACAATGTTGAACGATGTGCAAGCAGGTCTCTCTGAGGTTGATCGGGAAACTGAAGCTTTATCAAGGAAAAAGAACGACGTGGACGAGTTCGTGGCATCTGAGAAGGAGAGAGGAGCTAAACTCCGTGAACTTGTTAGCGATTCAGCGGATGAAGCATGTGAATATGAGAAAGTTATTGAATTGCGAAAAACTCTGATGTCGTATGTGTCGAAAACTAGAGAAGAGAGAGCTAAGCTTGTAAATATCGAAGAGAAGCTTTCTGAGGAAGTCCAAAGGCTACAAGAGGAGGTTTCCAGTACCCGAGAGTTAATAAAGGTTGCTCTCTTCTTTCTCTTCTTCTTCCTTCTTTACTGCAACATAATGTATTACAAATTTTGCTTCGTCTCTATTCATGTGTTAACAAGATTGCACACAAGGCAACTGAAACTGCATATTATTGGGAAATAGTGTCTCTTTCGCTAGTGGATCAGGTTCTAACAAATTATTTGTTCACCTTGGTTCTCCTAGCTTTTGTTTGCTGAGAAAATGTTCTTGACGACTATAAAACTATTGCATCATTTAATGTCATGTTGCAATTTTAGTGTACCATTTTTTATTTACATACAAGTCCTTATCAATCCCGTGTTGCTTTTGTTTCAGGAGCGATCTTCTAGAAAGTCGTTCATCCAACAAAATATTACGTCATTTATGGATAAAATTATATTTATTGAGAAAAGGATACCGGAGCTTGAAGCAGAGAAGAAAGTGGCTGCGTCAACAAGAAATTTCAAAGAAGCTGGAAGAATAGCAGCAGAAGCAAAGTCATTAAATCTAGAAAAGGAGAAGATACAAATTGAAACAGGAATAGCAAACGCTGAGCTCGAAACAGCAGAGCATGAGATTGAAGAAACCATCAAGAAGCTACAAGAAACTGAGAAGTTGATTTTGTCGAAAGAAAAAGAATTGGCTATTAGTAGATTCCAGAGGTTACGGATTGACAGTGGCACTGCAAAAGCCGAGAGGTCAGCTGCTCTGGAACTGAGTGATCTCGAAGAAGCTAATCTTCTACTTCAGGAAGCAAAGGAAGCTGAAACTGAGGCAGAGAAGCTTAAGGTTACATGTGGTCTCAAAGAGGAAGAGGAAGAAGAAAAGGCAAAATCTTATGAATTTTTTGTCTCGATGGAACTCATTGCCACTGTTGGTTTGAAAAAGTTACAAGAACTAGCCGAATCTGTTCCATCTTAACTCTGATGCTGCTGCTTCAGGTTCAAGCGTCGGGACTAAAAAAGAATCCATCTATGAAAAGAACCCAAAGGTTTTGTAGATTCGACATCAATGTATGGTTTTGTTTTTGGGATCCATGTTTGATTGATTTGTTTGTTCAAAGAAAAGAGTGCAAGCTTACTCGGAACTACTTGCAAGTTGCAGCCCAGTATTAAATACGTTTTGTTACCTGAATTATTTATTTATTGGTTCAGTATGGCACATTCCTAGTCCATGCGAACTAATAGCTTTTTACGCAGTTAAATTTAGAGGTTCGGTTATGTGAATTCTCGGGAAATGATGAGTAACAGCCTAACAGGTTGAACTTATGGATTAGATTTGAAATGTCTATTGTGATTCAGGTTGTCCGCATATCTTACTACTGAAGTTGAAGGCCTTTTTTTTATGCGTTGGGGATGGAAATAAGTAAGTACATGAGACTGTCTTGTCTGTCTAATACTTTGGTAGATAAGGGTTTATTAGGGTTAAACCACTAGCACAAAATCATTATGTTGTTCCGAAAAGATCTTCAAGAACCAAGAGTTAACTTGATATGCAACCCAGGAAAACAAAGTATCTGAATTGTTGTTAACATCGACTCCCAATGACATGAATTTCTTTTGAGCCAAGCTCTTTCTTTGAGATGGACCTACAGAAATTTGTCCAAATTAGAAAATAAAGACGCTCACATAATGTCTTCTTACGTAGAATTACCCACGCCCTTTGAAGTTGTTGTTTCAAGGAAGGTTGATACTCTTGTTGTAAATTAGGGATAAATGTAGGCCTCACTTGAAATCCACCTTGGTTACTTTGAGGTTGCACTTGTTGAAAGTTAACAAATGGCCTTGACCTTGAGTTTGTTGTGGAGGATAGAATTGGTCTTGAGGATTTTCCACATAAGTGCTCTAGTAAGAGAGATTCTGGTGGTTTCCATAGTTTTTGTTGAAGGTTTTTCCTTGGAACCCTCCTTGGTTGCCCAAATAGTTGACCTCCTCTTGAATCTCTTCATTTCGCTCAACACAAACACAAACACCCATCTCTTGATACCCTTCAAATTCTACCACCATAACAAGCATCACATATATAGAGCTAAATTCTCAATCAGTTGCTCCTTTTGGTTTGTATTAACGTTAGCAAAATTTCCACAGCTTCTCGTTTCTAGAGTTTTATGGCCCTGTTTGTTTGAAGATCGCTAGCGACAAGGTTTTTCAACTAAAAATGGTTCTCTTTCTACTTTTTTGATCGCTGGAATTTTGTTTTGTATTAATTTCTTTCCCAGATTTTTGGTTGTAAGGGTCACTGTATTTGTTAGTGATCAACTCAACGGCAGGACAACTTGATTTTCTTTGAAACTCACCTGGAAACTTGTCGCTAACAACTGAAAAACAGTTATATCATGTGTAATTATTTAGTCATTGGCGATCATCAAAAGAACATGGCCTATAATACTTCTCAAATCTCAAGCACTCCCCTATGAAAAATACACGTGAGGTACTTCTCAAATCTCAAGCACTCCCCTATGAAAAATACATGTGAGGTTCTCTTTGGAGACTCCATGATGAGGGCAACTCCTTGCGTTACCCTTTAGACACTTCCATGCATTATAGGGAAACTAATGATGTCGTTGCTAAGTTTGGCGGTATTTTTTTTGGGAAAGAACTTAGTGAGAAACTCCTTTCTGCATTCATCTCATGATACAAGATCAGAATCACACTAATCTGGGATCACTTGATGATCAAAGAATTCCAAAACCTTTTCAAGTAGAAAATGAAATAGAGATAGAAAATGGTGGTGAAAATGATTGACTCTCTTAATCGATGAACAAAAACATGTTAATTGAAGCACTCAATAACTTGAATTGTAGACACAATATAACTTAAAAGAATCACTCTTATAAGAACTAATGAAAGAAACAACACAAAGAAATCACAACTTTGTGAAAGAGAAGAAAAACTGTTTTTTCTGAACTTTAAAATCTCGATTAAGGGTGTTTTACATGGAGACTTGAGCTCTGCTTTTATAGGGTCAGAGTTAGAGATGTTGGGGTGGGAATTTTTACCCGGCCCGATCCGAACCTGTTTTAAGCATGTCCGTATTGAGCCCGTTTATAAAAAAACCCGCATAATCTGATACCCGTGGGTAATCGAAGTTTATTTTTCTTCTTTTATGTGTTTTTTAAAAGAAAACTATTTAGAATGGACCTTTTTGAAAGTTTATTTCCAAACGGAGATCCCTATTGCCTTAAAATTCCTTTCCAAAGACCCCATTTGAAAAGTAACTTTTCAGAAGGTCAATTTTAGATAATGTTCCTTTTTTAGTTGGTGACTTATTTTTGTCTTAAATTAAATATAAAATATTCCATTTTTTAGTTGGTAAAAAAAGAGGGAATCTTGAGGTTTATGCCATAAAATAAGTATAACATTTTGAGATTACCCTTTCTACGTTGGGCTTTCAGTCCATGCCATTTGTTGGCAAAGCAAATGTGTTTTACCGAGACTACCCTTCTAAAGCTTTATGAACATTAGACGCACATATATACACGTGGAGATAGATGTGTTGTTTGTGATAAAATAAGAGAGAGAAAGTTGTACGTGATATAGACAAAATAGATAATTTTATTTTAAGTCATGTGATTCTCCTTTATATTTGGGAAATGGACAAAACAAGTGGTTTTTTTAAACTTGTCCACTGTATTGTCTACAATTGTAAAATCGAAATATCAATTAATTTGGATTTGGTTGACAAGATTTGGCATTTTATTAATTAGTAGACAATATTTAAGTTCACAAATAAAATAAAAAAAGTAGTTAAGTTTGCTGGTAGTTCAATAAAAATAATAATTCAATAAGCTACAAAGTGAGATATAACAAGAGATGGTAGATAATAAAAATAAGAGATGGTAACAAACTTAAGTGAGATGGTAGACAAAAAAAGCTGATAGACAATAATAAAATCTAGAGATGGTAATAAACTGAAGTGAGATGATAGACAAAAATAGATAATAGACTATAATGTCCACAAAAATTTCCCATAAGTAAGTTTTGTTTTTTTCGGTTACTTACTGTGTTTAGCTTATGTCATTTAATATTTGTAGACAACTTTAAAAATTATTCTGTCTTCTGTGAGAAACAACAAGAGATGGTAGACAATAATAAAAACAAGAGATGGTAACAAACTTAAGTGAGATGGTAGACAAAAAAAGCTGATAGACAATAATAAAATCTAGAGATGGTAGACAAGAATAGATAATAGACTATAATGTCCACGAAAATTCCCAGAAGTAAGTTTTGTTTTTTTGGTTACTTACTGTATTTAACTTATGTTATTTATATTCGTAGACAACCTTAAAAGTTATTATGTCTTTTGTGAGAAACAATAAGAAACTGAAGTGAGATGGTAGACAAGAATAGATAATGGACTATAATGTCAACGAGAAATTCCCAGAAGTAAGTTTTGTTTTCCGGTTACTTATTGTGTGAACTTATGTCATTTATATACGTAGACAACTTTAAAAGTTATTATGTCTTCTGTCTTTCTAATTATGATTAGAAACATTTTAGGCTTTCGCAAAGAGGTTACTAGTCTACATATTTCAGTTATGATTAAAAACATTTTCATTTGTCTCCTTTGTATAATTCTTGCAATTCAAGCCATCTTATATTTGCCAAAATTATAGTTTTTAGATGTGGACAATATATTTAGCTTTTTGGTCCATTAACTTCTAATTGCATGTTTTTTGTCCATGGTGTCCATCAAATTTTAATCCATCAAATTTTGTCCATAACAAATTGTCTATCAAAATTTATCCAATATATCAAATTTTAATTAATCAAATGTGAAACAAAATGTCTAGTTTTTTTTGTCTAATATATGGACAATATATGTAGTTGTTTTGTCCAATTCGAGATGTGGACAATATATGTATTTTTTTTGTCCATCAACTATTTATGACACATTGTATCAACTACATCCGTCCATCAAAATTGGTCTATGGCAGGTTTTTTGAATATCAGTTGGTGTCTATCAAATTTTAATCCATTTATATCTTGGCCATCAAAAATTGCACATCATATATTGTCCACCAAAAGTTGTCTATCAATATTTATCATTCACATTTTGTCTATCATATGTGAAACAAATTTGGAATTCAGTAATAAAAATAAACACCTACCTAGATAATAAACAACAGACCCGGAGACAAAGAATAAATCGAAGACGAGAAAGATCTATATAATAAAGAACCAATGATAAAACATCTAGAAGATAAAAAAAAGAAAAAAAAATCTAGAAGATAACAAAATTGAGAATTTGTCTATATGTTTTTTGAATTAACTAGGGTTTCGTTAAGAGAAATCACACAGAAATCAAACAAAATCTCAAAAGTCAAATATACTTACTCAAATTTGTGGTGGCAATGTAAAAGTAAAAACTAGGCTTTTGAAATACAAAGGAGAAGAGAAGGACGAAAGAGATGAATAGTATTTAAAAAAAAATGAAGATAGCGATGTGGGGTCACATATAGAGGCAAATATATCAGATACATTTTTAAAAAGATACATATTTCCCATACACGTAAGTAGGGGTGGGCAAACGGGATTCGAGACGGGATTTAACGGGAATGAGAATGAGATAAGAATTTGGGAATTAAAAAACTAGTCACATTTACGTCCCATATGAAAGATGGGACGAGATCGGGACGGGATCGGGACGGGATCGGGACGGGCCGGGACGAGAATGGAAATTCCCAAAAAATAAGCATGACAAACAAATTAAAAATAAAGTTATAAAATAACAATAAATTATTCCAAAATGTGTTTGTTTGATAATTTAAAAAAAAACTGAAAAATTCATAAACAACCCAATATAAATCAAAATAAAACTAAAATAAATTACATAAATGTAACATACTAAACAAACTAAGTAAGTAGCCTTCATCTTCTCTCGCACTATTACTCGTTTGATTGTTTATTCAATTCTATGCATACAAAATTAACAAGAAAACTAATCGTAACTAGTTTGAAAAAACATACCTTTATTTTTTAGGTTATAAAAGATCGATTAGACAAAATCATAAAATTAAAATTTTAACATTAATTAAAATATATAATAATAAAGAAATTTGTTTTAAACATATTAAAAAGATTGGAATTTAAGATTCAATATTTCTGTTTTCCTATTATTATTATATTTATGATATAAATATATATATAAATATATATAATATTATTATGAATTATATATAAGTTTTTCCAAATGGGATTTCGGGAATTCTCATTCCCGTCCCGTCCTATCCCGTTCTTAAATGGGAATCAGAAGCTAGTACCATATGGAAATATCTTTCTAAATGGGACGAAAATTTTCCTAGCAGGACAGGAATGAGACGGGACGGGAATGGGTGGGACGGTAATTGTACCCACCCCTACATGTAAGTAGATTCAAATGGAGAGAAAAAAATAATTTTAATTTCACTAGTCTCATATCTGAGCGCGTGAATTCACAAAAAATCAAAGTGAGGATGTTTTGGTTATACCATCATAACTCATAAGACATATGGCATGCTTGAAATGGTTTTATTAAATGACATATCTTTTAATAAAAAACTGTTTTATGCCTACTTTGATAAAATTCTCAAAAAAAAATACTGATCTAACACGAGATCGATCACATTCACATCTATCTGAATTCTGAACTGCAATAATAGAGAGTAGAGACGTCGTTTTCAATTTGAGTAATAGACACCGGTTCACTTAACCAACTATTTAAATCGAAAATCGAAAATCTGACTTAACCTCTTTCTGAAGGAAAGGATTCGTTCACGTTCTTTGATAATCTTTCTCAGATTCTGGGTAAATAGATATTGAACTCAGGATCTCAATTGCTGTCAGGATTTATCATATAAAAAGCTTCATAATCACACATCCAATACCCATTGAAGCCATCTCGAGCACTTTCAACATCAATGAAATCTATCTCGACAGATTTTTCTAAGAAAACATGATAGGTATCCGTTACCCTATTGGGTAAACCCGGGTAAAATCCGTAATAAATAAAACTCGTTTAGGTTAAACTTAATATTATTTTCAGACAAATAGACAGGCCATGGTTTTGATATTATTAACGGGTTTTGGGTACCCGACAGACTAAAACCCATTATTAACATGCCTAGTCAGACTCAGAGTACAATGGCTATAAGCCAAAATAAATGAAAGAAATCACAGGAATTGAAGAAATAGAGCCATTGGAGCTTAAATGACGAAATCACTCCAAATAAGGCAAGTGCGAGATGTATTAAGTCTTGAAAGCTTGGGTGGGAATTGATGTGATCTGGGGACGTCCAGGTTCAGTGCTAGGGTCTTAAAAAAAGTGTAGAGATGATGGAGAAAAGAGCTGTTGCTGAATGATTCTCTTTGGCTCCAAATAAGGTAAGTAGTAACTCCTCCTTTGATTAAGGCGTTGTGTCACTTTGCTTGTTGTTTTGGCAGTTTGAAAACAACATGTAGTCTTCTTAGGAGTGTATTAAAACATCCAGGCGTTGTTCTTCAAATGGTTTAGGGCTTTACTTAATTTAAACCGGTCGGTTCCGAGCCAAATTCTAGCATATGTGCTAGCACGGGATTTTGCTCGGTCTTCACTTGATTTTCTTTGATAAGATCTTTCCTTATATGATATTTTTCTGATGGAAACTTGAGAAGAGGCTGAATGCACGAGTAATTTCTTCGTAGGTCAGCTTCTCTTGGTCTTGCTCGGTGATGGAGGTGAGTCTTCGGGTATCTTCAGTTCTAGCTCGGTCTTGATACATTCTGACTCGATGGTTAGCTTCAAAATCTGTGGTTTGCTCCAGGTCTGGCATGGTTCTGATGTCCTCATCATCCCAAGTATACACAAGCTCCAAAGCAGTGTTCTTCTTCCATTGATAAGTCTTGTTCCCCAAAAAAAAGGAAACAATGACCCTGTTCTTCTGCCAGTCGCTGCGACTGCGACTGTGACAGAACAAATGAAAACAAAAAAAAATCAAATGATGTTGGGACAGAGGCACTTTTCTGTTGCTGCAACTGTTTTATTGCTATTTTACAGTCGCTGAATTATGCAGCGATCACGAAAAATACTACGGAGGACACCGGGCGACTACTTTCAGCGACACTTTTTATTATTTTTGTCTTCATTAATGACTGTTTTCTCTGTTTTAGTCGCAGTCGCAGCGACTGGCAGAAGAACAAGGCTAATATCCTCCTAAAAAATTATGCGGACAGACCATTCATTTTAACAATTCTACAAAGCCGATCAAATGGATCAATATATCTAGAGGGTTTTTCATTGCCAAGTCATTGTACAATTATTTTTATACCATGTTGATCAAGCTTGACTTAATCTCAAAGTTGTTGGCAATAATGGTAAATGTCGGCATTCCCGTTGCTATACCCATGGTGTTGGGCTCATCAAGTCCACCAATTGTACTAAGATCCGGTTTTCCATAAATCAGTGCATGTGGTTGAGCACCAATGCCTTGCAAACCACATAGTGGAGGTTTAACATCAAACCCCAACAAATTTGCT
Organism: Cardamine flexuosa; assembly: GCA_963555745.1. Lineage (NCBI taxonomy): Eukaryota > Viridiplantae > Streptophyta > Magnoliopsida > Brassicales > Brassicaceae > Cardamine > Cardamine flexuosa. Next base: position 18,936,841 of record OY743216.1, on the reverse strand, counting down.
CTTTCATTATCCATTCCTAAGCGCCTAAGTGTTCCTCACATTTTCTAGCTTTCGGCTCCCTCACTTCTCTTATATTCTCTCTCTATAGTTGATTCAACCCGGATTTAACACTTTTAGTTAAACCATTGTAATTTTTTTGAATAGTTTAGAAAACTTTACGTAAAACCACTTGCTTTTACAACCAAATTATGCATAAGTTATCTAGCCTTGTCCATTTTGAATATTGGACATAAAATATCGGATATGAGACATGACCGGTAATTTGACTAATGAAAAACATTTATCCAAACTCTTTTCGATAAAAGAAAAATAAACGGAAATTTTGTTAGTAGGACGGGATCGGATAATTTGCTTAGCTAAATTCAATTTTCAAACTCCCATTAAGTTGGAAAGGATCAACTTTGCAATGAGTATTTTTAGTATTTTTGAAAGAATTTTGGGAAACATTTTAAAATATGAATTTTTTTATAGAAAATTTTCAAATAAAACATAAACGGTATCCCGTTCTAATATATATTATATCTTTATCCATTGGACTAAATAAAAAAATTTCAAACAGATATTTATTTTGAAAAGATACTTATGAAATAGAAATTTTTTGACTTTTCGATCTTAATAAAGAAAAAGTTAAATTTATTTACGAATATATATATATATATATATATATATTTCTTATAAATATAACCTTGCATGTACATGCTGATCGGATTATAGTACAAAAAATAATCTAAAATAATTAGTAATTGCTGAGGTGGTTCAGATATAAAAGTTAAAAGAAATAAAAACGCTTGAGATCTTCCTGCTTTGTTTCAACGAACCCTAATTGTCAATCTTTTCTATTTCCTTTTTTCTAATTTTGTTGATAAAAAAGAAAAGAAAAAAACTCTTCGTCTTCTTCTTCAATGTCTCCTTACCAATTTCACTCAATTTGTTGACAGTCTCATCGCTGCTTAGTTCTTCCTTGACTCTCCTAAAAGTTTAGGTATTTGTTCTTTCTGCTATCATATTTGCTTCTCCAACCATGAATCATTCTCCCTTTCACGTTTCTTTTTTGTTGAATCTTACAGCTTATGGGTAACTTGCAAAATTGATTTCGAATTGTGATCCTTAAAGAAATTAGGTTTACGTACGACTCCTTTTTTAGTCTGTTGCTCAAAAACTTGGCGATCGTTTTGTTTGTTCCCAAATTTCATAATTTGCTCTGAAAGACTCTTTTTTTCTGCTCTTTTGTTTTATTTTTCTACTAATTTTTTATCACATTGTTTATATCCAATCTAAAAATTCAATATTGGATCAAAGTTGTTTCTTTTTTTGTTGATACTGTGATCATATTTTTCATATGTTTTATGCAGTGAAGATACCTCGAGTTTATCTACGCCATGGTTGCTGTTGATTCTTATTTTGCTAGCTATGGTAGCTCTACTTCTAGAAGAAGGAAGAAAGTTTCTAATTTGCAACCAAATTATTTAGGTTTGGGCTTCTACAGTTCTGATGTTTCAATCTCTGGAAGAGAAGCAGCTCAAAATTACTCTTGTGACAGGTGCCATTAGTAGCTATCGTTATGTTTAGTATTTCTGATTTGTTGTTTAATTGGATGGCCAATCTCAATAAAAGAGTAATTTTGGTTTGTCAGCTGTGGTGATGATTTGGCAACTGTATCTTCTGCTTGTTGCGATTTCAATGAACTATGTGGTCTAGATTCAACATTGGAGATGAGTTTCAGGTCTAACGGAGACTGTCGAGAGGGTGAAGAGGCTTCTAGTTCTGGTAGTGGCGCAGCTGTAAGTTTAGACAAGAATCGTTCAGGATATACAATGTATGCAAGTGGTTGGATGTATGGTAATCAGCAAGGTCAGATGTGTGGCCCTTACACGCAGCAGCAGCTGTTTGATGGGTTATCTTCTGGTTTTTTACCTGAGGATCTTCTTGTTTATCCAATTATCAATGGTTATATGCCAAATTCTGTACCGCTTAAGTATTTCAAGCAGTTTCCTGATCATGTCGCCACTGGATTTTCTTATCTACAAAATGGAATAATAAGTGTGGCTCCTCTTGTTAGTTCAATTCCTGTTTCTAGTAGTAATGCTACAGAGCATGTAACTCAGACATTGCCTCCACAGACCAATTGTAGTGGTTCTGTCTCAGATCAGCTAACATTGAACCAGGAAGAAGAAAATATGTTAGCTTCATTCCTTTCATTGGTAACTTCCTTTCAACGGTGAAAACTCAGTTCACAAGTTCATCAGACATGATGGCTCGAGTTCACATAAGAAATTTCTTTGATTTTTGGTTTTTCTGTCAGGGAAGCGAACATGCTTGCTGGTTTCTTGTGGATGATGAGGGTAGAAGTCATGGACCACATTCTATATCGGAGCTCTATAATTGGCAGCAGCATGGATATGTTACAGGTGTAGCCCTGGTAAGCTGTAAAGAATAAAAGTCTTGTGATAAGTTGAATTTCCTGCAACTACAATGCCTCTTTGTAGCTAAAATTTTGTGGTTAACATATGTTTCGAATTTACTTCTCAACTCTTTACGTAATATTTTGTAATACTTGGTTAACATATGTTTTTTCCCCTCTTTCTCATGTTTACTTGAGAGTTTTTATTTTGTAGATTCGTGATGGTGAAAATAAGTTTAGGCCAATCATGTTATCATCGCTAATTTGTTTGTGGAGGGAGAAATATGGTGGTGCCAATTGTGACGAATTAGTGTCTGGGGGGAGCTTCATATCCGAAGTTTCTGAAGAACTCTCTATTCAGCTTCAGAGTGGAATAATGAAAACAGCTAGAAGAGCTGTACTCGATGAAATCATCAGCAGTGTGATTTCAGACTTTCTCAAGGCCAAGAAAAGGGACGAGCATCTCAAGTGTGATCCATCCAGTTCTGCTGCCCAGGTTGGTGAATCCATATCGGTAACTCATTTTATATGTGTATTTATGTACACATGCACACTTTCTATGCACACAGATGCAAATATTAAACGTCAGGGCTATCATTGAATTGTACACTAATTCATTAATATTGTGTTTGTGCAGTCTCACGTTATTATTGGAGAGAGAACTGCTGTCTCAACCACTGAAGCAACAGGGCGTAAGAACATATCAAATGAGTGGTATCATAGTCATGTAGCTGCAGAGTCGCCCAAATGTATTAAATCTGTTGGAAGCATTCAGAACTTTCAGACATCATGCTCAGCAGTATCTAGAGTGCTTCACAACCATTGCATGCAAATCATGTGGAACGCTGTCTTTTATGATACTGTGGCAACTTATACAACCTCTTGGAGAAAGAACAAGCTTTGGGTTCGTTCTACCGATACCTCAGCTGTTACTAGCTACTGCCAGGGTTCCAAAACCAATTGTTTAAACAATACTGAAGCAGTTAAGAGTGTGAGCTTGTTTAAACCTTTTCTACGACTTCAATCAAATGAGTGTCATGGTTTCTAATTAGTTATGCTCATTAATGAAATGAATGTAATTTTAATTTCTTGCAGCTTACTAGTAGGGTGGATTCCTCTTCCTGCAAAACTGCGCACCTTAAAGAACTTGACTTAGCCAGTGCAGCCAGTGTTCGTGATGTGTCGTCTAGAAAAGTAACCTCACGAGACAGTGAGGATATAGAAAGCATCATAGCAAGCATATCAGAACATGTAGCACAAGAGCTCTTTTTGTCTCTTGAATCTCACTTGACTAATTATACGGGCACCATCATTGAAGATGGAGCGAATAATGCTGCTAGTACTGTAGGAGATGGGAAAAAGCATACGCTTCCTGTTAGTTTGCGGTTTCCCAATGATGTCAGTGATTCTGAGAGACTGTTGCAAGAGGGAGAATCCTCTGAGCAGATCACATCTGAAGATATTATTGCTAATATTTTTCTTGCAACATTGGAGACATCGGACAGTCCTATTAATGATGAACCTGATGTGCTGGATATTCATGAGCCACCACCACCTGGATGTGAAAGCAACATTAAAATGCCATCTCTGGGCTGTAAGTTTCGGCCTTTAAGATCCAAGGAATCTATTCCTGAGATTGAAGAATATGTTGCAACGGCTTTATGTAGACAGAAGTTGCACAATGATGTCACGAGAGATTGGAAATCACTGTTCATGAAGTGTCATCTTAACGAAATCATTACTTTACAGAAAGGAAGCCAAACATTGGCCCCAAGGAAGCTCAAAACTGTTACTCACAACAAAAAGGTAGTACAGTCTAATATGTCGAATAAGACAACAGAGAAGCCAAGGGATCCATGCATGCGATCTAGTGAAAAAGTTCTGGTTAAACGATCTAAGAAAGTATCTTCTGATTCTCATTCCATGAAAGAAGCTCTTATAGTCGATACATCCAGTGTAGATTTGTCAGTTCGTAAACCAAGTCAGCAGAAGATGAGGAATGCTGGCGGTCGGGACCATTGTAAGTAATTCTTAGCCTCTTTCATCCGAATTAGAGAGATTTTACGTTTACCTTATATTGTTCTTTTTTGTATGATTAAGCAGGTATCATAAAGGATGTGATGAAATTTCGTAAAGTAAAGGTTGGTAAAGATGCTTTTAGTAAGGAGATCTGTGAAAAAAGCCAGGATGTTGGAATGGCAGATGAATATGATGATGAACCCATTATAACAAGACTAAGAAGTATGTTTTCTTTCTACTATATAGGTGTTATTTTATTGTGAAACCAGGGTCTTTTTTTCATGTTCTTTTTGGTGTATATTCTATTAGGGATATCTAAGAATAGAACAAAAGTGTTAATAGAACCTACAAATGCTGCAAAATCCTGTGAGGAGATTTTGATATCTGCGGAGGACTCAGAGGAAACCATCGACTGCAAAGATCATGAGAAAAATCTTTCAAATAAGTCTTCTCAGAAAATGCAAAAAGGTGAAAGATTCCTTTATCTGTTTCCTACATATTCAACTTCCTGTCGTTTGACTTTGAGCTCTTGACTTTCTTTACCATGCCACCTGAGCTTACTGATATCTCCTCTGGAAAAGCAGCTCTTATATCAAAGCTAAAGAGAAAGAATATATCAGAGGTCAAAGAAGAAGGTACAATTTCTTGCAATGGAGCAGTAAAAGGAAAGAGAGGTGACAGAGAAAGCACTAGTTTTGCAACCACTGATAAGGTTTCTCCTCAAAGCATCAACAAGAGACGGAAAAGTAAGATCTCTTTGTTTTAATTCCCAGGTTTTGAGAATGTCTCCCTTAATGGCTTTACTAAATGTCTAAATTGCTATCTCCAGAAGATGCTGCAAAGCAGAGTCAGGATATGTGTAAGACTACTGGAAATTCTGAGGGGAAAAAATCTGCGTGCAGCATACCCCAGAAGGCATGTAAGTGTAAGTGTCTAGCGTTGTACTTTGTTTTTTCATTATTAATTTTCTCAAAGAGATATCTGGCTACTTGAACGCATGGACCCGAAATTTTAACAATTCAGTACTTTCTTTCATGAAGCATCACAATCCTCAGTGCTAAAGAGGAAGCGCTCTTTGGATGAAAAAATCCCCAATGAACCTTCATGTCGGAAGTTATCTTTCTCTTCCAAGGATCCTGAGGATGCTGCTGTTAAGGAAAACTATCAAGTTACATCAGATAAGCTGCAAAAAGGCAATTATTTCCTTAAAAAATTTCAGCTTTTAGGTTCCTTGGGTTTATATCGTTTTCTGTTAATCAATTATTTACCTCAAACTACGGTTTGTTTGTCTAGTAGGTTCGAAGAAATCTAAAATTAGAAGGAAGCTAGTAGCAAAACATATAACAGAGCCTTCTCCGGTTAAGGATTTGACAAAGGATGATGGCAGCCCTAAGCCAATTGCTAAAGAAAGTAAAAAAAAGATGTTACTGTCAATTCCAAAGTCTGATGGATGTGCACGCACATCTATTAATGGCTGGCATTGGCATGCATGGTCACTAAAGGCTAGTTCTGAAGAGAGAGCCCGTGTTAGGGGAAGTTCTTGCGTACACATACAACATTTTGGTTCCAAAATTAATTCGAGTCAGAACGTTCTTTCTGCAAGAACTAATAGGGCAAAAATGCGTAATCTTTTAGCTGCTGCAGATGGTGCTGACATCTTGAAAATTTCTCAGTTGATGGTGATTAAAACAAAAACCGACTTTCCCTTTGAACAACATATATGCGTAGTGTTAATAACTTGTCTTTTCGTGTCATATCGGTGACAGGCTAGGAAAAAGCGTTTGCGGTTTCAACAAAGCAAGATTCATGATTGGGGTCTTGTCGCACTTGAACCGATTGAAGCTGAGGATTTTGTGATTGAATATGTTGGAGAGTTGATACGTTCTACTGTAAGTATGACTTGCTTTATCATGTTTAGGCTGGTAGTAATAGCCTCTCTGATGAACCTTGTTGTTCTAGTTAAGGACAGAATGTTATGTGCTCTTGTTTCATTAGATCGTGACTGTGGTTCAACTTGAAAATCTCACAGATATCTGAGATACGTGAACGCCAATACGAAAAGATGGGAATTGGAAGCAGTTATCTTTTCAGGCTTGACGATGGCTATGTGGTTAGTCCACATTTGCAATACATTATTTCTTCTTCAGTTTAAAATGAGTTACCGTTCTGAATCACTTGTTGCTTACCATGAGTCTTAGATTGATGCTACAAAGCGTGGTGGTATAGCGAGGTTTATAAACCATTCATGCGAGGTATAGTTGTATTCAATCATTGGCTGGCGAGTTTGTTTTGTGGATTTGGGGTCTTATAGAAGACATTGTACTTCTGCAGCCAAACTGTTACACCAAGATTATAAGCGTGGAGGGTAAGAAAAAGATATTCATTTATGCTAAGAGGCATATAGACGCCGGTGAAGAAATAAGTTATAACTACAAGTTCCCGCTGGAGGATGACAAAATCCCCTGTAACTGTGGAGCGCCAAAGTAAGTATTTACTTTTGTTTTACGTTGTCTTGGTTTCAATATGAATTTTGGTAGTTTTAACTGTGTATTGATTTTTTTGAACAGGTGCCGTGGGTCGCTGAACTAGGAGGGACGTCAATTGTAGAGGAAATTGATTCAGGTGTGTGCTATGCACGGTTTTTAGATTATTTGGTTCTCTATTAAAGAGGTGAAATAGTGAAGCAATACATTGGAATGAGTTTTTAATAATGAGTAAATCTTGGCTTTGTTTAGGATTTGGGGTTTTAGCGTTGGAGAGAAGAATGAATCTTCCTTTTGCAGATGAGTCTCCTCTCTTTCATTATGAAAACTGTAACTAAATTTTTTGTCCCTCATCCTAACACTTAGAAATAGCTGGTTTGATATATATTTTTATTTTCCTTTTTGTTGTTATTGTCGTCAACAATACAAAGATATACTTAAGGCCAAGTTAATAAAGTTATAATAACAATAACTAACTTATGAATTTAGTAAAGAAAGAAGCTTACACTTGATTATGTGCGTGTAAACGTGTAACAAAGAGGCTACTATTGTTACTATTGTGTTGTTAATCTCTTGTTTTTGCTGTACATTAATATAAAATAAAATGCAACTTATCCAAAATCAGGTCTTTGTTGGTTTGGACAGAACAAAAGGATAAGAGAGATATTATCATTGTTATGGCCCAATGAAAACAAAAAGGTTTATTATTATTTTTAATTTAGCATTTAGCAATTTATTGATAATCTTGTCATAAGTTAATATGGCGTGTTTTGTTTTGGTTTGCAGGAATTGTAAAAAAAAAGATTTGCAATCTCAAAATCCCGTTGTCCTTGGAATGGTATGGTGTGTAAAAACTTATTATTCCAACTTTTGGGACACTGACACAGAGATACATCAAGTTTAGATAAGATTTTTTGGTGGTTTTGGTTTTTATTAAATGGAGGTAGAATCTTGATTGATATAGTAAGAATAATTAGAAGAACGAAATATTTTGGAAAAGCCTCAAATTGTTTTACGATGACTTAGATTGTAATAGTTTTGTGTTAGTACAAGTTAATTTTTTTTTGGATCACATACAATTTGACGAATTGATAAAATTGTGGGTTTTTTGTTTCTGATCTTTCTGGTTGAAAGGCAATGTTGGTCGTTTACGATGGAAAAGTTTGTTGTGCTCTATCCTTGGGGGTTGTGTTACATTTTGCGTCTGCCGAAGAATGGTTTCATCGATATTGTTGTTGTCTTTCGAATGCAAATATTTTCTTTATGAAATGTTTGCTTAAAAAAAAAAGTTATCATGTGAATTGAGATAATTTTTATATAAATTGATCCATTTTCTTTTTTGGGCAAAAAAATTGATCCATTAAACTTTGAATATAGTAGCAGAAGATACCGAAGCGATAGTGAGAAATTTGATTCATTACGGCCTTTGCTTTTTATTTAGATTACATATTTCTAAAAAGGAGATGGTTAGTATTTCAATCTTGCATACTATTGTTGTTTAATAGTGTATTCGAGTGTATTAATAATAGTCTTGGCATATTTTATAATCTTGAGACTTGCATGAATGTATTTAAATTTTAAAGTCATGGCATATTTTATCATCTTGAGAAAGGCTTGTCATGAATGTATTTAAGTATTTAAAGTCATGGCATAATTGATCATCTTGATTTTAGTCATGTAAGTTTTGTTTTTCAGTTTGTCTTTGCCCTATTGCCGTATCATTTTTCGTGGATGTATTAAGTATTTGTCTTTTTGAGAATCTGTCTTCTTGAAAGATGTCTAGTTGAGTTGTCTTTTAAGTAACCTAAAGAGCTTTGGAATTCTGTTTTTCTATTATTATGTTTTTTCTTTTCTTTTCTTCTTTTCTTTCTATGATCAGTTTATATTAATTCAGAATTGTGATAGTTGTCTAACTCCACAACATGGATCGTCGTCTTAGGTGTAAATATTTTGATATAATCACACATACATCTACTAACATGCGTATAAACAAAATTTGGAGTTTTTTGTGAATGTTTTTGTTTAAATGATAACAAATTTGAGAACCTATGCAGATAAAACAATTAGCTCCGCACAGTAAAAATTTATTTTATCTGCATAGGTTCTCAAATTTTTGTTATCATTTAAACAAAACATTCACAAAAAAACTCCAAATTTGTTTCTTTGGAGTTCTTGAAATTCTAGAGCCAATCTGCCTATAATCCGCTATTATCTTTCTTAACATTTTTTGCAATTACAAACATGATTAACACATGTCTTACTTTTGCAGGATGTGGAACAACTGGTTAAGCAATATTTGTTATGAAAGCAACTCCCAAGAAATTGTTCTTCATGTTCCGGTGGACATCATCCAACACACGCCATATGTTCAACACATACATGCATATAAATTTTAGTTTAATTTAAATCTATAATATGGTATAGTCATATTTACATAAATAGAGAAAAATAACTAAAATGAGAGAGAGAAAGAGAACGAGGAGAACAATAAGGAATATCTTTTTTGATGCTTCCATGTCTTTTAGACCATCTCCAACAAGAAGATCTAAGATGGGTTTCTTAAAAAAAGAAAAATTCTATCCCAAAATAAGTAAACGTTATTCTTTTGTATAGTCTCAAAAAATTAAAATAATGACATTTTAGATATGAGATATATAGTTATAGTTTGTTATTTTATCCTAATTGGGGGACCTAATTTCGGAAAATTACATGACAGCTAATAAAAGACAATACCTAACTTGTAAAATATTTTGTGATAACCAATCTTCCATATACATTGAAACACCATGGTTTCCCCACCAACAAACGAAAACATAAAAACTATACATATAAATATATATATATATATATATATATGTTGAATTTTTATAGAATTATCAATTCAAACATAAATAAAAAAGATGATAATGTATGGCTCAAAAATATGTTTGTATGTGACCCGGCTAAAGAAAAAAGATAATTTGATTATTAGCTACAAAAAATGTCAAAAGATTTATGTTTTTTCACGCTTTATATAGCACAATAAACATATTTTTGTAATCTGGTAGTCGGAACTATATACTGTTTTTGATTTTGACAAAAAAAAAAAAAAACTACTGTTTTTGAAAACCCTTGCTTTCTAGACCAGTGCATATTTCTAAACTTTTCATTACCATTTTAGCATCATTTATGGATTTTAACAAGAAAATTTGTTACTTATATTGCATTTTACATATCTTTTGTTTTCTTAATCTTAGACAAACATATTAGTTGAGTTTCTTTTGTCTCCTTTTCGAGATTTCAATACAACATCCATACTTCACAAAAACATAAAAATATATAGTTATGACTTATGAGAGGCATCAAAGAAACACATTTTTAAAATTAAAAGAAACAACCAATCAACTTTTGTGACTTATAAAAGGTTGGCCCGGCCAACCAAGTTGAAACAAGGGTCTAGATCACCAAGATGAAACATGTGCCTAGCTACCAAATTTTCTAAAATCCAACATTAATATATAAATAAGTCCTCAATTTTTATAGATTATCAAATTTGTTATCATTCAAACAAAGTCAATTACAAAAAACTCCATTTTTTTTTGTTGGGAAATCTTTAAGTTCCAGGGCAACCTGCCTAGAATCCGCAAGTATCATATTTCGTGACAGTTATTGCAACTACAAACATTACTAACACATGTCTCACTTTTGCAGGATGTGGAACAACTGTTTAAACAATCTTTGTCATGAAAGCAACTCCCAAAAAATTGTTCTTCATGCTCCGGTGGCGGTGGACAAACTCCAACACACGCCATATGATGTGGTATTTCTCTCGCGTTTGACATCAACACACCTACAGATACATGTATATAGACTTTAATTTAATTTAAATCTATAATATGTTATAGTCATATAATTTAGCGAAAAAGAGAAAAAACTAACATGATGAGAGAACGAGAGCGAGGAGAATAGTGACCAATATCTTTTTGGATGATTCCATGTCTTTTTTTAATCTGTCGATATACTAAAGAATATGATTCAATAATGTTTTTGAGACTCTACAAAATATGTGTCTATTTATATTAGTGTTATGACGTGTTTAAAATGATAGATTTGTCAAGCGTGTTGCGTTCAAATAATTGCATTAGTTGTATATTTCTTTCTAGGATTTCTAGATCCATTGATATATGTTTTGTTAATTCAATAATACATTGTAACCATTTATGAAAATTTGATCCCAAAATGAGAAAACATTATTCTTTTGTAGAGTTTCAAAATATGAAAATAAAGACATTTTAGATATGAGATATACAATTCTAGTTTTAATATTTTATCTTAACTGGGGGACCTTATTTCTAGAAATTACATGACAACCAATAAATAACAAAAAGTAACTTGTAAAATATTTTGTAATCTTCCTTATACATTGAAATATCATAGTTTCTTTTTATCAAAAAACACACACACCATAGTTTCCACTTTCCACCAACAAACGAAAACACAATATATATATATATATATATATGTGTGTGTGTATTAATTTTTGTCATTACTCACTTCCTTGGTTTCAAAATGGATTATAAAAAAGAACGTGAAGTTACAAAATACAATTCTCTATGAGATTTTAGCTTATGTTTTAAAAAACCTAAGGACTCTATTTAGAAATTAAATTAGAGTCGAATCCGTGGTACATCACGAATCATTGTTTTCTTAATTATTGTAATTAATGCTTATATTTTATTGTTTAATATTTTATGGTCAGGTTTCCACATAATTTATACTTTTTAAAATTTTGTTTGTTTAGTTTTTATATGTAAATTTTAACTTTATTAAAAATTATAAAATATTAGTATTGTTGGTTAATTGTCGTAAATTTGTATAACTAGTTCTTATGTCCAACTCTTTCCCAGTGTGTAACATGATAGATAGAGGGTGTCAAAATGGGTCATGGGTCTTCTCCAACCCAACCCAACTCATTTACCTTAATAGGTTGAAATTTTTGACTCTAATGGATTCATTGTTAAATGGTTAAATGTGTTTAATAAGTTAGTTATGATGGGTTGATGGGTTACACATTTAACTATTTATCTTAATCACTTAACCAACTTAACTAATATTAACCACAAACAGTACCGTCATTTTCCCATCAAAAATGGATTCCATCATTTCCTGCCAATAATGGTCCTGTCGTTTTAAAACAATCTAGTCATTCTCCCACCAAATTTTTTTTTTTGTCATGTCCTGCCAAAACAAATCTATTATTTTCCAGCAAAAAAATTGGGTTATGTCATTTTTCGCCAAAAGTGACCCATCGTTTTTCCACCAATAACAAATTCCGTCATTTCCCACCAAAAATCGTCCCTTCATTTTCCTACCAAAAATAATCATTGTCATTTCCCCGCAAAAATATGGTCATACCATTTTCCCGTTAAAAACTGTCTGGTCATTTTTCCGCCAAAATAAAATCATGACATATGCATGGATTGTTTTAAAACTTTTAATAATTATATGTACTATGTAGTCATTCAAAATTATTTAAAAATAAGATCAAATAAATTTTATATAAGAATCATAATTCATATTATTAAATTATAATATTAAATAAAAAATTTATTGTGTTTGGTTGTAAGAATTGTAAAAAATTTAAATAAAAATTGTTTGGATACATGGATAACTTATGATATTGAACAAACTCATTTTTCATTGATCGAATAATATATATCTATTTTAAAAAAATTTGAATCAGAACATTTGAAGAAATTTTTTTTATAATTTATTGGTTGTATATATTATATAATAATTTTAAATAATTTAAAAATCAAATAAAATAAAAGTGAAAGAGAAACTGTATTTTTCCAGTATATAAATTTAAATTTAGTAGAACATTTTAAAAATTAGTATTAATTTTCATAATATCAATATATAGATGATATTAATTTTCATAATATCAATATATAGATGATTATTTAGTAATATCAATATATAGATGATTATTTAGTTGTAAGAATAGTATAAGATGTGTTTGGAAACATAAATATCCTTGAAATTGTATTTCAGTTTTAATAATATTTGTTTTTTGTCGGCCAAATATGTCATTGCAAAGTCCAAAAGGACTTGAGATTACAAGCGAAAGTGAAGCAGATACAACCCAAACAATATCACATAGCCCGTTAAGGCCCAACATAGAACCAAAACCAGGAGAAAAGGCACGTGTAGGACACGCGTCATCTATAGGCTTGTACATCGGAAAGTGGCACCGCTTGACTGTTCCGCCGTTCCATCGTCACTCGCACAAACTTTCTGACCGACTCAAAATCGGCCTAGGTCCTGGAGACGATCAAACAAAGCCCCTTCATGCTGCAGATTCGCTTGAGCAGATCTTCCTCTAACCCAATTCCTTTTCAGAAAAAGATTCAAATCAAATACCAATCAGATTTAAAGTTAAATCTTCTGGCTAAATCAACACCAGATCTTGACTATCCCCTGAACGGTTAAGGGAGATGAAACTCCCGGTCAATGATTTGCACTTGTTGAAGCTTGGTCTTGTCGCTAAGGATGCAAGAACCGATCTGAAGAAGGAGAATGTTTCCGGTGCAAGTACCATCGCCGGAAAATTAAACCACCGTAGAAGAAGTGACATTCATGCCAATAAAGTCAATGAATTGAAACGACCCGAATCAATCCATCAAAGTCCATAAAACAAAGGCATGATTAAGAACAAAAGAAAAGAACGAAAGTAAAAACTGATAGAAAATTTGATATACACCGATACAAAATCGGAATTATTACCGGCACAAAACCGGAATTATTACCAGCAAAAAGCTGGAAAGCAAGGCCAAAGAGAAGAAAAATCATTCTCTCTGAAAGATGAAGGTGTGAGAAGAGAGAGGAAAAAAACTCCGGTTAACCGGGATTCACCCCGAGAGAGAATTCCGGCCAACTTTTTCTTTGGCCCTCAAGATCATTTTAAATCAGTTTTAATAGTATAAGATTTCAAAGGCCAAAAATAAAAAATTTCTAAACCGATCAAACCAAATTATTTACCAAAAATCTGAACCGAACCGGAAAGAGCAAACCAAATACCAATGCCCACCTAGAGCCACATAATTATTATCCCCACTAGGCTATGAGCACCAAATGATTTTACTACAGATAACTGAACATGGGAACAAGAAACTGACTCTTTATATCATAGTCAAATTACATTTACAGCTGCATAAATTTTGCACTGTAGTAATTTTCAAGTCCAAAACAAAAGAAAAAAGGGTACATAATTGTTACTTTTTTCCTATAAATATAGAGACGAGATGAGTAATACAGAGAATGAGGCCATTTTATTGGGATGTATGAATTGATGATCACAAGTATACAAAACTCTTATGCCAAAGCTCTGATGAAGCCTTTTTTTCGTAACCACGAATCTGATGAAGTTTCTCTTGTAAAAATCTCTGTTCGTTCGTATCTATGGCACACGTCTTCACCTACATAACACATTACAAAGCCAAATATGTGGATCAAGTTGTTGGTCTTGTTGTCATCGACGAGCCTCGTCCTACAGGTACAACTCCAGAGAAAGCATCTTCTATTTCTTCCTCTTCTGATAGAGCTGCAAAACAGAGTTTTCGTGCTTTTAATACACAACTTGATCTCAAACTGTTTTTGTTCAAAGGACGTTACATTTACCGGTAATGTCTTCACCAGCTTGAGCCCCAGCAATCCCAATGCAGGAGTACAAATAGTCTTCGTCCACTTTCAATTGATTATAGGCAACGTATATGTCTTCAATCGAAGCAGCTTCGTATAATGAAGTAAGTTCTTTAATACATGACAGTTCCTAAGAAAAACATAACAATCCCATCAGAAGAAGTCAAGTCAGAAACGACAGATTTAAGAACATGCGAGTCAGTATTACCTTCCTCGGAACAGAGGAGGCTTGCAAGTGAGCTAATAAATTAAGCCAATAGGCATTGGACTTGAGTTCAGCTTCATGTCTCATAAGAAGAGTTCTCTTTGCCTGTTGATTCACAAACAATTAGCAAAGAAAACGAGCTAACAAAAACTGAGCTGAGATTGAGAAGGAAAAGAGAGAGAACTAACCCTATCTAACTCCCTAGGGGCAATTTGGTTGCTATGTAAACCTCTAAGAACGCTCTTGCAGGCATCAACCGCTTTGTATACCTGGAAATAACATTGAAAAACACGGTGAAGAAAAACGTTGATGAAAGAGCAAGAACATGTACTGTTAAGTAAAAGACAAAGACAAAGACTGTACCTTTCCGGGGGTTGAAGTCACAGATATCACATACCACCCCAGATTTAACCTATCAAATAGGTTTAGCTCAAATGATACGTCATATGTCAGTCCAAGAGAATCTCTCACTGTTGTGAAAAGCCTGCAATGACGCCGAATTATTTCTTTCAGCTATGGGTGGAAGAAAAAAAAAAAAAAAATATATATGTAATACATTAAATAATAAGTACATAAAAGCAGTCAAGCAACAGGCTTGGTCTTAGAGAATATTTCACTCTGGTGGTTAGTTGCTGAGATAATATTGGAGACAAACCAAACAAGAGACTACCATAGCATCAGCTTTCGAACAATATGACACAGTTCAACAATGAGTTACCTTGAGTTAATGATTTCTGCAAGGAGACCCATTGCAATTCCAAAGAAAAGAGGGTGGGAACGCAGCTTTCTTTGCAACTCCATATCTCTTCCCTCTAGCAACTGTTCCTCCGATTTCAAAAGTCCATCTGCAATGCCATTTTCCATGCATGAGATACTGAAAGATACTTTAACTCAGAGCTAACCACTAAACTTCATCAGGACTACTGAGATAAGTTCAGAACCAGACATATACACAAAATTTTCCACGAGATTGAAATTTGTGACACCATATGACACCTAGTGTTCAGTTAAGGTGTAACTTACCATTAGCAACCGAAAGTTTGCTAACAGACTCAAAAAGATCATCACCGTCAACTGTAAAGCCCCATCGATTTGGCGCTGGTCCCGCAATGTATGCACATGCTCTTTCATCAGTATCTTTCAAGAATACCTGTCCAGGGATAAATATGTCATTACATCCTGCTTGAATCACATATCTAAGGGAAGAACACGAAAGTACATGCATCACTGCTTTGTTTCGAACCTGTTGAAATTGCAAGCCAGCTGTAGGTTGGCGAAACACAATAGGCTCAGATCCTGGTAGTTTTGCAGAATCATGGCTAGCTTTAACTGTACCAAGGTAATCGAGGATGGAATGCTCAATTTCTTCCTCTGAAAAATCCCCCACAATACTTACCTGAAGAAAACCAGAATTTTTTTCACGAGGATCAAATAAATTAATACTAGTCAACCAAATATCAGCTTTAATGTTTGAGGTATCACCTCCATATTGTCCCCAACAAAATGACTCATGACCGCATCTTTCACAGATTCTAGATTCAAGTTCTGTAATGACTTAGGTGTCGGCTCAACAAAACGCTCATCACCGTTCAGCATAGCGGTCATGAGTTTATGAGCAGTTGCACGCTCCAAGCTCTTAGGAATTGATCGATAATACGAAAGATATAGCTGCCGTGCTCGATCAAATGCATCTTCCAACCAGACACTACGCTGCATACCAGGAATCATCACATTTTATCAGCAAAAGATTATAAAAACAAAAAGGAAAAAACAAGCGGGTAAAGCTTTCGACCAGCAAATCAATACTAAATCAAGAGTCAGAAACGTTGCACAGCATTTTTAAATCGTATTAGTTTTAATCTAATACCTCAAGCACCATGTGAAGCAACTGAAAAGCTGCTTGCATTCCATTGTCTCTCAAAGTAAACCGGAACTCCATAGCAATGAACTCCTCCGTTGACTCCAACGAGCAGTTTATTAAATGATTAACACAGAAAAGCTCCACCTACACAGAAATCACATTGCCTACAGCTTAGTTCATATTCTTTTTTAGTACTAGATAAAAAAATCAAAGCAGTTGTCGACAGCTTCACTTGCCTGCTCCCTTGAAAAGTCTCCAACTCGACCACCCTCACTGAGTGTACGAACACCAACAACCACAGCTCCTTTGGAATCAGAAGTTTCAGCAGCTCGCCCACCACCAACAATAAGCCGCATGACACCTGCCCGAGACTCTGTCGTTGATATCTATATTGACAAAGAGAAATTTTCGAGGGAAGGGTCATTCTTTCCACATTAAATGCTAAAATAGAAACTACAGTATCAATCAACACCAAGGAAAATGATCTCTGCTAAAAACAGAACAGACAGTACAAGACTAAAAAATTGAAAAGAGTGTCTTATAATGTAGAAAGAAAATCACCATGGAGATGCTCAGTATAGTAAGCAAGAGGAATTGGATTAAAGAAGTACCTTGTAATTTACAGGTATCCCATTGGATAAGCGAAGCAGAGTGATCCCAGTCTCGTTGTCATGCAATTTGGTTACACCGGACCCAGGAAAAGGGACAAAACGCGGATTTTGCTGCAAGATTAACTCTTCCAACTGTAATTTAGAGATCAATTCTTTTGGCACCTCCAGCTGCAAGGATAAATGCAAATAGCTGATTCAGAACTAGCCCATTGGTCTATACTTGAATTATGCTAAGAAAAAGTCAAAGAACAAGTTAGAAAAGAAAAATCACCTCAGGCTCAGCTTCAATTGGTGCTAATAATCCCAATTTGACAGAGTCCAGTATTTCACCGGGAGTTATATTGAAATCACTCTCACCAACCCCATCAACATGTACCTTTGTGGGAACACAAGCAACTATTGCTGCAGGAAGAGGTGCAGTTGGCCTTCCAAAATCAGAAATAAATTCTAACACCTTGGCGCCAACAGTGTTAACCTGAACAAGTGACCATCATAACAGCAGAAAAGCAACCAAGTCAAATCAAAATATTTAAATACTATATGCGAGAAGTATAGAAAATTACCTAGTTATTGATGTGCATTTACAAACACCAGCAAATTTTGAAATCAACAATCATGTTTCATGTCATATTCTACATAAAAGCTAGTAAGATTTAGTGGAACTGCGAAACCTACCTCTTCAAGTGTAACAGTTCCAGCTACAGCAATCAAGGTCTCATGTCCTTGCGTCTGATCCATAACCGTATGACCTAAAGCATCACTTTCCATTATAAAATCCAGGTTATCAACAGACGACACATTATCAATCATAGCTGCCAGATGTTCACTATCTTTTAAAAGAGCATCCATGTATCGTGTAAGTTCGCCCCTGGTAACACCAAACTCTTTGAGTCTTCGAACCTAGAAGTAGAATTATATGTTAAACAAAGAAAATGTAGGAACAAACAAAGTACAATAATATTCTCATAAGCAAAGATAAAATGGTAAATGTCTCTAACAGTCCTTTAGTTTATCTCTTCAACCAATCCATTATGCATCAAGTCCAACCAAACAAATAACAATAGTATTCACACTGAAGATAAATGAGAACGGACAATAAGCAAACCTCTTGGACAGCAACTTTGACTGCATTTTGCCAATTTTTGGGCTCTGCAGTGACAGTAAGAGTCGTAACTGTGCATCCTTCCCTTCCCGAATCACTGTGGTCCAGTTCAACTGACGTAAATGGTGGGTTCGAACTCTGAAAGGTACAAAAATAACATCTCCAAAATTAAGGATAGTACGGAGTCTACTTAAAATGCCAGTAATTCCTAAAACCATCAATTAATAATATAGCTAGATTCATGAACTGAAAAAAGTGTTTTTGCTCTTCTTAGTGCACAGCAAAATAATGGGAAACAAAGTTATATGGTAAACCCATTAGAGAGTTCACTTTACTACAATTTTCAGTGAGATTTAAAGAGAGACATTTTAATCTACACAAAAAAACTACGTAAACACAAAAATATGAGAACAATTCTTTCTTTCTCAAGAAAAACTTGAGAACAAATATCTTCAGAAAGGTAGTATCCTAACACCCTCATACCTTGTATCTCGTATTAATTCGAAAATGTAAAGCAGATAGAAATATTCTTTTCATCAGAACATTCCGCAGGTCTCCAAATGTCTGAACCTTGTTGACAGGTATCTGCACGTAGACAAAAAAAAATGTAACTTAGCTGAACCTGTGTTGGTTGTATCATATTAAGCTTTCTGGAAAAAACAAAAAACAAAAAAAAAGGAGAAATCAGACGATTTTAACAAAAACCTTGCAGAACATGTTGATTGCGAAATTCTGAAGAAGCTCATGCTTAAATATCTGTGGAGGCTTTAGATCTACACTGGCTCCAGGAAGCGACCAATTATGTTCAACAGGGGGACGAATTGTATGTCTTTCTCTTTTAATGATCTTAGATTGATCAGCGATATTTGTTCTCTCATTGGAAAAGGTTCCCCCAAGACCAGCTGGCAGCTTTGGGACAAGAAAATTAGCCATGGCACCAAAAGCACCAGGAGAAGGAGAAGTGGGTGTTGACTCATTATCCAAACCAGTTTTCCCAAACACAGCCTGTGCAAGAACAATTGTCTCGTTAAGATAGACTAGGCAGCAGAAATTCAATATTTATTTACTATAGAGAAAAGGCAATGCAAGAGAATTGTAAGAGTTTATCCTACTTCAATATTATGGACTATCCGAGGTATGTTGTCAATGTCTCCCACAATATATAGAGTGGCATTCGCTGGGAAGTACCATCGCTCATGAAACTTCCTAATTTTGTCAACATCCCACTTCTTAATCTGCTCTTCCAATCCAATAGGGAACCTTCTACCAAGCTTGTTCTCAGAATGTAGATGTTGCAACAACTAGTCTCAAGAAATAAAATACAACATGTCACTAATTATCTACCAAAACTAGGGCAAGAGAAAGCTTGTGCTGACATATAGAAAACTATTCTTCATAAATACCTGGCAGTCAACACGATACTCAATTGTATTCATCATCTGAAGTTCTGATAGTATGGCCCGCCTTTCTTTCTCAACTCGAGAAGAAAGGAATTTTGGGTGAAAAGCTATCTATAATAATAAGAGAAATAAATCACAATTAGAAAAAAAACTCAGGACATATCCAATTGGAAGACATCATCTTAGATAGTAAAGTTATACCTCATTCAAGGCATCAAGCACAGATGGAAAGAGGTCATCCTCAGAGTCCTGAAAAGGTTCAGCACTTTAATTAGTGAGAAACTAGTATTCCCTATGTCCAAGTCTATCTATCAACATGATTAGCAAGCCAATAAGGAGACATTCTCCAGATCATTACAATAACATCTAGAGTCTACTCAATCCAAGAAACATCTTTTACACCCAGTATGTTTGCGTGTAAAAGATATAATATGCCTGTGTAACATATTATATAGAAATATAGAGGAATTTGGATTGATGTGAAGAGAAGAAAAGAGTGAAGAGAATGTGAAAATTTGGTAAATCAATGCTATTACTATGATAGTTAAAGCAAATATAGAGGCATCATAAACCAGTTAAACTGAACTAACCAAAAGAAGCTACATCAATAAATACAACAATAAGTGTACAAGATAACAAACCTTTGTGTGGGTTGGAGAATGAATATGAAATACTGTATGGTGGAAATCGGTGTAGGCATTAGAGCGGGCACCTGTACCAAGAAGTTTCTCACGTTTCTTGCTCCCAAGGAATGCAACATGTTCTATCATATGAGCAATCCCTTGCTCATCATTTTCCTCATCAATGGATCCTACATGTACTTCCATGTGTGCCTCAAATCTAGCGTTTGAAAACATTTCAGCACATACATAAGAAATAAGAGGAAGACCTTCCACCATATGCTTAAGCTATTATGAAAAGGGGGTTACAAACAGCCCCCATCTATCTATTTTCTTTGTTTCTTTTCGAACAAAATAAATTATCTATGAATATTATGTAAAGGTAACCATGTTCATTATCTCAGTCTGATGCATGAAGTACCATTAAGAGTATCACGAGTATACAACCTTCAAGCATTCTACCCAATTTACCTGTTTGGTGGAACTTTGTTTGGCAAAATAAGATACCGAAGCCCATTTTTCAATTGTCCCCGGTGCAACTTCGGATGAGAAGGAAGTTCAGAACCAAGAAATGCTTCTAGCTCTGCACTATCTATCTCAGGGGGCAATAATTCCAAATCTTGTCTCTCCGCAACAATACCATCTGGCCAGGCTGTACCGGCAGCATGTGGCTCATCTGGTCCAACAGTTGCATTTAAAATCTGAGAATGTTTTCTCTGTAAAGTTGGCACATTTTCCAAGTCCGTTAAAAACACATAGTTCAATCAAGGCGCAAGACTAGAACATAAAAGAGGGAAACTTTATAGCTTACGAACCAGAGAAGAGGTCAAACGAGACCTTGACAAACTAAATGAAGTTCTGTCTACAAAGGCGCTCGGTAATGATCTTCTGATTCCATGTTGAGTCCTTTTACAAGTAAGACAGAAACTACGTCCCTGAGAAAGTGATGTCCCGGTTGCTTCTTTTCTGAATATCGCTCTTTGCTGTCCCAGAACAATGTTCCTCTTCAATCGTCCTCTGTTCGTAGCTTGTTTTGCCCTTTAACACCATAAAATTCAATCAAAACAATGTTCGTCTTCAAATTTCCAGGAAACGAGCAAATATAATTGAACTCAACAACTGAGAAAACACAAGAATCAGTGGCTATAATTTGAACCAATGAATAATTTCAATTCCCACAAATTTACAAACAAAGATTTTAATTTACTCATAAACATTTCTATCTCAAAATCTAAGGCTACTCATAGAGCCAACAACAAGCTAAAGACAAAGTTCAAAAACCTTTTCTGAATTACACTGCTTCAAATTTTCAGGAGACTAGCAAATATTATACAACTTCACTCAATAATTTGAACCAAGAACTCATTTCAATTTTAAAAAATTCAGGAAGTAACAACAAACAAAGATGTTAATTTACTGATAAACACCTCCATCTAAAAATATCTAAGGCTCTGTATAAACAGGCGACGAAGCTAAAGACTAAAACGTACCAAAGACCATTATAAGGAATCAAAGACTGAGCTTCGACGCGAACACGATTCGAACTGAGGCGCGAAGAAGTTGGATTAAACCTAACTTTGTTCTCCTTTAATATAAATCTAGAGCGGCGGCTATCTCCAGTGTTAAAGGGAGCTAAGATCGGTGAAAACTTAGCACCGGAGAAAATGGACGACGACGATGAAGTCATCGCCTATGGAGAGAAGAAACTACAGGTGGAGAAAAAAAGAGACCCGGCAAAAAAAAAAAAAAAGGGAGATGAGGTAAGCTACGTTTTGTTCTCTTCTTCCCTGATGATTATCGCGCACAATATTCTGTTTTTTTTTTCCGTAATGGAAACAATTGCTGAAAAATTATGAATTAAAGAATGTTTCAGTATTGCTAGAAATTAAGACCTAATATATTTCCCTTTTTAATTAGATATGGATTGGGCTCTATGATATTTTTCAGGCCTACAGTTGAATTTACAGCAGCCCACTAGCAATTAGCAAATTTGCTATTTGGTCTACTATTGTATTTGTTTTTTTTTTTTTTTAAATTTAATGTTAAATTATATTTAAAAGAAAATTTTCGTTTTCACAATTAGTGCAATACTTGTTTGATAAATTTTAAAGCTGAAATTAAAATTAACTTCTAGAATCAAACTAAAGTTGAAGATCTTTGTCATATCGCCTATCACCAATAACTCTTATCGATGAGAGATGGTTTCGAACTTGTTTGTCAATCCACCTAATCAGTCGAGCTGTTGAGTTTGGCCTTTCCTTATATCTTCGCACATTTCTCTCTCTCCATATTTGTTGTTGCTATAAATCTATATTATAGATCGAATAAGAGGAGTAGAAAATTTACAAGCCATTTAAACCGTTTTCAGTTATTTACGGTGAATGTCACTGTGTTTTAACATTGAAAGAGATTATTTTGTGGCGGGGGTTTTGAGTTTGAATTGCCAAATACACTGAATAAGAGAGAGGCTTTATCTCAGAAGCAGATTATCATCCACGCACAAAACAACAAAGTTTGATAAGTTAATCGAGAATGGACCAGAAGAAATGGAGGCCCATTGTGGATATCAAAAACATGAAGCAGGGAGCTCTAACGGTAAAAAATGCTTGAAGACAAAAGGAGAACAAGAAAAAATCAGAGAGATGGAGTACGATGGATTTTACGGTAAAAATGGAGAATCGATTCCAAACTCTAACAGATGTGACCGCATGATAAAGCAGAAGACACATCTGGAGACTTATCTCTCTTTAGGGTTTTGTATCTAATCTATAAAAGAAACAAACTTGTAATCTGATTTCTCAAAGTTGAAAATAAAATAATAAAAGTATTATCCTCTTCCACTGTTTACAAATCTCTTCATGGTATCAGAGCTATGGCTTGACAACATTGTATTTTGACTCATTTTTACTATGATTTTTTTTTTTTATGAAAGTTTTGATATGATTTCAAGGCTAAATAGGCTATTATCAAGTATTGTTAGTGTAAAAGAGATTTTACAGGTTTTATGGGAAAATAGACCAAAAGAGGAGTAAAACCCGTTTTTGAGGTAGTTTTAGAGCATCAGAAGTTTGACAACATTTGAAGACTTTCATGTGAACCAAATTTGAAGTTTTCTATATCATTGAAAAGCCTTAAGAGTCACGATTCATATGGGACAAAAATCGAAGCAATCCATTCACCCGTTTGGAAGATGCATCCCAGAGAATGAAGCAATGTCAACAGAAGCCAAGAAGCCTCTTGAGCACCTCGGTCACTGGTGCCCGTGACCGAGGCCTGGCCCCTCACCTCCACACTCACAAAAATGACGGATCTACCCTCCTAAACCCTATAACCGACCTCTTGTGCCCCAAGACCTATAAATACAAAGTTGAAGCATTAGGGTTTCGTGTGAATCACCACTGCTTCCTCACCAAAACCCTAGAAGATCCTCATCACAACATCAAGACCTTGCCGCCTTAAAGGAGCCGCAACAAGCCTTGTTGATTCGCAGAAGCTTTGGAGTTCCACCATCTCTTTCTCAATTCTCTTGTTACTTTGTTAAAGAAGAAGTCTACCTTACCTCTTTTCATGAGATCTATGTTTTAATCATTCATTGCTTTGATGTTACCTTTGAGCATGGCCAAATAAACCACCTTGTTGGGTTTAAAGGGTCAGTCAAAGGGGTGATATAATCATTGTTGTTTGAGTGGCGAGTTCACTGTCTTTGCATATCCGTCTATACTGTCTTTCGGTCTTATCTCATTCTTAATGCATGTGGTTGGCATCATGAACTAGCTATTGATCTTAGGCATCTAAGTAATTCAAATTGTTTGTTTAGGTTGTTTGAACCTAGATTTGATGAGTATCGCTTCATAACAAGCACATACCATTTAGTTATGGAGTTTTATGAACTTTGATTGAACTTTGATTTTAATGCTTTGAATTGTGTTATTGCCTGCGATAGTTGAGTAGTAAGACTTGTGGATTTGAGCCGGTTTTCTTTATGATAATAAGCTAACCAAACTTTCGTATTTCATAGTCCGAGACTTAGGAGTAGACATCCATTGCATTGAATTTATCTTGAATTGATTGATCATTGAACCCTAGAGATCCCTTGCAAGACCCAACACCTTCTTTTATTGTTTGAAACCCATTGTTTGCATTACTTTGTTGCGTGACACAACATACCCCCATATTTTATTATTGAGTTCTAGTCTTACTTGTTCCTCTTGATTTGCAATACAACTTCTCTCTGTGGGATCAATATACCTTAAGTACTACAACTGATTGATGTGCACTTGCAGCTTGTTGATTGTGTGTCCACTTAGGAAAACTCACGGAGGAACAGAAATCCCTCCACATCAAGTTTTTGGCGCCGTTGCCGGGGAGAGATTGTTTGTTTGCAAGTTTATGAACTAGAGTAACGTCTAGAACATTGTGCTACTGATTTTATTTTGTGATTTTCATTGTTTTAGCAGACCTTAAGGATGGACCTCGACGCTCTCCCGGAGAAGCTGTTGGCTCGACACAACTCTATGGTCGGAGACATCTCTGGACCATTCTCTAGCTCATATTCTGAAGCTTACCACGGCTACTGTCAGCCATCTTGTGGTATAATAATAATGTTTGGAAATGGTCTATATTTATATAATATACATTGTTGACAAAGTTTGAGTGGGATACCTCCACTGTAAAGTTTTATACAAACCAACTTTGAAAAACTTGCTGCCTCTTGCCTCAGTGTAATTGTAATCCTTGCAAATTCTAATGGCGAAAAATTTTTCTGGGTTCTTTCTAAATATGGAGAGTAATATCAGAGTATTGAAGAATTCCAAAAGCCAAAGAAAAAAACGAGAAAACGCTTTCTTCTATAGGCAAATTATTAAAGAATATGTTTGAGTTCTTATGCCAAGTTCAGTATTGTTTCTTATTTTTTAAAAATGTTTACATTCCTTCGAAAAATTTGGTAGTTTTTTTACTTAGTGTAATTTTTTGTTTATAGGGAAAAAAATAACAAATACTCTTT
The DNA here is from genome assembly GCA_963555745.1 of Cardamine flexuosa. Lineage (NCBI taxonomy): Eukaryota > Viridiplantae > Streptophyta > Magnoliopsida > Brassicales > Brassicaceae > Cardamine > Cardamine flexuosa. The sequence goes on along the minus strand of OY743216.1, from coordinate 18,911,454 downwards.
TCTTTCATTGTTGTGATGAACAAAACATACTAAAATCTGATGGAACATATATTGATGAAAGAGCACTATGAGTAATTGCCAAAACAAATATCATGATTATGTGTAAGAACACTTATCACATATGGACTCAACTACACAGGGTTTGACAGTGGATAGTCATAACCAGTGAAAGACATCATATGGTTTCTGCAAGTAATCATGCAGTCTATGATGGACAGTCTACAAAATAAGTTGTAAATGGTAAATGTGAAACTAGTCACTTTGCTAGTGAATAAAGAACAAGTAAAAATCATGAATAAAAAACCATATCGCAAAGCTAATACATTTAGAAGGAAAAAAGCAAGAGTCATATGTAGTATCAAAAGACCAATTGTTACAATAGATGGACATCAAACATTATGGGCCATTGTAAAAGAAAAAATCTCAATGCAAAAATAACTAGGAAATAAAAATAATTCAAGGAAGAAGAACCACGACTAAAAAGGTTATTTTGGGTCATTAGTAACACGGTCATCAGCGGCAAGGCAATCAAGGTCATTTCCATCAGTTGCACCCTCTAGAGTTGGAGCAGTGTCACCATGAATCTCAAGGACAGGAGGTGACAGGACCTTAACCTTCACCTGCTTGTGTAGGTCCTCTGTGATTCCAAAATTCCATTCTAAAGTTTTAGCATCATCCCATTCCTTCTTGAACTTCCATTGTGTAGGTGCTATTTCTCCTCCACCAACAAAGTCTAAATATTCTCTCAGTAAAGTATTTTCCCACTCAAGTGCTGTAACTTGTTCCTCCAAGGTCTTATATGCAACACGCAGGTCAGAGTTCAGTGTCTCAAGAACATAGATTTACTTCTTTAGGGAAGCAATTTGTTCATCTTCAGAAACAACATTGGAGTTAATATCGTCTTCCTTTGCTTTTTTCCCATTCAGCTCCTGTATTTGTATGTCAGCAAACTCACTTTTGCGCTTTATCTCATTGGTAGAGATGCCCTATAAAAATATTGTTAAAGATCAGACCTTGAGTTAACGACAAATATTAGATAAAGAAAATGCTAATGGCACCACCATGATGGTGGTACTATCAGAATTAGGGAAAGGAGAATGCTAATGGCGCCACTTGATATGATCCTTCCCAAGGATAGCTAGCTTTCGAGATGGTGAATGGATATAATGGATGGATGAATCGAATGGTCACATAGAGATTGTGGATGGTCTCTGATATACTATGTAGTCTCCCAAGATATGACACACTTGGACGAAACCAATCTTGATTCCTTTGGATATGACACACCAAAACAGAAACAAGAAAACATATCGGATATTACATACCAATGTAGGATTTATTCACAAGGAACAAAAACAGTAATGGACTGTTGAATTATGACATTTTGGGCCTAAATAAAAGAGATAAAGATGTATCCAATAATACAATGGTAATGATAATGAGATTTATTTCTTCTAGTAAGGAATGAAAATTATGTGAAATCAATATGATATCATGCCAAATAATTCTTTTCTTATAAAAATAATTGCATATTAACCATATGAGAAGGTTAAATTTATTAAATTTTGTGTTAGGAAATAATCATTATAGTTTTACTACTCTTTATCCAATGAAAAGCTATTGGGAATAATTTGTCACTTAGGCTGTATCCAATGAAAATCACATTGCATTACTTGATGTCATTATAGATGGGTTCATTTGTCATGTAAGTGGTGATTGTGGAAGCCTACTCCCACATGAATTGTGATATACGTAGTTGGATCATATTCTTACATGGGTTATTTATGTGAGAATTATTCCAACGTGAATTTGGGTCAAAAACATGACTCATTATAGGTAGAGGATGATGTACCTTGGAAAAATCATCAAAAACTAAAAGCAAACTCTGAATTGATAGAAATTGTTTTATCTTATTGTATGGTTGTTACAGTGATAGATATCAATATACGTTATTTTATAATTGATCTTGTGTCTCCATTTATTTTTTGAACAACTTGTTTAATTTTTCCAAAACAATAACTAATGTATGAAATTTTTGACTACATGCTCTTTTGAAACCATACTTTTCATTCGTCCGAATGGAAATTTTTAGAGATCAGAATGTTATTAACTCATGCAAGTTATGATCATATTTTTTTGATAGAGATGAGGATACTATTTTATTTATGACTAGATTAGGATTTACCCGATGGGCGGATTTTAAAATTTAAAATATATTAATATAATCATTTTTATGCAATTAAATATTTATTATCAATAGTGTATTTTAAATTTTTTAGGGAAATAAATAGAAATAATGTTTTGTTAAAGAAAATAGTTATTTACCAAGTTTTATTTTTCTACATGAATAAATTAGTTAACATTTTATACTAAAATTTTCTAACAAAAATATTAAAAAACTATATAGTGTCCAAAAACTTTTGGCTTTCACGTGTTTTTTTTACTACTATGTTAGATAGCGTGTACAAAATATCTGAAATTCAAAAAATTAAACTGAATCCAATCCAAAAATGGGTACTAACCCGAAAAAATTCAAATAGGTCCTAGACTCCTAAATTTGAAAAACCAATCCTGAACTGAACAACACCGAGAACCGAATAGATACCCAAAATAATCGAAATATAATTATATACCCAAAAATATTAATAATATTTAGACTTGATATAACTCAATTACTCAACAACTATAAACCCGATAATATCAAATATTTTTATATCAAATAACTAAAATACCCAAAATTAACCAAAATATCTGAAAGTTCTAAGTTATTAACTTTTTGTTAAATCAGTTTTTCTTCACACATTTATTTTGCTATACAATTTAACTCATATTTCAATCATATTAAAATCTTACTCTAACCTCATGTATACTCCATATAAATTAATTTAAATCAAACCTTTATATCAAAATAAATGCATTATCTCAAACGAATATCCATATATAATTAATATTATACACTAATTAAAAATAAATAACAATAGTAATAGTAATTTAGTAGAAAACCATGAAACGTAGAAAACCATCAAAATTGGAAAAGTAACATTGCAAATAAACTAAATTTAGGCTAAAACGTATAAATTGTTATTGGATTTTAAATAATATTAGAATCTAAATATCTAAGTTTGAAAAATGTTTAATAGAAATAATAAAATTGAATATATATATGGAAAAATGGAAAGTTAATCATCTTATTTATTATTTATTTATTGCTCTCTTTTTGTTAAATTTACTTTTAGTAGAAAATTATGAAACTTGGAAAACAACATTGCAAATAAACTAAATTAGGTTAAAACGTATAAATTTTTATTGGATTATTAATAATATTGGAATCTAAATATAGAAATTTGAAAAATATTTAATAAACATATTCAAATTGAATATGTATTCGGAAATGGAAAGTTAATCATGCTATTTAATATTTATGTATTGCTCTCTTTCTGTTAAATTTCCTTTTTAATTAACGAAATCATTGAGATAAATATTTAATTAAATATAAATAATTTTCTTAAAATATATATTATCTAAAATTTTAACCTAGTTCAATATAGATTTTAGTTAATAAATTTAAAACCTTATTTGAGGTTAATTTTAAATCATCTAAATTTGTTTTAAAACATGTTTAAAATTTGATTTGTAAAAAAATGGAAAATAATATTATCTATTTGATTGTTTATTTAGTTTTCCTCTTTTCCATTGTAATTAAAGAAATAATATGTAAAATATGGACAGTAAATATTATTTATGTGATTATTATTATTATTATATTTGTTGATTTTCCTTTTGATTAAGGAAATATCTTTTTTACATATGTCATAATCAAATCGAATAATCGACACATGTCATGATCTTGTGAGTTATAATTTTGACACATGTATGAATGCGAATCAAGTTTATATAAATTTAGATTAGGACCCACCCGATGAGCGGGTTTTTCAATTTTAAAATAAATTAAATTTAAACAAAATTATTAAAATAAATGTACAGTATGTGCTTAATGATATATCTTTTTAAAAAACTAGGCAAGCAGTAGAAATCATATTTCGTTAGAAAAAACAGTTTGGTTACTTACATATTTTACATGAATAAATTAATTGTTATATTATAATTTTACTATTAATATATTAAAAATATATACCACATCTAATAGTTTGTTATATCTTGTCATTTGTTTTTACAGTCACCATGTGAGATATGTATTTTAAAAATAACAGACACAAAAAAACCAAACCAAATAAGACCTGACAAAAACTGAAAGGATCCTAAACTTCTCTATCTGAATAACATACTCAAACTAAACTGAAAACTGAATGGATACCAAAATAATTGAAATACAACTATACATTCAAAAACATTAATAATATATAAACTTGGTATAACTGAATTATATACCCTATAATTATAAACCCAAAAAATATTAATTAATTTTAGATAGAAAAATTCTACATACGCAAAATACAAAAAAAAATTGAAAGTTCTAAGTTATATTTGTGAAAATTTAACCAAAATTTATTCAAATTTAAACAAATGTTAATATTTATTTTTTATTTCGTGTATCCAAACTTGACTCAAATGCAGATGGAACCAAACCGAATGGAGTGTAGGTTTCTAAACCCAAAACCCCAAGAGACATCAACCAACCCTAACGCCCAGACCTAGTATGAGATGTAAAAAAGATTTAGTGACATGCAGCTATGTTCACACTCATATCTAGGTGAGACATTGTTTTCGCAAGATCTTCATTGTCCAATCTGATATTCTCTTGTTGAAATCATATCTCGGTTCTCAACATAATATATTTTCCCTCTCTCAGCCTCACTTTGCTGGAATCTTTCACTATTCGTTGTCTCATGGTGTTTTCCGATAACATCTTCTAGCTTCATCCCTACGTCACCAGCTGTCTATTTTATTCTTATATTGGGTCTTGTATACCTTAAAATATTTGGTTAGCACAGATTTAATTATTTTTCGTTTTTGGATTCTTATCCACTATTATTTTGAATCTCAACAGAAGTCCCACTGACTTGCTCCCTCATTTAGCTATATCCAGATAAGTGTACAAGAATTGGCTCCGCTAGAACATCTCTCTCAAAATGTATTTCTGCCTCGTTTTCGACTTATTTTCTTTGCGAGAGAACAATTTTTGCTTTCTTCCTTTGGGAGAAATATTTTACACACCATTTCTCTTCTCTTGAGAAAAACTCATTCGTCTTTCTCTTCTTCGTTGATTTCATTTGACAGAGCACTGCAGCTTGAACTTTAAAAATTTGGATAAGTGCTTCTATTTCTCGTGTTTTTGCATATAATTGGACATGTATGTGTATATATTTGCTAGTAAAACGAAGTTCTACGTTGTAATTTATATATCATGGCTTTTATAGGTTTTTAAGCCATGATATATGTATATTATCAAGTGTTTTATGTGTTTTTCGAGTCTATATCAACTCCTTAATAGGTTTACATGCATTTGGGACCATTTGGACATTCTGGAGCTTTCCTGGAGCATTGTAGCTGAGAAGTCAAAGTCAAAAAATTTCAAGAGCACAAGTGTCGAGCAACACAACCCTGTCTGTCGGTCGACACTTCCCAATTTTCACTATTCCACCAAAGACATTTATTTTCTCATAAGTTCTATGAGTTTACACAAAAAGCCCAGCTTGTGTTAAGCCATATAATTATGTTTTGTAGCCGCTTTTAGAATATCTTATCTTTGGCTTTCGCTTTCGACGAAGAACAAAGAGTTTAGAGAGCTATGGGGCTGATCTTATGGTGTACAATTGAGAGAAGATTTGGAACCCCAGTTTATTTTACTTTTTTCTTATTTATTTCATGATATCTATTTCAATCATGTCTTTGTTTTCAATTGCCATGTCTTAGTAGATTTCTTGTTAGGTTTAGGGTTTCTCATTGAGGATTCCTTGAAATGAATAGTTAATTGATTTACTAGGATTCACCTAGGTTGCAATTAAAGCTAGCTCTGGATGAATCACCTAGAAGATTTGATTTTTGGTTTATAAATTGGCACGAAAGTGTGGTTTAAAACTGGATAAAACCTAGAATGAACAAATTAGATAATTGCAAAGGAATTTGGATAAGATAATTTGTGAATAAATCAACTTGTGCTTAATGCTTGTTTATACTTTAGGATTCGTAAAAGAATTTGGTTTCTTGATATCTGATCACAGTTAATTCTTGTAGCGAAAGTTGGTTTATTTAATTATCATGTTTGAATTCTAGAACCTGATATTAATTTGATCATATCTAATTAACTACATTCATTACTTGATTTCCTGAGAAATTTCCTAGACTTGACCTTTTCCATCTGAATTTAAAACAATCGATTTAATATTCATTGCATTGTCATTTCATCTTGCTTAGCTGAATTTGAAACTAAAAAGTCTATTTTGAAGCCTTGAGTTCTTGTGGATTCGAGTCCTAAGTACCATAGTGATCTTTTGATATTAGAGAGTAGTTCTAAGGCTCTATCGGGTTAAATTCTCGCCTTCTGAACGGCCCTCTCTAGAATCTAGAGAGAGAAAAAAGCTCTCAACTCACTTTCCATTTGAAAATCTATTTTTGGAATACCTTTCAAATCTAAGTGGATCTCACCAACCTGTTTTTCCCTAAAACAGGAAAACATCCCATGACACATTGAGTAATGAGAAGAAGCACCCTTAAGCTCGAGAACCAAAACAAGTTGACTTCTTGGTTTTCTTTTTTGGTTATCTTTGCTGCAACGCATATTGCTCTAGAAACAAAAATAGCATTCGTGACTGCTTTTGGTGCTATAAACTAGGCTCCCTTTTCTTTCATTGCAATTGCGGATACTCATCCAAAAAGCTAGCAACCTCTTCACACGAAGTTTAATCTCTCAGCTCTTGTTAACAACATCAAAGTTCCTGCAAAAAATGACGAACTAAGATTCAAGGAAGGAAGCTCCCAGGAAGAACATTGCAAGAAATGATCCCTCTTCTGAGGAGGATGAACCAGTGCAGCTTCCAGCTCAAAACGATGCTGCGCTGAGAACACGCTTCAGGCTGACTCTCATAGGGAGAGTGTTTCACACAGGAGGCCGAAGCATAGATGCTTTTCTCAACTTCATGCCAAGCTCGGGGATTTGGGACTTGGAGGGACGGGTCAAAGTTTTCGACCTAGGCAATGGAAGGTTTACTTCAAGTTTGAGACTGAAGAGGACATGAAGAAGGTTCTGAAAAAGAGACCATGTCATTTCAACAAGTGGACCTTTTCCCTGGAACAGTGGGAGCTTAATTTCCAGGAGTCACTCCTGCGCAACATTGCTTTTTGGATAAAGATCCGAGACCTACCTTTGAACTGCTGGGAAGAAGAAGCCTTAAAAGGAATTGGTTCGGCTTTAGGCCAAGTGGAAGAGATTGATGCAGTGGAGGCAAGGGTTTTAGTGTCGGTTGATGTAACCAAACCACTAAAGTTCAAGAAAAAGGTACGAACAGCAAAAGGAGAACTTGTAAGAGTTCAACTAAACTATGAGAGACTATACCGCTACTGCTTTACGTGCTCAATGATTTCACACGAAGAAAGAGACTTTCCTCAACTAACTGAAAACCAGAGACAAGCTAACTCAAGTGCTAGACATGAAGATAGAGTTACGTTGAGAGGACCGAGAGTACCTGAGGAGGAACAGCGGAGAAATGGAATAGAACAGATGGAGAGGAAAACTGAAGAACAGAGGAGAATCAGTAGAGAAAGGTACAAAGCACGAGTGGCAGTAAGAGCTCAAAACCAAGGTACAGCTCAGGCAGGGGCAGGCGAAGGAGGATTCCATTGCTACACGGAGAGGTAGCTTGTCGTCCAGGAGAGACGTGAGACGCAGCCTCTACCATTCTAATGAACTGGAAGCTGAGGATAATAGATACCCGGTGTGACGAAGGTTGGGAGCTGCAAGCCAGTCCCACCATCCACGAAATCGTGAGCGCTCTACTCAGTCTTCGTCAGTACCTCAGGGATGCGGGAAAGACATGACAAGTGGGCAGGAACATCAAAGGCCAGAGCCGAGGAAGTATTTTGAGGTTAATAGAAGAAAAGAAGAACCTCTCCGTATAAGAGAACCTCGGGTGGAGGAATCCATTCCGGAGAACCGTAGAACAACAAATCAACCTCCAAGGTCTCAGGTGACAAAAGCTGCCGGAAGTCCTACCGCAGAGCAGGTAGAGAAGACGAAAGGAAAGGGGAAGATGGTGGAAGAAGAGTTGACCTTGTCGGAGGACGAATCGGAGGATATGGATGATGACCCGATTGTGCCTCCGAACTTTGAGTCTGGGCTAGGCTGAGATCCGGCAACAATAGGGAGAATCAGGAGGAGCTAACGAACGGAAAGGAGTCTAATTTGATCTGCGGCTGTGCCGAGAATTCTTAAGCGACTCCTGGGATCAAAACAGATCCAAAGATTGATGGAGTGAATCCCTTGGAAGATGAGCATGCTGTGAATTGGGATGTTGAGATGGAAGATTGGGGCGAGGAAGGTGATGGTATCTATGTAGATGACTACGAGTTGGAACAAGGAGGAGAAGAAGATGGCATTGTGGTGTCAGATTGGGAGAATCTCGCCGAGAAGGGGGTAGAACCGGTGAAGGCAATCACAGATGATGATTTCCAGCTGATGTCAGATTTGGAAAAAGCAATGATTTTGGATGGATTGCTGAATGAGGATGATCTCTTGGGAGAAGATTTGATTGCAGCAGAACAAGAGCAAGCGATCGCAATGCAGCAGGAAGAAAGTTTGGAGAGGACAATCTCAGAGCAGGTGGCTCCTATCATTCACACCCGTAATGATTTACCGGTGTTCTCTCAGTCTCCCATCAAAAAAAGCGGTCGTTCTCCGGTGAAGGATAGGTCCAGGAAGACAAGGAGCCAAAATCTCCTTAATGGGCCAACAAAAAGCCCAAGAAAAGGAGCTGATAGTCCTAGGGGGAAAAAGACTGGGCCAGAGGCCCAAGATGGAGAGAATAAGACGAAGGGCCCAACGACTGGTATTGCTGCTTCAAAGAAGTTGAAATCGTTTCAAGGGAAATCATCTCCAAAGAAGCGGACTGATACGAAGGGTGACAATGGAGTGGACCCTACAAAAGATCCCAAGAAAGGAATAAAAACACCAGGACCATCTGATGAACCAGATGAGTCACGTATCTCCCTGGACCCACCCAAATGAGAGCATTGGCTTGGAATTGCCAAGGGTGAGCGAAGCGTACCTCTCGTCGACTGGTGGAGATGTGTAGGATATATTCGCCAGGTTTTCTTTTTTTTTATCGGAGACTAAGAATGACAAGTTGTATCTGCAGAGCTTGCAAGTTGATTTAGGGTTTGATAATCTCCAAACCATTGAACCGGTTAGATTGAGTGGAGGTTTAGCTTTATTTTATTCGAAAGATTATCCGGTTAAGTTTTTTTGTTAGATGATCGACTTGTAGACATCGAAACTATTATTGATGGAAATCGAGTTTACATGACTTTTATTTATGGAGATCTAGTTGTTAAAAACCGAGATTATATTTGAGAACGACTCACCCGAATTGGGGTAGACCGTACTGAGCGATGGTTTATTATTGGTGATTTCAATGAAATTACCGGAAACCATGAGAAACGTGGAGGAAAAAAAAGAGCGGAGAAAACTTTTCTACCATTCCGTGGTATGATCCAAGCTAGTAGATTCGTGGATTTTCCCTACCAAGGAAATCAATTTTCTTGGCTTGGAGAACGTAGAAATGGAAGGGTAAGATGTCGGCTAGATAGGGCTATGGGGAATGAAGAATGACATCATATTTTTTTCCACACCAATATGGATTATCTTAAGATGTGGGGGTCGGATCATAGACCCCTAGTAACGTCTATTCTGTCTAAACCTCAAAAGACAAGGAAACGATTCATGTTTAATAAAAGATGGATTGGAAAGCCAGGCTTCAAAGAAGCAGTTGAGGCGGGATGGGGACCCGAGAATTCTCTGGAAAACCGCCCAATCTTGAGAAAGATCCAAAGCTGTCGCCAAGAGATATCTCTATGGAAGAGGACCACAAAGTTGAATTCTGATAAACTTATTGCGGAACTCCATGAGAAGATAGAAGAGGCCCTTGTCGGAGATGATATCTCATCAGAAGAAATCCATGATTTGGAACAGAAATGATGTGAGGCGTATCGGGAAGAGGAAGCTTTCTGGAGATTAAAGAGTCGGAACAATGGCTGGAAGAAGGAGATATCAATACAAATTTTTTTCATGCATCGATGAAAAAAAAGCATGCACGGAACAGGATCTTAGGGTTATTTGATCATTCCAGAATATGGGTAGATAATGAAGAAGGTGTGGAAAAAATAGCAGTGGATTATTTCCAACACCTCTTCCTTTCCTCGACTGCGAGAGACCCATCCAAGGCAATAAGGGATATTTCTTGCGAAGTTACTCCGGGTATGAATGACATATTAACCCAAGATATTAAGGAAGAAGAAGTCAAGCGAGCACTATTTTCACTTAATCCTGGTAAAGCCCCTGGGCCCAACGGGATGACAGCTATTTTCTTTCAGAAATTTTGGACGACCATAAAGCTAGACTTGCTTGAGATGATCAGAGCTTTCTTCAGATCTGGTTTCTTTGATGGGAAGATAAATAAGACAAACATATGTCTAATCCCGAAAGGAGATAAACCAAGAGCAATGGCGGGATTCAGACCAATTAGCTTATGTAATGTGAGTTATAAGGTGATCTCAAAGACTCTAAGCCTAAGGCTTAAGAAATTTCTTCCGGAGTTAATGTCTGAGACACAATCTTCTTTTGTGGCAGAAAGATTGATTACTGATAATATCCTTATAGCCCAGGAGAACTTTCATGCACTCAGAACAAACCCTACCAAAAAAAGTAAATTCATGGCTCTCAAGACAGATATGAGTAAGGCTTACGATCGAGTGGAATAGGAGTTTTTGAGAGCAGTTATGGAGAAAATGGGCTTTCACAATAAGTGGATTGAATAGATTATGCAGTGCATTACGTCTGTGTCCTATCAAGTACTTATCAATGGTACTCCAAAAGGGCGTATAAAACCATCTAGAGGATTGAGACAAGGAGACCCTATTTTTCCGTACTTATTTATTATGTGTATGGAAGCCCTTATTGCCCAGCTGAAAAAAACGGAGATTGAGAAGAAGATCCAAGGTCTTTGCATTTCATGTGAGAGCCCAAGAGTATCTCACTTACTGTTTGCTGATTATAGCTTATTTTTCTGTAAGGCAGATGCCACTAAGAGTAAGCATGTCACTGATATTATCCGCTTATATGGCGAGGCGTCAGGACAAGAGATAAATTTTGCTAAATCATCAATTATGTTTAGTGCAGATGTTTCCCCCTTGCTAAGACATGAGATTAAGTGTATTGTGGGTATCAATCAAGAAGGGGGAATGGAAACATACCTGGGACTCCCAGAGAAGATTCATGGGTCCAAGGCCCAAGTTTTTTCCTTTGTTCGGGATAGGCTACAGACACGAGTAAACTCGTGGACCTCTAAGTTCTTGTCTAAATGAGGCAAAGAAGTCTTGATCAAATCACAAGCACAAACTCTTCCGACATATGTTATAACATGTTGTCTTTTACCAAAGCTATCTGCTCCAAACTGAGTAGCGCTATTGCTAATTTTGGGTGTAGCCAGAAAGCAGATAGCCGGGGATCCACTGGGTGGCATGGGATAAACTTTGTACGACACTGGCAGATGGGGGCTTAGGATTCCATACTTTGGAAGAATTTAACATGGCACTATTAGCCAAACAATTATGGAGACTGCTTAGATTCACCGATTCTCTACTGGCCAAAGTATTGGAAGGGAGATATTTCAGATATTGCAGACCGTTAGAGATAAATATGTCCAAACACCCATCCTATGGATGGAGAAGCATGTTGACAGCTAAATCCTTGCTAAAATCAGGGATTCGGAAGACGATTGGATCAGGATTTGGTACATGTATTTGGACGGAGCCATGGATACCAGACAATCCTGCTAGACCTCCATAGGATCTAGGAGGTGGAAGGGACCCTTTGGTTTATGTCAATACATTGATTGATTTTGAAACCAAGAGATGGTAGATTGACTGTCTCCGGGAGTTATTCCCCCTGGAAATACTCTGATTTTAGGGCTTAGACCTAGTGAGAAGGCATCCAATGATGGATATAGTTGGTCCTTCACTAAGTCGGGCAATGGTAAGTGTCTATTTTGACCCATTTTTATTATTCTTTTACTTGTCTTATTGTGTCTAGAAGTTAGGTTTTGTATTCTTTTGGTCGGTTTTAGTGTCTTTTCAGGTTTTCACTTCCTTGGAGCTAAAATGTGCAAAATGGAGCAACTTTGGATGTTTTTACACATCATTGGATTTTAGAGACATCCTGGATCGATCGATCCTGAAGAGGATCGACCAAGCATGACGAAGATCAACCGGTACTGAAGTAGATCGGTCAGTCAAAAGAATCTATGAGGTGGCACAGATCAGAGGAGGAAGATCGATCGATTCAAGTAGGATTGATCGATCCCAGTCACGAATATTCTCCAAATCACACATTAACTCCGAGTTTTGACCTAGAAGACACTCTATAAATAAGGCTCATTTCCTGAGCGGCCAGTAGACCTAGACACAAATTTTACTGTTACTCTGCTATTTTTATTTCTCATTTTCAGATCTATAACTTTCACATTGTTTTTCTCAGATCTAAAGTATTTTTATTGCATTTTCAAGATCTACATTCTGTCTTCATCTCTTTCTTTATGTTTTCAACCATACAACATAAAGATTTATCAACCAATTACTATGGTTTAGACACAAATTTTACTGTTACTCTGCTATTTTTATTTCTCTTTTTCAGATCTGTAACTTTCACATTGTTTTTCTCAGATCTAAAGTATTTTTATTGCATTTTCAAGATCTACATTCAGTCTTCATCTTTTTTTTTGTGTTTTCAACCATACAACATAATGATCTATCAACCAATTGTCATGGTTGAGTAGATCTGTATGTTGAGAGATGGGATTTATTCAAAGGGATTTAATGTTTAATTAGGTTATTGTTATATATTAGAATTATGGTTAATATATCTCTACTTCTATGAATCAAATGATTTTGTTAGGTTGACGAATCTATCAAATGATTCATAGGGTTTTATAGTACAAACAGCGTTGGCTATTCTACCCGAAATCTATAGTTTGTAGGCTTGATTTCCAGATTTCCAAGAGTTGAAGCTGGATCTACAAGTGAACTCTACAAATCTAGGTCGAAATATGCTATCATAGGGTCCTAGCGTGAGAATGCAGATTTCCAAGAGTTGAATGCCCTTAGGACCCTATGATAGCATATTTATGATAGAATAATATTTGCTTTTATTAAAAATATTTATTTTGGTACTGTGTTTTTATTCTAGATCTAGATCATTTAATTGGTAATCCGGTTAAAAATCATTTTTATTTATTTAAATCCCTGCAATTTCCCAGATCCCAACATTTGTTTTAAATTGGTATTTCTTTCCTTAATTAAAAGACTTTATTCGGATTTTATTCGGATTTCCAAAAGTGACACTTTCCATACTTTTCATTCTAGCTTTGTTTAAATCTACGGATCTATAGTGCTCCTTACTCTTTGTGGATCGATCCCACCACTATACTGCCGTGCACAACAGTGCACTTGCAGAGTTTAGATATTGGGTAAAACTTGATGCATAAAACATCACATCAAGTTTTTGGCGCCATTGCCGGGGAGTAATTGTAGCCTTTAGATTTAAGTTTTTAAACCTAGTCTAGGATATTTTATTTTCTGCATTTTTATTTACGTCTCTGAGATCGACCGATCCCCATAAGATCGACCAATCCTACTTCTTGCATGATCGACCGATCCCTAAAGATCGAGCAATCCTACTTCTTGCACGATCGACCGATCCCTGAAGATCGACCGATCCTACTTTGTGCAAGATTGATCGATCCTTTTTCTCTTGAGATCGACCAATCCCTTCCAAGATCGATCGATCCCAGAGCCCATTTTCCGGATCTGATCTTCAAACTTCTTTTGCTTCTCAGGTGTATGCAATTAAGAAGCAAGGCTTCTAAAGATCTACAAGACCTGAGCATAGAAGAGTTGACAAGGAAATCCACAAGGAAGATCAAGGAAACAACGAAAAACAAAACCACAAGGAAAGCAAAAGATAAGGTTAGTATGGCTGATCCTAATAACCTTAGAAAAATTCCCCCTCTTGTTGATGGTGAGAATGCAGATGCAGTCCAGCAGAGAGAGAATCAGGATAATAGAGGACCTCTCAATGATGTTGGAGCTGCTGGGGTAGGCATAAATGTTGTGCTGGGACTGCAAGTCCCGCCATGCAGGGTTACGCCTATTATAGGAACCGATCTGCTATTATTTCCCCTCCTATCCTGAGGCAAAAGATTATGAGATTAAACCTCAAATAATCTCCCTGGTTAAACAGAATCAATTCCATGGGCTATCTAACGAGAATCCAGTGGACCATATTGATATCTTTGAGGAGATCTGTAGTACCACCAAAGCCAACGGAGTCCCCCAAGATTACCTCCGTTGTAGACTATTTTCCTTTTCCCTTTCTGATAAGGCTCATAGATGGCTGAAATCTTTGAGTCCTGGATCAATCACAAGCTGGGGTGAATGCCGAGCTGCTTTCATTCAGCAGTTCTTCACCAAAGCTAGATCCGGCGCGCTATAAAACAAAATAGCCACATTCCGCCAAGCTGGTACTGAGTCCTTCTATGAAGCTTGGGAACGCTATAAGGAATATCTAAGGGACTGTCCCCCTCGAAGCTACAGCGAGTCGGACAGGATGAACTTTTTCCACAATGGAGTTGAAATGAAGTATCAAATGACTATGGACACAGCCAGTAGGGGAGACTTCATGAGCAACACTGGAGGAAGCAATGGAGCTCATTGAAAACCCGACAGCAAGCAACTCTAACAGATCTTCTGACTATGATAGGAGAGTCAACCCCACTCGGGTGAGTTATAAGATAATAGAGGAGCTTAATGCTAAGGTGAACATTCTGATGAGAGCTCAAAAGAGATCTGTTAATCTCTTGGAAAGTGATGAGTTCAATGATGAGGAGGATCAAACTGAGAAGATCAACTTTCTCGGTGGACAGGGAAACTACCAAAACCGGGGTTTTAACTCGAATTTTGGAACCATCCTAAACTTGTCCTACCGCATCACTAATGTTGAGAACCCTGGAGATCAGTTTTATCCATCTCGGAGTACTCAAAACCAAGGGAACTTCCAAAACAATGCTGGTTATGGTAAAATAGGATTCAACCCCCAATCAGGGAATGCTAGTTCCATGGGGAAGATTGAGTCCTTATTCCAGCAAATCATGGAAGGACAAAAGAAATTCGCTGGAGAGATCAACCTTAAAGTTGATAACATATAGAATGATTTGAATGGGAGGCTTGAATCATTGGGTGCCCATGTGAGGATATTGGAAACCGAATTAGCAAGGTCAGGCATTACCAGGGACTCTCCCAGGGAAGCATGAAACCAATCCCAGAGAATATCTGAAGTACATCGATCTGTTCGGAGATGAGGAATTCTTTACCGAAATTTCCGCTGAGATAGATCGATCCGAAGGTGGCATCGATCGATAATTCGATGAGAGCCACTGCTTTATCAATGAGAGGATCGACCCAGATTTTATCAGGATCGACCCACAGAATAAGATCGATCGATCCTACCCCTCCGAGAAATTTTTAAAAATTGGGCCGGATTCACCGATCTGATTGAGATCGATCGATCTTCGCATACACGATTTCGGGATCCAATGCTTAATAAAAACCTAAAAAATTTTAGAAATCACAAAGAGATTAGAAATTCGACCCCGCAGCCACCTAGAGAGAAGAACTTTGCTGAGAACATGGAAACCAATGAGAATCAAGGAGGGATTGGAAGAGGTAATCCACAACCACCTGAAAAAGAAATTAAATGTGATGTATAAAAAGATACATCAGGTAATTACTGAGATGAATGTGAGATTGCCTTTCATGGAAGTTAAATCAATGACCCCTCAAGTCATGGATTCAATGAGAGATATAATTTCTGGAAGGACAACTATGCAAAAAGCAGCTGATTTTCTTGAAGAGGAATGTAGCAGAAAGATGCCAGAAGAACTTCCCCGAAAACTGGAGGACCCCGGAAGGTTTAGTCTCACGGTCAGAATATGGCAGTATCAATTTAAGAACAGCCTGATTGACACTGGAGCCAGTGTGAGCATGATGCCACTCAGCCAAGCTAAGAAGTTAGGGTTACTCCACATGACACCAGTTACCATGGAAGTTGAGATGGCTGATGGTAAATTAAGAAAACCAGTAGGGAAACTCTTAAACATTCCTGTCAAACTCAATGGAAGTAATGCGCTGGTAGACTTTGTTATCCTTGCATTGGATGTACAATGGAAAGGAGTTATACTTGGCAGGTCTTTTCTAGCAATAACCAGAGCCTCAATTACTATCCCCAAGAGGAGGATTAAACTTAGGTTCAAAGACACCTCTATGACCTTCTACGTCGATACCGTCGACAGAGTCCCCATCATGAATGGTCAAGCTTTCATTATGAAAAATGTGGACTCTGCTAATGTTGTTCAACCAATGGACATGACTCCGGGAAGCTATGTTGGTGAAGTTCCAGGAGAAATAAACTTTGAAACCACTGAAGAAAACCTCGACTACATGATGAGGGATGTAGTTGCAAAGCCCAAGATCAGGGCGGAAAACCAGCTACCAGATGAGGAGGATACCACTCCTCCAATGAACCCTGAACCCAATTGAAATAAAATTAAGTCAAGCTAGTGACTTTGTAAAAACAAGCGTTGGTTAGGAGAAAACCCAACATGTTCTTTTAAAATTTCTTTTTGCTTTTTGCTTTTGAACTAATAAAACTATTTTATTTTATTTCCCTTCAGTTATTTCAATTTATTAATTTATTTTCCAAAATAAGATATGATGATGTTTTTGTTGAGCTGACTGAAAAACAAGTGCAAAACACAGAAGATGCAAATTTCAAGAAGTTTCAATACGCTGGGATCGACCGATCCTACCCAGATTGATCGATCCCCGAGACGAGAAAAGCTGAGAACGGGTTCATGTAATGCTCTCTTTTGATCGTAAAATTCCTTTCACAGTTTATGGTTTGCTTTCTTGTTCACAATTCATTATCTCCAGTGTTGTTTCGCAGCAGCAATTTTTTTTAATTTTATATCACTGTGGGACGCAGTGAATTAAGTCTGGGGGAAGGGGTGACTGCTTTCATATGTTACTAACACAGTGTTTTCTTTTGTTTACTTGTCCCAAAAAAAATTTCAAAACTTTTTCAAAAATCAAATTTTTTCATTTTTCATGAGTCATTTTATTGAGTCAAAACATGAGAATTTTATAATTTTTTTGGTTTCCATTTATGTTGACATTTATTGGACTTAGTTCATGAAGATTGGAAACACCATCAGTGGATCAACTTTACCCGCAGCGACCTATCCTTTGAAAATTTGAATGATCCAGCGTTGACTCTATCTACTTGGACCTTTAACTTGGACTAATCTTCTCACTTAGGGGCTCGATATCGCAAAAGGAATCATATACATCTGGAGTTCACCCCATTCTTATTGGAGCTCCAGATGGCCAAGCTCATTTTTAGTTTGGTTCCACAGCCTTACACCCTTTTTCATTCAGACCCCAGTCCTCTTTCGCAACATTAGGAGCATGTGAAACCAAGTGCAAAAACTACGGAGTATGGGAGCCGGTACAACCAAATGTTCTAAAGATTTCCGAGTAAACTTTCTAGTATCAGTACTTCATCTATATTAGTTTGAGTTGACTATTGATGCAGTTTTTAGTAGGATTGATGTACATGGTTAGAACTTGTTCCAACTTCCCCTTCTCAGAAAAAAATACTCTGGGATCGACCGATCCCACCTTGATCGTTCCATCCCGTCTCATCCTGAGACTCTTTTACAGAAAAAAAAAAAAAAAACACGAAAAGAAAAAGAAGGGAAGGAAGTCCGAAGGAACCAGAATAAAACCTTTTATTTATTTAGCTAGTTATTTGCTTTTGTTATCTATTTTATTTTAGCACCAATAGCAACTCTATTAGGATCATTATATAGAAGCTTACTTGGGATCCAAGGTTCAGGAGGTTGTACACCATCTTTGGTTCCCGTCTCACTTTGATTTTGCGCATTGGCTTGCACCGGAGTTCATATATCATGCCTAACCATCACCCTTAAAATGCCCCCCCGTTACTAGCCCTTAGAAATTTTGCCTCCCTTTGTGAGACTGCACACAACACTTAATGAATGCTAAAGGGCCAACAATGGAGATTTAAGAAGTTCCCTTGGATCTCAGATGCTAGAGTACGGTAATGTTTGCTATGCTTATGGTCAAGTACATGTTGTACTACTAAAGTCCGATTAACCTTTCACAAGGTTTCTTCTTGGTTTACATGATCAACATGATGGATTTCTAAAGCTAAGCGTAAGTTCTCGTTTTTCAAACTTCCACTTCTGTACTCTGTTTCATTGATTTGTTTCTTACTTGAGGACAAACAAGGATTCAAGTCTGGGGGTGTGATGAGTGTCTATTTTGACCCATTTTTATTATTTTTTTACTTGTCTTATTGAGTCTAGAAGTTAGATTTTGTATTCTTTTGGTCGGTTTTAGTGTCTTTTCAGGTTTTCACTTCCTTGGAGCTAAAATGTGCAAAATGGAGCAACTTTGGACGTTTTTGCACATCATTGGATTTTGGAGACATCATGGATCGATCGATCCTGAAGAGGATCGACCAAGCATGACGAGGATCGACCAATCCCGAAGCAGATCGGTCAGTCAACGGAATCTATGAGGTGGCACGGATCAGAGGAAGAAGATCGATCGATCCAAGTAGATCTATGAGGTTTTCACTTCTTTCTTTGTGTTTTCAACCATACAACATTATGATCTATCAACCAATTGCCATGGTTGAGTAGACCTATATGTTGGGAGATGGGATTTATTTAAAGGGATTTAATGGTTTATTAGGTTATTGTTATATATTAGAATTATGGTTAATAGATCTCTACTTCTATGAATCAAATGCTTTTATTAGGTTAACGAATCTATCAAATGATTCATAGGGTTTTATATTACAGTTAGCGTTGACTATTCTACCCGGAATCTATAGTTTGTAGGCTTGATTTCCAGATTTCCAAGAGTTGAAGCTGGATCTACAAGTGAACTCTATCAAACTGGGTCGAAATATGCTATCATAGGGTCCTAGCGGATTTATGATAGAATAATATTTACTTTTATTAAAAAGATTTATTTTGGTACAGTGTTTGTGTTCTAGATCTAGATCATTTAATTGCTAATCCGGTTAGATATCTTTTTTATTTATTTAAATCCCTGTGATTTCACAGATCCTTACATTTTAATTAAAAAAATTTTATTCGGATTTTATTCGGATTTCCAAAAGTGACACTGTCCATATTTTTCATTCTAGCTTTGTTTAGATCTACGGATCTATAGTGCTCTTTACTCTTTGTGGATCGATCCCACCACTATACTGCCGCAGACAACCGTGTACTTGCGGAGTTTAGATGTTGGGTTAAACCTGATGCATAAAACATCACATCAGGCTCTGGATATTGGGCCGCGAGAACTCTCTCTCGTCTTGCTTGCGATCTCCCTCTTCAGGGACCAAGTGTTACGATACTTAAGACTCAAGCATGAAAATTAAAAACTACACAAAACTTAAACATTTTGTGTGGCAATGTCTTTCAGGGTATGTGGCTTCGAGTCAATGCCTCTACTACTGACATATTAGTTGAGACACTCTGTGGTGCGGAAGAAGAAACGATCAATCACCTAATCTTTGAGTGTCCCCCGGCACGACAAGTTTGGGCATTGGCAAAAATTCCCTCGGCTCCAGATATTTTCCCAATGCAATCACTGTTTTGTAACATAGACTATCTATTCTGGCGTTGGAAGGACTATGGAGCAACCGAGGAGTGCTTAAGTGTATTTCCATGGCTTATGTGGTATATTTGGAAGGCGAGGAACCAGAAAATCTTTGAGAATGTTAGTGAACTACCTCAAGAAATTATTGAGCTAGCCATCCATGAAGAAGAAGCAAGGAAAAGAGCCAAGAACAAGGAGACCTATGAGGAGCTGGTTGAAGAGGAGGAGAGAGATGAGCGCTTCCCTAGTGATATCCCATTATTTTTTACGGATGGGTCATGGCATAGTGACGAACCTAGGAGCGGACAAGGATGGATTGTTACCTTGGGTGGGGTGATACAACATGTAGGGTTGAAAGAATCGAGGCGATGCCTTTCCCCACTCCACACATAGCTGGAGGCCCTTGTGTGGGCTATGCAGTGCCTTATTGCCAATTCATATCTGGAGGTTATTTTCCTTACGGATTGCTCAGATCTCATCACAATGACAGAAAGTCCGGAGGATTGGCCGCTATTTTCTTCAGAGTTACGCGACTTCTTATTATTTAGGGATTTGTTTAGATCCATCAGGATTAGATATATTCCGCGTAGTGAGAATGTCCGTGCTGATCACCTTGCAAAATGTGCAAGAGCACGTGGTTTATGTTTTTCCCATGTAAGTACATTGGTTCCTGACTGGCTCTCCTTCGAGGAAAGTCACTAAACCAACAACTTAATATATGGGGTTTGTCGACAAAACAAAAAAAACAAAAAAAAAACAAAAAAAAAGAGTAGTTCTAAGGCATAATTTGAGCATATCAAATTTTGGCGCCATTGCCAAAGACTCTTTTGAGTTTCTGATTAATTTACGTATATAATTTAGTCTAAGTTTTTATTTTCAGTTTTACTCACCTTGTTCTTTTTCTTTGTCTGGTTAGTTTCAGGTCTACGCCTAATCTCACTAGGAGCAAAAAGGGTGCTGAGCTTTTGTCTTTTCCGAATCAGGAACTCGGGAGAGTCGAACAAACAAACAGAAAAGCAAGGAAACTAGTTGCTATAGTGAATCCACTTGTGATAGTAATGTATGATGCTGGAGTCTTGCGTGATCCAAAGGGACAATCGCGCAATGTGCAGGGTCAGAATCTTGATGCTGATGGAAAAGCGATTAAGTAGTGGTTGATGCCGCTCGAAACCAAGCGAACAATAACGGTCCGCGGGGCAATGAAGGTGCTGGAGTTGGTGATCGGGAAAGGAGACTTGCTGACTACAACAGGCATGTCGAGTTCTATAGGAATAGGTCTGCAATCAGACTTCCCACCTTTGACAGTAATGATTTTGAGTTGAAGCCGTTGTATTACACATTGGTTGGACAGCACCCTTTTCACGGGTTGAGACATGAGCACCCTATGGACCATATTGAGAAGTTTTAAGACTTGGTGAATAACATTAAGGCTTATGGGGTGACAAACGAATACTTGTTCTGCAAGCTTTTCCCTTACTCACTCGGGGAGAAGCACCTTATTGGTTGAAGCCGCTGCCAACGGGATCTCTTACGACTTGGGAGGAAGCAAATAAATATTTTCTATGCAACTTCTGTGATGATGCCGGTCAGATGATTTGAGAAATAACATCTCGCAGTTTACTCTGGGACCGAAATAGGCGTTCAAGACTGCATGGGTTCGTTTTAGAGCCTACCAACGAGACTGCCCGCATCATGGTTTCTCCAAATTTCAGTTGCTTGATATCTTTTTCAGAGATGTAGATTGGAGGTATCAGATGGCTCTTGATTCTGCAAGTATTGGGAACTTTCATACAATATCACATGTGGAAGCATAGGCGCTGATTGAGAACCTCGCATCTAGTATCAGCACTAAGAATGCTGATTTTGAGAGACATAAGCAAACTAGATACCTGTTAAGCAATCATATACCCCATCCTGATGCTATATGCCTCTACCTCCGGCTGGTTCTACTGTTTTGAAGACTCAAATCTGGAAATCAGCTGTTCCACCAAAGCTAAAACATTTTTTCTGGCGAGTATTATCGGGAGATATTGGATCTGCTACAGAATTAAATCGTCGAGAAATCCCAATTGATAATATGTGCCAGAGATGTAACTCTGATTCTGAAAGAATAAATCATATATTTTTTATTGTCCCCTGTCCCGTTCTGTCTGGTGACAATCAAACATGATTTCCCTGGTTCACAAGCTCAAGGTAGTTAACTAGAGGAGAATATGGAGATTCTACTCTCACGTTATGATAGGTGCACCTCTAAAGAATTACAACATCTCCCATTTTGGATATGTTGGCAACTATGGAAGACCATAAATGCACTGATCTTCAATACAGAAAAATGGAGAACTGAGGAAGTTATCGAAAAATCAAGAGATAGTATGGAAGAGTGGTTAACAACAATAACTCAGGATACTCGAGTGCAACCTCTAACTCAAGCTGGTAATGAACGGCTAGAGAACACCTGGATCCCACCACCAGCGGATTTTTTTAGATCAATGTAGATGGAAGCTGTCATATGAATAACCAATTTATTGGTGTGGGTTGGAACATAAAAGACAACCATGGTTCCTATAGACTGGCTGGAAGTTCTCAGCTAACTCAAGCTACAATGCCTATTGAAGCAGAAGCCTTAGCCGTTCTACATGCACTACAAACTGCATCGTGTAGGGGCTTTCGGAAGATAGTCATTGAAAGTGATTGTAAATCAGTCTATGAGGCAATCACTACTCATTCAAGATTTGTATCCATTGATAACATCATCATGTATATTCACAGTTGGGTGAATAAATTTTCAGAAGTTCGATTCTCCTTGGTTTCAAAAGAATTAAACCAAGTGGCTGATAGATTAGCATACGGAGATTGTTGTACAATGACCATGTAAACCTTTGTTAAAGTTATAATCAAGTTAAAAAATAAAAGAGATCACCAAATGCAAATTAATCTTCATATATGTTTTGTTGTTTTGGTATTGATAGATGATACCGATACATGTTTTCGTTTTCATTTAGTTACGATTTTTACATTTGGATTAATTAAATATCTTATTTGGTAAGATTAGCTCTAAAATATTTCAATGAGAACAAATAACATAATTGATTTGTTGTCGGTTTGAAGCATATTATAACCATTAAAAATATACTATAAATGTATATTCAATATATATATATAATAATAAATTAACTATAAAGAAACACATAATAGTAAATTAACTATATATATATATATATATTTATAAACAATAAAGAAACACAAAATTGTAAATTAACTTACCAGAATAAGATACAAATATTTAGTATAAAAAACATATTTAGATTAAAACAATTAGCATACAGTGTATCGCGGGTTTGAATCTAGTCTTCATTTAAAATACAATATAATTGAAATCTTACTAGATGATCATCAAACGGACAAAATTGAGGAGAAATGGTTACGATTTTAATTTAAGATAGGAAAGATAAGAGACATTTTGATTTTTAAATACATTGGGATAATGAAAGAGAGTGTACTGGTTATGATGCCTCTTTGCTAGGTTAGTTTGGACAGTATCACCAGTGGGATTTCTCTTTTATCCTCAAGTATCTGACTCGATTTTACCAAATATGGCTACATGCTTGCTTAAACATGAACAGATGGCAGACTTACAAAGTTAGAAAATGGTATGGCCCTGGCTAGTCCGAAGATTTGGAAATCGAGAAATGAATTATGCTTTGCAAATCAACATGAAGATGCACAATAGGTGGTGAATAAAGCTATAGAGGATCTAAGTGAATGGACCGCAGCTCATCCAGATCCTTTTAAGGATAAACTTACGTCAGTTAGACCAAACTCAAGATGGCAGCCTCCTCCCTCAGGGTTTTTCAAATGCAATGTTGATGCAGCTTGGTAAAAAAATGCAGACACGTGTGGAATTGGCTGGTTATTGAGGGATGAAAAAGGGAATGTTATATGGTATGGAACTAAAACATATCCAGCCTTGATCTCCAGTCTTGAAGCTGAGGCAGCAGCGTTATCATGGGCAATGAGATGTTTGGACAATCTTGGATTTAGAGAAGTGATTTTTGAGACAGACTCACAAATTTTGATTAAGGCGTTAAGCAACCCATCAATGTGGCCAAGACTAACTAATTATCTGGCAGATATTTTGAGGCCACATCGAAGTTACTTAAGAGCCTCATTTTGGTTTCAAGGGCGTGAAGCAAATGCATGCGCAGATCTCCTCGTATCAAAGGCTTCGTCTTAATTATTTACAGTGCTATTCTAGCTTGTAGTACTCATTCTTGGCTTCAGCCAATTATGGATCGTGAGGAAAAATTATGTTCTCTTAAGTATTTGAAATAAAATTAAAGTATGTTTGCAGGAAGAAAAAGGTTATGATTAAAGAAAACAAATAAGAAAAGAAATATATATTTATTAAAACTTCAAAAAAAAAAAACTAAATATATAATTGAATATGAGACAGTAATATAGAAAAATACATTTTAAATAAAATATCTGTGATTAATAAAAATATATATATTAAAGGAGCTATTAATTACATTTCTAGTTAGCTAAGAAAATTATTTTTATCTTCATAAAAATAAAACAAAAATTAATTTTCATTTTGTATGGACAAAAAAACTAACACGTCACACAGTCAGAGCAACAAAAATGAACTTTTAACTGGACA
Organism: Cardamine flexuosa; assembly: GCA_963555745.1. NCBI lineage: Eukaryota > Viridiplantae > Streptophyta > Magnoliopsida > Brassicales > Brassicaceae > Cardamine > Cardamine flexuosa. Next base: position 18,886,814 of record OY743216.1, on the reverse strand, counting down.
AAAAATTTGTTAGATTCGGTTTAATTTGTTATTCACTTCGATTCAATTTTAAAAAATCAAATATTTGTAATTTTACGAAACAAAGAAAATATGAAAACTAGTATTCGTCAAAAACGAAACAAATATCAAATACTAAAATTTTAAGATGCGAATATTCGCTTTGCTTCGATATATCTATATATATGTATATATATAAATAATTATATAAATATATTGCATATTGATATATTATATCTATATAGAAATTGTAAAATTTTACTTGTCAAATTAATTATATAAATATTAAAATTTAATAAATTACAAAAAAATATGTAACTTAAAATTAAAAACACTTGTCAACAGACCATGTATACACAATTACACATAGAGCTGTCAATGCAGACCGCAGCGCGCGGGCCATGCCCGATAAGTACTGTTGTGGAGCGGGCTTGGACACCATAAATCTTGTCCATGAATCAGCGGGTCTAGCGGGCATGTCCAGGCGGATTTGCGGACTGTGCGGGTTGAACCGCTGTGGGTTTGCGGGCGTGTGGGCGGCCCGCGATTTGCAGCTTCTCTCTGGTGTAGTCGTGTAGAAGCTACTAACCTGACCTGATCACACTGGAGAGTTGAGACTTTTGCAACAGGAAAAACAGAATCTTCAGCAGCAATAGCAACCTCATTTATAAACTTTAGAATCCAAACCTGTTTAAGAGTTCTCAATCAATATATAGCAACAACAAAAACACCAAATATCAAATCAAACATTCGAATCTAAAGTTGTTTAATGATGTAGTATCCATTAGACACTGCATCGGTTTTTACAGAGCACGAAACTCACTGCAACATTACCAAAAGATTAGCTAAGCCTTTTACCTATGTCCCTTTTGAAGTCAAATTCATAACCAATCTTGAAAAAAAAAACGTATAGTTTTCAGTGACTTGGATAAACATAAGTCTTATGAGCTATCAAACAAGGAACTAGATCAATAAAATAAATACATTTTTCTCCATTTCCTTGATCAACTATTTGAATCTCATCAAATAGTGAAAGGGACTTCAAACACGGATTTGGGATCCAGGAGCAAATATTTTAGATAGTAGTGAAAGGGACTTCAAACACGGATTTGGGAACGGTTATGGACAAATCTCACTAACTTTATAGACAGACCGCTCGACTACTATGTAGGTGATTCGGTTACCAAATATTTTTGTAAGGAAGTGTATCACTCTTAAGGTCAAAGTTATTAAAGATCATGAAGTAAAAGATATGCATGATATCAAGATTTCAACACATATGAGAAACTAACATATACCCCAACATGAATATCGAGTCTTTGCTGAAATCATCAAGTATTTTATTTTAACATGGAGACGAATCTCAGATTCATCTCAAACAACATTTAAATTAATCTTATTAGCCAATGTAATGTGACTGCATTTTGGAGTCTCATCATAATGTGAGTTAGTTTTGGAGTCTCAACCAAAAAATATATGAAGGGGAGACATAACAGACCCCATCGGTTAGCCTATAAACTCCAATGTGCTTCTCGGATGCAGATAAAAAGCGCTAGAGAAAAATTCATGAAGCTAACCAAATTTACAAAACATGCCCCAAAACTCACTAACGATCATATTGTTGAAAATATGCAGGTGTGGATTAAGAGGCACAAAGTTTCAACTTTTGTAGATGAAGGAAAAAGCAATAAACCATACTAACTAAACCATGTAGGCTAATAGACATCCCACCAGTTATCAAAAAATTTCATGAATCAAAAGGAAAATAAAATAATATGCATGAGAAAAGTTGTAAGTTGTAAGTACTACAACCTCTCAAATCCTCTTTCAAAGCACACTCACTTTATAAAATCTCCATTCCTTTCTTCAAAATAAAAAAAGTTGGCCTCATCTTTTTATTTCAAATTCATGGCTACAACAACTATCTACGTTTTCCCACAAATTATAATGCTCTACAGTTTCAAAACCCAATCATTAGTTTTAGTTACGAACCCAAAATACTCATAAACAAAACATTCACCTTTCAAGCACTTTGCTTCTATGATGCAGATAGAAAGCATCAGAAACAAAATAATGAAGCTAACCAAATTTACAAGACCTTTTCAAAACACACTAACTATCTTATTGTTGAAAATATGCATGTGTGGATCAAGAAGCACAAAGATTCAACCTTTGTAGATGAGGAAAGAAGCAATAAATCATACTAACTAAACCATGTAGAATATTATACATCCCATTAGTTATCAAAGGTTTTCATGATCAAAAGAAAAAGAAAACAATATGTATGAAAAAAGTTGTAAGTTGTAAGTACCACCATCACTCAGTTCCTCTCTCAAAGCACACACTCTCTTAATCTCTTTCCATTCTTAAAACAACAATGTTGGTCTCATCTTTGTGTTTCAGTTTCATGGTCACAACACCAACTTTTTATGTTTTCCCACAAATTAAAATGATCTAAAGTTTGAAAATCCAACCTTTTGTTTAAGTTAAGAACCCAAAAAACCCTCATAAAAAAATATTCACTTTATTCTACTGTGCTTATCAGATGCAGATAGAAAGCACCAGAGAAAAATTCATAAAGGTAACCAAATGTACAAGACCTTTTCTAAAACTCACTAACGTTCTGATTGTTGAAAATGTCCATGTGTTGATCAAGAAGCACAAAGCTTCAATCTTTGTAGATTAGGAAAGAAGCAATAAATCACATTTATTGAACTATGTAGAATAATAGACATCCCATTAGTTATCAAAGGTTTTCTTGAACAAAAGAAAAAGAAAATAATATGTATGGAAAAGTTATAAGCTAATTAAATACCACCACCACTCAATTCCTCTCTCAAAGCACATACTCTCTAAATATCCCTTCCTTTCTTAAAATAAATTTTGCCCTCATATGTGTGTTTCAATTTTATGGTCGCAACACCAACTATATTTGTTTTCTGAAAAATTAAAATGATATAAAGTTTGAAAACCCAACCATTTTTTTAAGTTAAGAAGCGAAACCCCTGATAAAAAAAACTTTAACCTATACACCAATGTGCTTCTCGGATGCAAATAGAAAGCGCCAGAGAAAATTTCATAAAGGTAACCAAATTTACAAGACCTTTCCAAAACTCACTAAAGATCTGATTACTGAAAATAAGCATGAGTTGATTAAGAAGCACAAAGCTTCAATATTTGTAGATTAAGAAAGAAGCAATAAATCACACTTATTGAACCATGTAGAATAATAGACATCTCATTAGTTATCAAAGGTTTTCATGAACAAAAGAAAAAGAAAATAATATGTATGGAAAAGTTGTAAGATGTTACGTACCACAATCACTCAATTCCTCTCTCAAAGCACACACTCTCTTCATCTCTTTCCATTCTTAAAAAACAATGCTGGCCTCATCTTTGTATTTCTGTTTCATGGCCACGGCACCAACTATCTATGTTTTCCACAAACTAAAATGATATAAAGTTTGAAAACCCAACCATTTGTTCAAGTTAAGAACCCAAAAAACCCTCATAAATAATAATTATCTTTGCTCTACTGTGCTTCTCGGATGCAGATAGAAAGAACCAAAGAAAAATTCATAAAGCTAACCAAATGTACAAAACCATTCCAAAACTCATTAACGATTTGATTGTTGAAAATATGTATGTGTTGATCAAGAAGCACAAAGCTTCAATCTTTGTAGATCAGGAAAGAAGCAATAAATCACACTTATTGAAACATATAGAATAATAGACATCTTATTAGTTATCAAAGGTTTTCATGAACAAAAGAAAAATAAAATAATATGTATGGAAAAGTTGTAAGCTGTTAAATACTACCACCACTCAATTCCTCTCTCAAAGCACACATTCTATAAATCTCCATTCCTTCCTTAAAAAAAATATGTTACCCTCATCTTTGTGTTTCAGTTTTATGGCCACTCTATGTTTTTTGACATTAAAATGATCTAATATTGAAAACCCAACCATTTGTTTAATTTAAGAACCGAAACCCCAGATAAAATTTTTTTCCCCTATACTCCTATGTGCTTCTCGGATGCAGATAGAAAGCGCTAGAGAACATTTCATAAAGGTAACTAAATTTACAAGTCATTTCCAAAACTCACTAACGATATGACTGTTGAAAATATGCATGTGTTGATCAAGAAACACAAAGCTTCAATCTTTGTCGATTAGGAAAGAAGCAATAAATCACATTTATTGAACCATGTAGAATAATAGACATCCCATTAGTTATCAAAGGTTTTCATGAAAAAAAAAAAAAAAAGAATATGTATGAGAAAGTTGTAAGGTGTTAAGTACCATCATCACTCAATTCCTCTCTCAAAACACACACTCTCTTAATCTCTTTCCATTCTTAAAAAACAATGTTGGCCTCATCTTTATGTTTCAGTTTCATGGCTACGACACCAACTATTTATGTTTTTCCACAAATTAATATGATATAAAGTTTGAAAACACAACCATTTGTTTAAGATTTGAACAAAAAAAACCTCATAAAAAATATTCACCTTTACTCTAATGTGCTTTTTAGATGCAGATAAAAATCACCAGAGAAAAATTCATAAAGGTAACCAAATTTACAAGAACTTTCCAAAATTCACTAACGATTTGATTGTTGAAAATCTGCATGTGTTGATTAAGAAGCACAAAGCTTCAATATTTGTAGATTAGGAAAGAACCAATAAATAACACTTATTGAACCATGTAGAATAATAGATATCCCATTAGTTATCAAAAGTTTTCATGAACAAAAGAAAAATAAAATAATATGTATGGAAAAGTTGTAAGGTGTTAAATACCATCACCACTCAATTCCTCTCTCAAAGTACACTCTCTAAATCTCCCTTTCTTTCTTACAAAAAATATGTTGCACTCATCTTTGTGTATCAGTTTTATGGTCACGAGACCAACTATCTATGTTTTTGACAGATTAAAATAATCTAAAGTTTGAAAACTCAACCATTTCTTTTAGTTAAAAACCGAAAACCCTGATAAAAACATATTCACCTATACTCCAATGTGCTTCTCGGATGCAAATAGAAAGCGCCTGAGAAAATTTCATGAAGCAAACCAAATTTACAAAACATGTTCAAAACTCACTAACGATTAGATTGTTGAAAAAATGTAGGTGTGGATTAAGAAGCAAAAAGTTGCAACTTTTGTAGATGAAGGAAGAAGCAATAAACCATACTAATTGAACTATGTAGCCTAATGGACATCCCACTAGTTATCAAACTTTTTTCTGAACAAAAGAAAAATAAAATAAGATGCATGGGAAACGTTGTAAGTTGTTAAGTACTACCACGTCTAAAATCTTGTCTCAAAGCACACACATTTTCTAAAATCCCCATTTCTTTCTTCAAACAAAAAAAAATTGGCCTCATCTTTGTATTTCAAATTCATGGCTACAACACCAACTATCTATGTTTTTCCACAAATTAAAATGGTCTACAGTTTGAAGACCCAATCATTTGTTTTAGTTATGAACCCAAAATACTCATAAAAAAAACATTCACCTTTCTTCCACTTTGCTTCTCTGATGCAGATAGAAAGCATCGGAAAAAGACTAATGAAGCTAACCAAATTAACTACACCTTTCCAAAACGTGCTAACGATATGATTGTTTAAAATATGCATGTGTGGATCAAAAAGCACAAAGATTCAACCTTTGTAGATGAGGAATGAGAAAATAAATCATACTAACTGAACCATGTAGAAAATTATACATCCCATTAGTTATCTAAGGTTTTCATGAACAAAAGAAAAATAAAACAATATGTATGAGAAAAGTTGAAAGCTGCTAAGTACCACCATCACTCAATTCCTCTCTCAAATCACACACTCTCTTGATCTCTTTCCATTCTTAAGAAACCATGTTAGCCTCATCTTTGTGTTTCCGTTTCATGGCCACAACACTAACTATCTATGTTTTTCCACAAATTAAAATGATCTAAAGTTTGAAAACCCAACTATTTGTTTAAGTTAAGAACCCAAAAAACCCTCAAAAAATAATATGCACCTTTACTCTATTGTGCTTCTCGGATGCAGATAGAAAGTACCAGAGAAAAATTCATAAAGGTAACCAAATTTACAAGACATTTCCAAAACTCACTAACAATCATATTGTTGAAAAGATGTAGGTGTGGATCAAGAAGCTCAAAGATTCAACCTTTGTAGATGAAGGAAGAAGTAATAAACCATACTAATTAAACCATGTAGATTAATAGACATCGGGAAAAATGTCAAAAAAGCAAGAACTTTCAAAAAGTGGACGTTTAAAGCATGAACTTTCAAAATATCATTTAAATCATAAACTTGTTGTTGACTTTATAATAAAATAGCAAACTTGTGTTGACTCACCTTTTTGGGGCACGACGTTAACTCTACTAACAGAACACGACAACAGAGTTAAACTGACGTTAACATCTCTGTTAAGTCAAAACCACGTCGTGTTTCATTTTGATAAAATAATGTCGTTTTAATGGATTGAAAGAAACAAAACCTTACAATACTTATATAAGTTGTTGGCATATGATAATAGAAATCTCGCTAGCTTAGTTGGTTTATGCAATACTTCAGAGTCTTCTAAAACGCGGGTTCTACTTCCACGAACGTATTTTTTACTGTTTTTCTTCAATTATTTTTAGGGGTAAAACAGTCATTTACTTTTCATCTTCTTCACACAACCAAAAAGTTTCAGAAACCCTAGTTTATGGCCGTCAGTAGTTTTTACACATATGTTTCACCGATTTCAACTCCAATTCACCTGAATATCATAACAAACAGTAGTTCTAACATTTAACATCTGATATTGAGAAAAATTTCAATAAATATTTAATTCTCATCTGGATCTGGATTTAATAATTAGAGAAATCGATTTGCTCTGTATGTTTACTTGGGTTACATAAACTATGTTGGCTTCTAGTTTCATGGATGGAGAAGTTCGATTTTTGTTTCAATCAATATTGAAAAAGAAAAAGATAACGCCTTTTAGAATTTTCATTCTGAAGAAGATGAAGATTTTTTGATGAAACAATTATTTGGGTTATATATATTTGTGTGTTAATGTAAATATTAAAAACTGTGATATTATTACTGGTATTAATATAGTAAGAAATGTGTTAGTTGTCATTGGTTCAACTCTTCCTTAAAACCATTTTTTTCCATTTTTTTTTCGCGGAATCCCTGTGCCAAAACATTGTCGTTTTGACGTAACAGAAATGTTAATGGTAAGTTAACTGTGTAGTTAACGTCGTGCCTCAAAAAAGCGAGTCAGCACAAGTTTTTGGTGTAATTTTAAAGTCAACAATAATTTTATGATTTAAATGATATTTTGAAAGTTCATGTTTTAAACATCCACTTTTTGAAAGTTCATGCTTGTTTTTTACATTTTTCCCAATAAACATCTCATTAGTTATCAAATGTTATTATTAACAAAAGAAAAATAAAATAATATGAATGAGAAAACTTGTAAGCTATTAAATAAAAATAATCTGGTCTCAATTCCTCTTTCAAAGCACACTCACTTTCAAAGCATAGAAGTAAGGAGGTAAACCTCTTCTATAAGATGAATTCTGGCAATGCAATGTAGTTGGGCTTTCATGTTGATCTGAATGAATCATCTTTTTCGCGGAATGAAATCTTTGCCTGCTAGGCAAGATGATAGGATAGCAAGTTACAAATTCTGTTTCGGTAGGACATGTATTTCTATTACTATGAAATTCATAAATGAAATAGTTAATTGTGGGGTTACCATTCTCTCTTTTTTTTTTCTTTATCTCGCATGTGTTCCTAAGAAAAGGGAATTTGTCAATTTTGCGGGGTCTTAAAGGGGCGTGGAAACACATAAGAAAGTGTTGGCCTCATCTTTTTATTTCAAATTCATGGCCACGACACCAACTATCTATATTTTTCCACAAATGAAAATGGTCTAAAGTTTGAAAATCAAACCATTTGTTTTAGTTATGAACCAAAAATCCTCACGAAAATATGTTCACTTTTCCTCCACTCTGCTTCTCTGACGCAGATAGAAAAGAAAAATTCATGAAGCTAACCAAATTTACAAGACATTTCCAAAACTCACTAATGATCTAGTTGTTGTAAATATGCATGTGTGGATCAAGAAACACAAAACTTCAACCTTTGTAGATAAACAAAGAAGCAATAAACCATACTAACTGAGCTATGTAGAATAAGAGACATCCCATTAGTTATCAAAGATTTTCATGAACAAATGAAAAAGAAAATAATGTATGTGAAAAGTTGTAAGATGTTAGGTACCACCACCACTCAATTCCTCTCCTAAAAACAAATGATGGCTTCATCTATGTGTTTCAAATTCATGGTTATGACACCAACAATTTATATTTTTCCACAAATTTAAATGATCTAAAATTTGAAGCCCAAGCATTTTTTTAAGTTAAGAACCCAAAAGAACTCTCATAAAAAAAATTCACCTTTAATTCACTTTGCTTCCCAGATGTAGATAGAAAGCGCTAGAGAAATATTCATGAAAGTAACCAAATTGAAAAGACATTTCCAAAACTCACTAACGATCAGATTGTTGAAAAGATTTATGTGTGGATCAAGAAGCCCAAAGTTTCAAGTTTTGTAGATGAAGGAAGAAACAATAAACCATACTTACTGAACCATGTAGACTAATAGTCATCCTATCATTTATCAAATGTTTTCATGAACAAAAGAAAAAATAAAATAATATGCATGAGAAAAGTTGTAAGCTGTTAAGTACTACCACCTGTCAATTCCTCTCTCAAAGAATATAATATGTATGAGAAATTTGTAAGGTGTTAAGTACCGTCATCACTCAATTCCTCTCTCAAAGCACACACACTCTTAATCTCTTTCCATTCTAAAACAACAATGTTGGCCTTATCTTTGTGTTTCAGTTTCATGGCGACGACACCAACAATCTATGTTTTTCCACAAATTAATATGAAATAAAGTTTGAAAAGACAACCATTTGTTTAAGTTAAAAACCAAAAAAAACCTCATAAAAAAAATATTCACCTTTAGTCTAATGTGTTTCTTAGACGCAGATAAAAAGCACAAGAGAAAAATTCATAACGGTAACCAAATTTACAAGACCTTTCCAAAATTCACTAACAATTTGATTGTTGAAAATATGCATGTGTTGATCAAGAAGCACAAAGCTTCAATATTTGTAGATTAGAAAAGAATCAATAAATCACACTTATTGAACCATGTAGAATAATAGACATCCCATTAGTTATCAAAAGTTTTCATGAACAAAAGTTAGATGACAATTACAAATTAAGGGTGAGCCGCCAAGTGAAGGTTTCCATAGCCTTTGGAAAATATGAAGACGAGATTCTGTGTGATGTTCAACCAATGGAAACATGTCACATCCTACTTGGAACACCATGGCTGAATGAGCGAAGAGTAATCCATGATGGTCACAAAAACAGATATTCACTCAAGCACAAAGGAAGCAAGATCATTCTGATTCCAATGTCATCACATGAGATTCAACAAGATCAGCTCATTCTAAAGCAAAGAATAAAACAGGAATGCCATGACACATTCCATGAAGATACTCCAAAGAAGCCACCAACCATTTGTGGAGAAGAAAATCAACTCCAAACATGTCAAGAAGATATTGGTGAAGACTCCGAACAAGAACCAAAGCCAAGCAAAAATTCATCACTTGACTCCAGCGGTGAACCAAAGCAATGTCATACTATGGAGCAGGAGAATGACAAAGCTGAAGCAGTTATGGATTGCCGTCATTTACCTAGAGCTGAAAACATCATGGTTATCAAGGAGAAACAACCAGATGCTCCACCACCAAATAAAACCCGAGATTGTTCGGATTTGAGGTCAAATCCTTTTCAAGAGGGAGGGGATGATATGATCCTAGACAGCACTAAGGACCTGGAGCATGGATTCAGAGAAGAGCTTGTAGCTGAGGATGTAGTTGAGCTTGCACCAGCGGATGAACATGAAGACGAGGAGATATTTCTTGTTCCAATTGATCTTATGATCCGTGCTAGAGCATCAAACCACTTTGTGGCTAAGGAAGGAAATGGTGCTGAAGAGTCATTTTTATTTTAAACTCTGTTTTATTTAAGTTTTGTTATTTCCAAGACTGTTTGCATGTTGTTTCAGCCTTGTTTGTTTCTTTTCTCTTTATATTCTCTTGTATCTTGAACTCAGATTTTTATCTATCTTTTTATTCAAAAACTCTTTAAGTTAGATCATCTCTTGCTGGTGTGTAATATCCAGAAGAAACCCTGATTCTCCTTTGGTGCGTCATATCCAAAGTAGATTCAATTGGAAAATCAGAGGCCAGCTTACTTCAGAGTGCCGATCTTAGGAGATTTGCATCAAGTAAGCTGGGGATAGTCTTTGCAACCAGGAAACCAAGAGGATTCAAGGATCAAAGGATGTGGATTGACAGGACACACAGAGGATGCGGAAGGCCTCTGATTTTCCAATTGAATCTACTTTGGATATGACGCACCAAAGGAGAATCAGGGTTTCTTCTGGATATTACACACCAGCAAGAGATGATCTAACTTAAAGAGTTTTTGAATAAAAAGATAGATAAAAATCTGAGTTCAAGATACAAGAGAATATAAAGAGAAAAGAAACAAACAAGGCTGAAACAACATGCAAACAGTCTTGGAAATAACAAAACTTAAATAAAACAGAGTTTAAAATAAAAATGACTCTTCAGCACCATTTCCTTCCTTAGCCACAAAGTGGTTTGATGCTCTAGCACGGATCATAAGATCAATTGGAACAAGAAATATCTCCTCGTCTTCATGTTCATCCGCTGGTGCAAGCTCAACTACATCCTCAGCTACAAGCTCTTCTCTGAATCCATGCTCCAGGTCCTTAGTGCTGTCTAGGATCATATCATCCCCTCTCTCTTGAAAAGGATTTGACCTCAAATCCGAACAATCTCGGGTTTTATTTGGTGGTGGAGCATCTGGTTGTTTCTCCTTGATAACCATGATGTTTTCAGCTCTAGGTAAATGACGGCAATCCATAACTGCTTCAGCTTTGTCATTCTCCTGCTCCATAGTATGACATTGCTTTGGTTCACCGCTGGAGTCAAGTGATGAATTTTTGCTTGGCTTTGGTTCTTGTTCGGAGTCTTCACCAATATCTTCTTGACATGTTTGGAGTTGATTTTCTTCTCCACAAATGGTTGGTGGCTTCTTTGGAGTATCTTCATGGAATGTGTCATGGCATTCCTGTTTTATTCTTTGCTTTAGAATGAGCTGATCTTGTTGAATCTCATGTGATGACATTGGAATCAGAATGATCTTGCTTCCTTTGTGCTTGAGTGAATATCTGTTTTTGTGACCATCATGGATTACTCTTCGCTCATTCAGCCATGGTGTTCCAAGTAGGATGTGACATGTTTCCATTGGTTGAACAGAGTTTAAAATAAAAATGACTCTTCAGCACCAGTTCCAAGTAGGAAATGGTGCTGAAGAGTCATTTTTATTTTAAACTCTGTTTTATTTAAGTTTTGTTATTTCCAAGACTGTTTGCATGTTGTTTCAGCCTTGTTTCTTTCTTTTCTCTTTATATTCTCTTGTATCCTGAACTCAGTTTTTATCTATCTTTTTATTCAAAAACTCTTTAAGTTAGATCATCTCTTGCTGGTGTGTAATATCCACAAGAAACCCTGATTCTCCTTTGGTGCGTCATATCTGAAGTAGACTCAGTTGGAAAATCAGAGGCCTTCCGCATCCTCTGTGTGTCCTGTCAATCCACATCCTTTGATCCTTGAATCCTCTTGGTTTCCTGGTTGCAAAGACTATCCCCAGCTTACTTGATGCAAATCTCCTAAGATCGGCACTCTGAAGTAAGCTGGCCTCTGATTTTCCAACTGAATCTACTTTGGATATGACGCACCAAAGGAGAATCAGGGTTTCTTCTGGATATTACACACCAGCAAGAGATGATCTAACTTAAAGTGTTTTTGAATAAAAAGATAGATAAAAATCTGAGTTCAAGATACAAGAGAATATAAAGAGAAAAGAAACAAACAAGGCTGAAACAACATGCAAACAGTCTTGGAAATAACAAAACTTAAATAAAACAGAGTTTAAAATAAAAATGACTCTTCAGCTCCATTTCCTTCCTTAGCCACGAAATGGATGTTATAGAATGGGCCTTGGGCTTTCTTTTTCAACACTTAGCTTGAATCAAAACCAAAGTGGTTTGATGCTCTAGCACGGATCATAAGATCAATTGGAACAAGAAATATCTCCTCGTCTTCATGTTCATCTGCTGGTGCAAGCTCAACTACATCCTCAGCTACAAGCTCTTCTCCGAATCCATGCTCCAGGTCCTTAGTGCTGTCTAGGATCATATCATTTCCAAAACGTGCTAACGATATGATTGTTTAAAATATGCATGTATGGATCAAAAAGCACCAAAATTCAACCATTGTAGATGAGGAAACAAGCAATAAATCATAATAATTGAACCATGTAGAAAATTATATATCCCATTAGTTATCTAAGGTTTTCATGAACAAAAGAAAAAGAAAAAATATGTATGATAAAAGTTGTAAGCTGTTAAGTACCACTATCACTCAATTCCTCTCTCAAAACACACACTCTCTTAATCTCTTTCCATTCTTAAAACACCATGTTGGCCTCATCTTTTTGTTTCAGTTTCATGGCCATGACACTAACTATCTATGTTTTCCCGCAAATTAAAATGATCTAAAGTTTGAAAACTCAACTATTTAAGAACCCAAAAAACCCTCAAAAAAACATATTCACCTTTACTCTATTGTGCTTCTCGGATGCAGATAAAAAGCACCAGAGAATAATTCATCGAGGTAACCAAATTTACAAGGCATTTCCAAAACTCACTAACAATCAGATTGTTGAAAAGATGTAGGTGCGGATCAAGAAGCACAAAGATTCAACCTCCTTTTTGGATGAAGGAAGAACTAATAAACCATACCAGTTGAACCATGTAGACTAATAAACATCGGGAAAAATGTCAAAAAAAGCATGAACTTTCAAAAAGTGGAGGTTTAAAGCATGAACTTTCAATATATCATTTAAATCATAAACTTGTTGTTGAATTTAAAATAAAATAACAAACTTGTGTTGACTCACCATTTTGAGGCACGACGTTAACTCTACTAACAGAACACGATAACAGAGTTAAAGTGACGTTAACATCTCTGTTAAGTCAAAACCACGCCGTGTTTCATTTTGATAAAATGACGTTGTTTTAACGGATTGAAAGAAACAAAACCTTACAGTACTTATATAAGCTGTTGGCGTATGATAGTAGAAATCTCGATAGCTTGGTTGGTTTATGCAATACTTCGGAGTCTTCTAAAACGCGGGTTCTACTTCCACAAACGTATTTTGTACCGTTTTTCTTCAATTATTTTTAGGGGTTAAACAATCATTTACTTTTCATCTTCTTCACACAACCAAATAGTTTCAGAAACCCTAGTTTATGGCCGTCAATAGTTTTTACACATATGTTTCACCGATTTCAACTCCAATTCACCTGAATATCATAGCAAAACGATAGTTCTAACATCTAACTCTTATATTGAGCAAAATTTCAATAAACATTTAATTCCCATCTGGATCTTGATTTAATAATTAGAGAAATCGAAGTGCTCTGTATGTTTACTTGGGTTACATAAACTATGTTGGCTTCCAGTTTCATGGATGGAGAAGTTCGATTTTTGTTTCGATCGATATTGAAGAAGTTTACACGAGAGTTTAAGGGAAAAGGAAAAGATAACACCTTTTAGAATTTTCATTCTGAAGAAGATGACGATTTCTTGATGAAACAATTATTCGAGTTATATATATTAGTGTGTTAATTTAAGTATTAAAAACTGTGATAGCATTACTGGTATTAATATAGTAAGACATGTGTTAGTTGTCATTGGTTCAACTCTTCCTTAAAACCATTTTTTTCCTTTCTTTTTCAGGAATCCACGTGCCTAAACGTTGTCGTTTTGACATAACAAAAATGTTAACGGTAAGTTAACTGTGTAGTTAACATCGTGCCTTAAAAAGCGAGTCAACCCAAGTTTTTTAATTAATTTTAAAGTCAACAATAAGTTTATGATTTAAATGATATTTTGAAAGTTCATGCTTTAAACGTCCACTTTTTGAAAGTTCATGCTTTTTAAACATTTTTCCCAATAAACATCTCATTAGTTATCAAATGTTATTATGAACAAAAGAAAAATAAAATAATATGCATGAGAAAACTTGTAAGGTATTAAATAAAAATAATATGCTCTCAATTCCTCTTTCAAAGCACACACACTTTCAAAAATTTCCATATAAAAAAAAGTGGTGGCCGCATCTTTTTATTTCAAATTCATGGCCACGACACCAACTATCTATATTTTTCCAAAAATGAAAATGGTCTAAAGTTTGAAAACCAAACCATCTGTTTTAGTTATGAACCCAAGATCCTCACGAAAATATATTGATCTTTCCTCCACTGTGCTTCTCTGATGTAGATAGAAGAGAAAAATTCATGAAGCTAACCAATTTAACAAGACATTTCCAAAACTCACTAATGATCTAATTGTTGAAAATATGCATGTGTGGATCAAGAAGCAGAAAGCTTCAACCTTTGTAGATAAGCAAAGAATCAACAAATCATACTAACTGAGCTATGTAGAATAAGAGACATCCAATTAATTATCAAAGGTTTTCATGAACAAAAGAAACAAAATATGTATGAGAAAAGTTGTAAGATGTTAAGTACCACCACCACTCAATTCCTCTCTTAAAAACAAATGTTTGCTTCATCTATGTGTTTCAAATTCATGGCTACGACACCAACTATTTATGTTTTTCCACAAATTTAAATGATCTAAAAAATTTGAAACTCAAAGCATTTTTTAAGTTAAGAACCCAAAAGAATTCTCTTAAAAAAAACATTCACCTTTAATTCACTTTGCTTCCCAGATGTAGATAGAAAGCGCTAGAGAAATATTCATGAAAGTAACCAAATTGAAAAGATATTTCCAAAACTCATTAACAATCAGATTGTTGAAAAGATTCATGTGTGGATCAAGAAGCACAAAGTTTCATTTTTTGTAGATGAAGGAAGAAGCAATAAACCATACTTACTGAACCATGTAGACTAATAGTCATCCCATCATTTATCAAATGTTTTCATGAACAAAAGAAAAATAAAATAATATGCATGAGAAAAGTTGTAAGCTGTTAAGTACTACCACCTGTCAATTCATCTCTCAAAGCACACATTTTCTAAAATCTCCATTCCTTTCTTCAAAAAATAAATGATGGCCTCATCTTTGTATTTTAAATTCATGGCCACGACACCAACTATCTATGTTTTTCCACAAATGAAAATGGACTAATGTTTGAAAATCCAACAATTGTTTTAGTTACGAACCCAAAATCCCCGTAAAAACAAATATTCACCTTTCGTCGACTGTGCTTCTCTGATGCGGATAAAAAGCACCGGAGAAAAACTAATGAAAGTAATCAAATTTACAAGACAGTTCCAAAAGTCACTAACGATCTGATTGTTAAAAATATACATGTATGAACAAGAAGCACAAAGCTTCAACCTTTAGTCCATTTTCCACTATTGAAATGATAGTTTGGTTATGCTCCACTCCTTCATCAAAATTGTTTCAATTTCTTTTATTTGTTTTATCGTTTGTATTGAGAATTTTTTTTAATCCTGTAAACTCTTTATGATATCTATATATTTAATTGTCGAAAAATGTTATTTTTAGTGGTTTTTTTATATATATACTTTTGTGGGTTATGTCTTTAAGATTGGAAAACTACGGTAAAAGAAGTATTTTTTTTAATGTTTATGAACCAGAAACCTTTTGATAATCTATATTAACCACTAAACTAACCTCAACTCAAATAATTAAGTGGTGTATTGAATTAAACATTTGAAGATATTTGAGTTTTTTTATAATAAATGGAGATATTTGAGTTAAACGAGAAGTCATGTTTTATTGAAATATGATTTTTAAAATATCTTTTAAAATTTAATGTAATTATTAATGATTTTAAAATTTATAATTAAACCTACTGTTATTGAAATTATTTAATTGGATTTGAAAATTCAGCTGGGTTCTAAATATTTCTAGAGATTTCATAGTTAAAATACAAAGATTAATAAAATTTCAGATAATTTAATAACAAAAAATCGTATTAGTTAGATTTAATAACAAAATTTCAGATAATTTTTTTATATTCAACATTTTATTATTTTTAATTACATATCCTCTAATACATATTAGTTAAAATTTAGAGTAAGTTGGGGAAAAGGCAATGGATTTTGGTCTAATTAGGTAAATTGCATTATCTTCAAACACAAATATTATTTCCCAATTTTTTTGTCATAGCCACACACACTCAACTTTTTTTTTTGTACATTAAACCAGCGCAACTTTCAAAGGAGAATGCATGCCACTTTTTCTTACCGACTACCGGCATTGTGCCCAAACTAGAGTCTAGACTATATGCGCCTCTCCCTCCCATAAACCATATGTAACTCCTTACTTGTTCACATTTTTTGAAGGTGAAGAGAATGTGAACAGTAGAATTATTGTCTCCATTCCATGCTTAGGAAGCCAGGAAAAGCTAACTAGTGAGATGAAGATCAAATATTCATGTTTACTGCTGGTTGATGGTCTACTGTGCCTTATTTCGTTTCACATGAAGATACCAAACAATCATATAGATATCATCCATGTTTTAAAATTCGTTTGCCTTTAATCGGACGGTCAAAGAAGGTCTAGCACCTAATCAATTATTCTAAGCTTAAATGAAGATTAATCGGAGATTTTTTTGTTTTGTTATTTTATATGTAAACATGTATATATATTAAAACCATTGTAGAGTTTGATCTGGTGACCTCAGTCATTGTCTATAGCCCACATGTCATGGGTTGGATTTCAGATTTTGTTACTTTTCCTTGTTTTTAGTTTTAATGAATTGGAAAAGACAAATGTACCCATGTCTTCTTCCTCAATCCTATGATAGTTTGAACCTAATTTCCACATCTTCCACTTTTTCTTCATGTTTTCTTTTTGCCGGTTTGGTATGTTTTCTTTATGTTTTTTACCCTGTGATGACAAATATACATCAAAAACTATGGTTTCGAATATACATATATATATATATATATATCAAAAACTATGGTTTCGAATATATATATATATATATATATGGGAAAAATGTCATTTAAATCGCGAACTTACGTAAAAACGCCATTTTAAACGTGAATTTTGTCGAACGCCATTCTAAGCACCAACTTTCTTTGACTTCATTTTTTATACATAAAATTCTCGTTGACCCGGCCAAATTGGACATGACGTTAAGTCTGCTAACAGAGCCATTGACAGACGTTACTCTGCCTTTTAAACATTTTCCGTTAGGGACAAAATAACGTCGCTTCAGACAAATTCTTAAGATCAATTAAATCAAAAACTTTCAAATGTAGACCATTAAAACATGAACTTTGTGTACTAGGCTATTTAAATCATCAACTTTCGTTGACTAGGCTAATTAGGCATAAGTTTTGTTACTTTGTCATAACGACTCTCTGTTAACCGAAACTCGAGGCATTAAGTTTTGTTTGTTGATTTTAAGACCATCTCCAATATTTTACTCTATTTTTACTCCAAAATATAATAAATCTCTCCAATATTTTACTCTATTTTTACTCTGAAAATCGTCCTTATTTTTATGTTCCGACCTCTCTTCTTCGGGATAGAAGCTCATGTTCCTCCGCTTGGCGGTTTTGGTTCAGGCGAGTTATTAAATTAAAATCCCCAAACAAAAATTAATGCCTAGAATTTTGGTTAACAAAGATTTGTCAACGACAAAGTAACCAAACTTGATGCCTAAAAAGTCTAGTCAATGAAAGTTGATGATTTAAATGACCTATTACAAAAATTTTATGTTTTAAATGGCCTACATTTGAAAGTTTGTGATTTAAATGACATTAAAATTTGTTTGAAACGACATCATTTTCTCACTAACGGAGCCTATTTAATGACACATTAACGTCTGTTAGCGGATTTAACGTCATATCCACTTTGGCTGGGTCAACAAGAATTTTGTATATATAAAAATGAAGTCAAGGAAAGTTGATGCTTAAAATGGCCTTCAACAAAGTTCACGTTTAAAATGGTATTTTAGGTAAGTTCACGATTTAAATGACATTTTTCCCATATATATGTGAATAATATGCTTATTGATATCTGCAGTTGGATGGATCGCTTTACTGATTCGATTATCTATGAGACTCACTCTTGCTCTTTTATTATAGAAATAGAGTAGTGCACCATTAATATTTCTTTATGAAAGTTACAACAACAAAATTATTTTGGTTGACTTAGTCACGACTATAGTTTGCTATCTCATCAATGCCCATCCCACCAAGACAAACCTTGTCCCAAGACAAACCTTGTCCTAAGGTTGCTTGACCAACGGTGATTTATTATGTAGCCCCATATCCTTTGGCCTCATTGTCTTCAACATATTTCTTTCACCTAGCATAGACAACATTTCCGCCTCATGACACTTATAAAATTAGTGTAAATAGGATGCTTTTAGTGATGAGGGTGAACAGTTGTTCATAATATAGGTTTGATACTACGAGTAGTATCTGGATCAAAACCAAGCTGGGTGTAATGAACTGAGCATTTGAAGAAATTTAAGTTAAAATAATAAATCATGTGTAATTAAAACATGATTTTAAAATATTTTTAACACTTTAGTGCTATTGGATTAATAAATCTTAATGTACAATCAAATTCACTGTTATTGAAAAAATTTAAAAATTTGGATTTGAAAATTTCAGCTAATGCTTCAGAGAATTTCTTAGTTAAAAATACAAATATCAAAATATAAAAATTTTGGGTGAGATTTCATATAATTTAACAGAAAAATTCTTAATTCACCAAAATTAACCCCAATCATCTTAAAACTTATTAAAACTTAATTAATTGTCTCCAAATTTTTCATCCAATACACCCCCCTAAATAATAAAATATGAGAGGTTTTGATACCAAAACTAAAGGTTTACTTGTTCTTTTATTTTGTCTATAACCATTGACTACCAATATAGTAGCGGTCTTGTTTGTAAAAAAAAAACAAATAAATGTCATTAAAAATAATCTAAAAGATAATTTTGGACATGTTAATTTATCAAATATTGAGCTACGTTAAACATTTTATTATGACATTTATGGCAAATCACACATATCAACTCTTTTACCGGTTAACATATCAACATTACTAATTAAACCCATTGCTACATCTATCTCCGCCTTCGTGAGTGCCCTAACTTCTAAGTTGGGTTAAGACGACGACTTTCCCTTGACCAATAAAAATATGACTTTTCCACACTCTTCATATCACCATCAATGGTCTTAGATTCTTACAAACTCAAATATCACCAACCAAAGCACGAAAAACACATAAAACACTACAGAGCCATGTCCTTCAAGCTCTTCACTATATTCTTCTTCTGGCAATCCCAAAAGTCTTCTTCCAAATTCTTGACTTCACTTACAATGGCTTCCATGCTCCACTGACTAACATATCCATCCAAGGAATTACGACTGTCACACCCAACGGTCTCTTAAAGCTAACCAACACAACCATGCAGAGAACTGGACATGCGTTCTATACCAACCCAATCCGCTTCAAAGATTCTCCTCAAATCTAAATATCTTATTATATAAAGATGATGATTCAAAGTTAGTAATTCGCCTGATCGTGACACATGTCAATTAAAACGATTAGATTTTGACACGTGTTTAATTAAATAAACTCATAAATTATCAGGAAAAAGAAATTAAAAAAGAATACAATCCTAAAAGGAAAAAATAATTCTAATTTTCCATCTCTATAGTTATTAAATAAATCAATAAAAATGTGTTTAATTAAACTAAAATTATATTTTGACAAATTTTCATTTGAAAAAGGAAAATTTCAAAGTAATTCCTAATCTTAAAATGTAAGCAAACAAAAAAGGAAAAAGCATAGATTATATATGAAAAAGAAAATTTTAAAAGGAATACAATTCTTAAAAAGAATAAGATTCTAATTTCTCAGAATAAAATATAAATTTTTCAAATTTAGATTTTAGATTATTTAAACTCCAATAATTAAAAAAACAAAAGAGGCAAAAATCCATTCAGAGAGTGTTGCTTATGCGGAGCTAAGTCTCATAGACTAAATCTAGATCCATATGATGGAGCAAGGCGGTGAACTCCGCTAGAGATTAAAGAAGATGGTGGATGAGAATCTTATGACTAAAAAGAAAAGAAGCCACGAAAACAAAACATCTTCAAGTATAAAGCCCAAGATAGAAATAAAATCGAGAGATGGTGTAGGAAGAGTTGCGCAAGAAGATATTAATGAAAACACCAAGAGCCAGGAAATGGTGAAGGGTTTTGGCGAGTGATGCGAGAAGGAAATGGTATTCTTTTGGGAACCAATATAAGATCTTAATAAGAAAACATCAAAGAGACAACAAAAATCTTGCCAGAAAAATGTCTCGCATATATATGATCGAGATCATAGCCACATGTCATTTGATCTATATTTTTGAGATATTATAATAGGGCTGGATGTTTAGATTTGGTTCACGCCTATCGGGTTTAGAAGTCTATCATCCATTTGGGTATTTATATTTTTGGTTCACTTTGATTCCATCTCAATTTGAAACAGTTTTAGGTACACAAAATATAGGATAACTAAATAAAACTTGGTTTAAATATAAATAACTTTTGATTAAATTTTCACAAATATAACTAAGAATTTTTATACATTTTGGTTAGTTTTGATATTTTGGTTATTTTGATATAAAAATAATTTATATTTTGGGCTTATAATTATAGGATAACTGGATTATATCAAATTTATATATTAATTATGTTTTTGGATATATAGTTGTATTTCAAGTATTTTGGCTATCCATTCGGTTCTCGGTTTATTTTTCCGGATATAGATGTCGAGAAACCATTAAGATTATTGTTGGTTTGAATTTAAGTTTGGTACCCTTTTCAGGTTGGAATTGATTCTTTGATTCCTGATATTTTCTCAAGACCTATCTCACACGATGATGAAAAAAAACAATAAGATTGAACCAAAAGCTACTTGACGTTGTATAAAATTTTAGTTTTTATATGTTAATAATATAATTGTAATATACAAAGTTAAAATAGTTTATTTATGTATAAAATAAACTTATATAGATAACTATTTTCTATATGAATTTTTTTGTATCCTTCCTTTTTCTTAAAATAATTTAAGATATTTTATTAATAAAAAATATTTAATTTATTAATTTTATTTAAGTTAAATTTATTTAGAAAATTTAAAAAGCTCGTCCATCGGACGGGTCCTAATCTAGTTAGATATTAATTGATTTAGAAACTCTTTAAAACTAAATCACTTTCAAGATCTTATGTAACACCTCTCCATAGCTTCTTATTTATAATTAAACAAGCACCTTCTTATTCTAATAGAAAAGGTAAATTCCTTAAACTTATCTAAATCTACTTTTCAAGATAATTGTTAAATTTCCTTTTCTCTTTAATCTCTTCTACCATCTTCTAGAAAGAGACGTTGTTTCCTTTTTCAATGTTGGAATTATCCAACATTCTCCCCCTTAATTCCAACTTGAACTTTGGGAGGTTTGTTAACAAGCACCCATGTCTTGTTTCTTATGATGGAATCCAACTCTGCCTCCATCTCTTTAATCCATTCTTGCAGATTCATTGCTTCAATGAAGTTTTCTGGCTCTCCATCCATTGTGAGCAATAGTTTTCCTCTTTCTTGATCTGCAAGTAACACATAGTCATCAAGGTACCTTGGTTGATGTATGACATGTCCATATCTTGTCATTTTCTGTTGAGGTTCTCTTCCTTGATTCATGCCATGGTTAATGTCGTATTCTTCTTCCTCCTCTTGGTTTATAGATTCTTGATGATCATTGTTTTGCTCATTCTCATGTAACTCATGTGGCATTCCTATGTCCATCTTTTTTTTTACGATGTTATTCATAACACCAAAACTTACATGTCCCAGCCTAGCATGCCTCTTACATGTAGTTTCATCGCCTTTATAAAAACACCTAGGATTGCTGATTTCCATAGTGTTTTGTAGAGACGGTTTGGTGATCTTATGACTCGTACTAGTAGTCTTCCTTGAGAGTCTCTTAGTGTCAATGAATCTCCTTTCATGTACACTTCACACCCATTCTCGGTTTCTTGTCCAAGACTTAATATGTTGCTCTTTAGGTCTGGGATGTAATATATTTCTTTGAGTGCCTTCTCCTCACCGGTCTTGTACACAAAATTAATTGTACCCTTCCCAATAATGTCAACATATGAATTATCATCAAACCTTACTTTTCCTTGAATATTCTCGACTAAGCTTGAGAAGAATTATTTGTTTCCCGTCATATGATTGCTTGCTCCGTTGTCTAGGTACCACACACTCTCACTGCTTGAGTCGTAATTATTTGGAAACACCTTATCTTCATTCAAGAACACCACTTCGTGAATGTAGAGAGCCTCGGCTTTTTGTGTCTCGTGTAGATTATTTTCTGTGACTTTCTCAGGACAAACAGATGCATAGTAACCTGGCTTATCACATCTCCAGCATATGACTTTAGATAAATCTTTCTTCTCTTGATTTTGATCATCGTTTTCTTGATTTTGTTGGCCGTTGAACCTACCTCGTCCTCTGCCTCTTCCAAAACTATTACCTCCTTGATTGTATCCGCCTCTGTTATAGCCTCCTCTATTGAATCCTCCTCTGTTAAACCCTCCTCGGTTATAATTGCCTCTGTGTGATCCTCCTCTGTTTGAGTTTGAAAACATGAGTTTTGTTTGATCTTCACCTTGGGTTTCTTCTTCAATTCGTTCTTCATATGCTTTTAGTCTCCCAACTATGTCTTCAAAGCTTGTTTGTTTTAGATCCAAGACTTGTTCCAATGATACTACAATATGAATCAATTTAGCTCTTGGAAGCCCCTTTAGAAATTTCTTAACTAACTTCTCTTCGTCTAGTGTTTGTCCTAGAGAAGCTGATTGAGCTGCGAAGCCTGAGATCTTGCCGGTGAAGTCATCTACAGAGTCAGTTTTATTCATCTTCAATCTATCTAGCTCCGCCATCAAGGTTTGAAGTTTAGCTTCTTTGACACGCTCAGCTCCTTGGTGTCGATATTTGATGGCGTCCCACAGTTTCTTTGCTGAATCTTGTTCTCCGATTTGCAAAATTAATGTTTCAGGAATTGACTGAAACAACAAAGGTGAGGCAACACAATTCTTCTTTGGATCAGCTGATCCTGGTTCTTTTGTCTCCCATACTTCACTCACTCGTAAAGTCATCTTCATTCTCAGTGCCCAAACTGTGTAGTTTGTGGCGGTGAGCATTGGACACTGGATCGATGGTCCTCCAAACTCTTTAGGTCGTGGGAGGTGTTTGCCGTCTACCATGCTTGCTCGCGGTGATCCTCTTCTCACAGTCCTTAGATCAAAGCATCAACTTAAACTTAGATCAAAGCTTCAACTTAAGCTTAGATCAAAACTTCAACTTAGATCAAAGCTTCAACTTAAGCTAAGATAAAAATGTTGGGCTTCTACAAGCCCAAGTCAAGTTCATATTAGTATGATATTGTTTGCTTTGGGCCTAAATGGCAAAGCCTGCACGGATTTGCTTTGGGCTCCTTCCCAAAAGGCCTCATACTAATTAGTGATTGAATTGTAATATATACTTAGTCATATATTTTCTAATCTTCCGATGTGGGACATTGGCTTGACTCCTAATAATCCCCTCTCAAACAATGAACCACAAACTTTAACCTCCTTCCCAGAGAAACCCTTATTCGCATGGTTCTCTTAAGGCATTCTTATCGTGTCACACTAAGGGCTCTTCCGACACCGACTTCTCTAGGTCCACAAATTTTTGATCTAGGCTCTGATACCAATTCAAATCTAAATATTAGATATTAAACTAGAACTTGAAAGCTTTAAGAACAAATTTTCTTTTATTGACTTAGAAACTCTCACAAAACTAAATCACTTTCAAGATCTTATGTAACACCTCTCCATAGCCTCTTATTTATAATAGAACAAGCACCTCCTTATTCTAATATAAAAGATAAATTCCTTAAACTTATCTAAATCTACTTATCAAGATAATTGTTAAATTTCTTTTTCTCTTTAATCTCTTCTAGCATCTTCTTGAAAGATATGTTGTTTCCTTTTTCAATGTTGGAATTATCCAACACCTCCAAACGGCACCGTCTTGTCCTTTACCACTAACTTTGTCTTTGCTATCCACTCTGACAACCCAATACTTAGCAGCCCCGGCATGGCCTTTGTCGTTTCTCCTAGCCTGAGCCTCCCATTTGCCAGCCTTGTCCAATTCCTTGACCTCTTCATCGTCACAAACAATGGTAAGAATACAAATCATGTATTTGCTGTCGAACTTGATACGATTATGAGTGTAGAGTTAAATGATATGAACGATAACCATGTCAGAATCAATATTAATAGCTTGAAGTCAGTTAATAGTTCGGCCGCTGGATATTGGGACGAGAGAGATCAGTTTAAAAATCTTACTTTGATCAGTCATAAACGTATGCAAGTTTGGCTTGATTATGATGGTCGTACACATCAAATTGATGTATCCATGGCTCCATTCAACGAGAATAAACCAAGAAAACCGCTTGTTTCTATCTTCAGAGATCTATCTTTGGTGTTTTTTCAAGACATGTTCGTAGGTTTCTCGTCTGCCACCAGTTCTGTTTTGTCGAAACATTTTGTTCTTGGGTGGAGTTTTCGGGTGAAGGGTGAAGCTCCACCAACATTGGCCTTATCGCAACTTCCAAAATTGCCAGCGTGGGACTCAAAGTCCACGAGAGTCCATAGCTTCTACAAGAATTGGATGATGTTCATTTCCCTCTTGTTTATTATCTTGCTCATATTCCTCGTGCGCTTCATTGTGAGGAGGAGGAAAAAGTTTGCAGAGGAGCTTGAGGATTGGGAAACAGAGTTAGGGAAGAACCAACTAAAGTTCAAAGAATTGTTCTATGCCACTGATATATCATGGATTTTATGGTTTTATGACACAATATATGTATTGGTTTTGGAGGCTTTTCTATTATACTGAGTCTTCTTAGGTACAAACACGGATTGGACCCTGATGAGCACTTTGGAGCATTTGGAGGCTTGTAGCTGAGCAAATCAACAAGGAGACGAATATTCCTGTCCACGTCGATCGACACGCCTTACCTGTGTCGGTCGACAAAACCACGACGATAATGACGCCTTCGAGTTTTATAAAGTTTCAAGAATTGCAATTTTGCCCCAGAAGTTTCCAAAGTTTATACTTCATGCTTAATCGTGTTTTTAGGTTAAACTATGTTTTAGAAGTCCCATAGACTAAGCTTTGTCATTCTCTAAGTTTTTCAGAAGTTATAAGTTTATTGTAAGTTTCAAGCAGATTTATTGGTGAGAAGATTCAGATCTCAAACTTTGTAGAGAGAAAGATTATGAACTCCCTTTGTTTTCTTATTTTCTATTTTATGAGTATTATTCAGACAATGATTTTTGTTTCATCTTCTATGTCTGAGTAGTCACCTTGTTAAATCTAGGGTTTCAAAAGGGTTTAGGAAGGCTTGTTGAATTGGGCATAGTCTTGTTAGGTTATATATTATGTTCTTCATCTAAATTTGATAATTACACTAGTCTTGAGATTGATCACCTTAATACTAGTACCGTAGGATTATTGGTAGGCGCGAGAGTGCTATTGATACCCTGACCCAATCTTAGATGAGCAAATAGCATTTTCGCAGTGAGGGTTGGTTTAAGAATTTTGTAAACATATCGTACCCGCTATCATAGAGACTCTATTTATTGGTATTTTGCAAAGAGATTTAGTTTGCTTCTGTTTAGAGGACAAATGTCGTCGCAGCGAGAGTTGGATGAGATATCACATTAGTGTTATGAGTTTAAGAACCGCACAAACACTTTAGACTTGATATACGAACTGCCCAATTCACTTTCCTGAGTTTTCCTGATTGATGTCCCTAGGTCTAGCGCTTTTAATCACTTGAATTAATCCCGTTAAATTGCTATTTTGTTTCTTGCATTGCTTTATTTAGTTTTCTTATTTTTATCTAGCTTAATTCGAACCTGTTACAATCTATTGTGTGAGTTTTCAGAGTCCTTGTGGATTCGACCCCTAAGTGCTGCAACTGACCTCTTAATTTGAGAGAGTAGCTTCTAGGGTTATATTTGACCCGTGTCAAATTTTGGCGCCGTTGCCGGGGACTCTAAATTCACCATTAGATATTTCTGTTAGAGTTTAGTCTAGATTTTTCTTTTATTTTGTTACTTACATGTCTACTTTCTCTTATCTCAGGTGCATGCAACTTAGGAGCAACAAAGACAAAGAACTAGTTGCTACTAAGGAGATTGGGAGGTTAGAGAGAGCTAATCACAGAGCACAAAAGTAATCAGAGATGGTTAGGACTGTTGTGGTTGAGAGAGATGTTACTGGGATCTTACGTGATAAAGAGGGCAACCAGTATAATGATCAAGGTCTGAGACTTGATGCTGATGGGAACCCTATTGTCGAAACTATCGACAATGCTGGTCACGTCGACCGACAGGGCAACACCGATGTCGATCGACACTGTGACGATGGAAACGGTCCAGATAACTTGGATGCACGGGCTGGAGTTGTGGGAAGAATACTTGATGATTTCAACAGACCCAATGAGTTTTACTCCAACATGTCTGCTATATGTCCTCCTGCTTTTCAGAGGAATGATTTTGAGTTGAAACCCCAATACTACACTCTTATGGGGCAACACACTTTCCATGCTCTGCAGAACATCCAATGGACCACATAGAGAAGTTTGAAGACTTGGCTTCGAGTATTAAAGCCAATGGAGTGTCTGAAGACTATCTATTCTGGAAGCTCTTCCCATACACTCTTGCTGGGGAAGCACCTCAATGGTTGAAACAGTTTGAACCGGGTTCCTTAACCACTTGGAGGGATATCAAGACAGATTTATTGAACAATTTCTATGATGATGCTAAGACAAGACAGATTTATTGAACAATTTCTATGATGATGCTAAGACAAGACAGATTTATTGAACAATTTCTATGATGATGCTAAGACAGACGACTTGAGGGATTTGATTATTCAGTTTACTCAAGGACCTGCAGAGACTTTGAAAGCTGCATGGTTGAGATTCAAGGGGTACCAAAGAGATTGTCCACACCATGCTATTGATGAAGTCCAGCTCATTAGGATTTTTTTTTGCAGAATTGACTGGAGATATCAGGTTGCTTTGGACGCTGCTAGTAATGGTAACTTCAAGACCAGAACACCAGAGGCTGCTATCAAGTTGATTGAGAACTTAGGATCTAGTAGTAGTACTAAGAATACTGATTTTGAGAGGAAGAAGTTAGCTGCTGGTTTGAACATCAATCAGATGGCAGAGGTCAAGGCAAAGCTGGATACTATGCACAACCTTCTAGTGAACAAGAAGTCGGTTCACTTTGCTCAAGAGGTTGAGGTTTTTGAAGCTGAAGAATAAGCTACTGAAGAGGATGTGAACTATGTGAATGGTTCCGGTTTCAATGGCCAAAGGTTTGGCAATTCTCATGGCAACTTCAGAGGTTATAACAATCAGAGGAACAACTATGGGAACAACCAGAATTCTTCTGGATTTACGCCCAGGCCTGTGGTTCAGGTTGCTCAGAGAAACAACAGTGGTTTCACTAGGGACTTCGGATGTTCCACTTACCAGAATCTACCTCCTAAGTCTGCGGATTCTGAGTTGAAGGACATGCTTGACCAGATACTTGAGGGACAGCAGAAGATGATAGTGGACTTCAATGGTAAGATAGATGCTCTGTATGCAAATCTGAATGGGAAGTATGAGACTTTGAACAACCACATCAAGAGGTTGGATACTCAGTTTCCACAATCTGCTGTGAACACTAAACGCCCTGATGGCATCTTACCTGGAAGTACTGATGCTAATCCTAGGTACTCTTGTGCTGCTATTATGTCTTGGGGAGATATGGTCAAGAGAGAGATCAAAGAAGAGGTTCTGGAGAAGTCTGAAGCTAAGGAAAAAGTTGAGACTCTCATCTCGGAGCTCATGTCGATCGACACCACCCTTACATGTTGGTCGACACCTTGCCAAATCCCAAAAACATTATGCAAGTCACGACTAAGGACGATCTTGACTCCACTGAAATCGATCGATAGGCACCTGGTCGTGTCGGTCGACATTCTAAGCCTCATGATGGAATTATTTCCAAAAACTAACTAAGATGGAGGATCCTGCAAGTTTTGTTATACCTTGCTCCATTGCTGGGGTTAAGTTTACTGATTCACTCTGTGATACTGGGGCTAGTATCAGTATCATGTCTAATGAGGTTGCAATAAGGTTGGAAAATCAATGATATGAAGAGATCTTCAATAGAGATTACATTGGCTGATGCTTCTCTGAAGAAATCCATGGGTTTTATTGAGAATCTGAGAGTTCATGTTGGTGATTGTCTGCTTCCCTGTGATTTCCATGTTACTGAGACGGATATTGGTTCTGATATGCCACTAATTTTGGGTAGACCAGTCCTTGCTACTGCTGGAGCTATGTTTGATTTGCTGAGTAGCAAGATTTCTCTGAGGCATGTTGATCCTGATGTGTTTTATCCTGCTAATCCGGACGTATATGTGATGTGGAGTCCCCAGGTTGTTGTTGAAGAAGTAAATGAGATTCACTCTGATGAGTTCACTGCAAGGAATCCGAAAGCTGCGCATAAGATAAAGAAACCACAGAGAAAAGCAGTGACTGCGATGCCTCTTATGAATTTGACTCTTGTGAGGCAAGTTGATGATACTATTGAGTATAAGCTTTAGTATGGAAGTGGTTCAAGATCATTTTCCAAGATTAAGGCTATCATCACTCCCAAGTTTAAGGCTAAAGGACAAGCCGCGATGGATGATATGATGAAAAGGGTTCTAAAACCCGAGATGTTTGACTTAAGTGTGGATGATCTCAGGTACAAGACTTTATCTTCACCACCTTCGGATTCATCCAGAGATCTTCCATCCATCTGATCTCTGCGAAAGTCAAGCTAATGACTGAAAGCGCTTAGTGGGAGGCAACCCACTGGTGAGTCTTTAATTATGTTTTTCAGTGTCTTCTTACTAATTTTTCTTTGTTTTTGTTTTGTCTCAGGAATTAGACGTGCTTGATGAATGGAAAGATTGCATAGATTGGAGAAGCCTTACATAATTTTTTGACCAAGGAACACAAGGTTTTGTGTCTGTGTCGATCAACACGAACACGATCGACACGGACCCGAGGTTAGTATAAATACCAAATTTCCTTTTTCTTCTCCACTTCTCCTTTTCCTTTTTGCAAACCCTAAGCTTCTATATAAACCAAATCGCGATTATTGAGTTCTTCACCAGAACATTCAATTTTTGCTTCTAAACTCAAGATATTTCTATTCCTTATACTCATATATCATCCAATCATTCAAAATCAAAGGTATGTTCCTCAAATCTCTATCCCTAATTTCAAAAATTTCATGGGTTTGATTCTCACTTTTGAATTCCAATTTTACTCTTAAAGCTTGCTAGTCTTGACTAATTAGGATGAATTTAGAAGGAATCAAGAGTAGAATGTTGTTTATTTAGGTTGAATTGATTGAAAAGTCATGAATTTCTTTTGACAAAACCTTGCACAATAGATTGCAGCACTTAGGGGTCATTTGAGAGAGTAGCTTCCAATCAAAAATTCGGAATTTAGGGTTCATTAGATGATGAATTGATGATTATAGAGATGAATTTGATGGTTAATTTTGATGATTATGAAGTATTAATCTTGTTTTGACATTGATCTTGCTTGGAATTTTTGTTTTTCATAAGTATATACGATTCGGCATCGTGTCGATCAACATGGTTCACCCGTGTCGGTCGACACACAAGCACAAATTCCAAACATGATCTGATTTTGCGATTTCTTGTGTTTTGCAGATGACTACTAGGAGATCTTTTAGGAACAAGCGTACCCACATAGAGGAGATTGATCTTACTGATGATGAGCCTAGTGTTGAGGCTATTCCCACCACCATCATAGCCACCACACCCACTTC
The DNA here is from genome assembly GCA_963555745.1 of Cardamine flexuosa. Lineage (NCBI taxonomy): Eukaryota > Viridiplantae > Streptophyta > Magnoliopsida > Brassicales > Brassicaceae > Cardamine > Cardamine flexuosa. Next base: position 18,856,594 of record OY743216.1, on the reverse strand, counting down.
TGATTTCCCGGTTAATGCTCATGTACGTGCCCCTTGGCCTAAGATTGAGTCTCAGATGATTCGGATGAAGCATGATTGGGACAGTGATCCAAAGACAGAGACAGCTAAGGCTGAGTGCATTCAGAGACCGATTTCAGAGAATTGGGATGAGTATGATACAATGTTCTATAATGCATAGCAAGGAGTTGATATGCATACTACTCGATTAGAGGACTTCAAGGCTAAGCTAGCTTTGGACCTTAGTGATGATGTGAACAACATTATTATTGAGATGGGTTTAGGTACCATGGGATCCACGCCACACACCCTCTATCCGAACTTGGCGCGCCAGTTCCTAGCTTCCTGCAGAGTTTACTATGCTGATGAGAGTGCCAAGGTGGCACAGTAGGGAGTTCTCACCTTCATGTGTAAGGGTGTGAGATACAGGACCACTCTCACAGATCTCTGTGATTTGTATGGCTTTAGGAGAGAGGCTACTCAGGCTACTATGGATACCGAGTGGACAGATATCAAGACTTTTTGGTTTTACATCGGGAATGGTGAGTATGATACCGGTTCTTCGAAATAGACAGATGTCCGTCATCCCGCCATTAGGTATGCTCTTCGCCTCATTGCTAGCACTATCTTGTGCCGTTCCAACCCTACCAAGGCGTGGAAGTCCGATCTTATGCTCCTTTTGCTTGGAGTTCACCACATGTTTCCCGCTGCAACTTGAAGTTGTGCTATACCCAACCTTGATCTAAATTTAGGTGCTGTGTTTTTTCATCATTTGGTTTCTCTGAACACCAAAGCCTTTGGTAAGAAGCAGTTTGAGCATGTTGGGAACCTTTTGACTCCGATCTTCAGCTACTTCAGTATTGTTTTGTGCAACGCCTCGAGGAAGTCCGATTACATCTCCATTGACCTTGATTATCTCAAGCATGTGACTTGGATAAAACCCAACAACATGTGGGTGTTTACTGATGAGGATGGTTCCGTGAAGACTGTGAAGCTGCCCAACATGGATTTTAGGATCAAGAAAGATCACACCAAGCTGTTCTTCACGCCAGATGAGTCACTTTTGATTGAGAGTTCAAGCCGCAAGCTTCGACATGGAGCTTCATCTAGTGCTGCACCTTCGGCTACGGAGGATGATACTGTGCCGCCATCTCATGATACTTCTACCCCAGATTCCGTTTTTCCAGAACCCCCAGCGGGATATGAGGATGATAGTCCTATGTTCAGGAGATACATGGTGAGTACTATGAGGAGTATGTGGCAGCTCATTGCCTCTGGTGTCACTCATGCCCAGCCTACCTCATCACTTATGTGCCCACGCAGCTCCCCTATTGATCCTTGCACTCCTCGGAGTTCTGATGATGACTTTGTTTAGTCATCGAGTTCCTAGTTTTTCTATTTTTCTTTTTCCTTTGAGACATTTCTTTTGTTTTGCTTTATTTGCTTCTGTTTTTGCTTTATATTTTTTTTTTACTTATATTGAGATATTGTTGAACTTCTTTATGTTATATATCAGCTTCTTATAGACATGTTTTGCTCTTAATCAGGATCTAAATGTCAGAAAACAAGTTAAATGGTCAGATAGCATGGTGTCAGAATTTTGGAAAACCACATCCCTGCTCATGTCGATCGACACACAGGGTGTGTGTCGGTCGACATGCACACACCATCTCAGGTCACGTTTTTCAAAACATAAAAGTTCAATTTCTACTCAATTTTATTATTTTTATCACTTTCCTTATAATAAATAATAAGTCTGAAGGAGTTTAAAGAGTACCAATAAAGTTGATAATGGCTGGATTGTTATAGTAAAGTATGGTTATAAATCTAGAACATCCTTGGCATTGAAACTGTTGGTAGGATAGAGAAACAGCGGTGAAGGTTGCTTGTTGGATTGTGTTGAGTAAATTGTGGTGGAAATTAGGAATGCTGCGAATGCCTGCAACGAATTACATGGTGGTCTGGATCTTGTCAGGTAAGTATTTCTAGTGGTTCACTATAGTGAATGTGATTGTGGTGTTCCAATGAAGTTATGAGTTTCGTGATTTTCAAACTACTTCTTTGGTTTGGTTTTCTGTTTTGCTTGAGGGCAAGCAAAAGCTAAATCTGGGGGAGTTGATATATCATGCATTTTATGGTTTTATGACATGATATATGTATTGGTTTTGGAGTCTTTTCTATATATATTGAGTCTTATTAGGTACAAACACGGATTGGACCCTGATGAGCACTTTGGAGCATTGGGAGGCTTGTAGCTGAGCAAATCAACAAGCAGACGAATATTCCTGTCCAAGTTGATCGACACGCCTTATCTGTGTCGGTCGACACAATCGCGACGATAATGACGCCTTCGAGTTTTATCAAGTTTCAAGAATTGCAACTTTATCCCAGAAGTTTCCAAAGTTTATACTTCATGCCTAATCACGTTTTAGGTTAAACTATGTTTTAGAAGTCCTAGAGACTAATTTTTGTCATTCTATAAGTTTTTGAGAAGTTCTAAGTTTATTGTAAATTTCAAGGAGATTTATTAGAGAGAAGATTCAGATCTCAAACTTTGTAGAGAAAAGAATCCTGAACTCCTTGTGTTTTTTATGAGTATTATTCAGACAATGATTTGTGTTTCATCTTCTATGTCTGAGTAGTCACCTTGTTAGATCTAGGGTTTCAAAAGGGTTATGAAGGATTGTTGAAATAGGCATAGTCTTGTTAGGTTATCTGTTATGTTCTTCATCTAGATTTGATAATTACACGAGTCTTGAGATTGATCACCTTAATACTGGTACCATAGGATTATTGGTAGGCGCAAGAGTGCTATTGATACCCTGACCCAATCTTAGATGAGCAAACATCCTTTTCGCAGCGAGAGTTGGTTTAGGAATTTTGTAAACATATCGTACCCGCTAATCATAGAGACTCTATTTATTGGTATTTCGCAAAGAGATTTGGTTTGCTTCTGTTTAGAGGATAGATGTCGTCCCAGCGAGAGTTGGATGAGATATCACATTAGTGTTACGAGTTTAAGAACCGCACAAACACTTAAGACTTGATTTACGAACTGCCCAGTTCACTTTCCTGAGTTTTCCTGATTGATGTCCCTAGGTCTAGCGCTTTTAATCACGTGAATTAATCCCGTTAAATTGCTATTTCGTTTTTTGCATTGCTTTATTTAGTTTTCTTATTTTCATATAGCTTAATTCGAACCTGTTACAATCTATTGTGTGAGTTTTCAGAGTCCTTGTGGATTCGATCCCTAAGTGCTGCAACTTACTTCTTAATTTGAGAGAGTAGTTTCTAGGGTTATATTTGACCCGTGTCAGCCACTAAAGGGTTCAAGCATAAGAACCTTCTTTGATCAGGCGGGTTCGAGAGGGTTTACAGAGGTCTCATGCCAAGTATGAACAAGGAGATTTCTGTGAAAAGAGTCTCTAATGAATCCCAACAAGGGTTGAAAGAGTTTGTGGCTGAGATAGTGAGTATTGGACAGATGAGTCACAGAAATGTAGTCACTCTCTTGGGATATTGATGCCGGAGAGACGAGCTTCTTTTGATGTATGATTACATGCCCAATGGAAGCTTAGACAAGTATTTATTCAATAGTCTTTAGGTAACTCTCGATTGGGGAAACAGAGGTTCAAAGTCATTAAAGGCGTGGCCTCTGGATTATTCTACCTCCACGAAGAATTGGAACAAGTGGTGATTCACCGCAACGTCAAATCCAGCAACATCTTGATAGACGCAGAGCACAATGCGAGACTTGGGGATTTTGGTTTAGCTCAGTTGTGTAATCATGGGTCGGATCCTCAAACAACACAAATTGTTGGAACTTTAGGATATCTATCCCCCGAGCACATCAGGACAGGACGGGCCACGACCGCTACTGATTTTTTTGCCTCTGGGGTGCTCCTACTAGAAGTAGCGTGCTGTAAACGTCCTATTGAGATTGAGAATGAGAGTGGTGAGAGGGTCTTGCTCGTGGATTGGGTTTTTGGGTTTTGGATGGAGGGAAACATCTTGGATGCTATGGATCCAAAACTAGGGTCGGAGTATGACCACAAAGAGGTTGAAATGGTTTTGAAACTAGGTTTATTGTGCTCTCCTTCCGACTCACAAGCTAGACCAACTATGAGACAAGTGCTACATTATCTAAGGAGAGATGCAATGTTACCAGAATATTTGCCATCGGACTTGCTTGGGAGTGAGATGATGTTTGGAATTCACCATAGATTTAGTGAGTCAAGCATGTTTACCAGTGAATCATCAATTGCTTATTCTTTACTTTCTGGAGGGAGGCGAGTTTCAAAGATTAGAACAATTTTTTTACATTACGTATGTAGAAAGATAGTTATTTGCAAAAGATAGGAGAGGACCATACTTCAGTAGTCATGGGCGGAGGCACTTAGGGGGGGGGGTTGTGGGTCAGATGACCCCAACCACTTAGAAAAAAGTATTTCTTGTTTATTTTAAATTTTGTTTACAGTTCAGTTTCTTTTGTTTTTTTCAGTTACGGTGATTTTATATCCAATTTGATAGTTCACGTGTTTAATAGAAATCTAACCGATCACTGATTCAAACATGATCGATCTTTGTTTTACTACTGGATTGGTTTGTGTTTCGACTAACATTAATAAAAGTAAAACCATTATTAAATATTCAAACATTTAATCATTTTATAAACGTAACTGAAACAAAACCGTAAAGCAAACAAAATACCAAACTTGTATGACTTCTGGTTATGATTGTTATACTAAATAAAAGTGTATTTAAATATAACTCTGCATGTATATGTGAGGAATGTCTATTTTGATCAATTTTTATTACTTTTACTTGTCTTATTGAGTCTAGAAGTTAGGTTTTGTGTTTTTTGGTCGGTTTAGTGTTTTTTAAGGTTTTCACTTCCTTGGAGCTAAAATGTGCAAAATGGAGCAACTTTAGACGTTTTTACACACCATTGGATTTTGGAGACATCCTGGATCGACCAAGCATGACGAGTATTGACCGATCCCAAAGCAGGTCGGTCAGTCAAAGAAATCTATGAGGTGGCACGGATTAGAGGAAGAAGATCGATCGATCCGAGTAGGATAGATTGATCCCAGTCACAAATATTTCTCCAAATCGCACATTAACTCCGAGTTTTGACCTAGAAGACACTCTATAAATAAGGCTCATTTCCTGAGCGGCCAGAGAGACCTAGATACCAATTTTACTGTTACTCTGCCATTTTTATTTCTCATTTCAGATTCGAGTTTTTACATTGTTTTTACAGTGTTTTTTTCAGATCTATAAAGTTTTCATTGCATTTTCAAAATCTTCAATCTGTTTTCATCTCCTTCTTTGTGTTTTCAACCACACAACATAATGATCTATCAACCAATTGCCATGGTTGAGTAGATCTATATGTTGGGAGATGGGATTTATTCAAAGGGATTTAATGTTTAATTAGGTTATTGTTATAGATTAGAATTATGGTTAATAGATCTCTACTTCTATGAATCAAATGCTTTTGTTAGGTTGACAAATCTATCAAATGATTCATAGGGTTTTGTAGTACAGCTAGCGTTGGCTATTCTACCCGGAATCTATAGTTTGTAGGCTTGATTTCCAGATTTCCAAGAGTTGAAGCTGGATCTACAAGTGAACTCTATCAAACTAGGTCGAAATATGCTATCATAGGGTCCTAGCGGATTTATGATAGAATAATATTTGCTTTTATTAAAAAGATTTATTTTGGTACAATGTTTGTGTTCTAGATCTAGATCATTTAATTGCTAATCCATTTAGATATCCTTTTTATTTATTTAAATCACTGCAATTTCCCAGATCCCAACAGTTGTTTTAAATTGATTTTTCTTTCCTTATTTAATTATTTTTGGATTTTATTCGTATTTGATCGTTCGATCCTTTTTCTCTCGAGATCGACTGATCCCTTCCAAGATCGATTGATCCCTGAGGATCTGATTTTCAAACTTCTTTTGCTTCTCAGGTGTACGCAATTAAGGAGTCAGGCTTCTAAAGATCTACAGGACTGGAGTATAGAGGAGTTAACAAGGAAGATCTCACTTTCAAGATTAGTATGATTCCATACACCTTAAAAAGGTTAGTTAGGTTGATTGATGTTTTTGAATATGATGATAAAACTGAGTGGGAAGAGGATGTTAATTTTCTGGGTAGATAAAGAAACTTTCCAAGTAGAAGTTTCAACCAAAACTTTAGGAGCACTCCTAATTCTCCCTATAATGTCTACTCAACTAGAAACTCTAGGGAACAATGGAATAATCCTTATAACACTCAATTGAATTCTTTTCAACCTCCAACCAAATCATACCAACTAGAGCATCATGCAAAGGCTGAATATGGATTAATTCAAAATGACAATGCAGATTCTCTTGGAAAAATTGAGTCCATGTTTCAGCACATCGTGGAGATGCAGTCCGAGACTGCTGACGAGATAAACTCCAAGATAGAAAGAGTATCTGAAGATTTGAATAAGAGAGTCGGGAGTCTGGATGCCGAAGTAAGACTTCTAGATGCCAAGGCTGAGGAAACTAGGTCATTAGCTGAATTTTGTTTCTCAATCTCTAAACAATTACCAGAAAGAGAAACAGAAGAGCATGTTCACGCTATCACTATCAAAGGAAATCTTTCCTTCGCAAGTGAGGAGCGTAGCTCTAATGACGATTTCTCTGAGGGACACCAGAATGATCTAACTGACTGTTATGAGGATGACAATGACTGGTCAACCTATGACAGACATATTGATGAACCGAAACCCCAGCAATTCCCAAAGGAAAGGAACTTAACAATATGATAACCAAACTTCAAGTTAGGCTGCCATTCCTTTAGATGGTAAGGAAAGTTCCTGAGCTAAAGGCTCGTCTAAAGAACATCCTCTTGGGAAAGACCTTACTTGATGATGGAGCAATGACGATCCTTAGGGAATGCAACAAGTGGATGCAAGTCAAAATCCCAAGGAAACTCGCAGACCTTGGCTCTTTCAGTCTATCATGCACCATAGGCAATATGAAATTTCATAACTGCATGTGTGATTTAGGAGCCAGCATCAGCGTGATGCCCCTCACTGTGTCAAAATGCCTAGGTCTTCTCACACTCAAACCATCTACTTTCTCTTTAGTTCTCGCCGACCGATCTCTGCGAAAACCAGAAGGTGGGCTTGAAAATATTCCGCTGAAGGTGGGAGAGTGCTGGTTCTTGATAGACTTTGTGGTGTTAGATCTTGAGGATTGAGGCCAAGACATCATACTTGGTAGACCTTTTCTTGCCATTGCAGGAGCATTGATAGATGTACCAAGGGGAAGAATTGATATCTGTCTGGGGGATAAGGTGATGAATTTCACCACCAAGAAACAAGGGAAGAAACCAACCATTTATGGACAAACTTTCTAGATTGATACCAAGGAAAATCCCCCATCTAGTCTAACATAAGGAGACTCATCGAACACTTACATTCGAGGAGCAGGGTTGGGAGAACCCAACTCATAACTCCGCGGAGGAATCAGAATACTGGAAGCTCTTACCCAACCTCAGGAAGTTGCGGATAGCCCTTTTCCGGCGCCATCCTCAGGGAAATCAATATCCATGATCAACACCAAGAGTCCTCATGACAAATATATGTGAAGAAGGCCGATTATATAAGTCTGAGGACTGGTGCGAATTAAGAGAACCAAAGTTTGAGCTAAAAGAACTTCTTGCCAGCCTGAAGTATGCTTATCTCGGCCCGAACTCAACATATCCTGTCATTATTAATGATAAATTGAACCCAACTGACACATCCCTCTTACTTTGAGAACAACGTAACTACAGAAAAGCATTAGGATACTCGCTCAGTGATATAACTGGGATTTCCCCTGATCTATGCACACACCGGATACACCTTGAAGATCCATCAAAGACATCGGTAGAACCCCAATGCCGGCTAAACCCGAACCTCCGCGAGGTAGTTAGGAAAGAAAGGAGTAATTGTCGTCCGGTAGATAGCCCGTGGATTAGTCCGTGGATTAGTCCGGTACATGTTGTCCCAAAGAAAGGAGGAGTTGATGTTGTTTCAAATGATAAGAATGAACTCATTCCTACACGTACAATAACCGGTCACAGGATGTGTATAAATTATCGGAAACTGAATGCAGCCACTCGAAAAGATCATTTTCCTCTCCCCTTCATCGATCAGATGTTAGAACGTCTGGCTAACCATCGATTCTATTGCTTCCTTGATGGATATTCTGGATTCTTCCAAATCCCAATTCATCCTGATGATCAGGAAAAGACGACGTTCACATGTCCTTATGGGACTTATGCATATCGGAGGATGCCCTTTAGGCTCTGCAATGCTCCAGCAACATTCCAAAGATGCATGATGTTGATATTCACTGATCTAACTGAAAATATAATGGAAGTTTTCATGGATGATTTCTCCGTCTACGGTTCCTCCTTTACCATCTGTCTGGCTAATCTTAGTAAAGTGTTGCAGCGATGCGTAGATAAACACATGGTTCTAAATTGGGAAAAATGCCATTTCATGGTTAGGGACGGGATCGTACTTTGGCATAAAATTTCAGAAAAAGGGATTGAATTTGATAAAGCAAAGATAGAGGTCATGACCAATCTTCAACCCCCAAGAACAGTACGAGAAATCCGGAGTTTCCTAGGCAATGCAGGTTTCTATGGGAGGTTCATCAAAGATTTGTCGAAAACTGCAAGACCTCTCACACAACTTCTATGCAAAGAAGTTGCTTTTGATTTCGACAAAGATTGTCTTGATGCATTCTTGGAAATAAAGAAGGCATTAATTTGCGCTCCCATAGTCCAACTGGCAGACTGGAAACTCCCTTTTGAGGTCATGTGTGATGCTACTGATTACGCCGTAGGGGCGGTTCTAGGCCAGAAGAAAGACAAGCGTTTGCATGTTATTTACTATGCTAGCCGGACACTGGATTAAGCACAAACGAGATACGCTACAACCGAGAAGGAACTTCTTGCAATCGTTTCTGCTGTGGAGAAATTCCGATCGTACTTGGTAGGATCTAAGATAATTGTGCACACGGACCACGCTGCATTACGTTACCTTCTCAGCAAGAAATATGCTAAACCCCGACTGCTGCGTTGGGTTTTGCTATTACAGGAGTTTAACATTGAGATTAGAGACAAGAAAGCAATAGAGAATGGGGTAGCTGATCATTTGTCCAGACTGAGAGTAGAGACAAAAGTCCCAATAGATGACTGATTGCCTGAAGAGAGCATAAATTCCATCTTCGAGGAGTGCTACGAGGAACGCGAATGCATACTAGCCTTGCACGAGAAACCCAACGAACATCCCTGATTCGCCGATTATGCTAACTTTCTCTGCGCCAAAATAATACCCCCAGATTGTATTGGCTACGAGAGGAAAAAGTTTTTCCGCGAAGTTAAGAAATACATCTGGGAAGAACCTTATTTGTACAGAAGTTTCGCCAACGGTTTATACCGACGATGTATTCCAGAAGCAGAAGTTGATGGACTTCTTTTTCACTGTCATGGTTCAAACTATGCGGGACAATTTTCCACCTTCAAGACAATTTCCAAGGTCTTTCAGGCAAGTTTCTGGTGGCCCACGATGTTTCGGGACACACATGATTTTGTCTCAAGGTGTGACTCCTGTCAACGCCGTGGCAACATAAATCAGAAAAACGAAATGCCCCAGAACTATGTACTCGAAGTAGAAGTATTCGACTACTGGGGAATCAATTCATGGGCCCCTTCCCGCCTTCATGTGGAAACATGTACATCCTTGTTGTTGTGGACTATGTGTCCAAATGGGTGGAAGCAGCGCAAGTCCTACGAAAGATACCAAGGTAGTAATAAGTGATGGTGGAACTCACTTCATCAACAGACTTTTTGCTAATCTCCTGACGAATAATGATGTTTTGCACAAAGTGGCAACACCATACCACCCGCAGACCAGTGGGCAGGTGGAGGTTTCAAACAGAGAAATCAAAAGTATCCTGGAGAAGACGGTTAATGTCACAAGGAAGGACTGGTCCCTTAAACTCGATGATGCATTGTGGGCTTACCGAACTGCTTATAAAACCCCGATTGGTAAGTCTATGGAAAAGCTTGTCACCTGCCAGTGGAGCTAGAGTACAAAGCATTATGGGCAACCAGACTGCTAAACTTTAATTCCAAAGCGGCAGGAAAAAAATGCATGACCCAAATAAATGAACTGGACGAGCTAAGACTAAAAGACAATCGCGCGCAAAAGCCTGGCATGATAGGGAGAAAAACTGAGAGAATTCCGCAGCGGTGATAGAGTACTTTTGTACAACTCACGTTTGAGGCTTTTTCCAGGCAACCTGAAATCACGTTGGGGAGGACCTTATTTGATTAAGGAAGTTAAAACTTATGGAGCAGTGGTGTTGTGGGATGGAAAAACCGGATATTTTACAGTTAATGGCCAGCGACTTAAGCCATATTTAGCTGACCATGAGGAGAAGGAGATCTCCATACCCCTGACAGAACCCAATTGAAATAAAACTAAGTCAAGCTACTGACTTTGCAAAAACAAGCGCTGGTTGGGAGGCAACCCATCATGATCGTTTAATTTATTTTTGTTTTTGAACTAATAAAACTATTTTATTTTATTTCCTTTCAGTTATTTCAATTTATTTATTTATTTTCCAAAATAAGATATGATGATGTTTTTGTATTAAGCTGACTGAAAACAGGTGCAAAAAGCAGAAGATGCAAATTTCAAGAAGTTTCAGGATGCTGGGATTGACCGATCCTACCCAGATCGATCAATCCCCGAGACGAGAAAAGCTGAAAACCAGTTAATGTACAGACCAATGCTCCATTTTGGTCGTAAAATTCTTTCCACGGTTTATGGTTTGCTTTCTTGTTCACAATTCATTATCTCCAGTGTTGTTTCGCATCACCCTTGTTCTTTGTTTTTATATCATTGCGGGATGCAGTGATTTAAGACTGGGGGAAGGGGTGACTGCTTTCATATGTTACTAACACTGTGTTTTCTTTTGTTTACTTGTCCCAAAAAAATTTCCAAAACTTTTTCATTTTTCTTGAGTCATTTTATTGAGTCAAAACATGGGAGTTTTACAATTTTCTTGGTTTTCCTTTTATGTTCACATTTATTGGACTTTGTTCAGGAAGATTGGAAAACACCATCAGTGGATCAATTTTACCCGAATCGACCTATCCTTTGGAAATCTGAATGATCCAGCGTTGTCTCTATCTATTTGGACCTTTAACTTGGACTAAATATTCTCACTTAGGGGCTCGATATCGCAAAAAGAATCATATACATCTGAAGTTCACCCCATTCTTATTGGAGCTCCAGATGGTCAAGCTTATTTTTAGTTTGGTTCCACACCCTTACACCTTTTTTCATTCAGACCCCAGTCCTCTTTTGCAACATTAGGAGCGTGTGCAACCAAGTGCAAAAACTACGGAGTATGGGAGCCGGTACAACCAAATGTTCTAAAGATTTCCGGGTAAAATTTCTAGTATCAGTACTTCATCTATATTAGTATGAGTTGACTATTGGTGCAGTTTTTAGTAGGATTGATGTACATAGTTAGAACTGGTTCCAACTTCCCCTTCTCAGAGGAAATGCTCTGGGATCGACCGATCCTACCTTGATCGATCGACCCCGTCTCATCCCGAGACTCTCTTTCAAAAAAAAAAAAACAAAACAAAAAAAAACAAAAAGAAAGAGAAGGGAAAGAAGTCTGAAGGAACCAGAATAAAACCTTTTATTTATTTAGTTAGTTATTCACCGCAACGTCAAATCCAGCAACATCTTGATAGACGCAGAGCACAATGCGAGACTTGGGGATTTTGGTTTAGCTCAGTTGTGTAATCATGGGTCGGATCCTCAAACAACACAAATTGTTGGAACTTTAGGATATCTATCCCCCGAGCACATCAGGACAGGACGGGCCACGACCGCTACTGATTTTTTTGCCTCTGGGGTGCTCCTACTAGAAGTAGCGTGCTGTAAACGTCCTATTGAGATTGAGAATGAGAGTGGTGAGAGGGTCTTGCTCGTGGATTGGGTTTTTGGGTTTTGGATGGAGGGAAACATCTTGGATGCTATGGATCCAAAACTAGGGTCGGAGTATGACCACAAAGAGGTTGAAATGGTTTTGAAACTAGGTTTATTGTGCTCTCCTTCCGACTCACAAGCTAGACCAACTATGAGACAAGTGCTACATTATCTAAGGAGAGATGCAATGTTACCAGAATATTTGCCATCGGACTTGCTTGGGAGTGAGATGATGTTTGGAATTCACCATAGATTTAGTGAGTCAAGCATGTTTACCAGTGAATCATCAATTGCTTATTCTTTACTTTCTGGAGGGAGGCGAGTTTCAAAGATTAGAACAATTTTTTTACATTACGTATGTAGAAAGATAGTTATTTGCAAAAGATAGGAGAGGACCATACTTCAGTAGTCATGGGCGGAGGCACTTAGGGGGGGGGGTTGTGGGTCAGATGACCCCAACCACTTAGAAAAAAGTATTTCTTGTTTATTTTAAATTTTGTTTACAGTTCAGTTTCTTTTGTTTTTTTCAGTTACGGTGATTTTATATCCAATTTGATAGTTCACGTGTTTAATAGAAATCTAACCGATCACTGATTCAAACATGATCGATCTTTGTTTTACTACTGGATTGGTTTGTGTTTCGACTAACATTAATAAAAGTAAAACCATTATTAAATATTCAAACATTTAATCATTTTATAAACGTAACTGAAACAAAACCGTAAAGCAAACAAAATACCAAACTTGTATGACTTCTGGTTATGATTGTTATACTAAATAAAAGTGTATTTAAATATAACTCTGCATGTATATGTGAGGAATGTCTATTTTGATCAATTTTTATTACTTTTACTTGTCTTATTGAGTCTAGAAGTTAGGTTTTGTGTTTTTTGGTCGGTTTAGTGTTTTTTAAGGTTTTCACTTCCTTGGAGCTAAAATGTGCAAAATGGAGCAACTTTAGACGTTTTTACACACCATTGGATTTTGGAGACATCCTGGATCGACCAAGCATGACGAGTATTGACCGATCTAGAAGCAGATCGGTCAGTCAAAGGAATCTATGAGGTGGCACAGATCAGAGGAAGAAGATCGATCGATCCGAGTAGGATCAATCGATCCCAGTCATGAATATTCTCCAAATCGCACATTAGCTCTGAGTTTTGACCTGAAAAATACTCTATAAATAAGGCTCATTTCCTGAGCGGCCAAAGAGACCTAGACACAAATTTTACTGTTACTCTGCCATTTTTATTTCTCATTTCAGATCTGTAATTATGCCACATTCCAGCCACAGAAGAAGAATAATTCATTTCACTCAACATCCCAGAAGGTCTACCAAGATTATGGATACAACAAGGGTACACTCACCTACACTTTGGTGTTGTAAGAATCAGACTTACACTTCATGCACGAAAAGGTCTACCAGTGATCGCAAGAATAGCTTTAGTCAATTCTAGACTAAAGTCATACCAACAAGCTTGCATCGACACAGTTCAAACAACATTAAACGCAGGAACAGTATTCATAACATTGTTCCCAAATTTTAATGTTTCTCTGCAAGAACCAAATTTATTGATGACACTCAAAGTTCACATACAACTAGTTGGAGCACTTATGCAAGAAAATAGTGTGGTCATAACTCTCCACCATCAGATCGTCTATCTTATACAAGACCATGCTCTTGATCTTGTATTACCCTCATCAGACAAAGCACTATACCTTGAAGTAATGTCGGCATCACGAGCTCCCAATACTATTGAAATCCCTCGACAGATTTCTCGAGAGGAGCTAATTCACAAACGACCAGAATCATGGATCACGAGTTACGAGAAGCTACATCAGTCAGCATCAGCACCAGTTAAAACAGCTGAAGTAAGCTTTAATTCTCTAAATGATGGAACAACAGAAATAAAGTTTGAAAAGCCTCGCACTTCCTCATTCCAAAAACAAATGTTCACCCAATTCTCCATTCAAATTGATGAATGTCAATTCTATGGCCAATACAAAGATGAAATACCTAAGCCAATTTCCTTTAATTAAGATGGCACAGTCGTGTATCCTTTTGTGGATGAAGATGGACATCAATATTTTGATGCTTTCTCCTGTACGGCTTGCCTCAAAGAATCCTATGAATCTGATGACAAAGTTCTTCAAAATTGAAGAAAGAACAAAGACCAAATATAGAAGAAATATCTTGAAGGAGATCCAAACGTAGGACCACTTGGCAAAGGAAATGGACGATATGACTATATAGTCCAGTATTCAACAAAAGACAACACTAAACAAGAACTCATGATGTTGAATAAAGATGATTTCCCTCCTCCAGAGGACTTCACAAAGGATAATATAGCCCATATTCTGAAGATTGTCACAAAGGCCATAAACTCGTCCAGTCCAGATCAACTAACTCAAGGAGAAAAGATTCTCAATTGGCAAACAGAAAACGGTATTGATCAGAATCAACTTCTGACAACAATAAATCACAAGGTTGATCAACTAGTCGATGACTACACAAAAAGGATTAAATATCCTCCAAAATTCAATATCAGAAATCAATGGTCGTCTTGACGTTCTCCATCGAGAGATGATGTCTTTGGCACAACAAATGATGGTCAATACCTCTCAGTTTCAAAACAAAAAAGCCGAGATGACAAATATGAAAACTCAACTCAAGGATCTACAGAAGTATTTTGAAAACCTGAAGCAACATCAAAATACAACCAGTTCATATTTCCCTCATTCAGGAAATATGTCCCCAGCATTTTTAATGTATCCAGATTCGTTCTCTCCAAATTTCTTCTCATGAGTACATAATCAAAGGGCAAAATCATATTCTCCAAGATTTCTACCCTCAGATGAGGCATTTACTTCCCGTTACGGAATGCCAACAGTAAGGTCTCGCAAGCCCAGTTATTCTAGAGGACGAAGATACAAAGAACCAGATTTTTTGGTTAAGCCGTCAAAAAAGCCATACAGTACTCCATCATAATCAGGTCAAGAATCTCTCGATGATAAGAAACAAAAGGGGAACAAAAAAGACATTGGGAATATAGAATTCTCGATGTGTACACTACTTGATATGACTACTCAAGTTGTCAATCCCAACCAACAAGTGCAGGACCCTACGGCCATGCTCATCAAATCCAACAAAAATCATATATCATCAAAAGTTCACATACAACTAGTTGGAGCACCTATGCAAGAAAATAGTGTGGTCATAACTCTCCACCATCAGATCGTCTATCTTATACAAGACCATGCTCTTGATCTTGTATTACCCTCATCAGACGAAGCACTATACCTTGAAGTAATGTCGGCATCACAAGCTACCAATACTATTCAAATCCCTCGACAGATTTCTCGAGAGGAGCTAATTCACAAACTACCAGAATCATGGAACACGAGTTACGAGAAGCTACATCAGTCAGCATCAGCACCGGTTAAAACAGCTGAAGTAAGCTTTAATTCTCTAAATGATTGAACAACAGAAATAAATTTTGAAAAGCCTCGCACTTCCTCATTCCAAAAACAAATGTTCACCCAATTCTCCATTCAAATTGATGAAAGTCAATTCTATGGCCAATACAAAGATGAAATACCTAAGCCAATTTCCTTTATTCAAGATGGCACAAGCGTGTATCCTTTCGTGGATGAAGATGGACATCAATATTTTGATGCTTTCTCCTGTACGGCTTGCCTCAAAGAATCCTACGAATCTGATGACAAAGTTCTTCGAAATTGAAGAAAGAACAAAGACCAAATATAGAAGAAATATCTTGAAGGAGATCCCAACGTAGGACCACTTGGCAAAGGAAATGGACGATATGACTATATAGTCCAGTTTTCAACAAAAGACAACACTAAACAAGAACTCATGATGTTGAATAAAGATGATTTCCCTCCTCCAGAGGACTTCACAAAGGATAATATAGCCCATATTCCGAAGATTGTCACAAAGGCCATAAACTCGTCCAGTCCAGATCAACTAACTCAAGGAGAAAAGATTCTCAATTGGCAAACAGAAAACGGTATTGATCAGAATCAACTTCTGACAACAATAAATCACAAGGTTGATCAACTAGCCGATGACTACACAAAAAAGATTAAATATCCTCCAAAATTCAATATCAGAAATCAATGGTCGTCTTGATGTTCTCCATCGAGAGATGATGTCTTTGGCACAACAAATGATGGTCAATACCTCTCAGTTTTAAAACAAAAAAACCGAGATGACAAATCTGAAAACTCAACTCAAGGATCTACAGAAGTATTTTGAAAACCTGAAGCAACATCAAAATACAACCAGTTCATATTTCCCTCATTTAGGAAATATGTCCCCAGCATTTTCAATGTATCCAGATTCGTTCTCTCCAAATTTCTTCTCATGAGTACATAATCAAAGGGCAAAATCATATTCTCCATGATTTCTACTCTTAGATGAGGCATTTACTTCCCGTTACGGAATGCCAACAGTAAGCTCTCGCAAGCCCAGTTATTCTAGAGGACGAAGATACAAAGAACCAGATTTTTTGGTTAAACCGTCAAAAAAGCCATACAGCACTCCATCACAATCAAGTCAAGAATCTCTCGATGATCAGAAACAAAAGGGCAACAAAAAAGACATTGGTTATATAGAATTCTCGATGTGTACACTACTTGATATGACTACTCAAGTTGTCAATCCCAACCAACAAGTGCAGGACCCTACGGCCATGCTCATCAAATCCAACAAAAATCAAAACATCGACTCCAATAATAGATCATTTTTTTAAATCAACAAATTCAGACAATGAGTCTTTGTCGAAGCAATTTGCAGTTGAAGATGGAACAACAACTCCAAAGAGGGAACCACGTATTAATGAAGTTTTCTCAAGTGGTGACAAAATGACTGATCAAACCTTTGAAGACCAAGAGAGGTCCGCAAAGCAATTCGCTTTGAAAGTCATGACATTCACGTTTGATTATATTCCCTTTGAAAAATGGAATAAACGTCTAGATGAGTTTAATGCATTGATGACTTTTGAAGCACTTCATCTACTTATCTGGTAATACAACAATTTGCTGCAAGACTATCAAGAGCTCTCAAAGAATGGTGGAATTGGCTTGGATAATATAGACAACAACAAGTCCTCCAAACTACCATATTGATGCTTCTTGGAGAAATTCATTATGAATTTATCGGCACACCAAGCCATCTAAAGGAACAGCTACAAGAAGAATATTTCACAGCTAAGTGTTGTTCCTTAAAGAAACAATATTTGACAAAACACTTTGAACGCCAAACAAGGAGATATTATGCACTCAATGGCCTCAATAACCGGAGTTTGAAGCATGTGTATCGCTCATCAATTGATGATTATCAAATAAACAAAGATATACATTAGAGAACAAAGTCAAACGGTTGAAGAAATCTCTGTTCGGCAAATTCAGCAATACATTTACAGAACACTAGACAAGCTCTGCAAACAAAAGGAGTTATGGATGTAATTCATGGATAAGTCAAAGCACATATCCAAGATTTGTGATATACCATATCTTTCTATCAAATGTTCAAAATCAAAGAAAATTTGTTCATGCGGTTATCAACGCAAAGGTCATATGCCCAGAAGATCATTACATCGAGACAACTTCCCCAATTTCTGACGCAAAATATTTTTTTTGAAATAAATAAAGTTTTAGAAAATCTACAAAGTTTTTCTATGCCGAAAAGAAGGACATTTTGCAAAAATTTATCCAAACAATTCCAAGAAGAGGAGGCAATATCTCCTCACCTCAATATCCACTTTAGCACTGGAAATTGATATTGACAACCATGATCTCGAATCAGTCCTCTCCAATGATAGTGAAGACAGAGATGCTATTTGTGGATACTCTGATTTTGATTACTCTCCTAATTCATCAGACGAAGTAGAAAATGAATGTTG
This sequence comes from Cardamine flexuosa, assembly GCA_963555745.1. Taxonomy (NCBI): domain Eukaryota; kingdom Viridiplantae; phylum Streptophyta; class Magnoliopsida; order Brassicales; family Brassicaceae; genus Cardamine; species Cardamine flexuosa. The sequence goes on along the minus strand of OY743216.1, from coordinate 18,838,624 downwards.
TTTCAAATTCACATAAGCTCCACAGCAAGAAGATATACAAATACCACACTTACTGGTGACAATTTTTGACCCAACAAACAACAAAGAGCCAGTTCATGCAATTGCATTCATTGATACTAGAGCACACACAACAATAATGAATCTAAAGATCCTTCCGTCATCAATGTGCCTACCGTACCAACAAGAATTCAGAGTCGCAAATTCCAATTCTTTGATGATCAAAATCAAATCAAAACCTATCATCATTGAGCTTTTTCCAGGATGTCAAATTAAGACGGAGGTTCTTGGTTCATCAGCACCTGGGAAGAACCTTATATTGGGATGGGATTCCTATTATGCATTCAAAAGACTTTTTGACATATCCATCAAACGAAGAGGAGTAAAATGGAAGAAACTCTACAAAGCCTTCACAACAATTCCAAGGCTGTTCGCAATAGAAGATCTTGCATTCAAAAAAATAATAAAAAAAAGAGATTACAGCAGTTTTATGTGCCGAATCTCACACTGACTTTATTCAAAAGTGCAAAAATCAATTATGGCTGAATCAAGATTTTTTTGTGACTTTACCATTCAAAGAAAATGTCATCACAACACCAACAAAGGCAAGTCACGCAGGTATTTTGCTTGCACTATTGCAACAAGCAAATGAAGAAGGCGACCAATTAATCAGCCAGGGATTTCTTTGACGAATTCCCCATGGGCATGCAAAGCATTCTATGTCAATAACCGAGCAGAGCAAGCAAGAGGAAAAATAAGCCTAGTTATTGATTATAAACCATCAAATCAATATATTCAAGACGTCAAGTTTCCATTGCCAAACAAAAAAGCCCTTCTTCAACATCTCTCTGCAGAAACAGTTTTCTCAAAGTTTGATTTAAAATCAGGATTCTAGCAGCTCGGCATTCAACAAAAGGAGATGTATAAGACAGTGTTTTGCCTACCAAACTTGCACCTTCAATGGAAAGTCTTACCGTTTGGTCTTAAGACAGCACTGTTACTATTTCAGCAAGAAATGTTACGGATATTCAAGCCGTTACTCCATACGGCTTTAATATACATCGATGACATTCTCCTATTTTCAGAAGTTGACAAAGATCATCTCCAAACACTACAACAATTTCAAGATATCATAAACAAATATGTGATTATGCTCTCAGCCCGAAAGATAATAATAGCCCAACCTAACATCGAGTTTCTTGGAATGCAAATTGCAAATGGACAATTTGCGCCACAAACCCTTTTGGCTACAAAACTTCTCAATTTTCCAGAAGAAAATCTCACAAAAAGACAAGTCCAGCAATTCCTTGAGTAATCAATTATTTGAGCGACTTTATCCCTCAACTTTCGCAGCTGACACATCCACTATGAAAGATGTTGATAAAGAATACTCCACAATGGTAAAACCGACAAACTGAAGCAGTCAAATGCTAAAGCTACCTCCTTTACAGATTCCCTCCTCAGGGATATGTATCCTTCAGACTGACGCAAGTGACAAGTATTGGCGAGCAATATGTTTGGAAGAAAATACAAAAAAACGTCTAATCTGCGCATATAAGAGTGGACGCTTTAAAGATTCAAAGAAATTCTAGCAATCAAGGGAGCTATTGAAAGATTTGAATTTCATTTGACTGGATATAAATTTTGCATCGAAATGGATATGTCTTCTTTCCCGAAGATGTTACAATTCAAGCAAAAGATGGTCCCACGTCAACAACTGCTATGCTAGAGTGAATGGTTCTCGAAATATGATTTTGGATTGTTCTATTTAAAGGATACAAAAATTGTTCTTGCAGACATGCTCAGCCGAAATCCCGTTAAAGAAGTACAAATGATGGCAAGCTCCTCAACTTCAGGCGAAAGATTCTATGACTTTGAATATAATATGCCCAAAGATGCTCACCAACTCATAACCAATGGAGTCTTCATGAAAAGCTCAACCAAAAAGTTTTCAATACCAATCCATAATCTTTTCAAGCCATGGTGTTAATAGTCACTTCCTCGCCTCAATGGGGATCCATCCAAACCACCTGTTCGCTCACTTATTCAGGATTGAAATCACCAATATGTCCGTAGAAGTACTTTGTTTCCTTTGGTATATATGTGCTGCCTACACCGTTGGCATCACATTTGGCATTCAATGGCTCTATCAGTACATCAACTCACAACAAGGTCAAAAGGATTGTCTTTCTACATTCCTTACGTGGTTTGCTCCACTAAGAAATTGGAGTGGAAAGCTCAACAACGTAGCAAGAGCTATGAAATTATCGTACAAGAAAGTTAAAGGCCCAGGTAATCTCAATCCTTTCTTCAACCCTCATACGGTATATTTATTCCACATGCCTGGTCAAGTCAACGTAAAATCCAACAAATTTCATGCTCTATCAACGCTCATCCACCATAACGATTTCAAGAATGGAATCCGTCCAGATTTCAACATTCGTGATAATAAAACATGCAAAGACTGTCAACCCCATGCATGCCGTCTCAACAACGCCATACAAACTTTTCACATACCATTTTGTCACAATTGGGCTTATTATCCATTGGACTACCAAATGAGTCTCGACGAGGATCTTCAATATTTCATGATAGGCCAAGCGGATCATAAAGGCAAGAAGAGAACTCCACCAAAGAAGCAAAGGTTAGGATCACCGCCCCACATGAAATCAGAATCATCATACCAGACATGCCCCTCGAATATTTCCAAGATGAACAACTTCCTGACGAACCCATGAACATCGACGAAATTGGACGTTTGTTCGACATCAATAACAACATCGAATCCCAAAAGGATTTTAATGACCCAGAAATGCTCTATGACAGTCTAGGTGGCGAACATGGCTGTTGCGAAAAAACATATCATAAAGTTTGAAATCGATCATTAATATCAGCCAGGTTAAATATGTATAAAATGTAAATTTATGTATGATGTAAATGATGATGTAATCGCATAAATAAATGGTGTAAGCATTATGTAAGCGATGATGTAGTCGCTGAGGTAAGCATTTATGTCAGTGCCTAAAACCTCCACTATAAATATGTGTGCACTCCATTGTAAAAATTCATTTAGAAATTTCTTACAAAACTTCTCTGTAGTTTCTCTTTTTATGAGTCTCTAAATTCTTTCTAAGTTTTCCATATTTCAAACATCTTCATAAACAATGACTTCTTTCGTATAAATTCAAGAAAAAATTATGTTCCTTTAATAGGATTATGATAAAAAATAAACAAGTTTTAAGGTAATCAATATAACAGTCAACACGATCTTTATAGAGGTTAAAATCTTTAATAATAGGTAATCATGGCTGAGAGTCGCCTTCTATGCTACTGTTACCTGGAAAAATCTCCTGTGATTGTCAATACTCAATACGACTTTACCTGGAAGAATCGAATCATAATAATATTATTGTTATACTAAATAAAAGTGTTTAATGAAATATGTTATGATTCATTTGATCCAAAGCTTATATCGTCTGTAAGAAAAACTTCTACAAGAGAACAAAATAATTGACATCACCCAGATCATCGGGGGAAAAAAAATAAAGCAATTGTATTTTAATGATAGCCACGAGAAGAAAGTAAGAAAAAAGCTGTGAGTAGCATAATAAAAAGTGACGGCTTAGTCTCTCTATCAAAATCCCAACGGTAACTGGAAATCACACAAAACGATTCTGTTTTCCAAAAACGTAAAAGAGACCCTAAAATTAACGAATCGGCGCCGACCCCAAATCTTTGGATCTCAATGAACTTTAAAGATCCCTCTTTCCATAGTTACTTCTAGGGTTCCATCTCCTATTTCCAATTTCCAATTTCCAACACATCATCATGAATCGCTTCTTCTTCTGGTGGCTTTCGTTGCTCTTCACGATGGCCATCGCAGCCGAAGAGTCTCTGATCACTCGTATCGCCTTCGGATCATGTGCTAACCAAAGCGCTCCACAGGTAAATTAATCGCAAAATTGATTTTTTTTTTTCTTCTTTATTTCTTTAGTCAGCGACACATTCATTAAAATAGCAGTTTTCCAATGGTTTGGGAGCTAATTTTTTACAGAAGAAACATCAATAAAGCTTTGTTTATATAGGTAGATATTCACAGTTTCTTGTTAGAACTTATGCTTTATAACAGAGATCGACATGAATATGTGTCAGTATTCACAATTTCGTTTTAGGACTAATTATGTTTGGCTGAGATTTGATTTTTTTCTATGGTTTTTGATACATTTAGCCAATATGGGATGCAATAAGCAAGTTTATGTATGTCACTATTCGCAATTTCGTGTTAGAGCTGATGTTTTACAACAGAGACATCAATTTATGTCAGTATTCGCAATTTCGTGTTAAGACTAATTATGTTTTTGGCTGAAATCTGAAATTTATTTGGTTATGGTTTTTAATATATTTAGCCGATATGGGACGCAATAAACAAGTTTGATCCACAAGTGTTTATTTGGTTGGGTGATAACATCTATGGAGATATTAGAAGACCTCTTAAAGTCATTGGAAAAGAGAGAACCATTGGACCTTGGAAGAATAGTCCAAGGTTTGTGCCTTCAACAGAGGAAGAAATGAGATTAAAATACGATAAAGCCAAAGCTAATCCTGGCTATGCTCATCTTCAGAGAAACACTAAAGTTATTGGTACTTGGGATGATCATGATTACGGTTTGAATGACGCCGGAAAAGAGTTTGATCGTAAAGTTATTAATCAAAGACTCATGCTTGATTTCTTGGATGAGCCTCTTGATAGCCCACGGAGAAAACAAGCTGGTGTTTATGCATCTTATACTTATGGTCCTCCTAACCAAAGAGTCAAGGTATATTACCTGAAACAACAAATATGATTGATTATTGTCTTCTTTCATTTGTTTATATGTGATTCAACTGGATTTTTTTTGTATCTTCAGTTAATAGTTTTAGATACTAGATATCATAGAGACCCTTTACGAAGTGATGGGAGTATCTTAGGTGATACACAGTGGAGATGGCTCGAAAAAGAATTGCGCGGTTCGCACAGCGAAATTACTATCATAGGATCGTCTGTTCAGGTAATTCTATTAGTTTATTAATCTATCAACTTGATGAAGCTGAGTGTCTTATTCTATCAAGAATTGCTCATCCATTGAAAATGGTTTCTTGATTTGTTTAGGTGATATCAAATCTTTCTGCTACCACTGGACCGCTCTTTTACATGGAATCATGGGGACGTTTCCCGAAAGAAAGAAAACGTCTTTTCAAACTGATAGCAGATACAAAGGTATGGAAACAGTTTTGTCAGTTTTTGGGTCTTTCCCGTTGCTTTCATCCTTCATAATTCTTTTTCTTGGTATGACGTCACGTTACAGAGAAATGGAGTTATATTCATCAGTGGAGATGTTCATTTTGGAGAAATCACGAGATACGATTGTTCTGTTGGGTACCCATTATACGATGTAACCTCTAGTGGTCTAGTACAAGCTGTTGAGAAAGTTGTCCCTCGTCCCTTACGTTCCATTGTTAGGCTTCTGTTTTGGTATACTCCAAGCACTATGCGAGTTATCAATGAAAACTGCAAATTCCGATCATGCACTTACGGTATTATTCTCAGTCGATTCCCATAAAACAATCATCTCTGTAATGTAACCTGAGCAGCCTTTGAAGGATTATATTGTTGACAATAATCTTAAAATGACTTGCAGGACAACAAAATTTTGGAGCAATATCGATAGATTGGAACGCAAATCCAGTTGCCGTAAGGCTAGAGATTAGAGATATTAAGGGACTAACAGTACTTGTCACAAATGTTTCACTATCCGAACTCCAACCACGAGGCGTGAATTCATTGAAAGATTCAACAACAAAGGGAAAGTCGCAACGATATTGCACTCTCGAAGTTGAATTACCGGGAACGGCTAGATACCGATTAGCAGTTCTCGTCTACTTTACCATTGCTGGTATGTTATTATCTGTCACTTCTAATCTTACTTGGTTTGTTCGGTATAAAGAATGTTGCAGAATACTAATAAATATATATATATATATATATATGTTTGGTTGGATTTTACTTTACAGTCTTGGCAATGGCGTTAGTAGGATTGATCGTTGGAGCTGTACTGACCATAACAGCTTGCGTTTATAAATGCAAGGTGGACTGATTATTGATTTGATTTGTTCTGTTAATTGTTTAATCTCTAAGCTTTTTTAGCTTCAACAAGTGTCTTTACCACTTATAATCTTGTCTTAGCTAGGCTAATTCTTGACTACTATTTGGGGGTAGGTAGTTAATACCATTTTTGGGGATGGTATGAAGTTCATACTATGAACACATGGCTTTTCATTTAATCAAGTCACGTATGGATTTGCTGGTCTAGTTTTTTTTCTGGAAAAATATTGTTGATTTATACAAGAAGTTAAATTGTAGACTACAAAAGACTTATTGTTCGTAGATTTTTTTTTTAAATGACTACGGAAGTTCATTTTTGGAGATAAAACTAATCTAATCGAAATTGGATCAAAATGTCATTGCCATTGCAAATTTTTTTGAAAGAACAAACTCTTAACTGACCCGGTTGTTTAATTTGATCATCTTATACTATTAAAAAGAAAAAAGAAAGTACAAATTTAGAAATTCATGTTACCAAACAATCTCTTAAACACCTATTAATTAATTACTTTTCTATAATTATTTTCTTATATAATATTTTTCTATAATCATTTATTTATTTATTTTTTCTAACCAAATTTAATATAACTAGAAAGTCACTCCATAATTGGTCGCCCATTGTGGAAGAAAATTGTTTACAAAAATAGATTCAGAAAATAAAACTCTTGAAGATCTTGCTAAACAATATGCCTGTATATTGTTTAGTCTTGAGATCCAGAAAATTGAAAATTCAGGTATGGAATCAGTTAGACGAGCCAAATCTTCAAGCTGATTGGAGAAGGTAGGTCACTCTTCTGGAGATTGCACCATATTAACGAACTCTGCACAGTCAGTTTCAAACACTAGACAATTTATTTTTGCCGAAAACATAGAATCCACCGCCCATAATAGTGCTTCCAATTTAATATGCAGGGGAGATAGTGTTTTCCGAATACACTTTGCACCCAACCGAAAAACATTTTCCTCTCCTTGAAGAAAAATCCAACCTAGGCCAGAGGTAGGATCAGATGACTTCCAAGAACCATCAATCCGACATCGAAACAAAGAAGAAATTATCTCCAGAGGCTCCATATTTACATCCTCCTCTATTGGACTTATTTGTGCCTCCTCCCAGGCTAAATGTTCTGTAATAGCCTTATTTCAAAAAATCATGGGAGGTTGTTTGTTTGCCTTTGTATAACTTCTTATTTCTAGCTATCCACAATAACCATATTATCCAAGGAAAACACTTAGATGTACCAAATTCCTTAATTTGATTTGGAATTCTCCAATATAGATAGTCCAAATTTGTAAACACTGATGCCGTCGGAAAATTGATTAATGATGATGAAACCTTTGACAACATCCAAGTTTGAATCGCATAGGGAAATTCAAAAAATAAATAATTAATAGTTTCCTCATTCGATCCACATCGCTGGCAGATATTTTCACATTTTACTCCCCTATGGTTTAATCTTGAAGTAACAGCAAGAGCTCCTGTACTTATTTGCCAAAGTAAATGCTTTATTTTTGGGGGAGCCTTAACCTTCCATGCTTGAGCTTTGAAGACTATACAATTTGGACCACATACATTGTCCTTTGTCATATTCCATGCCAACTTATATCCTGACTTAACCGTGTATTTTCCAGATTTTGTGAAATGCCAAATTAACCTATCTTCTTTATATTGTTTACTAATAGATATTCCTCTAATCAAAGAAATATCTTCCAGATCCATATAGTATTCTAACAGTGGTACATACCATTCCTTAGAAACTGGATAAATTAAATGTTCTACCCTTAAATTTGTGCAATCCTCTCGTCCTCGGCCATTTTCCGGTCTAGGATTCACATTAGGAATCCAAGGGTCATTCTAAACTGAAACATCTCGTCCAGAACCCAAACACCATCAGACACCTTTTTGAACTAAATTCTTTGTAGAAAATATACTTTTCCACCCAAAAGATGGAGAGTATAGTTTTTTAGCCTGTAAGGGATGACACTTTCTATAATATCTTCCCTTTAATACCTTGGCGACCAGAGAGTTTGGAAATTGTATAAGACGCCAATATTGTTTAGCTAACATTGCATCATTATATTTTTCCAAACATCTGAACCCCACACCCCCATCAGATTTTGGCTGACACATTTTTTCCCATGCAATCCAGTGAAGACCTCGATCATTACCATTTGAACTCCACCAATATTTTGAGACAGCACTTGTTAACTTAGAAGTTAAATCTTCTGGAAATTTAAAGCAAGACATAACATAGGATGGTAAGGCTAAGGCAACTGATTTAATCATTGTTTCTTTACCTCCTTTAGATAAAAATTTAGATGACCATCCATTAATCCGATCATTAAGACGTTCTCTAACATAGTTAAAGATTTTACACTTCGAGCCACCCAAACTCTCTGGTATGCCAATGTAGTTATCCATACCTCCTTCTTTTGTAATATCAATGAAACCTTTTAAATGATTTTTAACTTGGTCGGTTATTTTATTACCAAACATAACCAAAGACTTATTAAAATTAATCTCTTGTCCTGAAGCTCTCCCATATCTTCCAATCACATCCAAGACAGTTTCACACTCTTCCGCTTCTTCTTTACAAAAGAAAAGACTATCATCTGCAAATAATAAATGAGCGATTGCTGGACACGCCCGGGCTACTGAAATTCCTGTAATTGTTTTTTCTTTTTCCGCCTTTTTAATATTCGCTATTAATACCTCTGTACATAAAATAAATAGATAAGGCGATAAATGATCCCCTTGCCTGAGTCCTCTTTTTGGTACAATATGGCCATTTGGTTGCCCATTCATAAGAACTTGATACGAGACCGAACTAACACTCCACATAATCCAGGATATCCAAACCGAATTAAAGCCTAAACGATGTAAAACCGCCTCCAAGAAGCCCCATTCAATTCTATCATAAGCCTTACTCATATCTGTTTTAATAGCTAAAAAGTTTTCTCTACATACTTTTTTTGTATGGAAACCATGAAAAATTTCCTGAGCTATCAATATATTATCTGTGATAAGCCTTCCCGAAACAAAGGCCGATTGTGTTTCCGAAATTAACCGGGGCAAAACCTTCTTAAGCCGCAAACAGAGAATTTTTGATATAATCTTATAACTAACATTACAAAGGCTTATCGGCCTAAACTCAGCCATTCGCTGCGGTTTATCTTTCTTTGGTATTAGAAAAATATTGGTTTCATTTAGACGTTTATCAAAACTCCCCGAATTAAAAAACCTTTTAACCATTTGCACCAGATCATCCTTAATGGAATACCAAAATCTTTGATAAAATAGCGCCGTCATCCCATCTGGTCCTGGAGCTTTCTCAGGATGCATTGCAAAAATAGCATTCTTAACCTCTTTTTCCGTAATTACCTTCGTTAATTCCCTATTCATAAATTCTGTAATCAGAGGTTGTACTACTTGTACCGTCTCTTCAATTCCACTTGTATTCGATTCTGAAAAAGCTCCCTGAAGTAACCTGTGACAATATCCTCCATTCCTTTCTCTGTCTCTTCCCATATATTATCTGATCCAAATAATCCTGAAATTTTGTTACATACCCGTCTCTGCTTTGTTGACACATGGAAAATTTTTGTGTTTTTATCTCCTACCTTCGACCATAAATTCCTACTCTTTTGCTGCCAGTAAATCTCTTCTTTATGATAAGCTTCTTTTAATTTTAGTGCTATCTTTGAAATTTCCTCCTGCGGAATTAAATCATCATTTTTAGCCTCCTCTAGTGCTACTTTGAGTGCATCAATATTTGCCTTCCCCGTCGGAATATTATTTTTCCTCCACCAAGAAATTGAATTTCTACAATTCTTTATTTTGTCCACAAACCTTGGCACTCTAAAATTATTGGTTCTATGCCAACCTGAATCCACCGCCTCCGCAAGACCATCTTTTCCTATCCATCTTTTATCAAACATAAACTGACGTTGCGAAAACGAGTGTGTTTTCATACAATTTAATAAAACCGGTCTATGATCAGAGCCTATCATTTCCAGATAATTTACCTTAGAACAAAGATACAGATCATGTAATTCCTCATTACCTAAGGCCCGGTCTAGACGACATCTAACTATTCCTGCAGAGATTTCATCCTCTTGAACAGCCATGGAATCCAACGTTTCCCCCATTTCTGTATCCTCCTTCAAAACCTCAGTCAACTCTCCATCCTCTAACTTTCCCTTATCCACTGTGTCCTCAACGACCTGTGCCTTCATTGCCGAAACTTCCCCCATCACTTCAACAGAAAGCAATTCTGAATTATCCATACCATTTCCAATATCAGATGGAGCCACCGGTTCCACAATGGTTAAAGAATGAAGGGGTTTTGGCCATGTTCTTGAACTATTATCACCTTTAAACCCTGGGGCACCACTCTTTCTTGCCCAAGTCAAAGAATGATGTTTGTCTGGACGTCTTGAAATGTGCCTACTACTTTCTGCAGCTTCTTTCTTAAACGAAAACCCTTCCCTATTATCCAAATCGGAGAACTCTAGTGCTCGCTTAGTCGGAGGTTTCCGTTGTTTTTCCCACGAGCCCTCACTTCCGTGGTTGTTTGAACTTGAACCAGGTGGTGGTCTCCGATCAAGTTGTTCCTCCCAATTCCGAGCACAGTCTCTCTGAAGATCTGGGCAGACCGCTACATCATGTGTTAGCCTGAGACAATGTCGACATAAACCAGACAACTTCTCATACTCCAGAGAGACGACCACTTCATCACCAGTATCAAAAGGCACCACCACTTGAAAGATCAAAGGGTTATACCCATTAACTGTAACAAAGATGCTCGCAGAATCCACATCAACCTTTCTAATCAAACCAATAACTTTGCCAATAGCACGTATGGTTGACTCCTCCCAGTAATGAAGTGGGATCTCTGTGATTTTTACCCAAAATGTAATAGCAGATGGATACGAGCTTGCTATGATCGGCTCCCACCAAACCAAAGACACCATCCATCCATCAAAGTGATAAGGCACATTTTTAAGAACCCCAAGGAGATCCTCCTCAGTCACAAAATTAAACTGGAACTTCCCCAGCCCCAAGTCCGCTCCCACCACTTTGTCTTCCACTTTCCAGATCTTCGGCATATTAGTAACCAAATAATCCATCCTTTGGACACTCGGATTCATCAATCTCCCAATTAAGGTCAAGGAAAACTGTTGAATACGCTCAGCCAATAGAGATCCAGAGATTTTCACCGTTTCAGTACGAACCATTGCAGCCTTAGCTTTGCCCAAACCCAACTGAGCCATCTTAACCCCGATAACCAAACAAAGAAAGAAAGAAAGAACAGAACAAAAAGAACAGAACAAAAAAAACAGAACAATGAGCGAAACCCCTTTAACTTGAACTCTTTAAAAAACACTGGAGGATTGAATGTGGTGATGAAAGGACCAATCCATGTCGCACTATATATATTAACCAAAAGAGAATATTTTTGTCCTAACTTTCCAATCGGAAAAAAATCTTCTACAACCTGTGTGATTGATCCATCCAAATCTTCGATCTGACAAGATTTATCTCCAGCCTGTGTGATTAGTCCAACAAGACTCTTCTTATCAATCACACTAATCTGTATATCCATTGTCACCACTGTATTCAACCCAAAATGGGATACGAAATCAGAAATTAATTGATTTCCAAGTTCTGCAAAATATTTCCAATCCAGAGAATTTCCATCTTGAGTTACATACCTCAATGGTATAATAACAGAATCCTTAACTACCCAAATCTTCGAAAGCAGCCACGTGAAGTTCTCGATATCTTCATCAACACCATAGAATGATGCTCTCTGTTTCCAAAAAGCAATCGAACTCCACAACTTCCAAATCCAAACTTTTAAATTCCTAGAATCTCCAAAATATAAACACCTAGAATGATCTAATCCATAGTTTACCGGGATCCAAACCAACCAGATCCGGAAACCCAGACCCAAAAAAACTCCATCAATCACACTCTGTAATAGATCCTTTCTCTGAAACAACCAAAACCAAATCATACAGATCCCATACTTAGATCCACAAATCTGCCCAAGAATAACCAAAATTTCCCCTAATAAAATCGATAAGATGACAAAGGACATGGGCGCAACCCTAATAACCCTAATTCTTCGTTGGCGAAATATTTTCTATTGGGAGTCCTCTCAAGTTTTTAACTAATCATTTATTTATTTATTATTGTGATTTTAATAGTATGAATTATGATTCTCCTATCATCTTTGTTTAATATTATTTTCATATTATGTAATACATATGATTAGTAAAAATTTAGATTTTTATGCATATGTTGTTATTTCAATTTTTATAAACAAATATATATTAACTCAATCAATAAGGAAAAAAATATGTGTTCAATATCCCACATTGGTAAAGAAATCAATCAGATAGGAGACATACGGGATATATACAAGTAAATCCGACATAAGACGGATATAGACATAAAATTTTATGCACATGAAAAAGTGGGTATCATCAACAAGCGCATAGTTAACCGCTGATATATCAGATTTTGTCCGTGAATTGATGGATCGGTGTAAATTACCAAATTTTAATAAAACTAAAGTTTTATATATATATATATATATATAAATTAATAAATGTATATAGTTGATGAAATATAATATATGATATATTTTAAAATACAAAGAATTTTATGTATAAAATTAGAACATATACTAAAAAAGAGAATATTTTTAAAAAGTTTCTTTTGTGGTCATAGTATGGATACAGTTAATGTATTATTAATCGATGTGGTTATTAAACTAATAAATTCATAAACTGTATATAATATATAAAATAATTGTATCTTGTCTCCCTATAAAAGGGTTGTAACCTACTATTGCATCAATCTAATTAGAGCTTTCTCTCTTATTCTCTCTCGGTTACTTAGCTTTCATAATCTCTCATGTTTATTCTCAATCACTCTCATAATCCTTCATAATCATTCCGCATATTCTAACATGGTAGCAGAGCTTTCTTTCGATTCTAAGCTCTTATATTCTCTATTTCACTAAACTCTCCGATTCTCCTTCAATATCTAAAAGCTCTGTGATCGATATTCACCAAATCGTCAAGTTCTTCCTCTTCTTTCTTCCGGTTCTGTTCTTGATTTCTCAAGATCTTCATCGGAATATCCAGCGGTCCATAGCTTCAAGCTCTTTATCCACCGGATAATAACATTTTCCAACGGTCCCTGGATAATAACATTGTCCATTGATCCGTCCGCCATTTTTCACCATGGAAAACTCGAAACCGATTGTTACTCTGATGGTCCTTAAGGGAACCAACTACTTACTATGGTCTAGAACCACCAACATGGCTATTTGTGGTCGCCGAAGCCTTTGGAGCCACGTGGAAACTTCTCAAGCTCCAAAGGAAGCCACAAAAGAAGATGGAAATAAGCTATCAAAGAAGACGAAGAGGAGAAGCAAGAGAAATGGTTTCAAGAAGACCAAACAGTCCTTGTTATTCTCCAAAACTCTCTTGAAGCTCCCATCCTTGTAGCGTATTCATATTGTTAAACCGCTAAAGAACTATGGGATACTCTCAAAAACATTTACGGAAACGTCTCCAACCTTAACTGAGTCTTTGAAGTGAAGAAAGCCATCAACATGCTTACACAAGAAGACTTGGAGTTCACAAAGCACTTCGGGAAGTTCTGGTCCTTATGGGCTGAGCTAGAGATGCTCCGACCAAGTTCCATTGACCAATTGGTGCTCAATGAGAGAAGGGAACAAGACAAAGTCTTCGGACTATTGTTGACCCTAAACCCCAACCTTCAACTATCTTATCAAGCATCTCTTAAGAGCCGACAAGCTTCCAAGTCTTGAAGAGGTGTGCTCTCAAGTTCAAAGGGAACAAGGTTCTCTCGGACTCTTTAGTGGAAAAGGAGAGCTCTTCATGGCAAACAAAGGGGAGCTGGTGTCAACTAACAAGGAGGAGCTTCCTACGGCAAACAAGGGAGTGTTCAAGCATGAGGACCGCAAAAGCATAACGTGTGATAATTGCAAGAAGAGAGGACATGCAAAGGAGAAGTGCTGGATACTTCATCCTCAGCTCAAGCCAAACAAGTTCAAAGCAAACTACTCTCATGAAGTTACAGGTGAAAAAGGACAAGCTGGATCATCAAGACAAGGGGATGTGGCATTGACAGCTTCCTATGGAGATGTTGTGAGGAAATCAGACCTAGAAGCTCTCATCCGTTCCATTGCATCTCTAAAGGAATCCGATACCACCTTCTTTGCTCATAGACCAAATAATTCACTTATTGTTGACTCGGGAGCTTCTCATCATATGATTAGTAACCCAAGTCTCATTAACAACATAAAGACAGCTAATGGCAATGTGGTAATAGCAAATGGTGATAGAATTCCCGTAAAAGGCATAGGAGAATTAAAACTATTTGATAAAAACTCAAAAGCTTCATTTATGCCTAACTTCACTTCGAACTTGTTATCGGTAAAAAGAGCAACTACTCATCTAAATTGCTTTACTATATTTGGCCCTAATAGTGTGCATTTTCAGGATATTGAGACAGGAAAGTTACTTGGAGAAGGGAATTCAAAAGGGGATCTTTAAGTTCTTGAGAACAAGCAACCAAGCAACTCTACTTCGTTTTCTTTTAATTTGCATTATGCTTTAAGTTCAAATGTGTGTGGCATGCTAGATTAGGACATCCCCATTGCCGTGCTCTTGAGTTAATGATACCTAATGTTTCTTTTGAATCTTCGAATTGTGAAGCATGTATTCTCGGTAAACAGTGTAGAACCGTTTTCCCTAAGTCATCTACCATCTATGAAAATTGCTTTGATTTATTTCACTCGGATGTATAGACATCACCATTATCTAGAGATAACAACAAATATTTTGTGACATTTATAGATGAAAAATCTAAGTACACTTGGATCACATTGCTTCCATCTAAAGATCGTGTATTTGATGCATTTATAAACTTCCAAAAATATGTAACTAATCAATTTAATGGCAATATTAAGGTACTAAGGTCGGACAATGGAGGAGAATACACAAGCTTAAGATTCAAAGATCATTTGGCAAAGCATGGCATTATGCATCAAACAAGCTGTCCTTACACTCCACAACAAAATGGTGTGGCGGAAATGAAGAATAGGCATCTCATGGAGGTGGCAAGATCAATGATGTTTCATGCAAATGTACCAAAGAGGTTTTGGGGAGATGCGGTTATGGCTTCATTCTACTTGATCAACCGGATACCTACCAAAGTCTTGCATGATATTTCACCATTTGAGGTAATTAACAAAACTAAATCAATTATATCTCACTTAAGTGTGTTTGGATTTGTTTGTTTTGTATTAGTACCCGGAGAACAAAGAAACAAGCTAGATGCAAAGAGCACAAGATGCATGTTTCTAGGATATTCTCCAACACAAAAATTATACAAGTGCTATGATCCAATCAACAACCGGACCTATGTTTCCCGGGATGTAAAGTTTCTTGAAGAACAAGGGTACCATGAGAAGAAGAATTGGGAAGGACTCAAAGACGTATCTCGCTCTCCTTCGGATAGAGCCGCAAGCTTGAAGTTCTTACTTGATCATCTTGGTAACCAAAGCTCACACCCGCAAGCTCATAGGGAAAATCCGAATGAAAGGACAAGCCTAACTCCAATAGTTGCCTCTCCGTCTCCAACGAATCAAGAGAATGGAGAAGAGACAACATCACCGACTCCACAACATACCAACAATGATCCGGCTGTGGAAGAATCAATCCCTCACAATGAGGAAAAACACTTGAGGAGGAGGTAGAAGATGATTCCGCTCCGCTTCTCCGATGCAGCCAAAGGAAAAGATTCCCTCCATCTCATTGGAAGAACACAAGAGTATATTACAACAATCAAGCCGTTGCCCATCCTATTCAAGCCATGTGTTCCCTTGCTCTCTTACCAGCCGATCATCAAGCGTTTATATGGAAGATTGAGCAACATCATATACCACAAACCTATGATGAAGCCAAAGAAGAGCAAGAATGGCTTGATGCGGTGGATGGTGAAGCCAAGGCTATGATCCGGAACCATACATGGGATGAGGCGGATCTACCCCATGGGAAAAGAGCTGTGAGCTCCAAATGGGTCTTCACTATCAAATACCTAAGAAATGGAGAGATTCAGAGATACAAAGCACGTCTAGTGGCTTGGGGATTTACACAAACCTATGGCGACGACTACACGGACACGTTTGCTCCCATGGCAAAACTCCATACGGTAAGGGTTGTGCTCTCATTAGCTACTAACCTCTCTTAGGTTTTATGGCAGATGGATGTCAAGAATGCTTTCTTTCAAGGAGAACTTGAAGAAGAAGTGTATATGACTCCTCCACCCGGTCTTGAAGACACCATATCCTCGGGAAAGGTTTTGAGACTAAGGAAGGCAATTTATGGACTCAAGCAATCACCAAGGGCATGGTACCACAAACTGAGCACTACCCTCGTTGCCCAAGGTTTCAACCGATCCAAAGCCGACCATACTCTCTTCACTCTCCAAAGCGATAAAGGTATTAATGTTGTTCTCATTTATGTAGATGATATTATTATCTCTGGGAACAACAATGAAGGTATTGCAAACACAAAACTTTTTCTCAAAACTGTGTTTGATATTAAAGACCTTGGAAAACTAAAGTACTTACTAGGGATTAAAATTTGCTGATCCTTGGATGGCTTATTTCTCTCGCAAAGGAAGTATACTCTTGACTTGTTGGCTGAGACAGGAAAGCTTGGTGCCAAGCCTGCAAAGACTCCCCTTGAAGATGGCTACAATGTCAAGCGTATGGGGGAGACGAAGACGGATGCATCTCCGGATCAGCCAAAGGACCCAATGGATGAACCATTTGAGGATTTCAAACAATATGGGAGATTAGTAGGTAAGTTGATATATCTTACCCTTACACGTCCTGATCTTTGTTTTGCTGTGAATTAGGTAAGCCAACATATGCAAGCTCCAACAAAGTATCATTGGAGCATGGTGGAACGCATCCTTAGATATCTCAAGGGAACTTCGGGCCAAGGCATTTGGATGGGAAAGAATGCTAACACCAAAATTATTGGCTATTGTGATGCTGATTATGCTGGGGATACAATGGATAAGAAGTCAACCACCGGGTATTGTACGTTTGTTGGAGGAAACGTGGTAACTTGGAAATCAAAGAAGCAAAAGGTGGTTTCATGCTCTAGTGCCGAATCAGAATACCGGGCAATGAGGAAGCTTACAAATGAGGTAACATGGCTCAAATCTCTCCTTCAAGACCTTGGCATTTATCACACCGAGCCAATCACCATGAATTGTGACAACCAAGCTGCCATTCATATCGCAAAAAACTCGGTCTTCCATGAAAGAACCAAGCACATAGAAGTTGATTGCCACAAGGTTCGTGAAAAGATTGAAGATGGCACAACTCTTCCATGTTTCACAAAGAGTGAAGATCAACTCGCGGACATCTTCACTAAGGCCGCCAGCCTCAAAGTTTGCACTCACATACATAGCAATATTGGATTGGTGGACCTTACTCACCCATGATCTCATGTCTCCTAACCCGGGAACTTCACACTCTTTTTACCTCAATATAGTTTTCTCCCTAGTGGTTTTTCTATATTGAGGTTTCTAATGAGGTGAGGTTTCATGGGTTTCCAAGCTTAACCATTGCACATATGGTTAAGCTTGAGGGGGAATATTGACCATGACTATCTAAGCCTCGGCCTGTCCATACATGTCACCATAAGGCCGAGGCCTCTTTGCGCATTAAGAAGAAGAGAAGAGAAGCCCATTAGTGTGAAGTCCATGAAGAGAATTCAGATGAAGGAAATGAAATGGCGTGAGCACCAATGGAGCCGTTAGAGATCCGAAGAAGCAAAAGTCACATGTTTCCTTAAGGGATTCAAACGTTGGGACAAGTCACTTTCATCTTGGGATCTCCTCCTAGATATTTCTTTTGCGTAAAACCCTACATTGTATCTTGTCTCCCTATAAAAGGGTTGTAACCTACTATTGCATCAATCTAATTAGAGCTTTCTCTCTTATTCTCTCTCAGTTACTTAGCTTTCATAATCTCTCATGTTTATTCTCAGTCACTCTCATAATCCTTCATAATCATTCCGCTTATTCTAACACCATTTCCTTAGATGTTTATATACAAAAAGGATCAAATATATTAAGCCTCTGATTGGTAAATTTCAGCGTTACCAAACTCAAAATGGAATCCACAGAATTGGAATAATAAAGTTTTGGTTATTAAGTGAACTTTTGTTTTTCAGCGTAAAAGTTTACTCTACTACTAATTAGACCATCCATAATGGAGGTGTTAAATTATAAATTCAACAGTTTAATGTCCACAATGAGGGTGTTGAAAAAAAAAGTCCTAGCCGCTTTTCTACCAGACATGGAAACTGAAACAAGATATTTTGTGGGGTCAGAGGTTTCAATTCCTCAATCAGTGTAGTACTTGATGTGTCAATCCATAATGGGTGATATAAGAAATCAGGATGTAATCTAACAATCTTAATCAAGGCATAGTAAAAAAGTGGGTTTTCTAACAACTTAAATGAAAGTAAATCCACTCGATCAGAAGGATCGAGTAGCAAAGTCGAGTAAACTAAATAACAACGCACTCGATCAGATGGATCGAGTACACAGATCGAGTAAGCTAAAGAACAGAAATGAAACTAAGATTTAAACTTGGTGAGCAAGTAAACTAGATAAACAAGAGAGTATGAACCCATTGATGTTCATAGCTTCCAACCACTTCTTCATGTCAACACCTTATTCCTTTTCTTTTTTTCTTCTTCTGGTTCCCCCAGACTTAGATGTTTCTGCGGGGGTTCTTTGCATCGTCTTCATAACATCTTTCTTCATAAACTTCTTCTTGGGATTTCCTGTGCTTATGAGATTATTTTGTAACCATTTCCTTTCCTTTCTTTTCTTTCTCTTTTCTTTTACTTTTCTTTACTTTTTTTTTTCTTTTTTTCTTTTTTTTTTTGGTGAAAGGGGGAAAACGGTACATAAATTAACAAGTCTCAAGCACAAAATGTGAGTACGTTTTCTTATTGATTCCGAGAGGTAATGTTGTGTAGACCAAATCGTGACTCTCTATCTATCTCTTCTTTGATACCTTCAAGCTCCCCATCTTCAAGTGGTTGGAAAACTGTGTCGGAAATTTCTCTCTCGCGTTTCTAAGCATATCTGCCAACGAGATCGAAAAAGAGATTGGTGAGAGGTCTGAAAAGAGATATATTGTGAAGGGTGTAACCACTAAAAATGAGTGGCCATTCAGGATCAGCAAAGAGTGGTGAAAGGGATAAGAAGTCCTGAATGTGCTGCTTGTTTCCCCGATCTAATCCGCTCATGAGAAATAATTGAAGTCAGGATTATGGTTCAAATAGATTAGAGTCAACGTCCGTTCCAACCGTATTCTCCGTAGGATGAAACTGGGGAGAAAGGTCCAGCGGTGAGCTTCTAGGTGTTGTCCGTAGGTGAATCCTGAAAAAATTCTCCTTAGGAGGTATATCAGAGCACATATAGGTCACATTATGTCATAGAGTCATTATTTCCAACTAGTTTTGACTCAATAATTTTCTTTTGACTCGATAAAATCGGCATAAATAGGCATAATCATTGATGTAAAAAGTGCAAAAGCTCTCAGGTCAACAAAATAGAGGTGTCAGTAAAGGATGCACATCCTTCCCCCCAGACTTAAATCACACCGTCCTCGGTGGGAAAACAAGAAGGAGAAAAGGATGGAAATCATAAGGAAAATTTGGGTTAAAGAACAATGTCACCTTAATCGGAATGTGGGCGACTAACCGTTGTTTCTTCCTTTGAAACTTGTCATCACATGGACTTGGTTCTAGTCCATTGAATTCTTTGTGAAGATCTTCTTCTAAATGCATCTTTCCCGAGACAAAAACCTAAAAACCATCAATGATGATGCTAAAACATAAATAAAGATAAATAAAATAAAAATAGAGATAGATGGTGGTGGTGTCGATGGTGAGATGATGGTGATGTTATCTCTTTGATGTCGTGAATGCCATGGTTGAGATCTTCCCATGGTGACTGATATGCTCCAAATATGCTTATGGTCGGATTGGGTGAAGTGATCTTGATCAGTGAAGTAACATGGTAAAAGAGGAGTGGCATGGAGGCACTAGGGTGATAAACCTCAGTCTCAAGTAGTCGTGACCGGGGCTTGCCCTCCTTCACGCCTCGGTCATGGCCCTTGTGACCGGGGCCGTCTTTACGAACCCGGAATGGATTATGGCTGCCCTCTTCTTCCTTATTCCTTCTTCTTGTCATTAAAATATATCATCATATGCTTCAAAATGTACCAAAGGAATGTATACTTACTTGTGGATCCGAGATTTGGAGGTCCGGGTAACCTTTAAAAAAGGGTCCAATAGTGAATCTTGAAATCTAGCCCGATCATGGCTACATTTTCTTCGATGATAACTTCCCAAATATCCTCATATCCTTAGATATTGAATCTTGTGTCAATCCATTGAACCAATAGCAAAATGGCCCAAGATTTTTGAAATTCCTTGCCACGGGTCGCCGGCTGCGAACTCAGTTTTGATGATTGGCCGTTTTCTTTTCTGAGTCTCTTTTCTGAAATTTCTTCGACCAAAACTTCCCAAGGGTAATTCTTTAGGCGTGTGTCAAGTTGGACAACTTTTGCTCGAATAGATTTCAATATCCTTCAACTTTAGTGAAATATGCAACCGTGAAGCTTGAGGTGGAATGATCTTCTTCCCAAGAATCCTTTTCCAAAAAGTGGCTCGACCATTACACCTATAATACCCATAATATGTTGAGTACTTGATCCTTGATCGTTTGGTTGAGTGGAACTTGAAAATTCTTCATGGGCTTGGTTTTAACAAGTCGCGGCCCGGTTTTCAACTTTGGCCTTGGCTTAGTAAACCTCAATGGATGAGGTCGGGGAAGGTTGCATAGCTTCCTTAGATGATTTAATTAGCTCCAATAGGCTCCATAAGGTGAGAAACGTACCAGATCAACAAAATTTTCAAAATCTCCTCGGAACCCAGAAATTGGCTCTCGGCGGTTTTTCTTGGAAAACCTTGGTCACTGGCTTCATGACCGGGGTGTGGCCTTCATAGGACCTCGGTCACGGGCCTTGTGACCGGTGTATGAGCCTGATGTTGGCCTTCTTCAAGTTGGAGGTGAGTTATGCTTCGTGGGGACTTTCAACATTAATCTTTGGTATAATATATCTGTTGCCTTCTGCATGCATTGGCCAAATGAATCTGACCAGACTTGTGAAATCTTCTTGCCACTTTGAAACATGAACTTTGGAGTTTCCATACTCAAAACCTCAGTCACAGGCTTCGTGACCGGGGTTGGGTCTCCTTGGGACCTCGGTGACGGGCCTTGTGACCTAGGTCGGATCCAACTCGATTCTCTTCTCTTTTTCTGCTTTTCTATTTTTTTCTTTTGTATTTTCTTTTATGTTTATGTGTAATACTTGAGATAAAACATGCAAAAATCAAAAGCAAAAGGAAATCTGTTCTAATAAAGGGAAAAAAAACTTACAAAATGGGTTGCCTCCCACTAAGCGCCCTTGTTTAAAGTCCTTGGCTAGACTTTGACATTCTCTTATGAGAGATGAGAAGAATCGTCTGTCCTAAGACAAAGTTTCTTGGTGCTTCCATGCTCTGGTGGCTTCTTTTTAAGATCACATTCTTCTTTGTTCTTCATGCCATCGTTTCTAGCAACACGGGAAGAAATATCTTCCAAATCCTTGACAAATCTGTTCACCCTCTTGCCAAGGTTTTTGTCAAAACCGTTATGAGCTGTCTTGTTTTCTTGGTGATCAGGAGATTGTGGAGAACAATAGAGAGGTATTGAAACTGTTCCTTGACCTTCATAGGTGATGTGAGGTGATGGAAGAGGTCGTGCTCCAAAGTTAGCATGCTCGGGAGTTATCCTTCGACGTTGAAATCGCCTAAAAATAGGGTTTTCAACTATTTCTTCTTGTTGGGTCCTTGTGGACGTACAAGGGTAAGAATCAGTGAATTTGTCTTTGTATTCTCCTTTATGGGTGCTCTTCTAAAGGAAAAACTCAGACTCTTTGATGTTCACCATGTTTTGTTCCTCCTATCTTTTAAGCTTATCTCCCATGTTTTCTTTAAAGTTTTCTTGTTTTCCAACTGTATGTTCTTTGAGTTTTCTAAGGGGCTGGGAGTTTCCTTGACATGTGGTGGCACTACATAGCTCAATATGCCACGTATATTCTTTTCCCTTAGAGCCAAGGCGTTGGTTTCCTTTTTCATCAAGGAAATGATGTTTATCTACCTTTTCTTCTCCTAGTTGAAATAGAACTTCCTTTAGGTCATGGAGGTTCACTTCTCTGAGGTTTTCTTCTTGATCTCTTAAGTTTCCTGTAGGTATGGAAAATTTTCATCTTGAACATCAGTAGAGAAGCTTGGATACTCACCATTGTTTTTCAAAACAGTTTCATGTTGACTCTCATTAGCTCCTTTTACTAGATAAGCTTCTCTTTGACCACATATTCTTCTTTCATTGTGTTCTTCTTCTTGATCTTCTTGCACACTCCTAGATGGATATGGTGCTTGATGATCTTCCAGAACTTGATGCTGAGGAGAAGAAAAAATAGTACCTTGTCCCTCATTAGACAAAGGTGGACGCCAAGAAATGATTGGTGCCGGTTTCCAATCAATGTTTTCACCATCTTGTGGCGAGTGAGCCAGTGGGCTAGGAGTACCCTGCTCTTGGGTTGCTTCTTGAGGTCGTGGCTGTTTTTGTTGAACTTCGAATTCTTCTTCTTCTTTACAAGTGATGCTTGCTTGTTCATCCTTCCACTTGGTGTATTCATTAAAATCAAAGAATCCATGTTCCAAAGCTTCTACCTTCAGTTCAAAACTACCATCCATGGCCTCGATGGCTGATACTATATTCATGATCATGGCTTCGTGGTGTTGAGCATACTCCTCCTGTTTCAGTAGCTCGTTGTTAAGCTCATCAGCACGCTTGAAGTGGTAATCAATATCAGAGATTTGTGTATCAAAATCAATTTCCATCTTTGAGAAGTTAGGATCGAGTCTTTCCATGCACCTCTGCTTCTCTGAGGCAAGTTGTTGCATAAGCTCCATGATCTCGCCATTAGTGTGAGAGATCCTTGTGGTGAATGGTTCACAAATGTCAATAGAATAGATGTCATTGACGTCAATGCTCATAACTTCATGTGAATCAAAGTCTTGATCCATAGAATAACAGAACTGGTCCGAGTAGTCCGGACTAAGTGAATGAGCTGGTCTCATTGGGCGATCTCCAGAGGATCGAGAAAGTGATGGACATCCAGAGTTTCTCATAATAGGTGCACCACGAGATGGCTGAGAGTAGCCGTGGTAAGCTCCAGAAAGTGAGCTAGAGAGATGTCTGGAGGTATCTCTGTCCACAGAGTTGTGTTGCGACAACAGCTGCACAAGATTAAGGTTGCAAAACTTCTCTGGGAGAGCGTCGAGGTTCATCCTCAAGGTCTCCTGAAACAATGCAAATCACAAAGGAAAATCAGTAGCACAATGTTCTAGATGTTACTCTAGTTCGTAAATTTGTAAACAGAGCAATCTCTCCCCGGCAACGGCACCAAAAACTTGATTGGGTATAAAGTTTTCCTCAAAGGGACCACACAATGAATAGGCTGCAAATGCACAGCAATCAATCATAGTATATTAAATCTACAGGGAGAGAAGATGTATTGAAAAATCAAGAGAACAAGTAAAGCTAGAACTCAATAATAAAAAGGAGTTTTGTGTCACGCAAATCACGCAAAGCAAATAAAATGAATGTAAATCAATATGAGATGAATGTTAGGCGTTTAAGGGGGTTTCTAGGGTTCAATGATCTGTCTATTTAAAATAAGTTCAATGTAATGCATGTCGACTCCTAAGTCTCGGACTATGAAACACGAACGTTCGGCTAACCTATTGTCATAGAGAAAACCGGCTGAAATCCACTAATCCTATTACTCAACTATCCCAGGCAATAACATAGGTTTCAAAGCATTAAAATCAAGTTAAATCCTAGTCCATAAGACTCCATAACTAAGGGGTATGTGCTTGTTATGACGCGATACTCATCAAATCTAGCTTCCAACAAACTAAGCAAACGGTTCGAATTACTTAGATGCCTAAGATCAATATCTAGTTCATGACTCTAACTGTATGCATTAAGAATGAGATAAGACCGAAAGACAATGTAAACGGATATGCAAATACAATAAAACTCGCCACTCAAAAGACAATGATAATCTCACCCCATTGACTGGCCGTTTTGACCCAACTGGATAGTCTACTCAGTCATGCCTAAGGTTATCATCGATGATATGAAAGAGTAAAACATAGATCTAATGCAATAAGGTAAAGGTTTAGAGATTACTTCTTTAGATCCAAAAATAACAAGATGTAAGGACTTTTCCTTTGACAAAGTTACAAAAGAATAGAGAAAGAGATGGTG
The DNA here is from genome assembly GCA_963555745.1 of Cardamine flexuosa. Taxonomy (NCBI): domain Eukaryota; kingdom Viridiplantae; phylum Streptophyta; class Magnoliopsida; order Brassicales; family Brassicaceae; genus Cardamine; species Cardamine flexuosa. The sequence continues at coordinate 18,813,956 of OY743216.1, read as the reverse complement.
GAACTTCAAAGCTTCAGCGAGATCAAGTTGCTTATGCGGCTCCTTGGAGAGGGCGTCGGCTTCTTGAGGTGGTGATGGACTTTCTAGGGTTTTTGTTGTGAACTTAGGTGGTGGTTTGAAACTTTGCTGAGGCACAAGAAACCCTAGCTTCATAAGCTTGTATTTATAGGTCTTGGGGCGCAAGAGATTGGCTTCTAGGGTTTAGGAAGGGCAGACTCGTCATTTTGGTGAGTGTGGAGGAAATGGGCCAATCTTGGAGATGGACCAAACGTCTAAGGCGGTGAAAGAGGCTGACCTCGGCCACAAGCTTAGTGACCGGGGTGCCCAAGAGGCCTGGCCTCGGTCACGAGCTTAGTGACCGAGGTTTGGTGCTTTGGCGCTTGTTTGACATAGCTTTAAATTCTGGGATGCATCTTCCAAACGGCTGAATGGATTGCATTGATTCTTGTCTAATACGAATCTTGACTCTTCAAGCTTTCCAATGATATAGAGAACTCCAATTTTGGTTCAAAGGAAGATCTTCAAATGTTGTCAAACTTCTGATGCTTTGAAACTGCCTCAAAACAGGTCTTTGCTCCTTTTTTATCCATATTCCCATAAAACCTGTAAAACCTCTTTGACACTAACAATACTTGATAATAGCCTATTTAGCTTTGAAATCATACCAAATCTCTCTTAAAACAATATGAAAACCATAGTAAAAACGGGTCAAAATACGATGTTATCAAACTCTAAGAACAAAGCAAAACTAGGTAAAAAGTTGTATGGAGGTGTTCTGATCCAACAATCCCTTTTACAGGGAAGGATCAGAAGCCCTAATCCTAAGGATAAGTCCAAGGATTAGTTCCTACAAATCCGGATGAAAAGTGCTCGGGCACCTAGGTCGAGTAGGGGATCGAGTGGTCCGGTGAGAAGTGAGTCAAGTGCTTCCACTCGATCATCGGATTGTGTCCTTTGTCCGAGCAAGTTTCTCGAGCATGTTGACGCGGGCACAGACCGAGTAGGTGGGTCGAGTGATCGAGCAAGGTTCTCTGGTGCTTCTACTCAAGTGGTCTGGGTCGAGTCAAGTGATCGAGTCAGATTCATGATGTCCATCCTTAGCCATTTTGCTCCAATAGTACCTGAAATAACCCCAATATACAATATGTATGTAATGCATATGCATGACTCTCTAAGTAACCTTAAATGACACAAAATAGTATAAACAATGGATGAATCTAACCTAAAGTGATCATAAAACTATGCCTAAACAGGTAAAATATGGTGTTATCAACTCCCCCAAACTTAGTCTTTGCTTGGCCTCAAGCAAAATTTAAGTTGAAGGAGAGGTTTGGAAATGGGAACTCATAACCAGATGCAAACCAACCAAGTTTATAAGCTCAATGTCAAATTTTTAAGTTCTAATATGCAATGCTTGTGATCCTTACTTCAAAACTTTTGCCATTCTCATCAAAACATGCACCAATTCTCAGTCCTAACTAAAACAAACATTCAAAGCAATCATTCCCTTTAACATTGATTGATGGCAACCAGTGGATCATGCTATAGAATGCAAGTGAACTCAATTGGTTGAGGGACAAGTTTTAAGAGACAAAAATGGCCTCTTCTTCCTCTGCTTTAAGCTCAATGGTAACAGTGATCTCTCTTTGAATGGATTGAACTCTAAGAGAATGCTAAAGGTAAAATCCAAGTGAAGCATACAAGGATAGATTCCCATCTACCCAAGAACACACAGCCAACTTTCCATAATTCTAAGCTCAGATAAATTGATCCTAAATCTAACCCCTCGAGGTAATACTCTTCTTTCAAGAAGGATTCAATGACTATCTTTTCATTTCTTCTAAGGAGAGGACTTTTCAGTTTTCTTTACTTCTAGCGGGTTTGGGAAAATTTTCTTAAAGCTAAGGCCTTGACTCGACCCCTTGGTCGAGTCCATTGATCGAGTCAATGCATATTATATTTTTTTACTTCTTTTTACAGACCATTTTCTCATATATTTTTCATCCCAAATCCTTCACTAGACTCAAAATATAATTTTCTTTTAAGTTATCCTCTCTAAAGGTTTTTAACACTCTCTTTTCATTCTTTTTACCACTCTTTATTTTCTCACACACAACCCAACCCTTATGTAACAATACCTAATCCTAGAATGATCTAAAAATCACGGACCAGTATCTACATGGGAAGCTACACTTGTCGGCCTAAACCTAATAATTTCTCCTAATTTCAATCCCAAATAAGGCCTTCCACTCAGAATTATTGTTTGGTTTGAAAGAAGGGTAAGTTTGGTGTTTTAATTGGAACTACCTCAAAGATAGAGGCAGCTACTTGGATTAACAAGGGTGGTAGAAAGATGAAAGAGAATCCAAGTATTTTAGTGGTATGCATGAGTTCAAGTGCAATAAATAGTTATGATAATTAACATTAAGATTAAGGTTATACTTGATAGGGAATGATCTACTAACACAGCAAGTTTTAGCTAAGTCAAGAGAATTGATTCAAGATTCCAAGAATGGTGTTATCTTAATTTTCAGATTCACAATCATGCATTAGACTACTTCAAACTATGGCATTGAATTTATATACTTGATCGTTAAGCGTGTTTGGTGACTTTCATCATTGTTCCCTATGTTAAATGCAATAATCATAAACGAATGTAACTAGACTCAATCCTAAAATGCAAATGAAACTACATGAACACTCTGTTTTTGTGTTTTTGATTTTCAAAAATTTTCAACTTTTTATGGTTTTTTAGTGCACATAGATGCATGCTAAATTTTAATTAAAATAAGTTATATGACTCTTAGACCCTCCTCTAAACTTAAATTACACAGTCTCTGTGTAACAAAATTCAAGAGAGGACCTAGGAGTTTTGAAAACAAAAAGCTAAAACCTAATCAAAAACCTAAATGCAATAGATATACAAATGGTGGGGGGTTGGGGTGGTACCTCTTTCTGGTTGCTGAGAAGGAGCCGACTTCTCAATTTGATCAGCACATAAATTCTGAAGACGATAAAAGAAATTTGTGTACTCGGTCGGTTGACTCGGTTCTGAGGATCGAGTAAGGCTGTCTTGAAGCATCGGCTCGATCGATGGATCAAGTGGGTTGACTGAGTCAGTGTTCTCAGTTTGGAATTCTTCTGCTGTGCTCTCTGAATGCCTCTTCTTTGGCCTCTGACTTTCATCAACGTTTGACCGTCGTCTGGTAAGATTGTCAGACTTGTGTCTAGAAGCTAGGGTGCAAGAGCGGCTCCTTGAAAGTAGATTTGGCTTCTTCCTTGATGAACTACCAAACTAGCTCTGAATTTCTTTGAGCTGGTTGGTTAATTCCTTAATTCTCTGAATGCTCCTTAACTGTTCCTTTGAGCTTCCTGGCAGTCTTGTCTTGAAACTTGGACCATTTCTGCAACATGCTAAACTTCTTATTGGCCTCTTTCAAGCTTTGGCACTTCTCATCATCAAAATAGTAAGTCTCAGGTTCTTGTATCACTTCTTCTTCCTCAGGTTGCTGACTTTCTTGAGCTTGAATACTCTTGGGACGATGGAGGAATTGTGTTGGTGGAATGAAACTAGTTCCGGATCCTTCAGTGATCCTAGGGAGTGCATTGAATGACATCAAGATTTCAGCTGTGCCAACCAAGGGATGTGTGAATCTATAAGTAAACTTCTTGTCAACCCTTCTTGGTGCCAAGTAATGGCATGTTATGAGTTGCTGCAAATCTATCCATGTTGGCTCGGTTTGTTTGCTTCTTGACAGATCAATGTTGCATGCATACAGCATTGGAGTGATGATTCCTCCCACGGCCAAGGATCCTGAGTATCCCATCTTGTGAATCTTCCTTGCATAATCTTTGTAATACATCAGCTGATTCACCAGAATAATGGTGTTCCCGGTTCCGGATACATCTCCCTTCATCTTAATCATATTGTTCTCTTTCCCTGTTGGAGCGAACACTAAGATGTTCTTGAGCGTAACATCAAGCATTTGAAGCTCCCCATCATTCACTGTGCCAGTGTTCTTTCTAGCAAATAGAGTGCTAGCCACGACCCTATGCATGTACCTTATTGTTGGATTCCTGATCTCAGCCCCCTTTGCTCTTGATGATGTAAAGGATTCTCTTCCTCCCAAGGTTTTCCATACGGCGAGAAGCTCTTCTCTTTCTATCTCTTGGCTAAGTCCCGGGCCATCCTTGAATCCATAAAGCAAATCAATTTGCTTGAAAGTCAGCTGGTGTAACTCTCCATTGATCTTGAAATTGATGTAACCCAATCCTTCATCAGATTCAGTTTCTGGCTCATCTTGGAAGAAATGCATCTTGATTGTTCCAAGGAATTGACAAGTTTCTTCCTGATATGCTTCATATTGACTTTCCATGAAGCTTTTTAAGTCTGCCTTCTAAAATAAGTACTCAACCTCCTCTTTGGTACCCAAGATCTCCATTGTATCAATGTGTGGATAGCTAGTTCCTGAGAAGCTCAATGCCTTGAAAAAGTCTATCATCATATCATCCTCAAACTCCTCCTTTTTCCTTCTGCTTTTTCTTGACTTTTGCTGTGTCTCCTTGATCTCTTGAGTATTCCCCAGCAGCTCCATATTTGGCTTTCGCCTTGGTGACCACTTCAGTTGGTGGAATTGTGTCTTTTATCTTCTTAAACTTCAGTTGGCGGATTGCTGTGTTGCTTTGTACCTGAAATGTATTCAACATTGCTTAATTAGTTCAGATTATTGTTACTCGACCATTCAACTCGTCCAGTGACTTGACAGAAAGGAAGTTTTATTTCAAAAAGATCTGACTCGGTATAGTTACTCGATATGTACAATCGAGTCGAATAATTAAATTCTAAATTTCAACTCCCTCACTTGGGTCGAGTAGCTAGATCGAGTAGCTTTTGATTTTCATTTTCGTAAAACAGAATCAGGGCTAAACACGAGAGTTCCCTATACATTCAAATGCCAAACTGCTAACGAAGCATTACCCTAATTGAAAAAAATTTAACCGAGGAGTAACTTTCAAACTTTGTATTCAAGAACACAATCTCTTATTATAACAAAACGCAGCCCACACCTATTGAAATCGATTATCAATGGCAGATTCCTAATCATGAAGGAAAGTTTGAAAAGAAAGGAGAGCCAAAATTTTGAAATCAAATTTTCTCAAACCAAAAGTTCAGGAGCTTACGTGGGATGGTGGTCACTGGTAAAGGTGTAACGAGAGTACATTTTGCCAGAGACGGGTTTCACAAATCAAAAAGAATTCAATGTTCACGACAATTTTTCTTGAAAGCTTTTGAGTGAAAATTTTGAATTGGAAATAATGAAAGAGAGATAATGGGCGGCTACTCGGGCAGATAAGTAAAGACAGTAGGTTAACCGAGTACCTAATCGAGTGGACACAATTAAAAGCTGAATTTTTGGATAAAACCTGGGTGACTCGATCAGATAGACCAAGTCATGGGATCGAGTAGGTGCATTCCTTCCACTCGGTCAAGGAGATCGAGTAGACTGTCCGAGTCATCATGCCTTTCACCTTATGCTTGTCCATCAACTTATCCTAATGGTACCTGAGATTTTACGAAACGAAAGAACAATAAAAGCATTATATAAACATCGTAAAGAGTATATACAATTGATAAGCATGGAAATTCTTCCCATGTTAGCTTGTTTAAAGTCTCTAAAGTTGACTTTCAACCGTTTGATTAATCAGGAGATGGTGAGGGAAAAGGCTCTCATGACTTAGGCTCGTATTTCTTGGTTTTGTTTTTCGAATGATGAGGCCAACGTAGCCAACTTGAGCCACCTCTTTTGTTCAGCCGCGTCAAGTTGCTTTCCATTCATGTAAGGCGCTGGTCTGCTAAGATGGTGCTCTTGAGGCAGGATACTTTATATTTGAGGATCTTGATTTTCTCTCCTTGGATATCATGAAGTTGCTCTAAGGGTAGGGTCGAATTGGGTGATCGAGTGGATTGTGCATTTGATCCAGTGCTCTCCACTTGAGACTCTCCATCACTCAGCTCATCATTACCAGCCCTTATTGCATCCTCAGGCTGGGTTTTTAGTGATAGCTCATTCCAACAACCTTAATCTTTGTGTTCTCCTTCCTTTGCTTCTGAGTCAAGAAAGTCTTCAATGGCAAATAGTTGACCTTCTACTGTGGGTCTTTGTGGGTTTTTCTCAACATCAAACTTCATATGCAGATCTTTCCCAAGCTTCAGCTCAATCTTTCCTTCCTTGACGTCTATGCCAGCTCCAGCACTTGCCAAGAATGGTTTTCCCAAGATCAGAGGATTCTCAGATTCCTCATTCATCTCTGACAAAATGAAATCTGTAGGGACTTCAATGTGATATATTCTCACTGGAAGGTTCTTCAACATTCCTTTTGGCATTCTTATTGACCTATCAGCCAATATCAGGGATATCTTGCTTGGTTTGAGACTCTCAAACCCAAGCTTTCTTGCAACAGACCATGGCATTATGCTTACTGAGACTCCCAAGTCGCACAGAGAATTCCGGAAGTCTTGGTGATTCAAGGAGCAAGGAAGAGTGAATGATCTTGGGTCCTCAATCTTTTCTTGGACCAAAACCTTCTTCTCTATAGCTTTGCACTCATGCAGTTTCTTGGCTGCTAATTCCTTTGCTTCTATCCTTTCCATGACTTCGGCTCTCAATCTATGATGATTCTCGGGAATGAGCTTATAAGCCTCTCTTATAGGCATTCTGGCCTCAGCTTCCTCAAAGCACTGATCAACTAGGGCTTTGTATTCTCTAAGAATCCCCTTTTAAAACTTTTGTGGGTATGGACACATCTTTAAGATCTCGAGATTGGTGTACACAGGTTGTATGAAAGGAATAGGCTTAGCTCAATCAGTGGACCGAGTAGGGTTGTCGAGTGAAGACTTTGTTGGAAAATTTTCTTTGACTTGATCCGTTGACCGAGTAACCTCATCTAGTAAGGCTGATTTTTCTAAAATCGGAGCCTCAACTGGATCAGTGGACCGAGTAAGTAGGTCGAGTCCATTCACCGAGACTTCCTTCTGAGCCTCCTTCTTCTCTAAATCTTTGATTCTATTCTCCCCCTCTTGAGCAACACTGTCCTCAGTGTATAAGGAGTACCTCTTCTTCATTGTTAGGTGTATAAGTGATCCAATGGTAACAGCATTCACATTGGCAAAGTCCTTAGGGTTTTGCACTGATTTCCATGGTAGTTTTCATGTAGGGTTGGATAATGTAGAGGCTGAGACAGTCTGTAAGTACTTCAGTATGAAGTTGAGCACTTCAAACTTGTTGTTGATATCCTTGTATGATCCATCTATATGATTCTTCAAATCAGATAGCTTCTTGTTGTTTTCTTGAACTGCAGCAACTGGTCCTTGAAACAATTGTTGGAACATAACCTTCACATCAATGTCGGGTGCCTGAGGCATAGTAAACCAGGTGGTGGTATCATTAGAGGGTTCTGCTTAGGAATGAAGGCTTGGTTCTGGTTTGGAACAAAAGGTCTTGTGCCTTGTTGTTGGTTTGGATAAACCTGATCTTGAGGATTGGCAACATTACTATTGCGATAGGAGAGGTTTGGATGTTGCATGAAGTTGTTGTAACCTCTCAAGCCTCCTTGATTTTGCATGAAGCAAGCTTCTTCAAACTGCTCATTCTCCCCTTCTTGAACTTGTTGCTCTTCCTCACCAATAAAGTGAACCGACTTCTGCTGAGCCATCAAGATTCTATCAAGCATTTCATTCAAAGCTTTAAGATGCTTTGAATGATTCTCATTCACCTCAGTGCTTCCTCTTGGTGTCCTATCAAAATCTTCATTATAGGTCCCAACAGATGTTGCTAGGTTCTCAACCAATTCTCATCCTTTCTCAACACTCTGACTAAGGAAGTTCCCATTGCTAGCAGTGTCAAGAATGGTCCTGATAGTCGCCAGGGCTCCTCTATACAATGTACTCAGCAAGGTTTCATCACTGAAAGCATGATGTGGGCATTGTGTGGTGTACAGCTTGAATCTTTCCCATGCCTCAGAGAAAGGCTCTCCATTCTTTTGAGAGAAGCTAGAGATCTGATTCTTAATCCTTGCTGTCCTGGCCATTGAGAAAAACTTAGCAAGGAATGCTTTCTTGCATTTATCCCAAGTAGTAATGGTCCCAGATGGTAGGCTCTTCTCCCATTAATGAGCTTTATCTCCCAAGGAGAATGGGAATAATCTCAGTTTAAAACCATCTTCAGTGATGCCACTTATCTTGGTCAAGCCACACAACCTATTAAAGGCATCCAAATGATCCAGAGGATTTTCCATCGGTAACCTATGGAACTTGTTGCCTTGAATCATGGAGATCATTCTGCTCTTGATCTCGAAGTTGTTGTTCTGAACCAAGGGAGGCATGATCCCTTGGCGTTGAGTGTGAGTATTGGGTGCGTCTCCAGCACCTATCACATGTGGACGAGGTTGATCGTCAGCCATTGGTGCAGCTTGTTGTGGTATGACTTGTTCTTCTTGCTGCCTTGGTCTCTGTTTGTTGATATGGTCAAGAAATTGGATGAGATTGTGGCTACCTTGTGATCTTGTTTGCATCAACTGTGACTCGATCACTCACATCGAGTAGAGAGATCGAGTAAGTGTACCTGAAAAGATTAAAATGGATACAAGTTAGTATCCAGAGATAAGTAGTAACAGAACTTGGTCTAAAGATAGCAGAAATCCTAAATGGAATAAACATCCAAATGGCAACGACGCCAAATTGAAACAAGATATTTTGTGGGGTCCTAGGTTTTTCTCAATCAGTGTATTACTTGAGGTGTCAATCCATAATGGGTGATATAAGCAATCAGGATGTGATCTAACAAGCTTAATCCAAGCCAAGCATAGTAAAAAGTTGGGTTTTCTAACAACTTAAATGAAAGTAAATCCACTCGATCAGAAGGATCGAGTAGCAATGTCAAGTAAACTAAAAAACAACACACTCGATCAGATGAATCGAGTACACGGATAAAGTAAGCTAAAGAACAGAAATGAAACTAAGATTTTAACTTGGTGAGCAAGTAAACTAGATAAACAGGATTGTAAAAGCAGATTATGACAAATAGGGATCAAAGGGATGAGATTATTTACCAGTGAATGCTGGTAAACCTTTCTGATACTTATCAAGTAACAACCACAAATCATTTTGAGCTAATCCCTAGATAAATGATTTCTAAAACAGCCAATCCACTGTCGTGACATAAGGCCTCAAGATCTACTGACACACCTAATTTTTCCAGGGCCACCATGATGAATCATGCATAAGGAACCAATCCATTAAGCCAAAACACATTCCTACAGCCCAATTTTGTCAGGGTAGTGTATGTGGATCTCTAGAAAAAGTTCTTCCAATGAATCCATCACACTGTCGTGTGGGATCCATTTAAGATTATGCTCCAACTGATCAGAGAGGAGCAAGCATTAAGAACACTCACCCAAAATAGATTTTCTAATTAAAGCACATAATATAAGTCATCGGATTAGTGAACCAAGCATCCATGGATCTATCCCATCCCAAATCTTCCTAATGAAACTACTCGGAAATTGAATTCATACTTGGATCTAAAATCCCAACAATAATCAAAGAAGACATATGATGAAGATCCTAGAAAGATAAACAAGAATGAAGAAGATAATAAGCGCAAATACTGATTATATAAATCTGAAATAAGGTCGCAAATATAATAAAAAAACTAGAGAAAACTAGAGAGATAAAGTACTGATTAAAACACTACGAACAAAATAAAACTAGGTAAAAAAATGTATGGAGGCGTTCTGATCCAACAATCCTTTTATAGGGAAGGATCAGAAGCCTTGATCCTAAGGATAAGTCCAAGGATTAGTTCCTACAAATCCGGATTAAAATTGCTCGGGCACCTAGGTAAAGTAGGGGATCGAGTGGTCCGGTGAGAAGTGAGTCAAGTGCTTCTACTCGATCATGGTATCAAGTCCTTTGTCCAAGCAAGTTTTCTGAGCATGTTGACGTGGGCACAGACCGAGTAGGTGGGTCGAGTGATCGAACAAGGTTCTCTGGTGTTTCTACTCAAGTGGTCTGGGTCGAGTCAAGTGATCGAGTCAGATTCATGATGTCCATCCTTAGCTATTTTGCTCCAATAGTACCTGAAATAACCTCAATATGCAATATGTATGCAATGCATATGCAGGACTCTCTAAGTGACCTAAAATGACACAAAATGGTATAAACAATGGATGAAATCTAACCTAAAGTGATCATAAAACTATGCATAAAACAGTTAAAATATTGTGTTATCAGAAACCAAGGCAACTTCTTGGAGAGTATCTCCACCATGAATCTCCACCGTTACAGCAGATCTTCTTCCGTAGCATCTTCCCCGAGCAAAGTCTCTCTCCACTGAAGCTATCCTCTGCTCTGCCGTCTTTGGTTTTTCCGGCGAGAACATAAGCATTTTCCTCTCTCACTCATGTCTCTGATGATTTCAAGCTCCTCCATTTCAGATCTACCAGTTCCACGAAGCCTTCTCTTGCTTAGGCCAGTTTCGATGGTGCTATCTTCTCTGACTCACCCACCGGAGCCACCAGACCCACGGACCCACCAGATCTACATTCATATCCACTTCAAAGTCCATGCTTCCATCTTGAGTTTGTTCACCTAGCTTGCTTCTGTTCAACAGGACCTCTGAATAGGCTAACTAACTCTGGAGTAGCTCTTTCCTCTCTGTTGCTGGGATCCATCTCGCCGGACTGGAAAGCATCTCTGAGTTCTCTTGAAGCTCACCTCTTCCCGACCACCATCTTTTTAGCTACATCTCCTTCCTGCTTCTCCCCCCCCCCCCAGGTTTGCTCTACTTCACCACCCAATTCTCCTTCTTTGGGATGGTATCGGCTTAGGGTCAAGTATGTTGCTCTGGGTTGGTGGGATACAGGACTAGTTAGTTTGCCACTGAAGGTTTCTTTTGAATGCATGCCCTTGTGTGGCTTCCTTATCGCCCTAGTGCGAGTCTTTGCTGCATTATGCAGAGTTAGTACTGATTTTACTATGCTAGAAGTTGCTTCAGCGTGTAATGTCTCAATAACAGTACATGATGCCCTTATCTCATATAAATTTTTTGGGAAATTACTTTCATTTTGATGCACTTTACCTCAATATGAGGATCTTTTATCAAGTTATTTCTATGAGTCTGTGTTCAAGCAACTTCTTCGAAGTTTGTACCAAGGTACTTATATGTTGCTAGAGAGGTATGAAATTATCATCCTTGGCCCAGCTCATGTTCACTCCCTAAAGGTTGTGAAACCCATGTTTCTGCACTCTCTAAAGGCATTAGAGACGTCGACTAACCTTTTGGGGAAGTTTGAACTAAAATATTCTCATATTCACACATTACCAGTAAATATGGATCCTTTGGACTGTCATTTTCCTAATTTCTCCTTTATGGAGCCTTTTATAATCCATTTGTTTACTGGTTTTGATACAGGAAGTATGGTGATGAAGATGGCCCTATTTGAAGCAGCTTGGAAAGCTTCTATGGGAACTGGCGACATGGGTTGGTTTCTTCAAAGTTCGGACTTGAAGTTTCACCCCCAAGATAGCACCCATCGCCTTCACAGCTCATCAGCCTTTGTTTCTGAGGCGCTAGCTACTATACCATCTCTGTTCGCGACTCAAGCAGTTGGTACCACTTATTGTCCTGTTTTTCGGATTGTCAAGACCTCATTCGTCTTCTCAATGCTGGTGGTCAAGTGAACGAGCTCCAGAGATTTATGTTAAAATTTCAAGCCTTTTGTCATCTGTTTTCTTCTATTTCATTTCGCTTTGTTGAACTTTCAGCTTTTGCTGCAGATACATTAGCTAAAACAACTTTTGGTTGCATGTACCACCTCCTCCTTCATTGGAGTTTGAGGTTTATCTATCAACTAAAAGAATGGTTGCACACAAAAAAAAGGTGTTGAAAAATATAAAATGATAAGGTGAATTCATACGATTTAAATATTTAAACATGTTAAAAAAAAAGTTGGACTCGTGAAAAACACATGTCACATATTGAGGGAGAGTTGTTATGCACGCGCTCCCAGCGCACGTCAATCCTTTGTTTTTTCTTTAGCCAAAAACAAATATCTATAAAAGATAAGACGGAAAAAAAACAATGATTCTCTCTCGAGACGATCACTATGGTGATTTCTGTAACAGCCATTTTATCTTCTTCGAGATCTTCTGTCCGACAGTTTCAATTCGGTTTTCTTGGATTGAAGTCAGTTATTGTCCGTTGGGAGTTATCTCAGACGGTTATTAATTTCCAAACCACCAACTTCCGAAACCACCATGTATAAACTGCAACTATATAATCTTCCTCCGTGTCTCCCCTTTTTCATAAAACGACAATTTCTCCACAAAATGAACAAAAATATCCGTAAACGAATGCAGGATATTACACTTGGGTTAAGCGATGCACATATTGCTTTACTAAATCAGTTTGTATCCAAGCGGCACGAGCAAACTGTTTCTCTATTGTTGGGGCTTTGATGAATCCCCGAAAACAGAACATGAGAGCTTTGATTGACAGTATCTCTTCTAGAATTTAAAGAATAAATTAAGAACACAAATAAAAAATAAAGAATTACTTTCTTTTTATTAACTTGAGGAAAAACACTCAAAACCTAAAGTTTTCAAAATCTCTCTAAAAACTCTTAAGTTGTATCACAACATTGATAGCTCCTTATATAAGAGAACCCTTAATCTAATTCTATTCTTATTAGGGATATATTTAGATAACTTTTAAATATAAATAAATATGTCTTTAGATAACTCTTAAACCCCATAACTCTAATCTCATTAGGATAGCATATATCTCAAGCTTTATTCAAGCTTAATCCAACATTCTCCCCCTTAAGCTTGAACTCGATTTTCACCAAGTCTTGAACACCAGTGAGATCTCTCATTTCTTTGAACTTGATTTTTCCAAGTGCCTTTGTTAGGATGTCTGCTTTTTACTCACTCCCAGGGACATGCTCTACTTCTATTTGGCCATTCTCAACACATTCTCTTATGAAGTGATACCTCGTATGTATGTGTTACTCCGTCCATGAAACACGCTGATTTGTTATCAATTCGGATAACCACCTTTTCACTTGGTAATCCCATGACTTCACCAAGCAGATCTTGGAGCCAAATAGCTTGTCTTGCCGCTTCAGTCCCTGCCATGAATTCAGCTTCACACGAGGATAGTGCCACGGTATCTTGTTTCTGAGAACACCAAGTAATCGGACTTTCACCAAGATAAAATACATGCCCCGTTGTGCTCTTTCCGTCGTCCGGATCAATGTTATGACTACTATCGCTGTAACCAACTAACCTTGGGATCTTTGATGGTGATCGCTGAAATGTTAGCCCAAGAGTAGTGGTTCCTCGTAAATATCTCAAGCATTGCTTCATAGCATTCTCATGAGACTCCCTAGGGCTCTGCATGTATCTACTTAATACTCCAACACAATATGATAAGTCCGGTCTTGTGTGAAGTAAATATCGTAGACAGCCAATGTTTTTCCTGAAAAATGTGGCATCTACTTCCATTTCCTTTTCAGACCTGGACAACTTCAAACTGGACTCCATTGGTGTGTGAACTGGGTTGCAATCTTTCATCTCTGCTTCTTCAAGGATTTTCATAGCATACCGTTTCTGGTTTAGCGTTATTCCTCCATCATGTTGAGCTACCTCGATCCCTAGATAATATGTCAATTTCCCGAGATCACTCATATCGAATTTTGAGGCCATTTCTTTCTTGAATTCTTCGATCATGTTCAAGTTTGTACCCGTCACAAATAGATCATCAACGTATACTGCTATGACCAGAATATTATTTCGAACTTCCTTTCCATACACCGATGGTTCCTTCGAGCATTTCTTGAATTTAAGTTCTACAAGAATCTGATTTAGTTTGTTGTTCCATGCTCTTGGTGCTTGTCTTAACCCATACAAAGCTTTGTTGAGTTTATAGACTTTTTCCTCACTTCCTTTTTCTTCAAATCCCTCCGGTTGTGTAACAAAGACAACTTCCTTTAACTCTCCATGGAGAAATGCCGTTTTAACATCAAGATGATGTATTTCCCATCCATTTGATGCTGCAAGGTTTATAAGGAGTCGTATTGTTTCGATTCGAGCTACTGGAGCAAAAAATTCTTCGAAATCAATCCCATAACGCTGCACATATCCTTTAGCAACGAGTCGAGCCTTGTGCTTGTTGATGCTTCCATCAGAATTTTGTTTCAGCTTAAAAATCCATTTTAAGCCAATAGGTTTTGCTCCAACGGGTAAGTCTACAAGCTCCCATGTGCGGTTTTTTCTGATAGAGTAGATCTCATCTTCACAAGCAAGTGTCCATTCTCTCGATTTTTTTGTCTCTCGAAAGTTTTTGGGTTCATTATTCAATGACAACAACAACATCTCCCCTTCTTCTTCAGCGAGCATAATGAGCAAGGCATAATCTTCTAAATACTTAGGTCGTACGCTTTGTCTCTGTGATCTTCTCAATACTGGCGGAGAAGTCTGAGGTTCGTCTTGTTGAAGTCCTTGTTCGATTTCTGTTTCGCCATCAGTTTCTTTGTTTTCAACTTCTTCAGGTTCTCCGGCTCTGTTTTGCTCTGTTTCTGAAGCTTCTTCTTCTCCTTGGATCCCACGGTTTCCAAATTCTCCGAAGACAACACTAAAGCTTCCCCTGTTATCCTTCTCTGAGTTGTTTAGGTTCCAGTTCCAGCCCTTTTTCTCGTCAAACACCACATCTCTACTTACTATTATTTTCCGAGATTGTGGATCAAGTAACCGATATGCCTTAGAACCTGGTTCTGTTCCGAGATGGACGAGCATGCGTGATCTGTCGTCTAACTTCTTTAGATGAGGCTTGTCTATCTTTACATAGCAAATACATCCAAATATTCGAAGATGATCAATGTTGGGTGTTTTGTTTCGCAACATTTCATATGGTGTTGTGTCCTTGAGTGATCTTGTGGCTATTCGATTCAAAAGGTAGGTCGAGTGTCGTATTGCTTCGCCCCACAAGTAGTTTGGTACGTTCATGTGCTTCATAATACTCCGTGTCATCTCCATTAATGTTCGGTTACGTCTTTCAACTACGCCATTTTGTTGTGGAGTGTAAGGCGCGGTAAGATGTCTTTTTACACCAGAATCATCGCAGAAGGTATTAAACTCTTGTGATACAAACTCTCCTCCCCTATCTGTTCGGAACGTTTTCATGTTAGTCCCTAGGTCTTGTTCCACCACGCTCTTGAACTTCTTGAATTTGTTGAAAGCTTCTCCCTTTTCTTTAAGCAAGATTGTCCACATGTATCGGGAGTGATCATCAATGAGAACAAAAATGTACCTGTTTCCTGCGAGTGTACTTGGTGTTATAGGACCACAGATATCTCCATGTATGAGTTCGAGTGCTTGAGTAGCACGGTATGATGTGGCTTGAGGGAATACTTGTCTTGTTTGCTTTCCAAGTAAACACGAGCCACATATTTCCTTTTGTACTGCAACCAGTGGTACTCCTTGAACAAGATTTCTTTGGATCATAGATCTCATTGTCTCGAAGTTTATGTGTCCCATCCTAGCGTGCCATCTGCTTTTCTCGCTTATCTCTGATAGATTTAAACAAGTTGTGTTCATTATTCCCATATGCACCTTGTACAAGCGATTTCTTGATCTCTCGGCTTTAACAAGCAATTTCCCATCACAGTCACGCATCGTCAAGTGTCCTCCTTTCATTCTTATGTCACATCTCGACTCAGTTGCTTGTCCTAGGCTAATGATGTTACTTTTTAGGTCTGGAATGAAATACACATCACTCATCCTCCTTGGTTCACCATTCATATCGATAAAAGAGATTGAACCTTTTCCCTTTATATCAATACGTGAATCATCACCGAATCTCACTTTTCCGGTGATAGAGCGATCAATCTGATCAAAGTATCTTTGGTCTCCTGTCATATGATTGCTAGCTCCATTGTCAAGGTACCATACATTCTCTTCTCCGGTGTTTGTTTCATAGTCGCTTGGTATGCAGTTCTTCTCGTTTAAGTACACCACTTCATGCATCATAAGTTCATCTGCAACTTGTGTGTCACTGTTTTCGGTTTCTTGAGCTTCTTGTAGCTTGAGCAAGCGGTCAGGGCAACTTGACGCATAGTGTCCTAATTTGTCACACCGGTAACAGGTGATTCTTGACGTATCTCTTCCACCATTAAAACGTCCTCGGCCTCTTCCTCTAAACCGTCCTCCGCGACCTCTATTACTGAAGCCTCGATTAGATTGATTTGTTTGATTCTCCATATTTGCATACATGAGTTTGCTTTGATCTTCTTGTGCTTCTTCTTCTTCAAAGATACGTTCTTCAT
Organism: Cardamine flexuosa; assembly: GCA_963555745.1. NCBI lineage: Eukaryota > Viridiplantae > Streptophyta > Magnoliopsida > Brassicales > Brassicaceae > Cardamine > Cardamine flexuosa. The sequence goes on along the minus strand of OY743216.1, from coordinate 18,797,573 downwards.
AGGCTTTTAATCGACCTATAATATCTTCGAAACCCGTAGTTTTTAGATCTAAAACTTGTTCAAGTGATGCTACTATATATTTCTTTCGCGAAAGGCTTTTTAAAAACTTCTTGACTAGCTTTGACTCTTCAATGTTTTCACCTAAAGCAGCCGATTTAGAAGCAATTTCAGAAAGTTTTCCTACAAAGTCATCAATCTTCTCGGTATCCTTCATCTTCAAGCGGTCAAATTCGGACATCAAGGTTTGTAATCTTGCTTCTTTGACTCTCTCTGCCCCAACATGTCTTGTCTTAATTGCCTTCCATACTTTCTTCGCCGTATCTAGCTCTCCAACTTGTAAGATAAGTGTCTCGGGTATTGATTGAAATAATAGGGCTATAGCCATGTTGTTTTTCTCATCGTCAATTGAATCCGTCTCTATGATCTCCCACACCTTATGAACCTTAAGTGCAATTTTCATTCTTATGGCCCATACGGTATAGTTTTTTGAGTTGAGCATAGGAAACTGGATTGATGAAGGTCCTCCTTCTTTTTTCGCAGTTGAAACAACTAGGTCACCCATCTCTCTTTTTTCCACTCTTTCTCGTATCTCTCACGGAGAAAATATCTCCCTCACGATCTCACAAAGCTCTGCTACCAATTCTAGAATTTAAAGAAGAGATTAAGAACACAAATAAAGAATTACTCTCTTTATTAACTTTAGGAAAATCACTCAAAACCTAAAGCTCTCAAAGTCTCTCTAAAAACTCTTAAGTTGTATCACAACATTGATACCTCCTTATATAAGAGAACCCTTAACCTAATCCTATTCTTATTAGGGATATATTTAGATAACTCCTAAATATAAATAAATATGTCTTTAGATAACTCCTAAAGCCCATAACCCTAATCTCATTAGGATAGCATATATCTCAAGCTTTATTCAAGCTTAATCCAACATCCCTCGTGTGTGGGGGATGGAAGATCCAGTTGTTGGTGGAATGGTGGATACAAGGAAAGTTCAATTTGTGTTTCAATATGAAGAAGTACTGAATCTCATCCTTAAACGAGGACCTTGGTCTTGTAGTGAGTGGATGTTGGTGACTCACAAATGGATTCCAAACATGCCTAAGCCTGCTATGAAGATAATACCATTCTGGACACAGATCCATGATATCCCACTTCAGTATCTTACTCTGGAAATGATTGATATCATTGGGTGTTTCCCTTCGTCATGTGTCTGGAATTGACTTTGATGAAAACGCTCCAAGAGTGGACTACGTTCGTGTGAGATTGGATTGGAATATCGACAATCCTCTCCGTTTCAAGCGTGAGTTCCAGTTTGGACATAATGAGAGTGTTATTTTATCGTTCTACTATGAACGACTCCAAAACTTTTGCAATATGTGGAATGCTTACTCATGAGAAGAAAGATTGCCCTCTGCGTTTTGATGTCGATGACGTTAATGATGACTTCCCAGATGCAAATGATGATAATAATGACCATCCTGATGCGGGTAATGAAAGGAACGATGATGGAGATCACGCTGATGAAGACAAAACAAAACAGAGATTCCACGTTGAAGTTACTACTGAAAAGATGAAGATAGATCCTACTTTGGTTGCTAGTCCATCAATGATTTCTGCACCGATAAGTGAGAAATCTCTCTCACTAATCCTCGACAATGACATGTCTGCAGAAAAAAGAGCTATCTTTAAACCAAAATGGCCAAAGGAAAATTCACAGAGGAAGAGTTTGCTGATCTCATGGTGAAGTATACGACAAGTGGAGAAACAAGAGAATCCTCTAAATGTCCAAGAGAGGACACTGGTGTTAAACATGAGATACAAGAGACATCTCTCACACCTGTTGCTCATGTGACAATTGACACGGGTCAAATTAATCCTTAGAACTACTCTCTCAAATTAAGAGATCAATTGCAGTACTTAGGGATCGAATCCAGAAGGACTCTGAAAACTCACACAATAGAAACACAGATTCGAATTAAGCTAGATGAATAAAATTAAATTAAATTAAAGCAATGTAATGAAAGATAACTAGATGAACGGGATATAAATTTAGATGATTAAAAAGTTAGACCTAGGGAAGATCAATTAAGGGATACTCTAGAATGTGAACTTGGCGGTTCAATAATTAGGATGCAATTTTTTGTTTGGTTCTTAAACTCATAACACTACTATGATATCTATCCAACTCTCGCTGCGACGACATCTATCCTTTAAACAAAAGAAAACCAAATCTCTTTGTGAATCCAAATAAATAAAGTTTGCATGATTAACAAGTATGATATGTTCACAAAATTCCTAAACCAGATCTCTCTGCGAGAAGGCTGTTTGCTCATCTATGATTAGGTCAGGATATCAATAGCACTCTTGCGCCTACCAACATTCCTATGATACCAGAATTAAGGTGATCAATCTCAAGTCTAGTGTAATAATCAAATCTAGACGAAGAACATTATAAATATCCTAATATGTTTATGCCCAATTCAACAAACCATTATAAACCCTTGAAATCCCTAGATCTAACAAGGTGACTACTTACACATAGAAGATGAAACATAAATCATTGTCTGAATAATACTCATAGAATAAAATAATGAACAAAAAGGAGTTCAGAATCTTCTCTATACAAAAGTGAGGTCTGATTCTTCTCTCCAATATAAACTTGCTTCAAACTTACAATGAAAAACTTAGATTATTAAAACTTAGTCTCTGGGACTCTAAAACAGAGGTTTTTGACCTAAAACACGAACTCGACCTGAATTATAAACATTAGAAACTTCTGGGGCAAAGTTGCAATTCTTGAAACTTGATAAAACTCGAAGGCATTGTTCACGTCGGGTGTGTGTCGACCGACACAGGCCTCCAAAAGGTCCAAAGTGATCATCAAGGTCCATCTCATATTTGTACCTAATAAGACTCAATATACAATAGAAAAGACTCTAAAACCAATGCATACATCATGGGTAAGAACCAGAAAATCCATGATATATCAACTCCCCCATAAGTAGCTTTTGCTTGCCCTCAAGCAAACAGAAAACTGAATCAAGGAAGAAGTTTGAAAATCACGAAACTCATAATCGTGAAAACTGAATCACCAAAATCGCATTCATTATAGTAAGCCACTAGAAATGCTTACCTGACAAGATCAAGACCACCATGTACTTCAGTGCTAGCACTCCCAGCATTCTTAATTCCCACCACAATTTACTCCACATAATCCAATAAACAATCTTCATCGCTGTACTCTACCCCACCAATGGTTTCAATGTCAAGGATCTTCTAGATTTATAAACCTACTTCACTGCAACAAACCAGCCATTACTAACTTTATTGGTACTCTTTCAACTCCCCTAGACTATTATTCATTCACTTTTTGTTTTCAGGGGATAAATTTATAACTTCAAAGATTATAAATAAATGGTCATCGGAAGTTTCTTCCTACCATTTACAACCCTTGTGTGATTCTTTCATTAGAATAAACAAATGATCATCGGAAGCTTCTTCCTATCGTTTACTCTAATGACAATCATCTCACCGTTATAAATTTAAAATTGGGGACAAGGGAGAGGAGTACCACATTTAAATCAAACAGGCCGGTAACGTTGAGCTTATACGAAAAATCAAACCCACCAGACATCAATAACATTGATAAAATAAAATACTTAGCTCGGATCTAGGACATTAGAAATATGGGGATCTTAAGCTATCTGGCTGGCCATTGAATTTTCCATTAGTCTCGGATTCAGGTTATGATAGAATCAAATGGTCACATGAGCTACTGAAAAGTGTGGTTGTTTCCTCGGTAAAATCATTGTTTATGGTCAAGGTTTTGACTCAATAAAACAAAAAATTGAAAAATAAAACAAAAATTGGGACTGACTCTCAAAATAATAAATAGAGTTAGTAACAACCTCCCCAGACTTAAACTACACTATCCCCAGTGTAACTAAGCTTAAGGAAGGTGATAAAAAGAAATAAAAATGGATATATGAGTGAATTGTTATGTTTGAAAATCGTGACCTGAAATTTGGCGGGCGTCGATCGACACAAAATGTGTGTGTCGGTCGACACGACAGCGACATCGTGTAATGAAGTTTCACACCATTCATTGGGTCACTCAATCCGTTTTCTGACAAGAATTCATGTTTAAGAGCTTCAAATCAAGTCAAATAACAAGATAATATGATAACGTAACAAATCCAAACAATATCCAATGCAAATTATAAGCAAAAAGAAAAAGAAAAAGAAAGAAAACACTATAGAGTGGGTTGCCTCCCACTAAGCGCTTGTTTTGTAAAGTCATTAGCTTGACTTGGCTGGAGCACAAACATCTGGTGGATGAGTGAGTGGCACTGAATGCGTCGTGGAAAACCGTTGCTTCATCCATGATGGAGTGTAAGCATTAGGTGAATGAGAACAACCAAGGTAATGAGGAACATCAACTGGGTGGAACATTAGTCTGGGTGGGACACTTCTTTTCCCTGCAAAATCATCAAAAGGAGAAACAAGCACTATACAAGAATTTTGTGGCTTGGTTAACTATAAAACAGTCTTTGTATCTTGAAAAGTCTTATTGATGAACTTAGATGATTTGGGCTTAAAAAGTGCGTACATGTGCTTTTCCCATGGTGAAAGGAGTGTGGGATCTGGAGGTTTTCATTTGACAACAACTCTCAGACTTGCAGCATTGAGATCATTCTGAAAACCAGCTGTTTTAGACAACTGCGGACCAACTGGCAGAGCGTGTCGATCGACACGAACCCACAGCTCGGTTATTTGAACTTTTCTGCAATTCTGCTCAATAATCTTTGTCTCCATCAGAAAAACGTCATCCTCCAACAGCTTATCCGTGAGTAGAACCTCTTCTTGAAGCCTAGTTTGTAAGATATGATCACCACTCCAATCCTCAAACTCAGAAGCTTGCTTGTTCACTTGCTCACTAGGACCCAACTCCTTGATATACCTAACAGTAATGTCTTTGGAGGTTTCTACAAAGAATGTCTGACCATCAATGGTTGGTATTTTCCTCAGCTTATCCATATCAAAGTTCATGACTATATCACCCAAATTCAGAGCTATCTTGCTTTCTCTTACATCAATGAGAGCACCAGCTGTAGCCAAGAAAGGTCTTCCCAAAATGAGAGGATCCTCAGGTACTCCTCATATTTCAACACCGCAAAGTCTGTGGGAATCAAAAAGTCTCCAATTTTCACTAGAACATCATCTAAGACACCTTCTGGAATCCTCTTGGACCGATCAACCAAGATAAGAATGATCTTTGTCAGTTTGAAAGAAGTTATCCCAAGTCTAACAGCAACAAAGTGAGGTATCAAGTTGATAGTTGAGCCCAGATCACAAAGGGAATGAGAAAATACTTCTGTTGAGATGCAGCAATCAAGCACAAAACTTCATGGGTCAGGTAGCTTCTCTATAATCATAGCACTAACTTGTTTAGAGACAATCACTTCCTTCTGTTTCCCTTTCCTCTTCTGTAGGATCTTGTTCAAGCAAATGGCGCTAATGTCCTTGGTAAGCAAAGCTCCTTCCTCATGACTCACCATTTGTAACCATCCTCTTAACATGCTTCTTGAGTGGAAGTGAAAGCTTAACTTCAGAATGTGACAAGCATTAAGATCACTCACCCAAAAGGGATTCAATCAAATAATAAAACTCATAAACACTAGATCAGAACATAGATGAATCATTTATCTATCACATCCTCCCTAAGATGACTACTCAGACAAGCAATACATACTCAAGAACAAAAACCCATAAATCATCAAAATGACATATGATATAAATATAAGAGAGATAAGCAATTTATAGAAAAAATCAAACGCAAATACTTAATAGATTTAAAGAAAATCAAGTTACAATACACAATAAATTAAGAGATAAGCTAGATAGAGAAAGTACTGATTAATCTAAAAAGGTACTGAAAAACTAAGGAAAAAACAAATAGGAGGCGGCCCTGATCCAAAAATCATTTTTATAGGGAAGGATCATAAGCCTTAATGATTTGGATAAAACAAATGATTAGTCCCATCAAATCCGAGAGGGTCACTCGATTGGCCTTGGTCGAGTAGGCAATCGAGTAGGCGGGGCCAAGCATGCAAGTAGCCTTTCACTCGATCTCTCAGTCGAGTCCTTTGTTCGAGCAAGCCTCCAGAGGGTAGTCACTAGACTGTAAACCAAGTAGGTGGTCGAGTCAAACTCCGAGAATCTCCACTTGAGTAGTCTCATCGAGTAGCCTGGTCGAGTCAAACTCCCAATGTCGATCTTTAGCCTCCAAAACTCCATAAGTACCTGAGAAACACCCCAATATGCAATATGTATGCAATGCAGATGCAGACTCCCTAAGTAGACTAAAATAACAGATAATGAAATGAACAATGGTAAAACTAACCTAAAATGACTATAAACATATGCTTAAAAACATGTAAAATACTGTAATTTCACATTTGTACTTAATAAGACTCAAAGAATAACAAAAATACTCTAAAATCAATACTTATATCATGGCTAAAAACCATAAAAAACTATGATATATCAGTTTCCTTAAGTACAACATCGATGGAAGCTATATCCTCAATACCATGTTCATTGGCGTCGGATGGATTGTCTTCAATGAGTTTGGTTCATACCAAATCTCTGGTTCCTCAGAACACTAACAAGGATTATTCTTTGGAAGCTCTTTGGTGTCCCGGTTTTCGAAATATAATAATTGAAACAGACTGTAAATAAATTCACTTACGTCTCCACATCCGCAGTTAGACGGATTATTTTACCAATATATCATTTAACTTGGTTCCTCGCTAATATAACTAAATTACGGATAAATTGGCTAAAGAAGCTTTAGATCAAAGTGTTATTTCTCAAACTTTCTTTTATCCACCTAAATGTATTAATTCATTTTTCTCGAGATCATATAAATAACTCTTCTAATTAATATATAAAACGGTTCAACAAAAAAAACTACATAAACACTAGAAAAAATTAAATATCATTTTTAGCTATACTAAAAACTCTCATAACTGAGAAACCAAAGTTGAGAGACATGTATCATTAATTAGATGATACATATATAAATATATATATATAGTAAAGACGACAAAAATATTAATAATCTAGAGTAGTTTATATACACAGATATAATACAGAGAAGCTCATACAAACTGTGACTTTCACACAATAAAACACAGGGAAAAAAAGAACTTGAGATGGAAAACGGAAAATCCTCCGGCGACGACAAGTCTTCACGTAAACCGATCCGTTGCAAAGGTTAGAGAAGAGTAAAATTCTCATTATTCAATAAGTATGTTATCGTTGAGTGGAACTAATGACGTTGACTTTATGTTTCTATGTGCAGCGGCGGTTTGTAGGAAGGCCGGAGAACCTTTGCTGATGGAAGAAATCATGGTGGCACCGCCGCAGCCTTATGAGGTTCGGATCCGAATCATCTGCACTGCTCTGTGCCACAGTGACATCACCTTTTGGAAACTCCAAGTACTTTTCTTTTTCTCTTCATTGTTTTAGCCATTTACACAAATGTTTTTTTTTTAACAATAATGACCATTTAGTTTTACATTATTATATTTATTTTCTAAAATAGTTTTACATTATTTTACAAAACAGGTTTCAATATTATACGTTTTTAGATAAGATCCAATATTATTTCTTTACATATATCAATGACATCAATTAACATTGACTCGGGATGACCCAAGAGCTTACAAATCTTAACTTATGATTAATTTTGCTATTTTATATGTAAGTTCTGGACTTGATGAAATAGACAGCAATGTTCTTGGTATGAAACAGACTCCGATGCTCAATACTGCTAGGAATATTTAATTATAGCTTTTTTGTTGCCATTTACTGATATGAGTTGAAAAACGTAGATAGATCTTTTATTGTTAAACAAAATCGGATTAACAATATTTTATTTCTGGTTGTTGATACTGAACAGTCAGATTTATATTTTTTTAGCAATTGTTATTCGTATAGAATTGACTTTAAGTTTTTGCTGAAAAAAAAGGGAAGAAGCATTGACTCTAGAAAACTGTTTATAAATATTGTACGATTTTAGATAATCATAAATCTAACCACTTCAACACTAGTATTTCTTAGCGTGACACAAATATTGACCCAACTAGTTAACTGGTTTTTTAAAGAAAAGAAAAAAGAAAGAAAAAACCTAGTTCACTGGTTGAAAGAGAAACTTAACAAAGTTTAAGTTATAACTAATTTTTCATTTTCAACATTACTCAACATAATTTTCATAAGCAATTTATATCCCAATATTCGTTTGGTACAAGAAACAAAATAGACCTAGACCCCAACCCAATGTTTAACTGATATTACTTAGAAACCAAGATAGATATTTTTATCTTTAATATTTTATTTTAGTTGTGGTCGTCGATACTGAATAGTCATTTTGTCGTTATGGTCGTTAACGCAGGTTCCTCCAGCCTGTTTTCCGAGGATTCTAGGCCACGAGGCAATCGGGTTAGTAGTTTACGTAAATTTATTTTAACCTCTTATTTATTAGTATTATTATTTATTGAATATTTTGCATAAACAGATATCTTTTAGCGTTAGGTTGCAAAATAAATAGCTTATGCAAATTTTAAACTGCATGAAGTTGATGCTCGAGCTAAACTTGCAAGAGTGCATATTGATCCTTATAATGTAAAACATGTAAAAACTCAAGCTCTTTAATATAAATTTCAATGCCGACAAAAAAAATACAATTTACCCTGTCATTTCTCTAGATCTAATTTCTCCATTTCCATCACGTGGGAGGAGGGTACACCTAATGGTTTTGTTGGACTTTTTATTGGGCTAACGTTACAAGACTTCCGTTGAATAAGATTAGATGGATAAACTCATTTTTCTATATTTTATTCTAAAATAGATTAATTCTAAAATAGAGATGAATTTTACTTTAATTTATTTTTTTAGTTTTAGTTTTTAAAAGATATTTTAAGTATATTTTTAATAACTAATTTTCTAAAAACATCTGTTATTTATCAAAATTATAAATATAACCCACATATTTTGTTTTATGCCAAAAGTTTAATAAAATCATACTTTATACATAAATAAATTTATTAGCTTTTCCTGTGTTATGTTTAGTTTGTGTTTTTTTTTTTTGGAAATTTATTATGTAGTTTTGACTATGTTATGATGTTTCTAATAAATAAATTTTGTTGTTATATTTTAAAGTTTTAGTTAAACAGCTATTTTAATTTATTACCAACATTTTATCTAACTACATAACTAAAATATTATTTAATAATATTATTTAAGTATAAGATAAAACATATAAAAGTTAAAGAACTATTTTATAAATAATAAAAGTTTTACTATAAATATAGAGTAATGAATAGGAGTACTCCAAATATAGAGTAATTTTTTCAAAATTTTATTTTAGAGTGAAATATAGAGTAGGACTCGAACATGTTTTACTCTATTATAGAGTTTAGAGAAAAAATTAGAATGAGATTGGAAATGCTTTTAAAAACATCCATTAATATTAGTCAATAGACACAAACATTTATCCATTAACAAAAAGAAAAGAAAAAAAGAAAGGCAAACATTTACGAAAGTTGATAGGGATTTATGCTCATTGGAAAAATTAATATTATTTTAAAAATACATTTAGAACCTAATTTTAAGGTTTAAATGAAATTATAAGTATACTGTTCATTAAAATTAAATAAAATATATTTCTAGTATCATTTTTAACTAAACAGAAATTTTCATTTTGTTATGGAAACACAATCTTCTTAGTAGGGTGTATTGAATGAATATTTGGAGAGATTAGTTTAAATGACAAAATATGTTATTGAAACATGAATTTTAAAATATCTTTTAAAATCCAGTGTTATTGGATTAATAATTTTAAATTATACACTCCATTCCACTGTTATTAAAAACATGACTAGGATTTGATTTAAAAGTTTCAACTGAGATTTGAGGGGATTTCTTAGTTAAAAATACAAAGATCCAAAGCCCATGGTTTTTATGTGAGATTTCAGAAAATTTAATCACAAAATTCTTAATTCACTAAAATTTCGCTAAATCATCTCAAAAACTTGTTAAAATTCAAATTTCTCCAAATATTCAGCTCAATACACCCCCTTAACTTACTTTAATTTTAATATTGTATCTATTTTTCTTAACTTCTTTCAATTTCAATATAATTAATTATTTTAACAAGTGAATACTATTAAAAATTAAATTGATTAATTAAGTTATAATCTAGAAAAGTGAAGACATCAAAACTAAAATAATTTCCTTGAAAGATATTTTAATTTAAAAATATTTTTTATCTAAAATTTATTAATATCTTTTCTCAATAGTAAAATCAATCTATATCAACTAAATTTTCTTAAAAGTTAATCATGAACCCAATAAATTACATCTACTATACTCTAGGTGTCCGAATTTAAGACCGAGTGGTAAAAGCCACTATTTGTTTTTTCTATTTGTTCTTACCATTATTTGAAATATAAATATTACAAAAGTGAAAATTAAAAATCTTAGTTAAGAACCTTAAAATATTTTCTTCCAATGGTGAAACCTCATTTGGGATTCATAAAAAAAAAATTTTGTGTCTACATTTGTTCAACAAAAAAACAAAGAACAAATCACAAGCAGCACATTCATATCGTCTACTAGTCTTGAAGAGAGTTCAAGAAAACAGAATTTAAGTAGTATTTAATTTTAACAAAAAAGTAGTACTGTATTTACAGAACATTAACCGAATAGAAATAAAAGATTTATGGAAAAAAGAAAAAAAGGATTTAAAAATCATTAAACTAACATTCTATATTCTTTTTACGAGATTTTCAAATCAAACAAATGCTTCAAAGAGTTTCCAAGATATCGACCTTTATTTACTCAGTAAAAAAACTAATGCAAGTGAAATGTGACAAAGCAGAGTAGTTGAAAGTGTGGGTGAAAACGTGAAGGAAGTGGTAGAAGGAGACACTGTATTACCAACGTTCATGCCAGACTGTGGCAACTGTGTTGATTGCAAATCTCACAAAAGCAACTTATGCAGCAAATTTCCCTTCAAAGTATCTCCATGGATGCCAAGATACGAAAACTCAAGCAGATTCACTGACCTAAATGGCCACACTCTCTTTCATTTCTTAAATGTCTCTAGCTTCAGTGAATACACTGTTCTTGATGTTGCTAATGTTGTCAAGATCGATTCTTCTATTTCTCCTAGCCATGCTTGTCTCCTAAGCTGCGGAGTCTCCACGGGTAAATTACAAAAAACAATTCTCAAAATTTGATACCTCTTTGATTTTATGGAATTACATTGATTTTTTCTTTAGGTGTTGGTGCTGCTTGGGAGACTGCCAAAGTTGAACAAGGATCAACTGTTGTGATTTTTGGACTCGGTTCTATCGGATTAGCAGTAAAATCGATTTTTTTTAGTAATTATTGGTCTTGAAGTTGAGTTTCTGAAATGGATTAGGGTTTGGATGTTTTCAGGTTGCAGAGGGTGCGAGACTTTGTGGTGCCTCTAGAATCATTGGTGTGGATATAAACCCTGCCAAGTTTGAAGTTGGTTAGTGATTTTTTTTACTCAATATATTATTTATAGTGCATAAATCTCTAAACCTTAATTTATATTATTAAATGATTCATATAGTACTGCAATAAACATCATCTTTTTGCAGGCCAAAATTTTGGGGTAACCGAGTTTGTAAACTCTATGACATGCGAAAACAAGCGTGTTAGTGAGGTATTCAAACACAAAAATACATTAATGGAAATGAAAATGTATATAATTTTATACCTTTTGGAGTTTAGGTGATCAATGAGATGACAGGTGGAGGAGCAGACTACTGCTTTGAGTGTGTTGGAATTAGTTCTTTAGTTCAAGAAGCTTATGCTTGTTGCAGACAGGTATGGTGCCGAATTGATCTCTCTACATAAAAAAAAATTAGCTTTCAAAATACATTTAAAAAAAAATGGAAAAAGGTTTGAGGATCTTAAATTTTTGGTGCAATCATTGTTCTAGGGATGGGGAAAAACAATTACATTAGGAGTGGATAAGCCGGGTTCACAGATATGTTTAGACTCGTTTGATGTTCTTCACCATGGAAAGACTCTGATGGGTTCGTTGTTTGGAGGTTTGAAGGCTAAAACACACATTCCTCTTCTTCTGAAACGTTACTTGAGCAATGAGCTTGAGTTAGATAAGTTTGTGACACATGAAATGAAATTTGAGGATATCAACGACGCATTCCAGCTACTACTTGAAGGAAAATGTATCAGGTGTGTCATGTGGATAGGCTAAGTTAACTAACTTCTTTTATCTTTCCATCTTTTGCATCAATTTCATATGTTACATGTTCAACTATTTTCATGATTTGTAATCAAAACAAGCAAAAGCCAAAGAGCAAGGAAAATAAAATGTCGACTTGTTGTATTGAAAAAATAAGCAAAGAACAAGCTAGAAATGGTTTATACATTTGATGGTATTGTAAATTTAAGTTTATCCTTTCAGAAATTATTCCAAGTTTATGGCAAAATGAGTATAAACAAAAGGTACAAAGTCAATAAATATCGGATAAAACACTATTATGTTTAATGAAAATTTTCAAAAATATTATGGATAATTATAATTATGATTATCCATTTGTATTAATTACTTCATGCGCAATCCAAGTGACTTCATCCCCTCTCCAAGTTACTTCCTCTCCAATATACTTACTCCTATAAATACTATGTTTCATTTGTTGTAATGAGAGATATCACAACTTTAATAAGAGATAAAGATTTTTCACTCATTTGTCAAGCTCTCACGTCCATCATCTCCTCTTTTATTATTTCTTTTATTCTATTTTTTATTATTATTTACAATATGTTATCAGCACGAGTAAGCTCTCAAGTCGATGATGTCTATGCCTTTTTCGGGTTAGTCATAGTATAGGGTAGGCTCTGCCTCCATTACAACAAAACTAAAAACTATGTGTTTTTTCCGGGTTGATTGTAATATAGAGGAGGTTTTACCTATATTAAGAAAAAAATACAAAAGTTATAAATTATTTCCAAATTGATCATTATATAGGGTAGGCTCTGCCTCCATCCCGATCAATCAAATATAAAATTAAGTCTCATTATATATATGAAAGTCAAACTTTTGCATTCTTATATGGATCAGGCTATGTCTACTTGACTTCATTTATAAAAAACTATGACTATTAAATAATTTTTATAAGTTTATTTCTTTAAGTATTTAATTTAATTTTAATAATAAATATATGTGGTATATCAAATCTAAAGAAATTAAATATGTTTTTAAAGTTAAAGTATTTTCTCATATTGGAAATCTATGAGGCACTTGTTAATTTAAGATTAGACATTGCAAAAGTAATTGCACAGTCTAGATGAGCTAGTCTCTCGACTTCCAAATGCATTAAGTTTTTAATTGACCATGCATTATATCTCCAAAATTCTCAAATGAACTCGTTGAAGTTTCAAAGACATTTTGTCTTATTAATAATTATATAGAGACTATAAATAAAAATGACATTGTATATATTTTCATCTCATCGGAAAGGAACCACATATTGAAATTTTTTTTATAATGTTATCCTCTGTATTATATTGCGCAGAGATATATATTATCGCATCATATGTTATAGTAAACTTATTTTACTTGTACATTTAAAATTTTGAATAAAAGACTTGGACATATTGGTTTCAATCATAATGTGAAAAATTGTGCAAAATACTAAATACCATTCATTGAAAACCGAAAGAGTTTTCAATCTAATGAGTTTTTAAGTGATGCATGTTTTTAAAGAAAACTCATATTTCAACCATCACCAGCCAAACATAGGAAAGAATCTTTAGTATTCTTACAGAAAATGCATAATGAGATATATGAATATATTCATCCTTTATGTGGGCCGTTTTGATACTTTATAGTATTAATTGACATATCTAATAGATGGTCATATGTGTGTCTGTTGACAACACAAAATATGGCTTTCGCAAGATTCATTGCACAAATAATCAAGGTTAGAGCAAAATCCTATTGATTATGCCATAAAGAAAAATAAAGTTGATAATGCTAGTGAATTTATTTCACAAGCGTTTAAAAAAATTTAGATGTCAATGAGAATTGATGTTAAACATCTAGTTTCTCATGTTCGAAATGACATGGCTGAGTATTTAATAAAATTGTCAGAAATTAATAAATTTGGTATTCAATGTTCGACCACAATGGAGACATGCATGTATATGATTATATTATGAAAAATTAAAGATGACATAAATGAAAGTAAATAGAAGGTTTACTAATTATTTAAAGCATAGTATAACCGGTTAGGCCATCTCGGTCAATCAATGATATCAAAGATCATTGTAAATCTATATTGTATAACCAAAAGTTTCTTTTCATGTCTTTCATGTCTCACATGCTTCATACATCAAAGGTACCATTTCATTTATAGTTATTTAAATTTATATTATATTTCATTTGAAATATATTATTAATAGTGTGGAAGATTATACCTCCTCCTTGATTCTAAAGTAGGTTATGCCTCATGAATCATTTGGCTTTAACCCAAATTACTATTTTTGATTAAACAAGTTCAATCTCCAAATTATACTCTTAATTATAACCAATCTAAATTAAGAATCGGTCCAAGATGAATGGATAATAAGAACCATCATCTTGAGAAAGAGTATTAAGAGTCTTACTGCATTTGATGCATAATACTTTATTCAAATGAGTGATTAAATCTCTTATTGATCCTAGTGTGATTAATGTGGATATAGAATCAACACCCAATATTTTAATAAGGTCAGTTAACCGTAAAAAGCTGTAATTTGCTCTGAATATATATATTACTTAAAATCGGAAAAATAGGACCCCCATTACAGTGCCTTTTGCTTTCTATTTATACATATTTTTGGCTATCAATACTATTAATAAATTACAATAAATCTTATGATTCTAATTAAATACGTCGGTTTTGATTCGGTCTTGAATGTTGTAACGTCTGATACTTTTGAAATAACTCCACTCTTTGATTTAATGCTTAGATTCTTCCTGCGAACTCTCTATCTTCTCCGGTCTCCTATGGTTTTCTGAGCTCTCTGGACCCGTTACTTCGATCTCATATTAGCTCGCTGATTCCTTCATTTTACTTCTAGGTCTACTCCTGCAAACCAAACTCTCTCGCTTGTCATGATGACTTGATTGACACGTGTCCTGTATTTTTAATGGCGATAGATCCTCGGTGCAGGATCTGGTATCAACATTTGCCCCCTAAGTCTTGCGATCTGATTTTCAGTTCGGGAGACTTAAGTGATAAATGTCGATTTTATTTGCTTTTACCCTTACACATCAAATCCCTTGGATTTCATGATTACTCGATATATTGGCCTTGACACACGTTCCCATTTACTCCTAATTTTATTTATTTAAAAATTAGAGAAACTTCTCCACTTCCCCACCAATTTCGAGGCAGTTTTTCATCCACTCGTTTAATAAGGCATTTCTTTCTCTTCTCCTTCTTACTTTACTCTTTACTCGTAAAAGTTCTTGTCTTTCACTGTTTCTCCAATTCCTTCAATCTTCTTCAAGAATGGCTAGTGGTTCGAAATCTTTGGCTGCTCGTCCTACTAGAGCGAATGACAAATTCGGTCTTCATCCTCAATCGATAATTACGGAAGATGATCACCTCCAGACTTTATAGACCCTTTGTCGGGTTCTGCCGGAGGTCGAATTCTCCCTTCCAACCCCAGAAGAATCTCCAGAATCGGGCCGCCCTGGATGGTTCTGCATCTTCTCGGTTTATCTCACCGGATGCGGTTTATTCTTTCCTATCCCAGAAATCCTTCTTCTCTATCTCCGTTCCCTTGGGTTGGCGTTTCCTCAGATGACTCCGAACATGCTCTGTGCCATTCTCTCTGTTCTTGTCATCGCTGCGGAAGCCAGATATTCTTTGAGTGTTGGTGATCTTTTGAACTTTTCAGTGTCCGACTATCCAACCGGAGTGGTCCGGGCTTCTATGCGTGTTATCCTCACTTTGATAGAGCTTTGGTCACCGGGTTTCCTGATAAGGATGAACACTGGAGACACTCTTGGTTTTTCATTAAGATTAACGCTGCCTCGGTTCATGGATTATCCGAGATGCTATACTCTTCTTGGGCCTCGTCCCCTGGTAGATATTTTTATGGTCGACTCTCGGCTTATTGTTTTTCTGGTGGCTTACTTTTGAATTCTTGTTGTTACTTTCTTTTGTAGTGTCCAAACCTCGTCCCACTGCTTGGAAAGGCTTTCTGGACTTTTTTACTGTTGTTACTGAAGGAAACACCATTTGGAATTCCTTTACTCTTGAAAGGATCCACTTGGCCAGGGAATTGATGAGGAGTAGAAATCTCCAAGCTCTTGACGTTGCTCCTAAACCGTTGCCAGCCTGCCGTATGACTTATCGAGAGAAAAGGGATAGGGACGCTGCAAGGAAAAGTCTGAAGGATGAGACTGATGCTGTCGGAAAGCGACATCGGGAGAAGATAGACGCCCTGACCGCCGATTTGATGGGAAAGTTTAGTCTAGTCGGACCCCTTCCTGCATTCCTTGACTATCCTCCCCGCTCTTCTCTGCCTCCTCCTATTGAGGTTGATGAGGAGGAGCCTATTATATCGTTGAAATGTAGAAGGAAGAGTTCCGGATCTGACACATTGGTTCGAGACATATCAAAATCTAGTACTGACATGCTTCCGCCTCCTCCTCCTGGTAACCCTGGCAATCGGACTCTGGCTGCACCCAGCTCTTCTAAGGGGAAATCCATCTCTTTACCTGGTGGTCTTGTAGCCACTCCGGGTACATACTCCTTGTACTTTCTACGAGCTCTTATCCTATTTGAGTTCCTCATCATGTGTTTATATATATATATATATATATATATATATATTTTCTGTATTTAGAGGCAACAACAATGGCCGAGGTCTTTAGGAATCTTCCACACCGTGGTAGTGCCATTCTTCCTCCTTTTGATAAATGGAGCTCCGGTTCGTGCGAAATCTCTGTGAACCATGCTCGCCACACAAGCCAAGTACTCGGTTTCATCCCTACTGCCATTTTTCATCATTATTTTTTCTTTTCCTTATATACCTCCTAATTCCTTTACTTACGCAGGCTCTTGCTGATTTTAATGATATGGTTCGTTATGACGAACAAATCATTTACGACATGTCATCCTCCATGGGGACTGAAATCACCGCAAAGATGACTGCGGACCACCAAAAAGCTATGGCCGATCTAAAGGAGAGAGATATGGCGACGATCAAGCGTTTAAGGAAAGAACGGAACAAACTCAAGGAGAGATTAGAGGTCACCCGTGCTGCAGCTGAGAGCCTTACAAAGGGTTACAAAGAGAAATGCTAGGCTCTTCATTTGGAACATAATGCTCTGCAAGCTTCAAATCAACTACTCAAACGTGAGGCGGCTGCAGCTCAGGAACAGCTTGAAGAAACTTCTCTGAAAAATGACGCTTTGCTGAAGTTCCGTGATCATGACATCCAGAAGACTGCCAGTTCGGCCTGAAGAGTGGTTAAAGAGAATGGCAAAGTATTGCTAAACCGACTTTCTGAACACTTTAATTCTCTTAAACCGACTTTCTGAACACATTAAACCGAATGAGTTGTCCTCCAAGCTGAACAACTTTGCTGTCGTGCCACTGGATCAAGAGCAGCTTGCTACTGCCTTTGCGGAGTCTCCTCCTCTTCCTGAGCCTAACTTTGATCTGCCTGCCGACCAAACCTTGTCTCCTGCTGAAGTCCTTGTTTTCCCCAGCTGGTCCTTCTGATAAGGTATGTTTCAATCAATTTAGGTCAAATCTATTCCTTATTTCAGATGACCACCTTGTTCGACTTAAAGAGCGGTATTCTTAAAATGTTCAAGATGTGCCCAAAGATGCACTTCCCAAAGCTACTCCATCTGAATCGAAAGTATGTCCAGAGGAGATGTTGATGGTGGTCCTTCGGACATGGATGTTGTAATCACTCCTCCAACGGAATCTGCTCCAATGATGGTTGATGACCCTTTAAGGTTCGATCTTATTTAATTTTTTTTAGTAATCACGTGGCGGCATCCACATGCTCGGGATATGTCCCCAAACTTTATTAAAATTCACTATTGACCTTTCTGTTTCATTATTGCCCAAGGGGGTTTCGAATATTGGTTTCATCTCCCCTTTCTTTCTAAAAAGAAGTTGATTCTTATATGCTTATTTTGATAAGACTTATTATCTGATCGGGTTTGCAAAGTCTGATTTATTCAGAAGCTCTGATTCAAGCTGTTTTACAAGAGAAAAATGGGTTGATCAGACCCTTACCATTTTTAAAGAAAAACTATATCCAGTTTTCTCGGTAAAAGTGTGAGGATAGAGCTTGGCTTAAGCGAGAACTGAGCTCGGCTTTGAATTTGGTGCACCGTTTAAAAAAGAATCTCTGTGGATTGCCTGATCAGTTCAGAATGTTACTGATGAGTGTCTATTTTGACCCGTTTTTATCAATGTTTTACTTGTCTTATTGAGTATAGAAGTTAGGTTTTGTATTCTTTTGGTCGGTTTTAGTGTCTTTTCAGATTTTCACTTCCTTGGAGCTAAAATGAGCAAAATGGAGCAACTTTGGACGTTTTTACACAACATTAGATTTTTTTGATTGGGCCCAGTCACATTAATTTACCTACTTAAGGTCTCTTCCTAGGTTTTAATGACTTCATGTAGCGTGTATCATTAAGATTTTCTCGAGTTTTGAAACTTGCGTCTGCTTTTAAAGAAGCAATTATCACCATCATTAAATGTCTGTCGCTTGGTATTTCTTCATATTCACTTTGTCCCTTTGACTCCCTCTTTATTTTTATTCCATCATCAATGTTACTCTCTTTTATTCTTCCTTACCTCTTTTCCTTTTTCATCCTCATCCTCTTCACCATGGACACCTTCGGATACTATCCTCACTACGCCTCTGATTCCGACTTTCCATCGAGCCCTCCTCCGGCCTTGGGTGACGGATTCTCTCCAAGCAGGGTCCGTATTCCCTACTTCATCAATGCTCTCACCGGAAGGGAGAGAGAAGAGGCCATGACCTTCATGAACATGGTTTGTCCGTGAAAATCCTCTCAGTCCCTTTTTGTTTCCTACTGATTTAATATTTATTCGGAATGTTTAATTGTTTTTCAGCTTGCTATTGAACACTACAGCGCATGCGGTGATCATCAAAAATATGGAAAAGAGTGGATATCTCTGAACAAGAAGATCCGGAAGATTAAGAAGAGGGTCCGCCGTTTGGAGAGTCATCCCCTTACCTGGGAAAGAAATGGTATTAACTCTATCGTTCCTATTCCCGAAGTGCTTCGCTCCTATCTTCGAGAATTGAGGGCAAAAAAGTTGGCAGCCAGGCGGGAGGGTGTTCCGAACTCTGCACCAACTGAACCAAACTCTGCACCAATTTGCACGTGCTAAAAATCCGGTACATTCGAGCCGGACTCTGCACCGACTGAAGGTTCGTCATCTGGGCCGAAAGAAGAGACTGTTCCTGAAGATGACATGGCTATGACGGAAAATGTTCTCGAGCCCAAAACCTAAATGTAATGAAAATTAATTTGTTGGGCCCAAAACATTACTATCTTTGTTATATTTTCGAATTTAATTTCTCTTAAATGCACCCGCTACAATTATCCCTCATAATACGCTCAATCACTATGCTGAATCTTGATTCACGTTATTTGTGGTAATTAGATCCTTCATTTGATGATTACTAGGCACATAATCCAGCATGGTTCTCCTACCATCTTTCTATAAAACCTAGATTAAGAACTCCAAATTCTTCATTCCTCCTACGCTTCAAAATTCTTTACTTTTTCTATTGCTTTAGTCCTAGAATGGCTTCCGAGTATCGTTGTCCCAAACATACAGGCATGTCTGTAACAACTGTAATATGCTTCCACGATGATCCAGCCGCAGCACTTAACTCCGAAGATGGCTCTGTTACTCGTTCCTTGGGATGTGGGACTCCGATGACCATTCCTTGCGGTTTGATCAAACAACTAACTCCTCATGGTAAAAAAAACAGCAATGAGGTTTATGAAAAAGGTACAGAATTGAGCTTTCTTCAAACTTCTCTTTTGCCCCAACTGCCTAACTTGAATCCTTTTCTTAACAGTTTGTTGATAAACACAAAGACCTTGACCGGGAGAGGAGCGCCCTGAGGTCAAGAATTCAGGAAATGGAAAAGAAAGAATTTCAAATTTCTCGAGAAATGTGCATTGATGAGTGTCTATTTTGACCTGTTTTTATCATTTTTTACTTATCTTATTGAGTCTAGAATTTAGGTTTTGTATTCTTTTGGTCAGTTTTAGTGTCTTTTCATGTTTTCACTTCCTTGGAGATAAAATGTGCAAAATGGAGCAACTTTTGATGTTTATACACATCATTGGATTTTGGAGACATCCTGGATCGATCGATCCTGAAGAGGATGAACCAAGCATGACGAGGATCGACCGATCGCGAAGCAGATCGGTCAGTCAAAGGAATCTATGAGGTGGCACGGATCAGAGGAAGATAATCGATCGATCCAAGTAGGATTGATCGATCCCAGTCACGAATATTCTCCAAATCACACATTAACTCCGAGTTTTGACCTAAAAGACACTCTATAAATAAGGCTTATTTCCTGAGCGGCCAGAGGGACCTAGACATGAATTTTACTGTTACTCTGCCATTTTTATTTCTCATTTGAAATCAGTAATTGTTACATTGCTTTTTTTTAGATCTACAATCTGTTTTCATCTCTTTCTTTTTGTTTTCGACCATATAACATAGTGATCTATCAACCAATTGCCATGGTTGAGTAGATCTATATGTTGGGAGATGGGATTTATTCAAAGGGATTTAATGTTTAATTAGGTTATTGTTATAGATTAGAATTATGGTTAATAGATCTCTACTTCTAAGAATCAAATGCTTTTGTTAGGTTGACGAATCTATCAAATTATTCATAGGGTTTTATACTACAGCTAGCGTTGGCTATTCTACCCGAAATCTATAGTTTGTAGGCTTGATTTCCAGATTTCCAAGAGTTGAAGCTGGATCTACAAGTGAACTCTATCAAACTAGGTCAAAATATGCTATCATACGGTCCTAGCAGATTTATGATAGAATAATATTTGCTTTTATTAAAAAGATTTATTTTGGTACAGTGTTTGTGTTCTAAATCTACATCATTTATTTGCTAATCCGGTTAGATATCCTTTTTATTTATTTAAATCCCTGCCATTTCCCAGATCCCAACATTTGTTTTTAATTGATTTTATTTCCTTATTTAAAAGATTTTTATTTGGATTTTATTCGGATTTCCTTTTGTGCACTTTCCATATTTTTCATCCTAGCTTTGTTTAGATCTATGGATCTATAGTGCTCTTTACTCTTTGTGGATTGATCCCACCACTATACTGCTACACACAGCCGTGCACTTGCGGAGTTTAGATTTTGGGTAAAACCTGATGCATCACATCAAGTGTTTGGCGCCGTTGCCGGGGAGTAATTGTAGCCTTTAGATTTAAGTTTTTAAACTTAGTCTAGGATATTTTATTTTCTTTCATTTTTATTTATGTCTCTTAGATCGACCGATCCCCATAAGATCGACCGATCCTACTTCTTGCACGATCTACCGATCCCTAAAGATCAACTGATCCTATTTTGTGCAAGATCGATCGATCAGTCTTTGATCGTTCGATCCTTTTTCTCTCGAGATCGACCGATCTCTTCAAAGATCGATCGATCCCAGAACCCTTTTTCTGGATCTGATCTTCAAACTTCTTTTGCTTCTCAGATGTATGTAATTAAGCAGCAAGACTTCTAAAGATCTACAAGACCTGAGCATAGAAGAGTTGACAAGAAAATCCACAAGGAAGATCAAGGAAACAAAGAAAAACAAAACCACAAGGAAAGCAAAAGATAAGGTTAGTATGGCTGATCCTAATAACCTTAGAAACATTCCCCCTGTTGTTGATGGTGAGAATGCAGATGCAGTCCGGCAAAGAGAGGGTCATGATAATAGAGGACCTCTCAATGATGCTGTAGCTGCTGGTTTGGGCATAAATGCTGTGCCGGGACTCCAAGTCCCGTCATGCAGGGTTACGTTAGGCGAGCAAGATGCCCCGCACGCCTACTATAGGAACCGATCTTCTATTATTCCCCCTCCTATCCATAGGCAAGATTATGAGATTAAACCTCAAATAATCGTCCTGGTTAAACAGAATCAATTCCATGGGCTATCTAACGAGAACCCAATTGACATATTAATATCTTTGAGGAGATCTGTAGTACCACCAAAGCCAACGGAGTCCCCCAAGACTACCTCCGTTGTAGACTATTTTCCTTTTCCCTCACTGATAAGGCTCATAGATGGCTGAAATCTTTGAGTCCTGGATCTATCACATGCTGGGGTGAATGCCGAGCTGCTTTCATACAGCAGTTCTTCAGCAAAGCTAGATCCTCAGCCCTGAAAATCAAAATAGCCACATTCGGGCAAGCTGGTACCGAGTCCTTCTATGAAGCTTGGGAACGCTATAAGGAATATCTAAGGGACTGTCCCCCTCGAAGCTACACCGAGTCGGACAGGATGAACTTCTTCTACAATGGAGTTGAAACGGAATACCAGATGGCTATGGATATAGCCAGTAAAGGGGACTTCATGACCAACACACAAGAGGAAGCAATAGGATTAATCAAGAACCTTGCAATAAGCAACTTAAACAGAAGCTCTAACTATACCCGAAGGAATGACCCTGTTCTTAAAAGTGGGAAAGTCATAGAAAAGCTTATTGCTAAGGTAGCTGTGCTTTGAAAGGGACATGATTGAAGGGGAAACCTCTTGGAGAGTTACGATGATGAGGAGAAACGAACCGAGGAGATCAACTTTCTCGGTAGACAGGAAAACAGGGGATTCAACCCCAACTCCGTAAAACATCCTAACCTGTCCTACCGTGGAACTGATATTCAGAACTCCCGAAACCGGTACTATCCATCTCAGAGTGCTCAGGACCAAGATAACCCCCAGAATAGTGCTGGTTATGGTAAAAAGGGATTCAACCACCAGATTGGGAACACCAACCCTCTGGTTAATATTGAACCCCTATTACAGCAAATTTTGGAAAACGACAAGGAGTTTCGCAAAGAGATCAATAAAAAGACTGATCTGATCCATCTAAAGATAAGCCAAGGGTGCAAAAATTTAGCAACTCAGCTTAGAACTTTAAAAGATAAGATTGCCTAGACGAACGATTCTGCAAAAACTCAGACGCAAGAGCATGTTCGAGCAATTAACCTCCGGAGTGGAAAACAAATAGTAGGAAATCCAAAAACATCAGAGTTTGATCGGACAACTGGGGAAGTCGATCAATCTGATGACAGGATTCTGGATGAGATTGATAGAGGTGAAGGGCAACCAATCCCTTCCGGGATTGGCCAACCCCATGATCCTTTACATGATATGATGTCAGAAGTCCAACTTCCTGATGATCAAGAAGAAAAGATTCTTGAGGAGGAAACACCAAATATCCCTCCAAAACATAGTAAACCAAAAATCCCATATCCTCCTCGCAGGAGAGGAACTCTACAGGAAAAGGAGTATGAAAAGATAAAAAAACATCGTTGGTGATATACAACTAAGACTCCCTTTCTTAAATGCGGTTAAGATGGTCCCGACCTTAAAAAAATTCATGAAGGACATCCTTACAAACAAACGAATGTTGGAAAAGGGAAACATGGTGCTAACACATGAGGTCAGCGCAATATTGCTCGACAAATCCCCCGAAAAATGCGCCAACCCAGGGAACTTCACATTTCCCTGCGATATTGAGGGCAAAATGTTCAAATGCTGTTTATGTGATTTGGCAGCGAGTGTGAGTTTGTTGCCGTTGTGTGTTGCTCAGAAATTGGGCATGACAACTTTCAAACCATGCAAAATCTCATTGATATTAGCGGATCGTTCAGTTTGCCATCCAGAAGGACTACATGAGAATGTACCTGTTAAAATTGGCGAATGTACAATTTTGACAGATTTCATCGTTCTCAAACTGGAAACAGAACCTCCCGACCCAATTATCCTAGGTAGACCTTTCCTCGCTACTGCAGGAGCAATAATCAATGTGCAGAAAGGCATAATAAATTTTCACCTCAGTGATCTTGACATGAGGTTCGATAGATCACTGAGGTTCAATTTAGACAAAACGATAAAAAGGCCTTTGATAGAGGATCATACATTCTGGGTTGACACAATTGAGGAGATCACCCAAGAAATGATGCTTGAAATGCATTCTGAAGATCCTCTTGAGGTCGCACTGATTCAGGCTGAACCGGAATATGGTTATACCAGGATGGAGACAACTGGGTTTGCTCGAATGTTGGATTCCACAAATACAATAAAAAGATTTTTTTTCCCCAATGTTGAAGAGGTTCATCTGACTGAACCACGTTCTCCAACCAAGTATAAGAAAGAAAAGTTTCCAAGAAAGATAACCAATTTTGAAATAAAAAGGGATGATCCTCCACTGCCAGCAGAAAAACTTCAAAAGTGTAACCTAGACGTAAAGAAGCCAGGAGTTGATAAAAAGGAATTTTCAAAAAATCTCCCTCGACATCTAAGTATATTCCGCTAGGACGCAGGAGGAGCGGAGACTTGTTTACCAATGGAGACAAAATATCTGACGATAGAAAGAAACTTCCTTTGACTCGGAATCCTGATGAGGACGATTTCAAACACCGGGGAGGTTTTTATTGAATCTCAGGAATATTCCTAGTCAAGCTAGTGACTTAAAACAAGCGCTACTGGGATGCAACCCAGGCATTTCCCCTTAAAGCATTTATGTCAAAATATATATAGTAATAATAAAATAATCCAGATCGACTGATCCGGGTAGGATCGACTGAACGATTGATCAATCCGTGTAGATCGATCGATCCCGAACCCAGGTAGGCGAGGATCAAGGGTTTTATAAACACGGCCGTCGATCCTCAAACTCGAAAACCCTAAAACTCTTAAACTCTCTAACTCTCTCGTTTCTCACTCGATTTCATTGTTTCAAAGCCCTTAAATCATCAGATTTTTGCCCTCTGTCTCTTTATATCATACTTAGCTTTGATCTGCGAAGCAAATGTCACCAAAGAAAATCAACAAGGACAAGGGCATCGTGAGCCTATCCGGCCCCGCATCTGCACGCACCTGGCAAGATGCGGATGCGAATCTCGCAGGCGTGGTTAGTGCCTGCACATTTCTGCCCACTCGCATGACTGACAAGGGGATTTTGACCAGCATGGGTATTCGCGATAGCTATTTCATGCTCACCGACGCCATGGGGCTCGGGAACCTGCCCCACATGTAGCCCCATCTCTGCACTTCCTTGGCTAAGGAATTTTGGGGACTATCATGATGCACTTCCGGGACATGCGCTACCCCAGAGCAAATGAGGGTAGTCTCAATTTCTACGTTTAGGGTCAGCTACATACGATGACCCTCTACCAGCTTTGCGATGCCTTCGGTTTGAGTTGCACACCCTTGGTCGACATGACCGAGGAGACTGATGACGGAGAGTTCTGGGAGCTGATAGTCCAGGGACCCTATGTTTCGCAGGAGCAAAACAGTCACTGATTCGCCATCCTGCGGTCCATCTTGTCGGGAGAATCATGAGTGTCACCTTGGGCCTCAAGTCCGAGGCAGCTGCTGTGGACAAGCAGGAGCTGTGGTTACTGAAACAGGGGTGGCGTACGATGACCGTGGCTCTTCATAGGCAGCATAATGTGAACATGGGGTACCTTCTCACCTGCGCCTTGGTCTCCGTGAAGACTTGTCCAGCTACATCTTCTAAGAAGACGGTCGTCATTGGGAGTCTAGTGACTCCGATATTTGAGCATCTGGGCATCAAGGCCCCGAGACCTTCTCCGATGGAGCGCTGCAGCCTTATGGACAGGCAGTATCTGAGCTCATGCGTCTTTCTGGTGCCGACTCTGATACTTGAGCATTAGGGCATCAAGGCCCCGAGACCTTCTCCGATGGAGCGCTGCAGCCTTATGGACATGCAGTATCTGAGCTCATGCGTCTTTCTTGTGCCGAACTTCTCTGTCTACTATTTCCAAGACCGCCAGTCTCAGTACCGCTTCATCCAGCTGCCATAGGAGCAGCATACCACTCTGTCCTCTACTGAGGACATTGAGTTCTTACCACAACCAGAAGCTCTCTGCGCCAGGCCAGTACAGCCGACCCTGCCTCCTGTTCGTCGCACCACACACGGGGGCCTAGCTCCAAATGCGATGCCGTCTGACTATGACCCCAGTTCTCAGCGCGCCTTGACCTCGTCTCAGTCATGGGATTTGAGTTCACCGTTCCTGGTCCCGGACTTCAGTGAGTTCGACCTCTCTGAGTTCCCAGGAGAGCCCATCTCAGACTTTTAGTGCTGGATGGTCGACAGCACTCGGAGGCAGCACTCTATGATATGGAGGGCGTGTCATTTCTTTTGCAGGATGCGCCCTAGCTGCTTTGCCCCACCGAGAGTAGACGCATCAGGAAAGAGTACCAGCAGAGGAGGCCCAGCCGCAGCAGCAGCCGGAGAGAGAGAGAGACATCATCCTCAGATGAGGGAGCGCGCCGGCGCAGATGACGCAGGAGTATAGGTAGCTCCACTCGCGCTAGCTCTGAGGAGTGATATTTTTCGGTTATATTTTTATTCTCATTTCTTTTTATTCCCAACTATCTATGTATTATTCTTAACTCTGTTATTTTAACTCATTATCAGCATTCATTTATTTTATCTTTATCATTATTGTTTCGCAACACCAATTTTCTTTGATTTTATATCACTGCGGGACGCAGTGATTTAAGTCTGGGGGAAGGGGTGATTGCTTTCATATTTGTTACTAAGACTGAGTTTTCTTTTGTTTACTTGTCCCAAAAAAATTTTAAAACTTTTTCAAAAATAAAACTTTTTCCTTTTTCTTGAGTCATTTATTGAGTCAAAACATGGGATTTTACAATTTTCTTGGTTTCCATTTTATGTTGACATTTATTGGACTTAGTTTAGGAAGATTAGAAACACCATCAGTGGATCAACTTTACCCAAAGAACCCTATCCTTTGGAAATCTGAATGATCCAGCATTGGCTCCATCTACTTGGACCTTTAACTTAGACTAATCTTCTCACTTAGGGGCTCGATATCGCAAAAGGAATCATATACATCTGGAGTTCACTCCATTATTATTGGAGCTCCAGATGCCCAAGCTCATTTTTAGTGTGGTTCCACACCCTTTCACCCTTTTTCATTCAGACCCCAGTCCTCTTTCGCAACATTAGGAGCATGTGCAACCAAGTTGAAAAACTACGGAGTATGGGAGCCGGTACAACCGAATGTTCTAAAGATTTCCGAGTAAGCTTTCTAGTATCAGTATTTCATCTATATTAGTTTGAGTTGACTATTGGTGCAATTTTTAGTAGGATTGATGTACATGGTTAGAACTGGTTTCAACTTCCCCTTCTCAGAAAAAATACTCTGGGATCGACCGTTCCTACATTGATCGATCGATCCCGTCTCATACCAAAACTCTTTTTCAAAAAAAAAAAAAAAACGAAAAGAAAGAGAAGGGAAAGAAGTCTGAAGGAACCAGAATATAACTTTTTATTTATTTAGCTAGTTATTTGCTTCTGTTATCTATTTTATTTTAGCACCAATACCAACTCTATTAGGATCATTATATAGAAGCTTACTTGGGATCCAAGGTTCAGGAGGTTGTGCACCATCTTTCGTTCCTGTCTCACTGTGATTTTGCGCATTGGCTTGCACCTGAGTTCATATATCATGCCTAACCATCACCCTTAAAATGGCCCCCCGTTACTGGCCCTTAGCGATTTTGACTCCCTTTGTGAGACTGCACGCAACACTTAATGAATGTTAAAGGGCTTACAATAAAGATTTCAGAAGTTCCCTTGGATCTCAGATGCTAGAGTACAGTAATGTTTGCTATGCTTATGGTAAAGTACATGTTGACTGCTAAAGTCCGATTAACGTTTCACAAGGTTTCTTCTTGGTTTTACATGATCAACATGATAGATTTCTAAAGCTAAGCGTAAGTTTCCGTTTTCAAACTTCCACTTCTGTACTTTGTTTCATTGACTTGATTCTTACTTGAGGACAAGAAAGGATTCAAGTCTGGGGGTGTGATGAGTGTCTATTTTGACCCATTTTTATCATTCTTTTATTTGTCTTATTGAGTCTAGATGTTAGGTTTTGTATTATTTTGGTTGGTTTTAGTGTCTTTTCAGGTTTTCATTTCCTGAGAGCTAAAATGTGCAAAATGGAGCAACTTTGGATGTTTTTACACATCACTGGATTTTGGAGACATCCTGTATCAATTGATCCTGAAGAGGATCAACCAAGCATGACGAGGATCGACAGATCCCGAAGCAGATCGGTCAGTCAAAGGAATCTATGAGGTAGCACGGAGCAGAGGAAGAAGATCGATCGATCCAAGTAGGATCAATCGATCCCAATCACACAATAACTCCAAGTTTTAACCTAGAAGACACTATATAAATAAGGCTCATTTCCTGAGCGGCTAGAGGGACCTAGACATGAATTATACTATTATTCTGCCATTTTTATTTCTCATTTCAGATCTGTAATTTTTACATTGCTTTTTCTTAGATCTACAATCTATTTTCATCTCTTTCTTTGCGTTTTCAACCATATAACATAAAGATCGATCAACCAATTGCCATGGTTGAGTTGATTTATATGTTGGGAGATGGGATTTATTCAAAGGGATTCAATGTTTAATTAGGTTATTATAGATTATAATTATGGTTAATAGATCTCTACTTCTATGAATCAAATTCTTTTGTTAGGTTGACGAATCTATCAAATGATTCATAGGGCTTTATAGTACAGCTAGCGTTGGCTATTCTACCCGGAATCTACAGTTTGTAGGCTTGATTTCCATATTTCCAAAAGTTGAAGCTGGATCTACAAGTGAACTCTATCAAACTAGGTCGAAATATGCTATCATATAGTCCTAGCCAATTTATGATAGAATAATATTTGCTTTTATTAAAAAGATTTATTTTGGTACAGTGTTTGTGTTCTAGATCTAGATTATTTCATTGCTAATCTGATTAGATATCTTTTTATTTATTTAAATCCCTGCGATTTTCCAGATCCCAACATTTGTTTTTAATTGATTTTATTTTCTTATTTAAAAGATTTTTATTCGGATTTCTTTTTGTGACACTTTTCATATTTTCATCCTAGCTTTGTTTAGATCTACGGATCTATAGTGTTCTTTACTCTCTGTGGATCGATTCCACCATTATACTGCCGCACACAACCGTGCACTTGCGGAGTTTAGATGTTGGGTAAAACCTGATGCATAAAACATCACATCATGCAACCTTGAAGCGCATCCATCGGACTGAATCGAACTCAACTTTGAAGAGTTTGGTCATTACATGCCGCCATGTGCTCGTGGGATAGTGGATCTAGCTGGGCAAGGAGCCAAGATTTTTAGCAACAAGATTGATTGTGCTTGATCCTTCCTCATTGCTTTCTCTCTCTCTCTTTCAAAATGCTTCCCTGCTTCGAATCATCAAAATGATATAAACCAAAAAACCTTCTATTTTTTATTTAAATAACAGCTGCACTCAAAAACGAGCTGCCTACATACCCATGTTGGGATCAAGCCAAATCGTAGTTCATTAAAATATTATTATACTTTATGAATAAAATTTCTTTAAATTCAAAATATTCCAAGGCCTCCGAACTGTGACTGCATCCTGGTCTGCTAACTTATAAATGCCAT
The DNA here is from genome assembly GCA_963555745.1 of Cardamine flexuosa. NCBI lineage: Eukaryota > Viridiplantae > Streptophyta > Magnoliopsida > Brassicales > Brassicaceae > Cardamine > Cardamine flexuosa. The sequence goes on along the minus strand of OY743216.1, from coordinate 18,767,675 downwards.
TACAAACTACTTCAATGACTTGATATGGACCCTCCCAGTTGATTCCTAGCTTCCCAGCTCCGACCTCCTTAGTATTTTAAAAAACATTACACAAAACTAGATGGCCAACTTGGAGGGGGCTGTTCTTTAACTTTGAGTTATAGTATCACGCAATTGTTTGCTGATAGTTTTGGAGTCAAATTAAAGCTTGATCTTGTCGTTCATCAATAGTATCCAATGCGTTTTCCATCATTTGTCTATTACGAGGTTTGTTACTAGGGAGCTCGGTAAATCGAAGTCCGGGGACGTTTAGCTCGGCTGGGACCATGGCCTCCATTCCATAAACTAATGAAAAAGGAGTTTCCCCACTAGCTCTCCGTGGTGTAGTTTGATATGCCCATAAAACCTGTTGGAGCTCGTCATACCATCCCCCTTTGTATGAACCGAGTCGCTTCTTCAAATTACTAAGTATGTTTTTGTTTGCAGTTTCTGATGGTCCGTTCCCCTTTGGATAGCACGGGGTTGAGTAACTCATTTTTATCCCCCATGCTCATACAAAGTCTCGAAATCTTTAGATATGAACTGAGAACCATTATCTGTGATGATTTTGGAAGGAATTCCATAGCGATAAATAATATTTTTCCACAAAAAGGTTTTTACGACCGAGTCTTTAATTGTGATGTAAGCATCTGCTTCAATCAACTTGGAAAAATAGTCTGTCATAACGAGAAGATGCTGCACACCTCGGGTTTATTTATGCATTGGTCCGATAATATCCATTGACCATCGCATAAATGGGTTAGGAGCCGTGATTGACGACAGAAGTTCTCAAGGTTGATGAATAAGTGGAGCATGCTGTTGACATTTCATGCATAGCTGAGAGTATCTAACATAATCCATGATCATAGTTGGCCAATAATATCCTAATCGTTTGATTTTAAAAGCCATCGATCATCTTGACGCAAGATTTCCACAATGTCCTTTGTGAACTTCACTCATAACAACCTCAACCCTTGAGCCTTAACACAATAAATATGGACCGCTAGCACCTCATTTGAATAGTGAATCCTTTATCAAACAATACTTTGCACTAACGATTCATAACTTCCTGGTTCCCACTTCTCCTTTCGAAGTACACCGGTTTGGATATAATCTTTTATAGGAGTCCTCCACTCACCCCTCCCCCCAATCATTAGTGGGAGTATCTTCTTGATTTCTTGGGATCATAAATGCATTGTTTTCGGATTCAGCATTACAGTTATCTTCATGCACCTCGTCGGAATTACCCATCAGGGCATAAGGTTCAATAATTATAGGTGACTGGGCGTTTTCAGCAGGTTGTACTATTGGAACCAGTTTGACTTTCGGTGTCAGTGCCTTGTCTTTATCCGATGTAACTATAGGTTCTGAAACCTTAGGCGGGCGACCTCGTCGTTTTTTTGGGGGTTTATTTTGGGACAGCTGATCACTGCTTGAAGGATTCGGGGAAGTCTGGATGTGAGAACGAGATCGGGTTATAGCCATAGTCTCGTTTCCTGTGTTAATACTTTGAGACTCGATGCATTCAACTGGAATAACCCTTTCTCGAGCTCCTACTTCTTTTGCAAGGCGAAGTCCGGCTAATAATGCTTCATACCTTCATTATTTGAAGCAGGAAATCCAAGGCGGAATGATTACTCGATTACTTCACCAGTAGAGGTTACCAAGCTAACTCATACCCCTGATACTTGCCGTGAAGAGGACCCATCAATGTTGAGCTTCCACACCTTATCGGTAGATTCGACTTCTGTACTATTGACAGGTAATTCGGTTAGGAAATCGGCTAATACCTGAGCTTTTGCACTGGTTCAATTTTTGTACTCGATGTCATACTCGCTTAATTCGATCGCCCACTTTGCTAATTGTTCAGACTGACTTGGACTATGTAGGATAGTCCGCAGTGGCTGAGACGTCAACACTTCTATTGGTTGCAACTAGAAATATGGTCTTAATTTCCAAGCCAAAACTACCACTACAAGTGTTAGTTTTTCCATCATGGTATAACAAGTTTCCGGGCTGGTCAAACTTTTACTCATGTAATAAAGTGGCCGTTGTTCCCCTCTGTCTTCCCTGACAATGGCTCCACTAACTGCATGCTCTGAAACAGACACATACAAAAATAATCTTTCTCCGGACTCGGGTTTAGAAAGGACTGGTGGGGTAGTTAGGTATGATTTCAGCTGTTTAAAAGCGTCATCAAATTTATCATCCCACACGAAATGTTTTCCCTTAGTAGTTGGTAAAATGGGAGACATCTATCGGTTGAACGAGATATAAATCTGTTAAGCGCCGCAATTCTCCCTGTTAAATGCTGCACTTCTTTCTGATTCCTTGGTAGAGGCATCGTTAGAAAGGCATTTATTTGAGTTGGATTGGCTTCAATTCCCCTCTTTGTTACGATGTAACCTAGGAATTCCCCAGATGGAACCCCAAACGTACACTTCACCGGGTTTAGTTTCATTCCAAACTTATTAAACACTTTGAAACATTCAGTTAGGTGCTTTACGTGATCATTTTTCTGAAGAGATTTCACCAACATATCGTCTATATAAACCTCCATTATTTTACCGAGATACTCCGCAAACATCCGGTTCATGAGACGTTGATAAGTTGCCCATGCACTCTCCAAACCAAATTGCATCACAATATAGCAATATATACCTCTATCAGTTATGAAGGATGTCTTTTACTGATCCTCTGGATGCATCTTTATTTGGTTATAGCCTGAAAAAACATCCATGAAGCTCAAGAGTTTGTGACCACTAGTGGATTCCACCAATCGATCAATATGTGGAAGAGGAAAACTGTCTTTTGGGCAAGCTATTAATGTCTGTGAAGTCAATACAAACTCTCCATTTTCCATTCTTTTTCTTTACCACGACTGGATTAGCGAGCCAGTCAGGATATTTTACTTCTCGTATAGATCCTGCTTTTAACAGTTTTTCTACTTCATCATTTACCGCCTTAGCTCGATCTGGCCCGAGCTTTCTCCTTTTTTGCTTTACTGGCGTGAAACTCTCATCTACCTGTAACTCGTGTGATATTATATTCTGGTCAATACCTTGCATATCTTCTATGGACCATGCAAAAGAATCTTTTTTTCTTGATAAGAACTCAATGAGTTCGGATTGAAGATCAGCTCCTAGGCTCGAACCAATCTTAACTTTCTGATCTGGCTTTGTTTTGTCAATTGAAACTTCTTGAGTCACATCATCAGACTTCTGTCCACCAGGAAAGCATGATTCTTTTACTTGTGTCAAGCTAATTAATTGCTATTGCAATTTCATTCGATGGTTCGCGAGATAACAAGTCCTGGAAAGCTCTTGATCGCCTTTGATTGTTTCCACTCCAGCTGGCGTTGGAAATTTCATACACTGATGATAAGTATATGGTACAGCTCTCGTTTGATATACCCACAGAGTTCCCAATATGATATTATATGCGGTGGGCCTGTTAAAAACTGTGAACTCTACAATTTTTGACACTCCGGACGCAAACACAGGAAGCTTTATGGTTCCAAGTGACATAGTTGTTTCGCCTGTGAATGCATTAGTGGAGCTGGTGGCCCCAAAATTTCAGTTCAGTAAATTCCCATCCGATTCAATGTACTCAGGAAGATCAGATCGACCAAACTTCCAGTATCAACAAAAATTCTTGTCACCTCGTAGTTTGCCACGTCAAGCGTTATGACTAAAGCATCATCATGTGGTTCAGCCAAACCCCTAGTCTCAGACAGGTCAAACGTTAAAGTGCCACCGTACTCGAAGGGTTCCGCTTTTGCATTTAATGCCATGACTGCTGCTCGTTTATGTCTCTTGATTGCCCAAACTGAATCATGACATAGCTTGGACCCTCCTATAATTACATCGATTCGTCCTTTTGATGGTCCAGCATGATCTGATGCTTTTTGCTTTTTTTGGGTTTGGCTCAACTCGATCATATGCTCGATCTTTATTATAGCTTCACATGAACTCTTCTAGCTTGAACTTTGCAAGTTCTCCAGATGACCAGAGTTCGGCCAGATGCCGTTTTAGAACACTACAATCCTTTGTTGAATGTCCCTTCATCCGAAGGATTTCACAATATGATCCTTTACTTCGGACCCAAGTTTTGGAGGAAGAAAATCCTGGTCTTTCTCTCTTTGAGAATGGTCGTCCGATGCTATTACAATTTGGGTTTACCCCAAATTATTTTACTCCACCGCTTTCTCTTGGTTCAAATCTTCTTACTGCGGGATTTGGTGTTGGTCTAGGGCTACGATACTTCTTTGCAAAATTTGCATTTTCTTCATCCGACTCTATCCGACTATTAGCTTGGAAAAGAGCATCTTGAATCGTTTCTGGTCGATTTACTGTTATCTTTTCCTGGAACCTCGTTTCATGCCAAAGTCCATTCTTGAGAGCTGACAATGCTGCGGTTTGGGAATTCCTGGTATTTTTGCCAGCAACTCTTTGAATTTGGCGATGTGCTTCCGGAGTGGCTCTTGTGGTCCTTGTGACAAGTTCCATAGGTCACTATCGGACTTTCCTTTCTCCAATAGAACAGAATATTGCATGAGGAAAGCAGAGGACATCTCGTTGAAGATGTTAATTGTTCCCGGACCCAATCGAGTAAACCAAAGTAACACTTGCCTGCAGAGATTCTCTGAGAATAATTTGCAATAACCGGCATCTTCTTCATGAGGCTCCAGATCAATTCATCCTGCCGAAATTTTAAAAGCAGCTAAATGGCTCTTCGGATCTCCTTGTCCATCATATGTTGGTAGATTAACCCTCCAAGCATCCTTGATCTTAAAGTTTGCAATTCGCGAAGTAAAAGGGGATCACCTGGTTTCTTCAATTACCCTGTCAATATCCAAGGCCCAACTAGTATCTCGATGAAATTTTGACTTCCTTTCCCTCATTTTGCTGCGAACGGAGTCAAGCTCATCATCAGTGGTTTGGAAAGTTACGTCCTCACCATTTATTTGTTGGTCTTCCACAATTTGTCCCTCCCCATCAAACGGTTGTGGCGTTCCTTCAATGGTCTGATTGGAAGAGGTAGTTGCCACAGATGTTTGGAACAAAACACATTGGTGAGAGTTCCTCCATGCAGTACCTGCAGTTGAAGAATTTACACGAGCAGTACCTGACCAGTTTTTAGCTGTTGTATGTCTTGCTGCACGGTGGCCAGACTTGCGGTCAGACTGGTCAAACTGTCGTTAATTTTTGTCAAAGCGTCAGCAACGTCACCCATGGTTTGGTATGTGAAGATCTCTTAGCTTGATTATCGAAAGATTTCTTGTTTTACCTTTAAGACACCCCTCTTTCTAGCGCCAAAATGTGGATACAGAATCCACACCCAATATTTTAATAAGGTCAGTTAACCGGAAAAAGCTGTAATTTGCTCTGAATGTATATATTACTTAAAATCAGAAAAATAGGATCCCCATTACAGTGCCTTTTGCTTTCTGTTTATACATATTTTTGGCTATCAATACTATTAATAAATTATAATAAATCTTATGGTTCTATTTAAATACGTCGGTTTTGATTCGGTCTTGAATGTTGTAACGTCCGATACTTTTGAAATAACTCCGCTCTTTGATTTAATGCTTAGATTCTCCTGCAAACTCTCTATCTTCTCCAGTCTCATATGGTTTTCCGAGCTCTCTGGACCCATTAATTTGATCTCATATTAGCTCGCTGATTCCTTCATTTTACTCCGAGGTCTACTCCTGCAAACCGAACTCTCTCAGTTGTCATGATTACTTGATTGACATGTGTTGTATCTTTAATGGCGATAGATCCTCGGTGCAGGATCTGGTATCAAGAATTCAGTTCGAGATGAATGTACTAGAAGAGTCATTATCTCGAAGGGGAGAATTAAAGAATCTCACATTGACCGTAAGTTAATAATTTGAGCGAGTTTACATCCCAAAGTTTGAATAACATTGGTGAGTTTACATAACTAGATACATCCATAAGATGCTGTTGACACTAAAAATAAGCTTATAGTTCATAAAGCAAATCCAAAGGATTGCTAAACGATATATGGTGAAATATAAGTTCCATGTGTTGGCATGGAATATGCAGTTTTGCGTATAAAAATGATTTTACATATAAAGCCAACAAGTTATAAATATATCCCATGTAACTCATTCATGGTTAGAGATCTTATATTTCTCTTATAGAATTTTATGAGTGTGTGAAATATATTATGGATGCTCCACCACACCACATAAAATTATTATTCAAAGAGAATAATATATATATATATATATATGTTATTGGAGATAAATCTCCATTTTAATAAGTCATCATTCAGATATGTGCTTACTGATAGATTTGCATATCATCACCATTTTGATGACAAATTTCCTCCCATCAATGTAGAGAGTTGAATAGTTTGAGTCCTTGAACAAATGATTAAGTTAAATTTCAAAAGGTCAAAGGATAACTATTCTGATATATTGCAAATCAAGCACCTGATGAATGAGATTTCATGAACTGAATTATCATTATACATCCTCATATGAATAAATATGAACTTTAAGTTCAAAGAATAATTCTTTCTCATATTCCAGATGAAATGCTCCATATATGTCCATGAAGGACTAAATAGACTACTTTGGTTCTATAATGATGCGATCCAAAAAGGCTCTCAAGGACAACTAAGTGGTATGGAAAAAAACAAGAAGTTCAAGGGCAAGCTTAGGGCAAAGGGAGCATGGAAAGCATGTGGAGGAATTATTTGTTACTTTCATATCAAGATCTTTCACCAAACATTGTGAGTGTCGTTACCACTAATGAAGACTCCGAAGGATTAATTGGACCCTAGTCCTTGTGTTGAGGCTACACCGGTCAAAACACAAGTCCAAGAAGACTAGAGCCTTGGCCATATGATCCAATTGCATTCTTTTTCCCTTGGTTTGGTTTTGTCCCAATGGGTTTTCCGAACAAGTTTTTTAATGAGGCTTGTGGCCCATATGTACTTCTTTGCTATCCTCTAGTCCGATCCATAGCTTGGCCCGTATCCACATCGTTAGGTGTGGCCCATATCTATGTTAGCTATCTATCTTTGTATGAATTTGAATCTCTTGTGTGTTTAATGTTTGCATTGTCTTGTGAGAGTTTACGAGGCATGTCTTGTAACTCTTCACATTCATTGCTTTGTCCCTTCTCCTTCTTGGCTCCATCTCTTTATATGGGAGCTGAGATCATTCTTGTAATATTATCTATCTTTTTAATCAAAATCTTTTATGAATCAATAGATAATGTTCTCCTTATTCATGTGATTCAAAATAGGAAACTCTTAGATCATTTCGTGTGAAGCGATTGATCATGCTTGTCTTATCAAGTGGACTTTCCGCATCCTCTTGTGACGACAATCAATCCATTCAAATCTCAAGTAGCTCAGCAATTGGGTCTTGCATCACCTCGTATTCACCTTAACATCTATGTGTCGAAATTGGGCTTACGTATCCACACCAGGATCGTATCAAGTGGTATCAGAGCCACACCAAGAAGTTAAGTGCTTTTATGCAATTTTATTTCAATTTTCATAATTATTTGTGTGTGATAAAATCTTGTAATCAACTGGATCTGAGCCTCCATTGAGTTTAGTATTTGTTAAATTGAATCCGGAAATTTTAGAGTTGATTTGGTATTTTTCTGAGACTGTTTTTGTTGAACAGTCGTGACTAGGGTTCTTCGGAAGTTTAGGGGTCATATACATTTTGATTACATTTTGATCGATAGATATTTCAAATAAGCCTTTTACTTGTGAGTTTTGGTGTCGATCTTTCAAGTAGCAATGTCTGAAGAAGTGGAATCCTGCAACAAGCAACTTATCGACGCTCTTACTAAGACCTTTGAGGCAATGATGGACGAGAAGATCAGGATGCTGTGTGAAAAGGTTATTGATGTATAGCCTGATGTGATGTTTAATAATCCAAGCAAGATCATGTAAGGAATAATGAGAGAGCTCGAGAAAAAAATGAGGATCTACAGAGGCAACATGACAGGGGTCAAATTAACCCTTATAACTACTCTCTCAAATTAAGAGATCAATTGTAGTACTTAGGGATCAAATCCACAAGGACTCTGAAAACTCACACAATAGAAACACAGATTTGAATTAAGCTAGAAGAATAAAAGTAAATTAAGTAAAAGCAATGCAATGAAAGATAACTAGATGAACGGGATGTAAATTCAGATGATTAAAAAGCTAGACCTAGGAAAGATCAATTAGGGGATACTCTGGAATGTGAACTCGGCGGTTCAATAATTAGGATGCAATTGTTTGTTCGGTTCTTAAACTCATAACACTACTATGATATCTATCCAACTCTCGCTGCGACAACATCTATCCTCTAAACAGAAGAAAACTAAATCTCTTTGCGAATCCAAATAAATAAAGTCTGCATGATTAACAAGTATGATATGTTCACAAATTTCCTAAACCAGATCTCTCTACGAGAAGGATGTTTGCTCATCTATGATTAGGTCAGGATATCAATAGCACTCTCGTGCCTACCAACATTCCTATGATACCAGAATTAAGGTGATCAATCTCAAGTCTAGTGTAATAATCAAATCTAGATGAAGAACATTATAAATATCCTAATATGTTTAGGTCCAATTCAACAAACCATTATAAACCCTTGAAATCCCTAGATCTAACAAGGTGACTACTCAGATATAGAAGATGAAACACAAATCATTGTCTGAATAATACTCAAAGAATACAAAAATAAACAAAGGGAGTTCAGAATCTTCTCTCTACAAAGGTGAGGTCTGATTCTTCTCTCCAGTACAAACTTGCTTCAAACTTACAATGAAAAACTTAGATTACTAAAACTTAATCACTGGGACTCTAAAACAAAGGTTTTTGACCTAAAACACGAATTGGGCCTGAACTATAAACATTAGAAACTTCTAGGCCAAAGTTGCAATTCTTGAAACTTGATAAAACTCGAAGGCATTTTTCATGTCGGTGTGTGTCGACCGACACAGGGTATGCGTGTCAATCTACATGGACAGCAATATCCGTCTCCAAGTCTTTTTGCTCAGCTACAAGCCTCCAAAAGCTTCAAAGTGATCATCAAGGTCCATCTCATATTTTCACCTAAAAAGACTCAATATACAATAGAAAAGACTCTAAAACCAATGCATACATCATGGGTAAAAACCATAAAATCCATGATATATCAACAATCCTAGGACTCATGTCGTCTATTAAAGGATCTTGTGTTCTGCTGGGAATGAGTTTTTCAAATTTGGTACAGGGACTGAAGTACTTGACGAATCAAACAGAGGAAGAGAGGAAGGATATGATCCTCCGATACAAAGGAACTTTCACAAACTCTGACTATGTGGATCCATTTGAAGAATTCACTACCAACGAAGATGAGTTTGCTCAAACAAAACACAGAAGACTTCAAGCAGACGAATGGCTAAGGAACACAACTTCACTCAATGAGGATCAGATGGACCTGTTTCTGTTCCAAGCAATGAGTCCAGAGAATTCATAGGGCTCCTTTGAACTTGTTAAACGAATAGAAAGAGGCGTCGGGGCCCCGATACCCCCCACCAGTTCCATGAGATCATCTCCTTGAATTGTCAGGGCCTCTGTGCGCCGCTGACGGAATCAAGACTGAAGGAGCTCTTTGGCAAAGTTTCTCCAGGTGTTTTATTTTTAGTTGAAACTATGAATAAGTGTAATGTTGTTTGGGATGTTTCTGTTTCCTTAGGATTTGAGAATGTTTGTACTGTACCTCTGACTTGTCGGGGAGGAGGTTTAGCTTTATTTTGGAAAACAAATATAATCATAAATAAGCTTTTCCAAGATGTAAGGATGATCGATATATATGTTGAATGTAATGGTATGGATTTCTAATTGTCTTGGATGCTAGTAAGAACAAGTATTACAAGGAAAGGTCATTGGATGCTAGTAGGGGATTTTAATGAAATCATATCAAATGATGAAAAAGAACCACAAAGAGAAGAGAGGACCTTTCAAGATTTTTGAAATATGATTACTACTTGTAATATTTCGAATTTACGACACAAAGGGGATAAATTTTCATGGGTAGGAGACCGTGGCATTCATACTGTTAAATTTTGCCTTGATAGAGTCATGACAAATGATGAATGGTTGTCTTGTTTCCCCACGTCTGAAGCTGAATTCCTTTAGTTTTATGGCTCGGATCACAGACCAGTCTTAACAACAATAGCATTTACAAATGCAAATCGGAAAAAAACATTTTCGTTTTGATAAGCGTTTACTTACAATTCCAGATTTCAAAAACTATGTAAAAAGGGGATGGACAGCTCCTAACTTATGCTGGAATTTTACAATTGTTGATCAAATACAAGAATGTCAGAAATCTATGGCATATTGTAAACGCAATAATAACTTGAATGCATCAAAGAAAATTGAGGCCCTAAAAGACGAACTTGATCAAACCATGTCGTTGTCAGGTCAGATACGGAGACGAATACCACACTTGCAAAAAGAACTAGCACTTGCTTACCATGAAGAAGAAACGTACTGGAAGATTAAGAGTCGAAACAGTTGGTTGGCTGAAGGAGATCACAATACTAAATTCTCTCACACATGTACCAAAACAAGGTAACTTCAAAAAAACAGAATCCATGTTATTAATGATGCATCAGGCAATATATTTAGAGGAAATAAAGATATTGGGGTTCATGCTGAAAATTACTTTACTAACATTTATAAAAGTAATAATAACCCCATCTTAGATTCTATCTTTGCTGATTTTATACCAACAGTCACAAATGAAATTAATAGCATGCTTACCAGAGAATTATCGGCGACCAAAATTCATGAAGCAGTTTGTTATATTGGAGCAGATAGAGCACTAGGTCCTGATGGACTCACAGCTCGCTTTTACCAACAGTGTTGGGATGTGGTAGGTGATGATGTAATTAAATAATTTCGTAATTTCTTTCATACATCAACAATAAAACAAGGAGTTAATAATACAACCATATGTATGATTCCAAAGATTGATAAATCAAAAACACTTTCAGACTATCGTCCTATTGGTATTTGTAATGTCATATATAAAATCATTTCAAAACTCCTAGTTTCACGTCTAAAATCCTATCTAGACAGTATTGTCTCTGAATCACAAGCAGTGTTTATTCCGGGCCGTATGATAACAGATGATATAATGATTGCACATGAATTGATGCACTCATTAAAATCAAGGAAAATTGTTTCTCAAACTTATATGGCCATAACGGATATGAGCAAAGCATACGATAGGGTTGAATGGGATTTTTTTGGAAAAAACAATGCAAGCCTCTGGTTTTTCTGAGACATGGATAACATGGATAATGGCAACTGTAAGAACAGTCAAATACTCAGTCTTAATCAATGGAAATCCCCAAGCTTTAATAACTCCACAACATGGATTACGTCAAGGTGATCCATTATCACCATATTTTTTTATTCTTTGCACCGATGTTATGAGCCATTTTTTAGACGTTAATGCCCGAAAAGGAAAAATAAAGGGATTAAAGACTGGCAATGGTGTGTGATATACTAGTAATTTTGCCTATATTTTGTATGTTTTTGGCAGGGAAATCATGAAGAAACAAGAGATTATGGAAGCTTTATGGCCACATTCCACCATTTACACTTCCCAAAGACATTTGGGAGTTTTGGAGCAAAAAGGACCCAAAGGCAAGCAAAACACGTTTTAAGGCAGTTTCGGAGCATCAGAAATTGGGCAACATTAGAAGACCTTCCCATGAGCTAATATTGGAGTTCTCTATATCCATGGAAAGCTAGAAGAGTCAAAATTCACCTCGAACAAAAATCGAAGGAATCCATTCAGCTGTTTGGAAGATGCACCCCGAAGAGTGAAGACATGTCCACCTTGGTCACAAAACCCGTGACCGAGGTTAGCCCTCTTGAAGACCTCGGGCACTACCCCTAGTGACCGGTTCCGACTTACTCCGACCTAAGGACCTCAGCCCATGATCAAACTCGGCCCATTGCCTCCACACTTATCAAAATGACATATTTTTGGATGCCTCTTGGCCTAATCTCGTGGAGAAGCCTATAAGAACCATTCTGAGGGTTTTTGAAACCCTAAGCGCGGCCAATCACCAAAGAAGCGAGCACAGCCACCACCAAGAAATGTCCCTAGGAGTTAGACAAGGAGATCCACGAGCTAATATCGCCTCTACCACCGCCGCTTCATCCTCCTTCGTCGCCTCAACCTAGAAGACTATCTCCTTGAAGTTTCATCTACTGTTCTTCATAGTTTCTCTTTTCTACTCTTTGTACTTGCTATTGGGGAGGCGAGATCTCATCTGTGACATCTAGAAAAGTTTTCTTTGAACCCCCTTTGCTATATTGAATCGTTTATTTGATGTTTTCTATGATGTCTATTGCGTTTCTTTACACCATGAGCGAGTAGTTCTTTTGTTGGGTTTGATGGGGTAATATCTTAGGAAAACATGGTTGCATTCATTTAGGTTGTTAGATCCGATTTTCATCCAGATTATGAGTTCTTGTGGGATATCTTTTACTTAATGCATGTTGCTTGAATTGATCACCAAGCACTGATTTAGGAGATTAGGAGCACTATCCGCATAAACCTATTTCTCAAAACTAGTATTACCGAAGCCTCGTGTTATAACCTGCGATAGTTGAGTTATAGGACTTTGTGAACATATCGAACTTGTTTATACGGCTGGTCTAAGCGTGTTGTTACCTGCGGAAGTTGAGTACCAGGGTGTGGTGACTTAAGACGCCTCTGTCATGAACTATGGCTAGGGTGTCTATCCGTGTTTGTAGTTGAGAACCATTGATGAAAACCCATTAGTTAGATCTATCTCCTACTTGTCAGAAACCTTAAGTACTACTACTGATTTGCTGTGCACTTGCAGTTCATTCATTGTGTGGTTTCCTTGAGGAAAACTTTACGACACATCAAGTTTTTGGCGCCGTTGCCGGGGAGTGTACAAGCTACCTTTGAATTCGATAAGATCTCTCGTCTAAGATACTTTGAATTTTCATTTGAATTTTTCAATTTTATTTTACTCTTTTGTTCTCCAATCTCTGTGATCCTTTCTTGTTTCTATCTCAGGATTCGTGGTACATGAAAAGGAGTCAAAACTCTGAAGGCGTCACTCCAATCCAAGACATAGACCGACTTGAACGCGAACTCAAAACTCCGGAGACAACAACTCATGGTCGAATTACGAAATCAAGATCAAGGTGACCTTGATGATCACCACGCTGTTGCCAATGATGCTGAGAGGTGACAGATGCAAGATGAGAATGATAATCCAATTTATGGACCTGAAGAAGCACTCATGAATCCTCTCGAGATTCACAACCAAGGTCCACAAGAAGCTAACCATGAAGGCATGGGAGATAACCTCAATGCTCCTCACCAGCCTCCTGATGTTTTCCATGCACCTCAACATGCAAATGTTGGTGCTAGACAAGCTCCTTATGTGCACCCTCTGAGGCGTGCCAATCAGATCTGTACCATTGCCGACTTTGACATACCTAATCAGTATCCGCAAGACCGAGCTACCATATGAGTTCCCAATCCACCAAGGCGTGACTATGAGATTAAACCTCAATTCATTGGTTTGGTGAAGCAAAACCAGTTCCATGGACTCACCACGGAACATCCTATGGGTCACATTGATCTTTTTGAAGAAATGTGCAGCACTACGAGAACCAACGGAGTGCCCGAAGACTATTTGAAGTGTAAACTTTTTCCTTTCTCTTTAGCCGACAAGGCTCATAGATGGTTCAAATCTTTACCCCCTGGATCGATTACTACTTGGGAGGAATGCAAGTCAACCTTTCTCAATCACTTCTACACGAAGTCAAGATCCAACTCTCTTAGGAACAAACTTCAAAGTTTTCAACAAGGACCTGTCGAGACATTCTATGAAGCATGGGAGCGCTTTAAGGACTATGAACGAGACTGTCCTCACCATGGCTTCAGTGGAGGTAATATTCTAAGTACATTCTATAGAGGATTACATCTGAAGTTTCAGTTGTCACTCAACACGGCCAGCAATGGAGATTTCACCACTAAGACTGTCCTAGGAGGAAGAGCTCTCATTGAGAACCTTGCCGCAAGTAGTAGCAACTCTTGCACTGACTTTGATATAAACACACATTCTAGTGACTCTGATGCTAAGCAGATCACCGAGCTAAAGAATTTGATGAGCCAGCTTCTAAGGAATCAAAACCGTGATATCAATGCTTGTGGTAAGATTGATGATGGAAACAATGAAGGTTTCCATGAGTTTGATGATTCATTGGATCAAGAAGAAGATGTTAACTATGTTGGTACTCAAGGTTGATTCCCGAACCGCGACTACAACAACTTCAACAACAACTTCCGGTACAATCCAAATCTATCTTATAGGAATCCTAATGTTGAGAACCCTCAAGATCAGACCTATCCGCAGCAGCAGCCGAGACCATTTCAAAACCGGTTTCAGAACAACAATAAGACCTTTGGTGGCAACTTTCAGCCACGACCTCCATTCAACACTAACAACAAGGTACCCTTTCCAGCCGCACAGGCTCAAGTTCCAATACCACAAGGTGATAGACTTGAAACTATGATGCGGGAACTACTTGTTTCTCATCAACAAGCAACAAGGGATATCAATGTCAAGGTGGATAACATCTATGGCAAGTTAAAAGGTAAGTTTGAAGGCCTTTCTACATTTGTGAAGAAGCTGGAAACTCAGGTTACTCAAACCGCAAATCAAGCCCCAAGACAAGTTGGTGTACTTCCGGGAAAATCCAAGGAGAATCCAAAAGGTTATTGGAATGTAATCTCCACCATCCCAGCCTCTACAAGGCGTGTGAGTGAGCCATTGGTTCTGCTTTTTGATTGTTATGAAGACATGGTGCATATGACACGTGCCATGGAAGATGACGAGCAACAACACTATCCGAGGAGGAAACTACCAAAAGTAGAAGATCCTGGACGCTTTGTTTCCTCGTGCTCCATAACAGGCATTGAATTCTCTAACTCTCTTTGTGATTCTGGTGCTAATGTCAATGTTATGTCGAGAAATGTTGCTGAGAAAATTGGACTTAGAGACTTGTCTCCATCCAATTTGAGTCTTGTGTTCGGTGACTCATCGCAGAAGATCCCTGAAGGACTAGTTCGAGATTTGCAACTAGTTGTAGAAGACTGCATAGTCCCTACAGATTTTCACATTCTTGAGATGGATGAGAAGAATGAGAGACCTTTGATTTTGGGGAGACCATTCCTTGCCACTGTTGGAGCCATCATGGATCACAACAGCAAGAGAACAACCTTCACCAATGTAAGCAAAAAGGTATTCTATCCAACTCTCTCTACTACGAAGCCGCGAGCCCCACCTTATGATGAAAATTCACTAGATCCTGAGGTTGATAAGACTAATGTGGGAACTAAGAGTTTTACTAAGAATACTCGGAAGCTACCATCAAAGCCTCCCGAGCAGCCCCGGATTTTGAAGATCAAGATCATTGTTCCTCCAGAACTTAGCAAGGAGAGCAAAGATCGGATTGAAGAGATGATAAGGCACACCAAGGAAGTTCTTCTTCAAGCCAAAGTGTTTGAAACTTCATCAAAAGGACAACTTGTGAGAAAAGCTGGAGCTGACAATCAAAATCTTAAGGAAGCTAAGGAGATATCAATCACCAAGGATACACCTTCTCAAGCTTAATAAGCTTCCCAAGTCTAGCCAAAGACTTTAGACAAGTGCGCTTTGTGGGAGGCAGCCCACTTGTAAGTTTTCTTTCACCTTTTTAGATTAGATTTCATTTTGCTTTTGATCTTTGCATATTTTATCTCAGATTTCACATGATCAAGAAAACCAAATACAAAAGAAGAAAACAGAAAAACGAAAAAAAGAGGAAGAAGGTTAGCCTTTTGGTCAAGTTGGAAATGACAAAGGAGAAATGATGCAAACCTTGATCACAAGTCCTGTGATCAAGGCCCATCCAAGGCATCACCCCGGTCATGAAGCTTGTGACCAAGGTTCTTCACCAAACCCGGCAAAAAGTTCCACACGGTTCCGTTTGTCCGAGTCTTTGATCTCAAGCCGTCTTGAGAGTTTCATGGTCCTTTTGTACAACCCGTGTAACAATGGAATTCCCGTTGAACCATCTTTCACAACCAACAAAACGGATCACTCCCGGAACTCACTGTAAGTTTTTGTAAAACCCCAATTATGATGGGCTCTACAGGTAAGTTTCCCTTCCTTTTCAAAAAGCCCAACCTTTTTAGGTTAAAACATGTTTTTATATTGAAAAAAGGATTTTAAAGGTTCAAGAAGTTTTTTTTATCATCTCTTCAAGTCCATTGGGAGATAGATCACTTTGAATCCAAACTTTTCAAAATTAGGGTTTTTACAAATTGATTGGAAATTCAATTACCCAATCATTAAGAGATCACAAATCTGTTATCACATTCATCAAACTCCAAGGTATGTTATCTAAATTCTAATTTTCTCTTTGAGTTTCAAAAGCGGTATTTATAAATTCTCTTGATTCATTGACTTTTGCTACTAGGAAGTGATTGAGAACTTATAGACTAGCCGCTAGGTTATCTAAGAACCGATTTTTGTGATTTATTGTGGATAGAATTTGATTTTTGCTTTGCTAAAATTTTGTGACCTTAGTGATAAACAAAATTAATGATGAAATTGTTTAGGAATTGAACTTTTTGGACACCATTTACACTTGATAAGAGAACTTTGAATGATTTTTCACTTAGCATTGCTTTGAAGTTGATTTAGGATGCAAATTTTGTGAAATTCACCATTGAATCCGAAAATTTGAACATGAGTTTTGATTTCTTGATTTATGATATTGAACATACACCTACTTCGCTATCCCCATTGTTACATCTCATATGTAATGGATTGAAATATGTTTCTCATTGAGCCATGTTGCTAACTTGTATCAATCTCTTTTTACTCTAGATACCAAGCAATGGACACTAGATTCTCTAAGAAGAAATTTCGGACCATCACTAGTGATGAGATGAGGACTAAGATGGTACATGACAAAGCAACACATGAGAACAAAGGCAAAAGAATTGTTGATGAAGGCGCATCCTTGCATGCTCTTGGATTGGCAAGTGATGTTGGATGGATGTTGAATGCTCTAGGACTCAGCACTTTCCTAGCATCTACTCGCCAAGACATCTATGAAGAAGAGACAAGGCAATTTCTTGCCACGGTCACACTAGCATATCCGCGCACACAAGCTCCATTGGCGCGAGATCGGAAGCTCTTCTTCATCATCAATGGTGAGCACCACCACATCTCCATTCTTGATCTTGGGAATGCACTTGGATTTGAATACCAAGATGCCATTGAATTTGGACAAGATGATACCAATGCTTATTGGTCAAGCTTTGGACAAGGAAGTTTTGATAGTGGAAAGACCAAGGCTGCCTCACTATCACACCCATCGATATGGTATGTACAGAAGCTTCTCGCCAACACTCTCTTCTCATGTATAGCCCAGAACAATGTGATTAGTGATGAGCTCAATATCCTGAGCATCCCTTTTTTTGAGCATCCACGGAGAGCCAACTATGCTGGCCTCCTAGCCAAGAGACTTGCGAAGATCAAGCATGATGCTATCACAAGTAAAGACAAGCAAGCTTGCATAAGCTTTGGAGGAGTCATCACTACCATCCTTGAGACCTCTGGAGTAAACCTCGCGGACCGTCCTCACATAATCAAGGACAACCATTTGGACCTTGCAAAGCTTGAGAAGATGAAGATAATTGAAGGAGCACAGATCAACCCCGACCGGATTGGATACAGGTATCATTCTCCACCATATGCCACAAACAACATACTACTTCCTAGCCCTACTGTTCCACGCCTTAGAGACGGCATCACGAGTTGGTACCCTTTTACGATTGAGTATTACTCATCTATTCCCAAAAAACGTCTACCACTCACTCTTGCGAAGTTCACCAAGGCCAAGGTGATTGCTTCTTTTGCTTCTCACCACGTCACACGCAACCCTCCGGGAAGTGACACCACTACTCTTGAGGAGGAGAGAGCATTATGGATTGCCGCAGAGCAGCAGCTAGCAGAGTAGCTCGCAGCCACTACACTTGCGGAGAGAATGACCTCAGATCCCGGACACCATGATTAGTCCACCACCGAGCACCAGAACCTCCTGAGAATTTGAAGGTTCACTCGTTCTATCTCTATCTTTACTTTTATTTCCTCCTTTATTTTGACTGTTCACACTGGGGACAGTGTGATTCAAGTCTGGGGGATTTACTTACGCATTATATTTACTTACGCATTTTTATTTCTCTTGAGTCATTTTGATTTTTTATTATTTTATTTTATGCGGTTTTGTTGAGTCGAGTTTGTAGAAAACTATGACCCTATGATATTGTGATTTTGACTTAAAGTATGTCCTGGTTATGGTAAAAAGGGATTCAACCACCAGATTGGGAACACCAACCCTCTGGTTAATATTGAACCCCTATTACAGCAAATTTTGGAAAACGACAAGGAGTTTTGCAAAGAGATCAATGAAAATACTGATCTGATCCATCTAAAGATAAGCCAAGGGTGCGAAACTTTAGAAACTCAGCTTAGAACTTTAAAAGATAAAATCGCCCAGAAGAACGATTCTGCAAAAAATCAGACGCAAGAGCATGTTCGAGCAATTAACCTCCGGAGTGGAAAACAAAGAGTGGGAAATCCAAAAACATCAGAGTTTGATCGGACAACAGGGGAAGTCGATCAAACTGATGACAGGATTCTGGATGAGATTGATAGAGGTGAAGGGCAACCAATCCCTTCTGGGATTGGACAACCCCATGATCCTTTACATGATTTGACATCAGAAGTCCAACTTCCTGATGATCAAGAAGAAAAGATTCCCGAGGAAGAAACACCATGTATCCCTCCAAAAATCTCATATCCTCCTCACAGGAGAGGAACTCTATAGGAAAAGGAGTATGAAAAGATAAAAAAATCGTTGGTGATATACAACTAAGACTCCCTTTATTAGATGCGGTTAAGATGGTCCCGACCTTAAAAAAATACATGAAGGACATCCTTACAAACAAACGAATGTTGAAAAAGGGAAACAGCGTGTTAACACATGAGGTCAGCGCAATATTGCTCGACAAATCCCCCAAAAAACGTGCCAACCCAGGGAACTTCACACTTCCCTGCGATATAGAGGGCAAAATGTTCAAACGCTGTTTATGTGATTTGGGAGCGATTGTGAGTTTGATGCTGTTGTCTGTTGCTCTAAAGTTTGGCATGACGACTTTCAAACCATGCAAGATCTCATTTATATTAGCGGATCATTCAGTTTGCCATCCGGAAGGACTACTTGAGAATGTACCTATTAAAATTGGTGAATGTACAATTTTTACACACTTCATCGTTCTCAAACTGGAAACAGAACCTCACGACCCAATTATCCTAGGTAGACCTTTCCTCGCTACTGTAGGAGCAATAATCAATGTGCAGAAAGGCATAATAAATCTCCACCTCAGTGATCTTGACATGAGGTTCGAGTTAGAAAAAATGACAAAAAGGCCTTTGATAGAGGATCATAGATTCTGGGTTGACACAGTTGAGGAGATCACCCAAGAAATGATGCATGAAATGCATTCTGAAGACCCTCTTCAAGTCGCACTGATTCAGGCCGAACCTGAATATGGTTATACCGGGATGGAGACAACTGGGTTTGCTCGAATGTTGGATTCCACAAATCAAATAAAAAGATTTTCTTTCCCCAATATTGAAGAGGTTCATCTGACTGAACCACGTTCTCCAACCAAGTATACGAAAGAAAAGTTTCCAAGAAAGATAACCAATTCTGAAATAGAATGGGATGATCCTCCACTGCCAGCGGAAAAACTTCAAAAGCGTAACCCAGACGCAAAGAAGCCAGGAGTTAATAAAAAGGAATTTCCAAAAAAAATCTCCCTCGACATCTAAGTATATTCTGCCAGGACGCAGGAGGAGCGGAGACTTGTTTACCAATGGAGACAAAATATCTGACAATAGAAAGAAACCCCCTTTGACGCGGAATCCTGATGAGGACGATTTCAAACCCCGGGGAGGTTTTTATTGAATCTCATAAATATTCCTAGTCAAGCTAGTGACTTAAAAATAGCGGTACTGGGAGGCCACCCAGGCATTTTCCCTTAAAGCATTTATATCAAAAAAAAAATATATATATATATATATATAATAATAAAATAATCCAAATCAACCGATCCGGGTAGGATCAACTGAACGATCGATCGATCCGCGTAGATCGATCGATCCCGAACCCAGGTAGGCGAGGATCGAGGGTTTTATAAACACAGCCGTCGATCCTCAAACCTGAAAACCCTTAAACTCTTAAACTCTTAAACTCTCTAAATCTCTCGTATCTCACTCGATTTCATCGTTTCAAAGCCCTAAACTCATCAGAATTTTGCCCTCTATCTCTTTGTATCATCCTTAGCTTCGATCTGCGAAAGAAATGGCACCCAAGAGAATCAACAAGGAAAAGGGCATCGTGAGCCTATCTGGCCCCGCATCTACATGCACCTGGCAAGATGCAGATGCGAATCTTGCAGGCTTGGTTAGTGCCTGCATATTTCTGCCCACTCGCATGACTGAAGAGGGGATCTTGACCAGCATGGGTATTCCCGATAGCTATTTTGCGCTCACCGACGCCATGGGGCTCGTTAACCTGCCCCGTATGCAGCCCCATCTCTGCACTTCCTTGGCTAAGAAAGTTTTGGGGACTATCATGATGCACTTCCGGGACGTGCGCTACCCAAGGGCTGATGAGGGTAGTCTCAGTTTCTATGTTCAGGGTCAGCTACATACGATGACTCTATACCAGCTTTGTGACGCCTTCGGTTTTAGTCGCACACCCCTGGTCAACATGACCGAGGAGACTGATGACGGAGAGTTCTGGGAGCTGATAGCCCAGGGACCCTATGTTTCGCGGGCAGCGAAACAGTCACTGATCCACCATCCTGCAGTCCATCTCATCGGGAGACTCATGAGTGTCACCTTGGGCCTCAAGTCCAAGGCAGCTGCTGTGGACAAGCAGGAGCTGTGGTTACTGAAGCAGGGGTAGCGCACGATACCGTGGCCCCTCCTAGGCAGCATAAGGTGAACATGGGGTACCTTCTTGCCTGCACCTTGGTCTCCATGAAGACCGGTCCAGCTACATCTTCTAAGAAGACGGTCGTCATTGGGAGTCTAGTGACTCCGATACTTGAGCATCTGGGCATCAAGGTCCCGGGACCTTCTCCGATGGAGCGCTGCAGCCTTATGGACAGGCAGTATCTGAGCTCATGCGGCTTTCTGGTGCCGAACTTCTCTGTCTACTATTTCCAGGACCGCCAGTCTCAGTACCGCTACATCCAGCTGCCACAGGAGCAGCATACCACTCTGTCCTTAGCAAGTTCTTACCACCACCAGAAGCTCTTTGTGCCAGGCCAGTACAGCCGACCCTGCCTCCTGTTCGTCGCACCACACGCCGGGGCCTAGCTCCAGATGTGATGGCGTCTGACTACGACCCCAGTTCTCAGCGCGCCTCGACCTTGTCTCAGCCATGGGATTCGAGTTCACCGTTCCTGGTCCCAGACTTCAGTGAGTTCGACCTCCCCGAGTTCCCAGGAGAGCCCAGCACAGACTTTGAGTGCTGGATGGTTGACAGCACTCGGAGGCAGCACTCTATGATACAGAGGGTGTGTGATTTCTTTTGCAGGATGTGATTTCTTTTGCAGGATGTGCCCTAGCTGCTTTGCCCCGCCAAGAGTAGACGAATCAGGACAGAGTACCAGCAGAGGAGGCCACGCCGCAGCAGCAGCCGGAGAGAGAGAGACATCATCCTCAGATGAGGGAGCGTGCCGGCGCAGACGAAGCAGGAGTCTAGGCGGCTCCACTCACGCTAGCTCTGAGGAGTGATATTTTTCGGTTATATTTTTCTTCTCTTTTCTTTTTATTCCGAACTATCTATGTATTATTCTTAACTCTGTTATTTTAACTCATTATCAGCATTCATTTATTTTATCTTTATCATTATTGTTTTGCAGCACCAATTTTCTTTGATTTTATATCACTGCGGGATGCAGTGATTTAAGTCTGGGGGAAGGGGTGACTGCTTTCATATGTTACTAACACTATGTTTTCTTTTGTTTACTTGTCCCAAAAAATTTCAAAAATTTTTCAAAAATAAAACTTTTTCATTTTTCTTGAGTCATTTTATTGAGTCAAAACATGAAATTTTACAATTTTAGTTCAGGAAGATTGGAAACACCATCAGTGGATCAAATTTACCCAAAGCGACCTATCCTTTGGAAATCTGAATGATCCAGCGTTGGCTCTATCTACTTGGACCTTCAACATGGACTAATCTTCTCACTTAGGGGCTCGATATCGCAAAAGGAATCATATACATCTGGAGTTCACTCCATTCTTATTGGAGCTCCAAATGGCCAAGCTCATTTTTAGTTTGGTTCCACACCTTTACACCCTTTTTCATTCAGACCCCAGTCCTCTTTCGCAACATTAGGAGCATGTGCAACCAAGTTGAAAAACTACAGAGTATGGAAGCCGGTACAACCAAATGTTCTAAAGACTTCCGAGTAAGCTTTCTAGTATCAGTACTTCATCTATATTAGTTTGAGTTGACTATTGGTGCAGTTTTTAGTTGGATTAATGTACATGGTTAAAACTGGTTCCAACTTCCCCTCCTCAGAAAAAATACTCTAGGATCGACCGATCCTACCTTAATCGATCGATCCCGTCTCATACCGAAACTCTTTTTCAAAAAAAAAAAAACAAAAAAAAAGAGAAGGGAAAGAAGTCTGAAGGAACCAGAATAAAACCTTTTAATTATTTAGCTAATTATTTGCTTCTGTTATCTATTTTATTTTAGCACCAATAGCAACTCTATTAGGATCATTATATAGAATCTTACTTGGGATCCAAGGTTCAGGAGGTTGTGCACCATCTTTGGATCCTGTCTCACTGTGATTTTGCGCATTGGCTTGCACCAGAGTTCATCTATCATGTCTAACCATCACCCTTAAAATGGCCCCCCGTTACTAGCCCTTAGCGATTTTGACTCCCTTTGTGAGATTGATCGCAACACTTAATGAATGCTAAAGGGCCAACAATGGAGATTTCAGAAGTTTCCATGGATCTCGGATGCTAGAGTACGGTAATGTTTGCTATGCTTATGGTAAAGTACATGTTGTACTGCTAAAGTCCGATTAACCTTTCACAAGGTTTCTTCTTGGTTTACATGATCAACATGATGGATTTCTAAAGCTAAGCGTAAGTTCCCGTTTTTCAAACTTCCACTTCTGTACTTTGTTTCATTGACTTGTTTCTTACTTGAGGACAAGCAAGGATTCAAGTATGGGGTGTGATGAGTGTTTATTTTGACCCATTTTTATGATTCTTTTACTTGTCTTATTGAGTCTAGAAGTTAGGTTTTGTATTCTTTTGGTCGGTTTTAGTGTCTTTTCAGGTTTTCACATCCGTGGAGCTAAAATGTGCAAAATAGAGCAACTTTGGACGTTTTTACACATCACTGGATTTTGGAGACATCCTGGATCGATCGATCCGGAAGAGGATAGACCAAGCATGACGAGGATCGACCAATCTCGAAGCAGATCGGTCAGCCAAATGAATCTATGAGGTGGCGCAGATCAGAGGAAGAAGATCGATCGATCCAAGTAGGATCAATCGATCCCTGTCACGAATATTCTCCAAATCACACAATAACTCCAAGTTTTGACCTAGAAGACACTCTATAAATAAGGCTTATTTCCTGAGCGGCCAGAGGGACCTAGACACAAATTTTACTGTTACTCTGCCATTTTTATTTCTCATTTCAGATCTGTAATTTTTACATTGCTTTTTCTTAGATCTACAATCTGTTTTCATCTCTTTCTTTGTGTTTTCAACCATATAACATAATGATCTATCAACCAATTGCCATGGTTGAGTAGATCTACATGTTGGGAGATGGAATTTATTCAAAGGGATTTAATGTTTAATTAGGTTATGTTATAGATTAGAATTATGGTTAATATATCTCTACTTCTATGAATCAAATGCTTTTCTTAAGTTGACGAATCTATCAAATGATTCATAGGATTTTATAGTACAGCTAGCGTTGGCTATTCTACCCGGAATCTACAAGTGAACTCAATCAAACTAGGTCGAAATATGCTATCATAGGGTCCTAGCGGATTTATGATAGAATAATATTTGCTTTTATTAAAAAGATTTATTTTGGTACAGTGTTTGTATTCTAGATCTAGATCATTTAATTGCTAATTCGGTTAGATATCCTTTTTATTTATTTAAATCCCTGTGATTTCCCAGATCTCAGCATTTGTTTTTAATTGATTTTATTTCCTTATTTAAAAGATTTTTATTCGGATTTTATTCGGATTTCTTTTTGTCACACTTTTCATATTTTTCATCCTAGCTTTGTTTAAATCTACGGATCTATAGTGTTCTTTACTCTATGTGGATTGATCCCACCATTATACTGCCGCGCACAACCGTGCACTTGCGGAGTTTAGATGTTGGATAAAACCTGATGCATAAAACATCACATCATGCATCCTTGAAGCGCATCCATCGGACTGGATCGAACTCAACTTTGAAGAGTTTGGTCATTACATGCTGCCAAGTGTTCGTGGGATAGTGGATCATAGCTGGGCAAGGAGCCGAGATTTTTGGCAAAAAGATTGATCTTGCTTGATCCATCCTCATTGCTTTCTCTCTCTCTTTCAAAATGCTTCCCTGCTTCGAATCATCAAAATGATATAAAACCAAAAAACCTTCTATTTTTTATTTAAATAACAGCTGCACTTGAAAACGAGCTGCCTACGTACCCATGTTGGGATCAAGCCAAATTATAGTTCATTAAAATATTATTATACTTTATGAATAAAATTTCTTTAAATTCAAAATATTCCAAGGCCTCCGAACTGTGACTGCATCCTGGTCTGTTAACTTATAAACGCCGTTACGAACTACTTCAATGACTTGATATGGACCCTCCCAGTTGATTCCTAGCTTCCCAGCTCCGACCTCCTTAGTATTTTCAAATACATTACGCAAAACTAGATCGCTAACTTGGAGGGGGCGGTTCTTTAACTTTGAGTTATATTATCGTGCAATTGTTTGCTGATACTTTTGGAGTCGAATTAAAGCTTGATCTCGTCGTTCATCAATAGTATCCAATGCGTCTTCCATCATTTGTGTATTACGAGGTTCGTTACTAGGGAGCTCGGTAAATTGAAGTCTCGGGACGTTTAGCTCGGCTGGGACCACGGCCTCCATTCCATAGACTAATGAAAAATGAGTTTCCCCACTAGCTCTCGGTGGTGTAGTTCGATATGCCCATAAAACCTGTTGGAGCTCGTCATACCATCCCCCTTTGTATGAACCGAGTCGCTTCTTCAAATTACTAAGTATGTTTTTGTTCGTAGTTTCTGATGGTCCGTTCCCCTGTGGATAGCACGGGATTGAGTAACTCATTTTTATCCCCCATGCTGATACAAAGTCCTCGAAATCTTTAGATATGAACGGAGAACCATTATCTGTGATGATTTCGGAAGGAATTCCATAGCGACAAATAATATTTTTCACCAAAAAGGTTTTTACGACCGAGTCTTTAGTTGTGATGTAAGCATCTGCTTCTATCCACTTGGAAAAATAGTTTGTCAGAACGAGAAGATGATGCACACCTCGGGTTGATTTATGCATTGGTCCGATAATATCCATTGACCACCGCATAAATGGGTAAGGAGCCGTGATTGACGACATAAGTTCTGAAGGTTGATGAATGAGCGGGGCGTGCTGATGATATTTCATGCATCGCTGAGAATATCTAAGATAATCCATGATCATAGTTGGCCAATAATAACTAATCTATTGGTTTTAAAAGCCATCGATCATCCTGATGCATGATTTTAACAAAGTCCTTTCGTGAACTTTACTCATAACTACCTCAACCCTTGAGCCATGAATACACAATAATATGGACCGCTAGCACCTCATTCTAATAATAAATCCTTTATCAAACAATACTTTGCACTAACGATTCGTAACTTCCTGGCTTCCCACTTCTCCTTTTGAAGTACACATGTTCGGATATAATCTTTTATAGGAGTCCTCCAGTCAACCCCCGAATCGTTAGTGGGAATATCTTCTTGATTTCTTGGGATCATAAATGCATCATTTTCGGATTCATCATTACAGTTATCTTCATGCACCTCGTCAGAATTACCCATCAGGGCATCAGGTTAAATAACTATAGATGACTGGGTGTTTTCAGCACGTTGTACGGTTGGAACCAGTTCAACTTTGGGTGTCAGTGCCTCGTCTTTATCCAATGTAACTATAGGTTCTGAAACCTTAGTCGGACAACCTCGTCGTTGTTTTGGGGGTTTACTTTGGGACAGCTGATCACTGCTTGAAGGATTCGGGGAAGTCTGGATGCGAGAACGAGATCGGGTTATAGCCATAGTCTCGTTTCCTGTGTTAATACATTGAGACTCAATGTATTCATCTGGAATAACCCTTTTTAGGGTTGGATGATGTGGAGGCTAATGCAGCAAGAGCATCAGCTACAGTGTTTTCACCTCGTGGAATCCAAACTAAGTCAAAAGTATCGAACTGTTTTGCTAGTTTCTTGACAAGCTCCAAATATGCTTCCATCCTTGAATCTTTTGCTTCATATTCACCTTTGTACTGACTCACAATTAGTTGAGAATCGCTGTATGCTAATATTTCTCGAGCTCCTACTTCTTTTGTGAGGCGAAGTCCGGCTAATAACGCTTCATAATTGAAGGCGGAATGATTTGCTCGATTACTTCACCAGTAGGGGTTCCCAATCTAACTCCTACCCCTGATACTTGCCTTGAAGAGGACCCATCAATGTTGAGCTTCCACACCTTATCGGTAGATTCGACTTATGTACTATTGACAGGTAATTCGGTTAGGAAATCAGCTAATACCTGAGCTTTGGCACTGGTTCGATTTTTGTACTCGATGTCATACTTGCTTAATTCGATCACCACTTTGCTAATTGTCTGGACTGACTTGGACTATGTAGGATAGTCCGCAGTGGCTGAAACGTCAACACTTCTATTGGATGTGACTGGAAATAGGGTCTTAATTTCCAAGCCGAAACTACCACTACAAGTGCTAGTTTTTCCATCATGGTATAACAAGTTTTTGGGCTGGTCAAACTTTTACTCACGTAATAAATTGGCCGATGTTCCCCTCTGTCTTCCTTGACAATGACTCCACTAACTGCATGCTCTGAAACAGACACATACAAAATTAATCTTTCTCCGGACTCGGGTTTAGAAAGGACTGGTGGGGTAGTTAGGTATGATTTCAGCTGTTTAAAAGCATCATCACATTTATCATCCCTCACAAAATGTTTTCCTTTAGTAGTTGGTAAAACGGGAGACATCTATCGGTTGAACGAGATATAAATCTGTTAAGCGCCGCGATTCTCCTTGTTAAACGCTGCACTTCTTTCTGATTCTTTGGTGGAGGCATCGTTAGAAAGGCGTTTATTTGAGTTGGATTGGCTTCAATTCCCCTCTTTGTTACGATGTAACCTAGGAATTCCCCAGATGGAACCCCAAACGTTCACTTCAGCGGGTTTAGTATCATTCCGAACTTATTCAACACTTCAAAACATTCAATTCGGTGCTTTACGTGATCATTTTGCCGAAGATATTTCACCAACATATTGTCTATATAAACCTCCATTGTTTTACCGAGATACTCCGCAAACATCTGGTTCACAAGACGTTGATAAGTTGCCCCTGCACTCTCCAAACCAAATGGCATCACAATATAGCAATATATACCTCTATCAGTTATGAAGGATGTCTTTTCCTGATCCTCTGGATGCATCCACGAAGCTCAAGAGTTCGTGACCAGCAGTGGATTCCACCAATCGATCAATATGTGGAAGAGGAAAACTGTCTTTTGGGCAAGCTTTCTAAAAGTCTGTGAAGGTAATACAAACTCTCCATTTTCCATTCTGCTTTTTTGGAAAATGGAGTAACACCACTACAGAGAGTTACTCCATTTGGGCAAGCTTTTGGGCAAGCTTTCACACGCAACCCTCCAGAGAGTGACACCACTACTCTTGAGGAGGAGAGAGCATTACGGATTGCCGCAGAGCAGCAGCTAGCAGAGTACCTCGCAGCCACTACACTTGCGTAGAGAATGACCTCAGATCCCAGACACCATGATTAGTCCACCACCGAGCCCCAGAACCTTTTGAGAAGTTGAAGGTTCACTCGTTCTATCTCTATCTTTACTTTTATTCCCTCCTTTATTTCGACTGTTCACACTGGGGACAGTGTGATTCAAGTCTGGGGGATTTACTTATGCATTTTATTTACTTACGCATTTTTATTTCTCTTGAGTCATTTTGATGTCTTTTTATTCGATTTTATGCGGTTTTATTGAGTCGAGTTTGTAGAAAACTATGACCCGATGATATGATGATTTTGACTTAAAGTATGTCCTGGTTCATTCCCTGAGGACAAGTTTTGCAGGATTCACTAATAAACGGAGAACACCTAGAAGCTCACCACTGGACCTTTCTCCCCGAAGTCTCATCCTACGGAGACCACGGTTGGAACGGACGTCAACTCCACTCTATTTGAACCATAATCCTGATTTCAATTATTTCTCATAAGCGCATTAGATCGGGGAAATGAGCAGCACATTCAGGACTTCTTATCCCTTTTACCACTCTTTGCTGATCCTGAATGGCCACTCATTTTTAGTGGTTTGCCCTTACACCATATATTCCTTTCAAGACCTCTCACCAATCTCTTTTTCAATCTCGTTGGCAGATATGCGTAGAAACGCGAGAGAGAAATTTCCGACACAGTTTTCAAACCACTTGAAGATGGAGAGCTTGAAGGAATCAAAGAAGAGATAGAGAGAGAGTCACGATATGGTCTACACAACCATACAACTCGGAATCAACAAGAAAAGGTACTCATATCTTGTGCTTGAGACTTGTAAATTTATGTACTGTTTCCCTTTTCACCAAAAAGAAAAAGAAAACGAAAAAGAAAAAGAAAAGAAAAGAAAAGAAAATAAAATAAAATAAAATAAAATAAAAGAAAAGAAAAGAAAAGAAAATAAAATAAAATAAAATAAAATAAAAGAAAAGAAAAGAAAAGAAAATAAAAAGAAAAGAAAAGAAAGGAAAGGAAACGGTTACAAAATAATCTCATAAGCACAGGAAATATCGAGAAGAAGGTTAGGAAGAAAAGAAGTTATGAAGATGGTGCAAAGAACCCCACATAAACATCTAAGTCTGGGGGAATCACATGAAGAAAAGAAGTAAAGGAACAAGATGTTGACATGAAGAAGTGGTTGGAAGCTGTGAACATCAATGGGTTCATACTCTCTTGCGGGTCTGGGACATAGCTGCCCTCCGAAATCACGGTACACTCTAAACACTTTAAACTCCACTTAAACACCAAAAGCCTTTTTATACCAAGCGCCATCTACCTCGAATGATGCTCCCTCTTGAGAAATCCACGCTACCTTTAATGAATGTTAAGGAGTTGATTGAAGTGAATTCCAAAGTCTCGGGACGGTTTGCGATGGAAGGATCAGAGATTGAGAATGTTGTGAGTCTATAGTGAGAAAGTTTTGACTGAGAATCCATGTACTAACACGTCTGCAGGTCATCTATTATGAACATCGTCTCTGATCATAGGAGAGTTTTCATGATTTTCAAACCTCTCCACCAGTCTTGAAATCCTATTTGTTTGAGGACAAGCAAAACCTTAAGTCTGGGGGAGTTGATATACTCGTATTTTCGCCTAAATTTCATATGTTTTTGGCAGGGAAATCATGAAGAAACAAGAGATTATGGAAGTTTTATGGTCACATTCCACCATTTACACTTCCCAAAGACATTTGGGAGTTTTGGAGCAAAAAGGACCCAAAGGCAAGCAAAACATGTTTTAAGGCAGTTTTGGAGCATCCAAAGTTGGGCAACATTCGAAGACCTTCCCATGAGCTAATGTTGGAGTTCTCTATATCCATGGAAATCTAGAAGAGTCAAGATTCACCTCGAATAAGAATCAAAGAAATCCATTCAGCCGTTTGGAAGATGCACCCCGAAGAGTGAAGACATGTCCACCTCGGTCACAAGACCCGTGACGGAGGTTAGCCCTCTTGAAGACCTCGGGCACTACCCCTAGTGACTGGTGCCGACTTACTCCAACCTAAGGACCTCAGTCCATGACCAGGCTCGGCCCATTGCCTCCACACTTATCAAAATGACATAGTTTTGAATGCCTCTTGACCTAATCTCGTGGAAAAGCCTATAAGAACCATTCTGAGGGTATTTGAAACCCTAAGCGCGGCCACTCACCAAAGAAGCGAGCACAGCCACCACCAAGGAACGTCCCTAAGAGTTAGACAAGGAGATCCACGACCTAATATCACCTCTACCACCGCTGCTTCATCCTCCTTCGTCGCCTCAACCTAGAAGACCATCTCCTTGAAGTTTCATCTATTATTCTTCATAGTTTCTCTTTTCTACTCTTTGTACTTGCTATTGGGGAGACGAGATCTCATCTGTGACATCTAGAGAATTTTCCTTTGAACCCCTTTGATATATTGAATCGTTTATTTGATGTTTTCCATGATGTTTATTGCGTTTCTTTACACCATGAGCGAGTAGTTCTTTTGTTGGATTTGATGGGTTAATATCTTAGGAAAACATGGTTGCATTCATTTAGGTTGTTAGATCCAATTTTCATCCAGATTATGAGTTCTCTTGAGATATCTTTTATTTAATGTATGTTGCTTGAATTGATCACCAAGCACTGATTTAGGAGATTAGGAGTGCTATCCGCGTAAACCTATTTCTCCGAACTAGAATTAACGAAGCCTCGTGTTATAACCTGCGATAGTTGAGTTATAGGACTTTGTGAACATATCGAACTGGTTTATACGGCTGGTCTAAGCGTGTTTTTACCTGCGGAAGTTGAGTACCAGGGTGTGGTGACTTAAGACGCCTCTGTCATGAACTATGGCTTGGGTGTGTATCCGTGTTCGTAGATGAAAACCATTGATGAAAACCCATTAGTTAGATCTATCCCCTACTTGTTAGAAACTATGGAAACCTTAGATAAACCCTAGACACCCAACCTCTTAATTATATAGCTTACAAATCAATCACTCACTTTGCTTTCATTCTTTCATTTGCATTCAGTCATTAGAAAACCCAAAACCAAACCCCTTATTGCATTGTCTTAGTTAGATATATTTGCTTGGATTCAATCCGCGTACTTGTTATTCTCTGTGGGATCGATACCTTAAGTACTACTACTGATTTGCGGTGCACTTGCAGTTCATTCATTGTGTGGTTTCCTTGAGGAAAACTTTATGACACATCAGTGTGCCCCACATAACACATCTCCTTTTTTCTGATGATTCACACTTTTTTGTAAAGCAAATCGAAATAATTATGAAGCATTCAAAGAAATATTTAGAGTTTATGAATTATGCTCGGGACAAATGAATCAAGATAAATCCGTCATCACATTTGGGTCTCGATTGAGTATATGGACAAACTCAAGAGAGACTAAAGAAAGTCTTGGGAATAAATAATCAAGGTGGAGGAGGAAACAATTTAGGGCTACCGGAAGAATTTGGAAGAAAGAAATCAGATATGTTTAACCACATAATTGAGCGGGTACGACAACATACTTCTTCTTTGAGTGCAAATTTTTATCACCAGCTGGGAAAGAAATTCTATTAAAGTCTGTTGCATTGGCAATGCCTGTCTACTCTATGTCATGTTTTAAATTACCCACACAAGTAATCTCTGAATTAAATAGTATTATGCTTCAATTCTGGTGGGAAAAAGGTAAGATAAATGTGGAATACCTTGGGTAGTGTGGAAAAAACTCCAACTCTCGAAGAAGGATGGAGGACAAGGATTTCGTGATCTGGAAAATTTTAATGATGCCCTTTTGGCTAAACAAGCTTGGAGATTACTAAAATACCCAGAAAGTCTGTGTGCAAGAATATATAAATATCGGTATTATAAAGATGATCACTTATTCTCAGCAAGAGCTAAACAATTTCAATCATATGGATGGTCATTCTATGGAATAGCATTACTAAAGAATGGATGTCATAACATCATTGGAAATGGAAGATCAACAAGAGTGTTTCAAGATTCATGGTTGCCGACAGAGCCACCACGGCCAGCATATTCGGAAGAACAACCAGAAAATATGTTAGTCAGTGAATTGATACATCAAAAAGTAGGTTTCATATGTTGGAATGAGGACGCATTGGAGGCTATATTATTAGATAAAGACAGAGTTCATGTACGTAAACTATATATTGGCCAGACTTATCAGGAAGATAAAACGGTGTGGAACTACACAAGCAATGGAAACTACACAGTAAAAATTGGATATGGAGTTACAAGAACCAATGCTGATCCATTAATTCTCTGTCCACATGGATGCCCGGAACTAAAAACAAGTATGGAAGTTACCTATTTTTCCGAAGTTAAAACATTTTATTTGGCGTATCTTATCAAAAGCCCTTGGCACTGCAACACGGTTAATCACACGAGGTATCAATATTGACACAAGATGCCAAAGATTCTGTTTAGATGATGAAACAATTAATCATCTTTTATTTATGTGTCCTTTATCAAAACAAACATGGAGATTATCACAATTTCCGTTCTTTCATCAATTTAATCCATCAAATAATATAGAGGAAAATATTCAATATTTTCTAAATCTTCAAAATGACGTAAATTTAACTAAGGAACAAAAAATCCTTCCTTTTTGGATACTCTTGAGAATACAAAAATCAAGAAATGATTTGATATTCAACAAAAAATGTGTTGTTCCATGGAATGATATGGTTCTTGCAAAAGGCAGAATCTATGAATGGATTGAAATTAATCACCAAGTAACTCAACAAACCAAACATAAACCATCATAAATCATGGAAAAGACCACCTAACGGCTGGTTAAAATGTAATTATGATGCATCTTTTAGCCAATTAATCAATGAAGCTTTCAGTGGATGGTTAATATGTGATAGTGCTGGTAATACTAAATGTTGGGGTTCCACTAACCTTGGATTCACTTCAACACCATTGGAGGCAGAAAGTAAAGCTTTATTAAATTCTTTACAACTAATCAAATTCAAAGGCTATAATAAGGTGATCTTTGAAGGAGATTGTCAAATTTTAGTGAAGACCATACAAGACCAGTTAGAAGATATCTCGATTTTGAATATCTGCAAAGACATCAATACATGGACAGAGAAGTTTCAAGAAGTTTGTTTCTCACATATCTCTTGAACCTACAATGAGGCTGCACATCTCTTAACTACTCATAGACCTCCAAATAGTGTTTTATTTTCTAATTGTATTTATCCCCCTTTTTAGTTAACAAACTGTTTGTATCATGATTACGTTTGTTCTCAATTAATATAAATAATTATTTGCCGTAAAAAAATATATAAAAGATAAGACATGTGCTTTAATTTAGTTGATTGATGATATTTTCAGATTTTGTTTCTCCTATCCATTTAAAAACAATTACTATATAGCAAACAATTTTAAAAAAATATGTATCAAAATTCATCATTTTTTGTACTCTATAAATCAAAACTTGGATCATTTCATTTGGACACAGAAAAAAAATCAATATTTTTACTATCATTTTCTACTTATTCTCCAAACAACTTTTTCTTATATAAAGAAACATTTCTTTTTTTAGAAATGGATCCCAATAATAATCATTTTAACTCTCAAACTCTACAAATTACCCTTTTTCTATCCAAATCCCAATAATTCTCAATTTCAAAATCCATCTAGAAACCAACCCCAAAATATCCCAAATTATGGTTTTCCACTAAATTTTTCTATGTCGTCATCTATTCCAAACTATCATACACATTACGGATCAATGATGTCATATTCATCTCAACCACCCCCTTATTCTTCTACTCCGTCGGGTAATGAAAATGTTTCTAATGTTGGAGCAACTGAATTTCCCAAATTTTCTACACAAATGTTTCTTGGAGGGATGAGCAGTGTTAATGAAGGCAATCCAAATGCAGAGGATTCAACTCCTACTCGCCAAAAAGCCAAAAATGGACCACCGAGCAAAATTTGGTTCTACTGAGTGGGTGGATTAAATATGAAACCGACAGCGTTGTTTGCAAAAACAAAAAAAAAGTGAAGAATATTGGGGTAAAATTGCTGACTATTGTAAAGAGCATTGCTCATTTCATCCTCCGCATGATGGAGTTTTAATTCAGGGCCGATCCAACAGTAAAGTTTACAAGAATTAGAAGTAAGAGTGTGAAGAAGAGATCTGTGTGCGACACAGTGGCGAGAAGAAGATGGAGACACGGTGGCGACACAGTGGAGTCTATAGCGGTGAGAAGAAGAGATCCAAAAAGAACAAATAAATGGAGAATAAGAGATCCAAAGAGAACAAAGAAATGGAGGAGAAGAAGTTTTGTTGAAGAAAGAAAGAGAAGAAGAAGAACGGTAAAAAAAGGACGAGAGAAGAGTAGGAAAAAGAGGTTGTAGGCGACAAAATAGAAACTAGATTCAGGGTTTTTTTAGTTTTTACAAGTGTCCCCTTAAATCAATAAACCCAATCGGTTAGCATCTACCAAACCGACCCAAAAACCGATATGTGATTTTAATAGATTCCAATTGATTTATGGCTCAATTTTAATTGACATCCAAACCCGTAAATTTTGTGTCTGTCTGACCCGAACCAATTAAACCGACCCGTTAGCCCATGGCTGGATTTGCCCTTACATGTGTCGTCTAGTTGCGAATGGAAATATCATAACCGTATTTTGGTTTACCTTTTCCTTATTCTTTTTATTTCCAATTGATTTAGCAGCCATACCACACCGGATTGCAAGAATTCTACATACAAAATACCAATAAATTTGTCTAAATTTGCCCAAATCAGCCCATATCGTTACAAAAATTAACCAATAGACAATGATTTACGCATGTGAGACACATCTCTCAGTTTTGCTAAATTAAAATTTATGTGATAATAAGCGAGTAAAGACACACGTCTCAGTTTTGTTTAATCAAAATTTATGTGATAATTAACGAATAGATACTAATTTATGCATGTACAACACATCTCTCAGTTTTGCTAAATCAAAATTCATGTGATAATAAGCTAGTAGATAAGAATTTACGCATGTAAGACAGATGTCTTAGTTTTGTTCAATCAAAATTCATGTGATAATTAATGAGTAAATAACAGTTTATGCATGTAAGACACGTTTCTCAGTTTTGTTAAATTGAAATTCATGTGATAATAAACAAATAGATAATGATTTACGCATGTAAGACACGCGTCTCAGTTCTACTAAATAAAATTTTATATGATAATTAACGAGTAGATAATGATTTATGCATGTAAGACACATGTCTTAGTTGTGTTAAATCAAAATTCATGTGATACTTTCACCAACCTCAACAAAATCTGACCGACTTTACTCCGAAAACTCTATATAAACACCTTATAAGAAGAGATCCAAACCAAGCTTGAGCATACACCTTTTACTTATTCAATAAAACCAGAAAAAAAAGAAAAAAGGAAAAAATCTTTTAAAGTGCATTTAGCAAAATTAGCCATGTTTATTCTTATTGAGTCTCAAAAAGTCCCATAATTATTCAGTCAGCTCTTTCCTCTTTTTTTTGGTCAACAATTCAGTCAGTTCATTTAGTTGCATGATTTAAAATAAAAACGAAAAGGGAAAGTGGGAAATCGGAGCGTACATCTTCAAGGTCATCAAGAATGTAAGTGAAAGTATTCTTCGATTTGTGTTGAATTTGGTCTTTTCAGAAACATCTTGTAGTTTGATTCGTAAAGTTAGTTTCTTAGTTTCTTGAGCTGCTCGTATTGATTTTACATGTTTAAGCAAAGGGTTCATAGAATTGGTGGATCACGCTACAATGTGGATGACCTGATACGAATGTTGAATTTGCAAATAATAAAGATTATTTAATTTTAGAGAAAGTGATTTGATTGTGATCCTAATTTTGAATATTTTGGGTATCCTAATACGTAATTCGTGTTTGACTTGTGAAGTTCTTAGATGAGTTCTTATATACCATTGGAAGAGAAGTCCATCAGGCAAGATTTGGAGGTTTTAACCGTGTCAAAGCCGCTCGTGAAAAGTGTGGAAGACCAAGAGGAAGAGGATGCAAGGCTTAAAGACATGTTCCGGAGGAAGAATACCATAAAATATCTAACGGACATAGCAAAGGGGGAACAAAAGCACATATTCATTCCTGATGAAATTATGGAAATGTGTTTGGTGAGGCTTCCTTTGAGCAGTCTACTGAGGTCACACCTCGTTTGCAAGAAGTGGCGGTCTATGGCCAAGAATCAGCGGCTCCTCCAGAAGAGACGAGAAGACTCTTTTCGAACGCCGTGGTTGTTTATGTTTGGTGCTCTTGAAAATGGTACTTCCACTGGTGAAATTAATGGGTATGATTTATCTCTAGACAAATGGCATAAGATTGAAGCTGATTTAGTTAAAGGGAGGTTTATGTACTCGGTGACGAGTATCCATGAGGAGATTTATATAATTGGAGGTGTTTCTAAAGATGGAGACTCTTTCAAGTTCCACCGAGAGATGTTGGTGTTTAGCCCTTTAACCAAATCATGGCGTAAAATGGCGTCTATGAGATATTCTAGATCACGTCCCATTGTTGGTACTTGGGAAGTTACTTCAGAATTCTCGACTTTTCAGACCCAAAAGGATCAACAGATGCTAATGCTTGATCAGCCAAACGGAAACAACAGAAAGAGATTTGTGCTCATTGCCATAGGAGGCAGTGCATGGATGGATGATCCACCATTGAAGTCAGGTGAAATATACGACTCAGCAACAGACACATGGTCAGATATTAATGAACTCCCGATGGGTTTTGGGGATGTGTCTTGTGGGATCATATGCAATGGTATCTTCTATGTTTATTCCAACAGAAATTATCTATCAGGATATGACATAGAGAGAGGCTTATGGATTGGGATACTAACATGTCCGATCCCTCGTCGGCTTTATCATTTTCAGCCTAAACTCGTTTCCTGTAACCAGCGGTTGTTCATGGTCTCAGTTTCATGGTGCGAAGAAGGAGATGAAGAAATTTTGATGAGATATAAATCGGTGAGAAAGCTGTGGGAGTTGGATCTTTTACACTTCACATGGACCGAGGTTTCAGTGCACCCGGACCCACCAATGGATTTGCTGCCAACATATGTCTCAGACCAGAACATAGTAATGGGAGTTGAGATGTTTACGGTCTTTGAGAAGGTATTAGGCTACTTCACTCTATGCGATATGTCGAGGAAACAAGTTTCTTGGAGACATGTTTCGAGGAAGCAACTGATTCAAAAGTTTACTAAATCTTGTTCCAACAATACCTTTGCCTTGCTTCATCTCTGATCATTTTTTCATTCATGTTTTATAACTTAATTTCAGGACTTTTCGATCGACTGATTCATCTAATGAGAAGAAAATGCAATGTGCCAGTCCCTTGGGATTTATTTGAAATGCAATGTTCATTTTAGTTTATAAATAATATAAAACTCTTTCATTAGCTGTGTTTTCATAACTGTGATCAAACAAACCAACTAGACCAATTACTGATCCGATACTAACAACTCTCTTACCCTCTCTAACTAACTCATTACATGTTCAAAAACAGTGAAGCTAATAGTAAGTTCTAAATCACAAATGGGCATTGAACAACCAATACAATCTATAAGTAAAATAATTGGAGAATATCATTAACCTAAGGACAAAAACTGTGTGTGAATTTGTTAAGTAACTTGACGGGAACAATCAAAAGTCTAAGCCTGGTTTATGTAACTCAATCTCATCTATTGAGAAAGACATATTGATATGTTAACTTCGATCCAAACCCGACAAATTTGATAAACAGAATCATAATGGAAGTATATATATTCTTCTCAGTTTGACAGAATCATAGTGGAAGTAAATAAGGCAAAGAGCAGAATCTACGAACATTAGATTTCAAATCAATCAACAGGAACTAGCACATTTCATTACGAATCAATCAATTGACAAGTTCTGAAATTCGGTTATATAAATGAATAAAAAAAAAAAAGATCAGAGATGAAGCAAGGCGATGGTCTTGTTTTTACAAGATAAATTAAGTTTTTGACTCCTTTGGTTCCTCGAAACATGTCTCCAAGAGACTTCTTCCGTCGATATATCGCAGACAGTGAAGAAACCTAATCCCTGTCCAAAGATCTTGAACATCTCAACTCCCATTAGTATGTTTTGGTCAGAGACATATGTTGCGTTCCAATCCATTGGTGCGTCCGGGTGTACTGAAACCTCGGTCCATGTCAGGTATACAAGATCCAACTCCCACAGCTTTCTCACCGCTTTGTTTCTCCTCCCGATTTGTCCATCTCCTTCATCGCACCATGAAACTGAGAGCATGAACAACCGATGGTTGCAGGAAACAAGTTTAGGGTAGAACTCATGAACCCGAGGAGGGATTGGCGATGTTTGGATGGCAATCCAGAAGCCTCTCTCTATGTCATACCCTGATAGCTTATCATTCTCTGAATAAGCGTAGAAGATTCCGTTGCATATGATCCCACAAGACACAACCCCGAAATCCATCGGGAGTCTCTGGATTTCTGACCATGTGTTTGTTGCTGAGTCGTATATTTCACCTGAATCCAGCAGCTCATCGAACAATCCAGTGCCTCCTATGGCAATGATCACAAATCTCTTTGAGTTGTTTCGGTTTAGCCCATCAAGCTTTTGCCTTGCTAATCTGTGGGATTTAGTTCCATCTTGATCAGCAGAGTTTCTGTGCTGTCGTCTTACAGATAGCCTGTGAGGGTCTTCGTAAACATCCGACTCTTCGCCAACTCTCGACAGGTGAAAGCGTCTATCTTGACGATTCTTTTGGGTCTGTATGACCGAGAATTCTGAAGTAACTTCAGAGGCACCAACAATGGGAAGTGATCTAGCATATCTCATAGATGCAATTTTACGCCATGATTTGGTTAAAGGGCTAAACACCAAGATCCCTCTATGGGACTTGAGAGAGTGCCTGTCCACAGAACGACCTCCAATTATATAAAGCTCCTCATGGATACTCGTCACCGAGTACATAAACCGCCCTTTAAGTAACTCTGATTCAATCCTATGCCATTTGTCTTGAGATACATCATACCCGTGAATATCACCAGAGGAGCAACTATCTTTAAGAGCAGCAAACAGAAACAACCACGGGGTTTGAAAGGACCCTTGTCGTCTCAACTGGAGAAACCGCTGAGTCGTGGCCATGTATCGCCATTTCTTGCAAACAAGGTGTGCATTCATTAAGCTAATCAAAGGAAGCCTCATCAAACACATTTCCAGAATATCATCGGGAAGGAATATATGCTTTCGGTTATCCTTCACCGAGTTTGTTAGATACTTTCTGTTATTTTTCTTCCAGAACATCTCTTTAACCCCATAAGAAAAGCAATCTAACCTCGTTTCTTCGGTTCCACAAATAGTCATCAATCCTTTACCTTCCTCACTAGCACTGGACCATCTCTTATTGCTTGAATCCTCAAAATCCTCACCTGTGTCTGCAACTTTGCAACCAACGCTTATACTTAGAC
Organism: Cardamine flexuosa; assembly: GCA_963555745.1. Classification (NCBI taxonomy): domain Eukaryota; kingdom Viridiplantae; phylum Streptophyta; class Magnoliopsida; order Brassicales; family Brassicaceae; genus Cardamine; species Cardamine flexuosa. The sequence continues at coordinate 18,727,864 of OY743216.1, read as the reverse complement.
AATTCACAGCTCCTACTCTTGCGTCCGCTTCATCTTCCACCTCGGTTTTATGGATCTTTTTCTTTAACTTCTGGCTAACACTTTTCACGAGCCGCTTCGATACGGTTAAAACCTCTAGATCTTGCCGGATTGACTCCTCTCCCAATGGCTTCTCAGAAATCATTATGCATCATCTACCAACTTCACTAGTCAAACACATCCATCATCCATATTTTTTCCCCAGAGATAACTCAATTAAAAGTGAAGCAACCTGTAAATGCAGATCAATTACGAATTACGCTCCACAAAAATCAAAATTGATAGCATTAACTAAATCAATGACGAATAGCTTCTTCATGTTATATACAAATTCAACAGAGGCTTGCGTAGTTGGATAATCAAAAAGCATTCGTATCAGATCATTTACTTCGTAGCGAGATCTACCAACTATATGAACCACTCGTTAAAAGATTAAACCTAGCTTCCAAATTCCGACGAACTAACCACAGGAGCAGCTCGAGAAACTACAAAACTAAGTTTCAGCATCTGAAATTGCTCTACTCCACCAGAAAAGTAACGATACAGAGACAGAATTCAGCACAGACAGAATTCAGCACAGATCGAAGAATGATTCACTTACAATGGAGCAAATTCGGGAAATTCGAGAGGAGAATCATCAATCCATAGAGTTCAATTGTCCAGAAATCGAAAGCATCTTCCCCAGAAATCACCGAGAAGAAGACCTTAGATCGACGCACCGATTTCTCCTTTCCCTTCTCGTTTTTTTTTTCTTTTTAATTTTTTTATTTTGGTTGAAAACCCTTTTTGTTTTACTTTTAAAATCATGCAGCTGAGACTGAGAGGAAACAAAAACAAAAAAAATGCTGGAAAATGAGCTGACTGTTATAAACTCTAACTAGATTAGAATTCGCCGTACATCGCAAGTCAATATTTTCTTAATTATTATAATAAATATTTATATTTTACTATTTAATATTTATAATCATTTTTCATATAATTTATAAATTTTTAAATTTTATTTGTTTAATTTTTATAACATTATTTTACTTATATATAATTTTAATTTTATTAAATTATAAAATATTAGTGTTATTAGTTAATTAATTTCTATATCTATTTTAAATTTATGTAAATAGTTATTTTATCCAACTCTTCCCACTGCTCAATAGGTTAGAAATAGCCAAATATTTAATTATTATAATTTAAATAATTTTAAATATTTTCTAAAAAAACTAAAATAGTTTCTTTTAATATTCTCTTTGTTTTAATAAATGTTATAATTATATACATAAAAAATTTTATATTTTCAAATATATTATATATTATATTTTTATCAACTATATATAATTATTAATTTATAAATATAATTTTTTTATTAAAATTTAATAATTTACAGTCGACCCATCAATTCGCAGAAAAGTTCGATATATATGCGGTCCACTATGAGTTTGTTCATGATACTCGCTTATTAATGTACATAAAATTGTATGTCTATACTTGTTTTATGTCGGATTTACTTGTATTTAATCCGTAAGTCACCTATCTGATTGATATCTCTACCAATATGAGATATTAAATACACATTGTTTCCTTATTGATTGAATTAATATATGCCCGTTTATAAAAATTCAAATCATGCATACAAAAATCTAAAATTTTAATAATCGTATATTTTATATAATAATTTAAAATAATTTTAAAATAATATCAAATAAAGATGATAAAAGAATCATAATTCAAACTATTAAAGCCACAATATTAGATAAGGAAAAGATTGTAGAGAAATATTAGATAATAAAAAAATTATAAATAATTAACTGATTGTTTATTTAGAAAGAAAATAATAAATAAATTAAATATGAAAATAATTAAATATATGAATAATTATTTAATGTTTGAAAACATGAATAGGCTTAATTTATATTTCAATTTTAATAATATAAGATTTATAATATGTATATATATGTGTATATATGTATATATATGTATGTATATATATGTATATATGCATAACATATATGCATTTTGATTAAACAAAAAAAATAGAAAAATGGAGAGGTATTGACGTGAGAGAGTAGAAAAAATGCTTCTCTTTCTATTACATTGTTTTAAACTTAATAACATTAGTCACCTATTTATAGTAGAAGATGGAGAATGAAAATATGACAAGTGGTATGGTGACGAAGCACCAACATTAAAAGATATAAAGACAAGTGGCTATAAAGATGGGGAGTTGAACACATGTCCCATAAGGTGGCAAGATGATAGAAACTTACAATTTTTATATGTTTATAACACTTCTCTTTAAGTAACCATCATTAATAATATATTATATATTATTTTATTAAATATTTTATCATGAAAAATTTTATTAGAATAAAAATCATGATAAAAGAAAAAGAGTACAGTAAACGTAATCTTTCCTTAAAAATATGAAGTTATTTTTTTCTTTAGAGTTTCTGTAGATGATCTATATTCTCGATCATCTTCTTCGTTTCCTTTGATTTCACCGATGTAAGATAGAGATTTTAAGAAAGAGATAGATCTTTATCATTGATATACTCCTTTAATGCTTATCTTTTGCGTTTATTTGCTGTCTCGTTAAAAACCTTGTCATGGAAAAATCCAGTGGAATAAAACCATGATAAAGGAAAAAGAGTGTAGCCACGCATATCATCATATGGCACCCCCTTGGAAGCTTCATCATCATAAGTTTCATTTTTATTTCAATTTTCTGATTCTTCTTGAGTTCTTGACGATAAGAGAAGAACTTTAGAGAAATAAATGTTGTTGTGTCCTTGGTTGTTTCTTCCCTATTCAACTGTTACGCCACTGACGAGGTGGGCCACGCTGCTGATTAGACCAGTTGCTGACCGCGTTCACCGAGCCTTGTTTTGCTCTATTGTTTCTATCGTGGTTGCCTTTGTGTAAATGGTTGTGATGTTCGCGTCGTTCCTCTTGTGTCGGAATTTGTTATCTTTTCCTTACGGTTCCCGACCGGGAAGTGGGTTCTCTTTTTGACATAGCGGCTTGGATTTCTTTGATCTCGATGTATCGGGTTGCTCGATGCAGCGTATTTTCCAGTGTTGCCGATCTATGGACTTTGATCTCCTTTCAGAAATAACACTGGTACCATAGTCTTTTTTCTAGGGCCATGAGCATCATTTCGTCCATGTCGCTTACCATCGAGGCGATAGCTTTAAACTTGTCGATGAAGGATTTAAGCGTATCGTCCAGAGGTCGGCGCTTCGTCCAGAGGTCGGCGCTGGAAGAACTTTTTTCGATGAAGTAGAAGTAGTTCTTTAGGAACGCCGTAATCAGCTGCTCGTAACTGCCGCTGGAGTTGTTCTTCAAACGTAAATACTAGTTGAGGGAAGAACGTTGCAGGTTTTCAACGAAATATTGATAGTAGGATGCGTCCTCGTCGCCCAGTGATATCTCTGCATGGCCCATTGTGATTGCGAAGGCGGCGACAAACTGCTGCGGGTTGGTGGTCCCATCATAGGTCGGGAATCGTAGCTTCTCTTGCAGACGGACCCTAATGCTCCTTATTCGCCAGGTGAAGGGCGTGTTCTGCACCTCTAGGAGTACGCGATTGATCTTTGAGGCCGCGCTTGTTGTTTGGTGCGATTTCAAGGTCATGTCGAGCAACTGGAGTTTCATCGTTTCTAGGTCGGTTACTCGACGATCTGAGGCAGGGGAGTGTGCTTCCTCGTTCCCATGGTACTGCTCGGCGGTATGCGTGTGCGAAACCAGGGGAATGCGCTGAGGCAGGCAGGCGGCGAGCTCGTTTAGACGTCTGACCATCGCGCTCGTGAAGTCTCATTTTTATGCTATGAGCGCGTGCAGCAAGGCGTTGGTTTGGGTCAAGGTTGGCCCGCCGGTGTCCTCCATGTCGTTGGTTTTCTGTGGCTGCGTGTCCGGCCTAGTACTTGTCGTCCTGGTGTTAATTGCATCGAGTGTAACTTGTCCATGGCCTTCATTGGTGTTGGCATTCCGCTGTTCGGTATTGTCGTCCTCCCTAGAGTTATCGTGTGTGACCCCATTCTGGCGAATGTTCGGGTTACTTGGTAGGGGTAGACTCTCTTGTTGCAGCGAGGACTTGCCAACTTCTCTAATGATTGGATCGCCGAGCACTCAAGGTGGGTGTCAGATGACCGATGGGAGGTCGACAATGTCCGAAGATCGGGAGGCAGCTAATCTGGTCGTTGGTTCGGAGGTCGGTCCGGTCGGAGCCAATCCTGTCATTGTGAGTTTGGGCTTTTAGTATCTTATCCGCACAGGCGGCGCCAAATGTTGTATGTGAATTCAGCATAAATATTGATGAGGTCGAGTATTAAAGCCGATCAGTAAAGGTAGAGACAAAAAGTAATAGATAAAAGAAATAATAGATGTGCCCTAACTTGTAGGTGTAATAATTGATTTCTATTAAAGTCTCATCAATACACTATTTATAGGCTCATTTTATTCTAGAACCATTTAGGGATTTTTATCCTAGATGGATTGTTCAAATAACGAAATGGCCTGAATGAAAGTGGGCCGAATGGATGTGCTCGGCCCGAGTCCATCATCAAGTTAGGTTAATCTTCTTATGAATTGATGTTAAGGAGCTTTTGCCTTCTTTTAAGCTCAATTTCATTTTTCATTTTTCTAGTTCAATCAATACTGCTGATGAAAGGTTGCCTTTCTTGTATCCCCTATTTATAGTGAGTAACTTCTTTACTTTCAGTGGAAAATGTTTTACCAAAAAATAGAAAGAAACGATTAATAAAGTGATTTTAAAAATAAAATAAACAAACAAAAACTCTGACACAAATAATTCGTTAATATATTTTTTTAAAAAAAATCAAATGACCCTCGGTCGAACGTTTAGAAATTCAATGAACCAATTTTTAGTTACGAAGTTTTTTTAAAAATATTTGGTATCCATCCGTAGGAGTAGCATACTTTTAGGATATAATGTCCTGTCCCGCAAAAATCTGTTTGTGTCAAGGCAAAGCAAACTCAAAAAAAAAAGTTGGGTGAGAAAGAAAAACAAATCTTTTTTTTTTTTGTTTCTCTCTAAAAATGAAACAAGCGAAAATTAAGCTTACAAGTTCCTTCCCCTTGGCTTTCTCCATCAACATCTTCATAATCAATTCAAACGCAATAGAGAGTCTCTAATGGTCGTAATGGACACAGATGAAGATGCAGAGAACATTGAGGAGGAAGTCATTGCTCAAGAACCGGTCGAAGATGAGGTTGTGGATGGATTAGATACGTTGGAGATTCATGAAGACGTAAAAGATGATGATTGTGATGGTTTGCTTAGCCAGATCATATCGAGTATCGAGTTTTTGGATCAGATTAACGCGTATCGAAGAACACAACAGAAAGAATGTTTCAACCTCGTTAGGAGATTAAAGATTCTTATTCCATTTATGAATGAGATTCGAGGTTTTGATTCTCCAAGCTGCAGGCATTTTCTAAATCGTTTGAGGAAAGTGATTCTTGTTGCCAAGAAATTATTAGAAACTTGTAACAATGGCAGCAAAATCTTTCTGGTAAAAATCATTTCTGATGACAATAATATATATATGATGGGACAGCAAAATCTCCTCCTATGTATCATTTTTATTTTTATTTTATGGTTTTCTATGATTACAGGCATTGGATAGCGAATCGACCATGTCGAGATTTCATTCGATTTACGAAAAGTTGAATCGCATTCTTGCTAAAACTCCGTTCGATGAATTGCGAATTTCTGATGATGTGAAAGAGGAGGTAAAAAAAGTTGTTCTCTTAGCTAAGAATCTTTGTTGCATAGTTTTTGAAATGGGTTCTTTGGTGGTAGGTTAATGCATTGTCTAAACAACTAAAAAAAGCAAAGAGAAGGACAGACACACAAGACATAGAGCTAGCAGTAGACATGATGGTAGTCTTCTCCAAAACCGATCCTCGAAATTCCGATAGCGCTATAATCGAGAGGCTTGCGAAAAAGCTTGAGTTACAAACAATTGAGGATTTGAAGACAGAAACCATAGCTATAAAAACCCTAATCCAAGACAAAGGAGGGTTGAACATAGAGACTAAACAACACATCATTGAGCTTCTTAACAAGTTCAAGAAGCTTCAAGGTCTTGAAGCTACCGATATTCTCTATGAACCCGTCATCAACAAATCATTCACTAAGTCGACATCTCTAATATTACCTCATGAGTTCTTATGTCCTATAACACTCGAAATCATGCTAGATCCGGTTATTATCGCCACTGGACAGGTATAATTCAATTTGATGTGCTTCTTGGTAAGTTCATGGTTTGAAACTAACATGTTTGGTGTTTTATAGACATATGAAAAAGAGAGTATACAGAAATGGTTTGATGCGGGTCATCAGACTTGTCCGAAAACCCGTCAGGAGCTAGACCATCTCTCGCTTGCTCCTAACTTTGCCTTGAAGAACCTAATTATGCATTGGTGTGAGAAGAACAATTTCAAGCTTCCAGAGAAAGAAACATCATCTCATGACTCAGAAACTGAGCCAAAAGATGAGGTTTCTTTGCTGGTGGAAGCTTTATCGTCAAGTCAATTAGAAGAACAAAGAAGATCCGTGAAGCAGATGCGTTTGCTCGCCCGAGAAAACCCCGAGAACCGAGTTTTAATAGCGAATGCAGGAGCGATTCCTCGACTAGTTCAACTCCTTTCTTACCCTGATTCCGGAATCCAAGAAAACGCGGTCACAACTTTGTTGAATCTATCTATTGATGAGATCAACAAGAAACTCATTTCAGATGAAGGAGCCATTCCAAACATTATTGAAATACTTGAAAATGGAAACAGAGAAGCGAGAGAGAACTCTGCTGCTGCTTTGTTTAGTTTATCAATGCTCGACGAGAACAAAGTAACCATTGGATTATCTAATGGGATCCCACCTTTGGTTGATTTACTTCAGCATGGAACATTAAGAGGGAAGAAAGATGCTCTCACTGCACTCTTTAACTTATCTCTTAATTCTGCTAACAAAGGGAGAGCCATTGATGCTGGTATTGTTCAACCTTTGCTCAATCTTTTGAAAGATAAAAACTTAGGGATGATCGATGAAGCGCTTTCGATTCTGTTGCTTCTTGCATCACACCCTGAGGGACGTCAAGCTATTGGACAACTCTCATTCATTGAAACTCTTGTGGAATTTATAAGACAAGGCACTCCAAAGAACAAAGAGTGTGCGACCTCGGTATTGCTCGAACTCGGCTCTAATAACTCATCTTTTATCCTCGCTGCGCTTCAGTTCGGCGTCTATGAACATCTTGTAGAAATATCCAGCTCTGGAACAAACAGAGCTCAGAGAAAAGCAAATGCTCTTATACAACTCATAAGCAAATCTGAACAAATTTAGACTTTGTTCTAAACAAATTCAGCTTATACTGTAATTATAGGTTTCGTAAATTCATTTCATTTTGTATCATTCAATCCAATGTTTGTTGTATATCCTCTTGAGTTTAGTCATATACTATCGACTTTTCTCTGTGTAAAAATTCTATCTCTTATGTAAAGAAGTACATTACTTTTTCTTTTATTTTGTTTTTCTATTGATGTAAAGAGTTTACGACATCATTTGAAAATTGTAGAATTACTAAAGATGATAGAATCGCAGATTTTAGTCAACACACTAATAATTCACTACAAAGCAAAGAGCCATTAATCTCCTCTAACCATCATCATTTGACAATTCTCTAATATTCAGTTTCATTCTAGAAAACCCAAATTTCAAAGCAAAGGACTTTTAATCCCTATTGTTGTCACACAATTGCATAGGATACCCAATTTCCAATAACACCTACTCAATTATTTGAAGGAAAAACTCAAACTAAAGCAAACTACTCAATAAGATAACCAAAATCCATATGATAAGTAAATAACTTTACAGATAAAAACTTTATCTGTAATCCACAAAACAAAACAACCCTTAAAACAAATTCCATGGGATTCAAATCAAAATCCACAACACCATAAACAAGTTCAATAATTCAAAATCTCCAAACACAACACTCAAATCTCAAATCCTCTTACCTCTTCTAGTAGTAACACTCTTCATCGCACTCACCACGATATTAAGCGGAAGCGGTGGCTTCTTATTCTCCTTAGTCATACTCCTCAATGAATACCTCGGCGTCATCTCAACCATTGACACAGTCTTCTTAATACTCTCCAAATGCTGCTGTTTCTTGGACGTTCCTCTTCTCTTATTCGTCATCGGCTCATGATTCACTCCAAGATTGTAAGGTGTTCCTTTCACAATTCCTCCTCCTCCTTCTACAGCTTCTTCTCCTCTCTTACGCCTCAATCTCTCATTCCTCTTAGCTGAATACTCTTCGTAAAACCTTCCTCTTTCGAATACCGGAACCGAATTCGCGGCGAGACTCTCCAGATTCGAATCGGAACTCACAATTCTTGATTTTTTTCGATTCTCTTCTTCTGCAAACTCGTCTTTCACCATTTTTGCTAAAGCGTGAATCTCAGTTGACATCGATGAGTATTCCATTTGGCGCTTAGGGTTTAGAGATACGTCGCTCAATCGTCTCGGCTTTTGAGAACCTGAATGAATCATTGAATCGTTCAATTTGTTGAGATCTATGGATTTTTGGGATGTGTAGATTGAGAAATTGAAATTGAATTTACCTGGTGGTGTTAAGAGAGATGAGTGAAGGACTTGCCGTGATCGGAGACGGATCGGGGATTTGGGAAGCGGTGGTTTCAGGTAAGAAGATCTCATTCTTGACATCTTCGAAACCTTTCAGAGAGATTTCAAATTTTTTCTGAATAATGAGAAAGAAAGAGAAAGAGATTTGCTTTGTTGTTTTTTTTTTGTAGGTATGAGGAGGAGGAGCGCTTCTGTAACGGTTGTATTTCGTTGATCTGACGGTCAGGATTTGTTGAGATTTAAATGGAAGGAATTTTTTGTTAATTACAAATGTGAAAGTTAGGATAATAATGTTAAACGTTTTTAATATAAATATTTATTATATTGCTTTCCTTTTTTTTGAGGATTCTCTGCGATATGTTCTTAGGTTAGTTAGTTACTCGTGGACATTAATTTGCAGTTCAATTGAGAATAAGGGACCTTATTCAATTGAGATTTATGTAGAATTTGAATGAGTATAATAATTTGAGAATCTTGACAACTCTTTAATATATTTCATAATTTTGATAATATTAATAAATATTTTTTCAATGATTGTTCTATATTTTTAGAGAATCATGAATATAGTATTAATAGAATTTTGTTAACTTTTCAATTATTATTATATATTTTTTTGATTTTTTTTTATACTATTTTACTTTTTACAATAAACGTAATATTTTTCTCTATGCTTCTACTTTATGTAAGCCATTTATTTCTTCAAAATATTATTTGCTAGAGAAGAACGTCACGTAATCACAAGCTGGTATGTATATTCTATATTTTTTTAATTATACTTGTATGAATGCTATTATTTTCTAGATCAAACGGCAACTTACTAGTGTTTTTGTATTTGTAGTCATTAAAATTTTGAAAGGAGAGGACACGTTTACATATAGTCATCACTGGAAGAAGACTATGCATGCCATCATCTATCTGTTTTCTCTCCTCCTTGAGACTGAGCTATCTCCAGAGCAGAGAGTTATGACCGAGACAATACTGAAAAACAGCAATCTTGTGGCTACACTCATCAGCGACGTTTCTGGATCTTTCGAGATTGGAAGATGGGAGCTTACTCTTGGAAAAGGAACCATTCAGTCTCCAAGCCATCTTTGAAGAGGTATCAAAATCCCCTACAGATTAACCAGACAAGTCCATTATCTTACATAAAATAACTGGGGCACATTGAATATGCAGGTCATCTCTCTGATAAAGCCAATTGCATCGGTGAGGAAACTATTGACGAATCTGATTCTATTTGCAGACTTACAACGCTTTTGAATGATAGACAAAAAATTATGTTAACTTTTAAAGTAATTGAAAGTATCATGGTTACCCCTAATATTTGTAAAGAGTTTTTATATGAACAAAAAACATTTAACTCAATTAACCGATAATACTATATTTCAATCTAACTAAAAAATCATTTAAATTCAGTTTGTTTGAATAACACATGACTTTGATTAAAACTTTAAAATCTTTAATCCAATAACATATGACTTTCAATGATTTTAAAAAATATTTTAAAACTAACAAAACCAATAACACAATACTTTAATAGAGTTTTGGACATCCCATATTGAATAACAGTAAATTCTTCAAAACTTTTAACTCTTTAAAAATCTTATAACCTATAAACCCCCCTAAACGTTTATAAAAGTTTATTATTGAGCTTTTTTTTTTATATAAATTTTCTCAAATAGCACTAAATAAAGTTTTTGTTACAAATTTAGCATTTTTTAGGACAAAAATATCTTTTTATAAAAGAAATAATTCTTTTTTTTGGGTTAAGTATTTTAAGATTTATGATATAGTTTTTATGGGTGGGAACTGAGAGATAAGGTTTAAGGTTTAGAGTTTAGAGTTTAAAAACCCTAAAATATGAGGTTAGGAGATTTTGTGCTATATAAAAAAATTAATCTTTAATAAAAATGTTATTTTTGTTCTAAATCAAAATGTGTGATATTTGTGAAACAAAAACTTGAGTTGATGCTATTTATGAGAATGATCTTTTTTTTTTTGACAATTCTCATAAATAACACCAAATTAAGTTTATGTGTCACAAATAGCATCCATTTTTATTTAGAACAAATTAACATTATTATTAAAGGTCAATTTTCTTATATAACACAAATCTACTAACCTCATACTTTTAGTTAAACATGTATCAAAATTTAATCATTTTAATTGATATGTGTCACAATTAAATGAATTACTAATTTTGAATCATTCATTTTTATATAATAAAATATTCAAATTAAAAGTAAATAGAAAAAATACCATTTAAACACTATACTTCTACAAAGTGTAAAAAAGTGCTCAAATTCTATCAAATTTTATGTAACAGCCCTTGAATTCTACCACTGAAGTTTCAAACACCAAACTCTTTTTTTTTTTGGTTGTCTAACACCAAACTTTTTTCAATGGAGTCAAACTAAAACTACGATAACTTGATAACTAACACAATTTGTTGGTGTCGTATTTCGCGTAACTTTGACATTTTTCATTCTTTAATCCAACATTTACATCAGGTTGCGTCGCCTCTTCTCTCGTTGCTCTTTCAGATTCTTGTGTTGTTTTCTCTTTCACAAAGCTTCTTCCACCTTTCCGGCCACTGCTCCACCATCACAAGTTTAGATCTGGTGGCTGGAGATCTTTAATACATCGTACCAAACTTCATATCAATCCATCGTATCCATTGGCTGACGAGAAACTTTCCCAGCATCTACTGGCTGAAACCCTCACCGGTCAAACTGCTTTCCGACTTTAACTTTTTCGACGTAAAAGCTCTTCAACAACTGTCAGTTTTTTTTTTCCAGTGATGGCTTATCTATAGAACTAAAGCCGCAGATTGGTCTCTACACGGTAAGACGTGACCACTTTTGGAAGCCCCACCTGAATTTTGATACCAACAGTTATGAGACCCCCACCGACCAACGAATCTACCAGAATACTTCATCGGCAGACCTATTTTAAAGATGGTAGCCAAAGGGTTAAACTAGTTTCAACACGCTTCCTCTGGTCCAAAAATCTCAATCTATATCCCCTACCTCCACTCTCTGGTGCAGTACTCTCCTTTATGTCTGAACACAAACTCGCCGCCGGCTGCCGGTCACTTTCAAGTTTGCTTCGATGCAAGCCAAAGGAAGCTAGGGTTAGCTTTGATGGGCTCCTCTTACTCAGGCCCACATTGTGTCTCTTTTGACCCATTTACAAAAACGGAAGCCCATCATCTGTTTCTACAAGGCACATGTCCATTCAGAATCTATTTAGTTTGACAATTTATTTGTATCTTCCTCTGTCCAGAGAGGTTCGACCAAGCTTTACATCAACACTATTACATCTTTCCTTCGAACGCCTTCCAGTGACTAGCAATCAAGTGCAATCACCAACCCCCTCCGTATCTCCTGATTAGGCTGTCCGCAGTTTTTGGTGGTTCATCGTTTGCAATCCTTAAGGAAATATCTGTTTCTTGTTTGCCTCTAGTCAAGCTTCTCTTTGTGCTGAATATAGACATCTCTACGAGTGCTCGAGGATGGCTCTCGATTGATGTGTCGACTTCAGTTCTTGAGGAGATTGACCAACACTCTATCGAACCGGATCCACCTTTGCTCATGCTCACTCTCAAGTCCTCAAAAAACCAATTAATTCTTATCCTTCTGCTATCCGAAATGAATGGCTGAGGACTCCGTTCTTTCCGAGACCGAACATCGAAACATTTTTCTTGTGGTGATTCTTTACAAAGCATGTGTAGAAGCGCCCACGGCTTGAGCTTACTACGGTACCTATTGAATAATCTGATTCAGTTTACAATGTATCAACCACGTGCTAGGCCGCTTAATCTTTTGACTCCATTAATGCTTCTTTCTGCGGAGAGATTGAGTTATGTATCCTCCTTGTCAAAGGAGAGAACCTTTGTGTCGATATCCCTTTTGAGAAGGGATGTGTTTCTATCGATCGATGTGTCGGTGAAAGTTTTTCTCCTCCTAACCATTTTTTTTTCTCTAGTCTAATGGTCCACACGGGATTGGTAAAATCAACGGTGATCAATCCAGTGAAAACCGAGGTTAGTGAGGCATCAAAGACTTGTTAAGTTGACTACCGTAAGATCAGTTGATGAGCTTGATATGAGGACTTTATCTTTCACGAGTATGCTCGTGTTAGCTTTCTTCATTACTCTCTTGACAATCAATCAAGTTTTACCAAACTTGTGTATATATCTTTATGTTATGTTCTTATGTGTGTGCTTGTTCTAAGTTTCTAGCTTTTATGTTTGCTGGTTAGATCTGTCCGAATTTGTTTCTCTCTTATGTACCCGATTAATATTAATGAAGTAATTGAGTGAAAAAAAACCAGAAAAAAAAACCTAAATTGGTCAAATGATCAAATCTCAACATTTATTTGTTATTTATTAATCAAAACTAGATACTGACCCAATGGGCAATGGTTTAGAATGAAACATTTATTTATTTTTATTTATTAAATCTAAAATGTTTGTATTTACAAATTTATTTATCATTTGTTTCGTTTTAGAGTTGTACAATAAGCAGATGTGTTTGTCGATCGATTTATAAAATAGTGTAATACGTTTGTGAGTAAAGTTTTTGGTGTTCGAATTATAGTAGGGTACAATGATGTAACTAATTATTGTTTGTATGAGTATAGCTTTTCAGACGGCTATTTTCTTAGTATTGAATTAGTGTATCAGTTTTCAGTTAGATTAAGTCGTTGTAACTAACTAAATAACAGACGATGTAACATTTTACGATAACTTAGAAAGAAATAAATATCTACATTATTAATAGATAAATATAATTTTCTCTAAAAAAATGTATACAGTATATAAATTGTTTTTAAAAATAGTTTGAAGAAATAGTCTTCCAGATAATTTTAAAAATAATTTAAAGAAATAGTCTTCAATCATACGATTTTTCATCAAAAACTAAAGCATTTGTGGATTCACCATTATCTTCTTGCAAAAAAAGGTATACAACGATACACTCTTAATGAAATCTACCTCTACTCCATATATCTTTTTCCAATATTACTTTTGAAGTAAAACCTTTCTGAATATTTCCAATGTTACTTTTCAAGTAAAACAGTTTTGAAAATTTACATTTAGACTATTTAAGAAATTGTCTAATACTACTACTAAAAACAGTAATTAAGAAAACCCCCCATTATTCTTCATTTGGTCCAGTATTAGTGTTATTAATTGTCAGTAATTCTCACAATTGTATTAATGTAATAATTTTAATTTGGCATCTCCAATAAAAGAACTAAATTTATGTCAATACACAAATATAAAGGAAATTTGAGAACAAAGTTCCATGATAGAAAAAGAATTTTACTTTATCATTTATAATATATTATTGTACAATTGTAGAGAGACTAAACAACAAAATTATATGAATACAACGATAAGACCATTTATGATAGTTTTTTTGGAGAAGTGCTGCAAACATGCTTCCCAAGCAAGTCATGAACTTTGTCTGATTTCTCCAATAGACAACAAAGTTTCTCCTCCAAATTAACATTGTTGAACAGACCCGTCAATTTTGTTTTTCCACACAACCAAATGCAAACAAAAAACTTTGTTAGCTCTGTCTTGAGTTGCTCATCTACACAAAGAAAACTAAGAAAAAAAAACAAAAGAAAATTCAAGCCAAGAAAGAACCTTTCGTGTCAGTAAGCCTAAAGAAAGATACCACCATGTCGCCGGTTGTAACTTTCACCATTGACTAAACTGGTTCTTTCTTCTTTGTTGCTACTGATATTGCTATTCATTACTACCACCAGTTTCTCTCCTGAAATCTTTCTTCTTCAGGGCAAGTTCATCCCCAGATGCAACTTTTGGTGCTCCTGAAGATGCACTGTCCACTGGTGAGTATTTACATATTTCCTTGGAGAACCCTTGTCTTTTGTAGAATCACCTATTGGTTGTTGTTTCAGACTTTCTTTGTCTGTCTCTGATTGAGGAAGTTAAGCCTGTACACCAAGCCTAAGCTAACCCTTTTCATTCACATGCATTACACATGTATTTTTGTTCAAACACTCATCTAGTTATCATTTCCAATTAGTTATAATGTTTCTATAAGTTACAAAGAAGTAAGAACTCACATACCTCTATTAGTTTGACATCAATGCGGCATAATACTTTAAAGGCATGAAAGGACAAAAGTAATGTGGATGAGCGTATGTGAGAACATAATCATCTAACACCATTTTTTCCAAACAATCCGAATGTAAAGATGGATTATGCTTAAGGAATTACCTTCTCAGAAAAACTATTATCTGCATCAACAAAGTATTTCCTGATAACAGAAAAAAATATTCGTTACTGTCTGCATATAAGCCCATGCGCATAACTCTTGAACCAAACAGTAAATCGACATTTTTTCAGAGGACTAAAACCTTATGGTTTTCTTATTTTTTTGTGAAAAAGATGATGAGATCATAACTTACTGCAGATAAGAGCTTCTTTGTTCCAATCCCTGCCACTGCCCCTCTGTAGAGAGGTCTACTTCTTCTCTATCATCTCGAGAGTCTGAAGAAGAAGAATGGCATATGTCTAGATATTTTTCAAAACAAAAACAATGTCCGCAAGAAAGAGAGAGAGAGATTCAAACCTATTTCATAGAGAATTTCTTCTTCGGAGCAATTACAACTTGTGGTTTTGGATGCTTCTCGGCTTTGCTTGGATCTAACCATGCTGTAAAGTTTAAACATCAATTTTAGTGATCCACCAAAATAGAATCACTAAACCGGGCCGTCATTTTCAGGGAATAGTAAGTATCACTAATAATTACTATGACAAATATTAGTGATCAACCAAAATGGATACCGTGGATTGTCACCTGCACTAATAACCAAACAATTTATATATCTACACAACTGTCCTTGCTAATCTCTCCTCAAAACTGTGTATTTTTTTTAACTTTTCAAACATTTTAATACAGGTTTGGAAAGGAGAAGACATAGACAGAGAGATTACATGTAAGATAGCACCAGAGTTGGCAAATTTAAGAGGTACGGAGACAGTTACTGGCTCTACTTCCTTCAGAAAATCTGCAAAATCAATCAAAGCTTCTCCTAGAAAACCCGACTCTGAAGAACCCTATTAGAAATTTTGGAAAAGGAACCTGTATATTTAGTTACTTTTATTATTCCTAGATTAGCTTATTGAAGATTAAAATCAGTCATGTGCATAATCATTAAGGTAGACCATAACACATAAACCCTAAACTGCTTTCACCCTTGACAAAGATAAATATAAAGAGGTCATAATGAAGAACACCAATAAATTTTCATAAGTGATTTAGAGAAGAAAATATAAACTAACCTTTGAACCACACAGGAACTTCATGAATTAACCATAACTGATTTGTTACATCCACCATAATAACCTTCGTCAACATGTATCATAAACATTAAAATTTGAGTATTAGTCATCGACATTTAAATATAAAAAAATGCAAAATAATTATGCACACAATGAACAATGCAATGCCATATATTCAAAAAATATAAATAGGGAAGAAGATACGTTAAGTTAGAGATTTTTAGTTAAGAGTATATGTTTATCTTACTCTGAAAGTTAATAGTTAATGCATATATCGAGTATAATTTGAATTTAGATTGTGTTTGATTTAATCATTAATTTGAATTAATCTAAATCTAGATTAGAATATTTAGATTAATTAAAAACGTGAGCACTAATTTGAAATTTGAATATTCAATAGTTAATGTATATATTGAGTATTAATTAAATTTAGATTGTGTTTGATTGAATCATTAATTTTCATTTAGGAAAAATCAGGCTTTATTCACTTTAGGAAAATTCGGATTATAATATTTTAGGAACATTTATTGTTTAGATATATATTTATTGTTTAGATATTTATTCTCTTAACTACAAAATCTGTGAAAATTTCATTAAAAACAAAATTAATTTTAGAGATGTGTTTTTAAAATTGGGTCAGATATTCTTTGGTTTTATCCATTCGATTTTTTTA
The DNA here is from genome assembly GCA_963555745.1 of Cardamine flexuosa. NCBI lineage: Eukaryota > Viridiplantae > Streptophyta > Magnoliopsida > Brassicales > Brassicaceae > Cardamine > Cardamine flexuosa. The sequence goes on along the minus strand of OY743216.1, from coordinate 18,711,190 downwards.
ATCTTTTCAATAAATCGTAAGATATACATTTGAAATCAAATTTGATATATTTTTAAGACATATTTGCTCACTCTGATTTCGGAATTCATTTTAGAAAGTAAATAATTGAGTGACAGTTGACGTAATAATTTTTCTATTTGAGGTTTTATAAAATTTTTGTTCTTCGATTAATAGTATAGATAATGGATATGGATGACATATTAAGACCCATATCAACTCACCCGTGTGGAGTTTGACTTCATTTCCTTCCAACGAACCAACCTGTTATGATCTTTGTTCGAAGTATTGCTAAACGCTACCTAGACTATCGAGATGTGCATAAAAGACTAATTTCTTTTAACATTCAATTCAAAGAATAAACTACAAACGATAATTTTTTTATTATTATGACCCTAATAAATTTTACTTTTAGGTCCCCACTAGACATTACATTTGGTCAACTTGGCTTTTTTTCCCAAGATTCTACATTTCGACAGCATAAACATATGTGAAATTACATCTTGAGTTCTTGTTTTCCTTATTTTCTTGATAATTTTCAAATGATACTACAGTTTAATAAAACTTCTAAAAATACAATACTGTTATTTGAATTCACAAATGATATATATATGTGATCATTATATTGGTGCACCCACTTCACTTAATGCGACCATGTTTTAACCTACTAAAACCGAACTTTTGTACCAACATTTATTGTTGAAATTCTTGGCCACACAAATAATCAAAACGTGTATCATCAATCAATATAAATAGCACCACAAGTTTGCAACAGTTCTTACCAGCAGTATTACAAACGTATTTTGACTTTTGAGTGAAAGAGAATGAAGTTTGTTTCCATCTTAGCCCTCTTGGCTCTCTATCTAGTTGTATTCGGTAAGAAAAGTAGTAAACCTGAATTACTAAATATTTAACACTAAATTCTAACCCACACAATGTGCAAGAGAGTAACTTACTTTACGATTTTGTAAAGTTTTATTTAAAATTTTTTTGGTTGTAATAGTATAATGGTTGTAAAAGTATAATGTTATAAATATATAATTTTGGATTGAAAATATGAAGATAAGTTATTTCTTGTATGTAGTATTTAAAATTATAAACTCTCGGCTGTAGTAGTAAAATGTTAATATAAATTTCTATTGTTTTGACAAATTTTAATAGTGCATCAATAGTTTACATTGATATAATACTTTATGGTGATATTTGGTTTTGTTGAATATTTGTATTTAGTGTGTGCTAAATAAGGATATTGGACATTATTATTTGTTTGTTTTAGAAAGATTTTGCAAATTTTTTATTTATTCTTTGAATTGAATGTTAAATTTATTCAACTTGAAAACACATTTTTACAATTGGTGCTCCACATTTGTGATCTTTTAACATTTTCTAGAGTTATAAAAAACCCCTGATATTTAAAAAAATAAAAACAAATTGAACTTTGTCTATGACTTTATCTTGTGACAAACCATGTCTTCGTCCACTTTTTATATTATTGATCTCCCATTTGTCGTAAAAAAGATATTAAAATCTATTATTTGATTTATTTAAAATATGATAATATTATGTTTGGCCACATAGATAGTAGGATAGATTTTAAGATTTGTTTGGTTATAAATATATCAATTTTAATTGTTTATACTTTTCCACTCTTAATGAGATTATCTTTTGTTTTTAGTAACAATTTATGGTAAATGATATAATATTTTACAATGAAGTTATTATTCCATAATACTGAAGTTATTATAAATATATTGTAATTAAGCTCTGCTAATATTAGGATTTTTTGCTAGTAAATAAATGATCATTACAAGGGAGTGCTTAGAAATTATCTGAACTTTAAATTAACGTAATACCTTCAACTTGTATTAGAATCGTAATTGTAAACTTAGCTGTAACTTCTCCAAATATAAGAGAGTGCTGATATTTTTTTATGCAGAAGCATCAAAGATAAAATCCAACACATGCTATGAAGAATACAATCCTACCGGAGATGAAACACCCGAATTCCAACTTTGTAGGGTTCCGGTTTACCCGTCATTATGTTATAAAAAGTGCCAAGAGACTAGGGAAGGCGCCAAAGGCGGAAAATGTGATTTTGAGATAAGCCCTGCAGATACTAAATGCTATTGCAACTATTGCTCTGATGATCCCATTCCACTATACTTAATCAAACCAATTGGTGCTTAATACTCAGAAAATTATAGCAGTTTTTGTTGGAACCCAATTTTACAAATGTATTTTGGCCAAACATCCGGTAAGTTTTCCGGTAAAAGTCATCACCGGAATAACCGAATCTTGGGGTCATTGGAATCTTTTGTGGATACAAGACCCACATCCAATATTTTAGTAAAATGAGTCTCTTGAAAAAGTAGTATTAGTTCTGATAATATGTATTTTTTATAAATTGGAAAAAGATCCCCTTTACAATGTTATTCCCCTTTTATTTATACATATTTTTTACTGTTAATGCTATAATAACAACAAATTACATGATTCTAATTAAATAATTCGGTTTTGATTTGGTCTTGAATGTTATAACGCATGACTTGTTCAAATGACTTCGCTCTTTGACTTGATAACTAGACTTTTTCTTCGAACTCATTATCTTCTCCAGTCTCCTTATGATTTGTCGATCTCTCGGAACCCGTCACTTCGGCTTTACTATCAGTCCGCTGATCCTTTCTTTTAATCTTGAAGTCCAATCTTTATGAACTGGACTTTTCTTATTTATTGGTATGATATGATTGACACGTATCTCCTTCCTTTAATGATGTGGATCCTTGTTGCGGGATCCGGTATCAACATTTGCCCTCCAAGTCTTGCGAGCTGACTCTTAGCTCGGGAGACTTAAGTAATAAGTACTGATTTTTTTTCCTTATCCGAAAATCGTCAAATCCCTCTGATTTCGTGATTATTTGACACGATTAGCTTGATGCACACTCTCATTTACTCTGAATATTATTTAAAATTGGACAAACTTCTTCACTTCCCCCATCAATTTTGAGGCAGTTTCTCATCCACTCGTTTAATAAGGTAATTTTCTTCCTTTCTTTTCTTTTTACTTACTGCCTTTTCACTTTCTTTGTTTCATTGCTTGCAAAAAAATTATTTGTTTCCTCTTCAATTTCTCCATTTCGTACTCTTCTTGATAATGGCAAGCGGTTCGAAACCCGTGGTCAATCATTCCCCGAAGTTGGGTGACAAATTCGGTCCTCATACTCCGTCAATAATCACGAAGGAAGAACATCTTCAAGCCTTGAAGACTCTCTGCAATGTTCCGTCAGGAGTTGAATTCTCCTTGCCGACCCCAGAGGAAACTCCAGAGTCTGGCCGTTCCGGTTGGCTCTGCATTTACTCGGTGTATCTCACCGGATGTGGTCTATTCTTCCCTGTTCTTGAGGTCCTCCTCCTCTACCTCTGTTCTTTAGGATTGGCGTTTCCACAGATGACGCCGAATATGCTCCGCAGAATCCTTTCCGTCCTTGCTGTTGCTGCTGAGGCTGGGTATGCTTTGAGTGTCGGTGACCTCCTCGAGCTCTTCAGTATTCGAGTGTCTCTGAAGAATGGTTTAGGCTTCTACGTATGTCATCCTCATCTCGATAGAGCTCTAGTCACTGTGTTTCCTGACAAAGATGAACATTGGAGATATCCATGGTTATTTGTCAAAATTAATGCTACCTCGGTTAGCGGATAGTCCGAGATGCTATATTCTTCTTGGACTTCGTCCCCTGGTAGATGTCGTTATGATTGTTGTTTTGTCTTCCGTACTGTTGGTCATTAGATTCTTAACTTTTTGTTGATGTATTTGTAGTTTCCAAGCCTCGTCCCGCTTCTTGGCAAGGATTCTTGGACTTCTTCACTGTCGTCACTGGAGGAACCTCAGCCTGAAACTCTTTTTCTTTAGAGAGAATTCATTCTTTGGGTTTGCGTATAAGGAACAGGACTCTCCGGGCTCTAGATCCCGCTCCCGAGGATATCCCTAACAGTCGTTTGAACCGCCGTGAGAGACAAGACAAGGAGGCGGCACGCAAAAGTTTGAAGGAGAAGACGGATGCTATTAGACATTGTCATCGGTCGAAGCTTGACATCCTGACCACTGACTCCATGGGGAAAACTAGCCTGGTTGGAGATCTTCCTCCTTTCCTTGTTCACTCAACTCGCTCTGCCCCTCCTCCTTCAATTGAGGTCGATGAAGATGAGCCTATCTCATCATTAAAGCGCCAGAGGAGAGTTCAGGACCCGAAGCATCGGCTTGGGATACTTCCAAACCTCGAACCAAAATGCCTCCTCCTTCATCTTCTTGCAACCCTGGTAATCAAACTCTGGCTGCGCCTAGTTCTACTAAAACGAAATCCATTTCCCTTCCTGGTGGTCTTATAGCCACTCCCGATACTTAATTCGTCTCCTTTGTAACTCTTAGTCATAACCATGTTATTATATATATATATTTTTGAGTTGCTCCCGTTTTCGAGAATCGATTACGATGGCTGAGGTTTTCCAAAATCTTCCACACCGTGGTAGCGCTGCCCTTCCTTCTTTTGACAAATGGCGCTCCAGATCGTGTGAAATTTTCGTGAATCATGCTCGTCATACTAGTCAGGTTTTGAACCCTTTTTGTTTTTAGCCGTTCATCATTCTTTGTACATGTAACATTATTTATTCTGACATTTCCTTTTTCTCCTGCATACATAGGCTCTTGCTGATTTTAACGATATGGTTCATTACTATGAACGACTTATCCTCGACATGTCCTCCTCTATGGGAACGGAAATTTCCAAGAAAATGGAGGCAGACCATGAGAAGGCTTTGGCGGACTTGAAGGAGAAAGACAAGGCAACAATCGATTGGCTCAGGAAAGAAAGAAACAACTTAAAAGAGGAACTCGAGGTCACACGGACTGCAGCCAAAAGTTTGGCAAAAGGATATGAGGAGAAATATACTGCTCTCCGCTCTGAGCGAGATACAATTCAGACCATCACTTAAAACGTGAAAACGCCACCACACAAGAACAACTCGCGGAGATTTCTCTTAAGCACGATGCGTTGCTCAAATTCCATGACTATGATATAAAAAAACAGCCAGTTCGGCTTGTAAAGAAGTGAAGGAGAATGGCAAGGTCTTACTGGCTCAATTGTCTGAGTATGTTGACTCTATTGAAACTCGTGCCATTATCCAGGCTGATGTCAATGACATTGGGAGTAATCTAACACTTCTCAAGAAAATCAAAAGTGGAGAGATGGATCCAGACAAAGAGATTGTCGAACTGACGAAGTCACTGGATGAATCTACCTCTGAACTGGAGAAAGCTGTGGTTATACCCTGGGATCAGGGTCAGTCCGCTATTACCTTTGTGGACTCTCCTCCTCTTCCTGAACCCAATATTGACTTGCTTGTTGATCAGGCCTTACTATCTCCTGCAGAGACTCCTACCCCTTCTTTTACTCCAACTGATAAGGTACAACTCGAGAAACCCTTTATCCAATTTGTGTTTCAAATAGCCTCTTTGTATGTCTTATGGGATGGTGTCGTCTAATATAGCTAACATAATTGGAATGTTCAGGATGTGCTTGTGGATGCTTCTCCTATGGTTACCCTTCCTGACTCGGAAGTTTCTCCCATGGAGCTATCTCCTCAACACGACACCAGCGGTCTCCCCCTAGAGATGAATGTCATGAATCCTCAGGTTGATCCCGTAGATGAAATGGTTGAAGATACTTCATAAACCGATCCTGCTTAGTTTTAAATACGTGGCTGTGTCCACTCGGCTAGGGATATGTCCCGCATGTCATCAGACTTATGTTTTGTGTTTCATTTTTGCCCAAGGGGGTTTTGAATATTAACTTTGTTGCTTTGGTTTTTTTTTAAAAGTCTGACTTTTATATGTGCTTATTTTGATAAGACTTTCACATCTAATCGGGTTTGCAAAATCCGGTTTGTTCAGTAAACTCTATGTTGAGTTGTTTTCAAGAGAAAAGTGGGTTGATCAGACCCTTACCATTCTTAAAGAAAAACTATATCCATCATTCTCGGTTAAAATGCGAGGATGGAGCTCGGCTTTAAGCGAGGTCTGAACTCGGCTTTGAATTAGGTGCACCTTTATAAAGAAAAGTCCTTGTGGATTGCTTTATCAGTCCGGAGTTTATATGAATTGTATAATTCCCTAATGAACTTTGAAGTATTTAGAAAATTCGAGAGATAGTCTTGCGGACTCAGTAGTTCATTTTTTTGACAAATTGGTTCAACCATGACTGGGCCTCTCCTCTCTAAGAAATTTTCTCAATTGGGCCGAATTGGACTTTTCACCTCTTTAGGATATTATCCTAGGTTTTTCACGATTCACTTAATCGTGTCTCATTTAAACCTTTACTCAAGTTCCAAAACTTGCGTGTTCTTTTAAAGAAACACTTATTACTCTCATTGAATGCCCATCGTTTGGGATTTCCTTATCTATTTGTACCTCTGAAATTGCTTTTATTCTTATTGTTTCCCCACTACTCGTTTTTTCCTATTTCACCATCTCCCTTTCTCCCTCTACTCACCTTCTTTCTCTTTCATTATAGACACCTTTGGATATTATACCCATTATGCTGACGACTCTGAATCTCCGTCGAGTCCTCCTCCGGCCTCTGGTGATGGATTTTTCCCAAGAAGGATTCATATCCCTCACTTCATCAATACTCTTGTCGGGAGAGAAAAAGAAGAAGCCATGACGTTTATGAACATGGTTTGCTCTTTACCAAATATCTTTAGTTTTTTTTAATTGAAAGTTTACTTGGGACATGCATTTATGTTTTCAGCTTGCAATTGAATATTACGGTGCGTGTGGCGATCGTTAATACCTCGGTAAACAGAAGAAGTCTCTAGAGATGAAACTTCAGAAGATTGAAAGGAGGGCTCGTCGTTTCGAATGTCACCCTCTTGATTGGGAAAAGAATGGTATTGACTCCATTGTTCCTATCCCGGATGTTCTTCGCTCCTATCTTCGGGACTTTAGAGAGAAAGAAACTCCGACCAGGTGGGCTGAACAGGAAGAAGCTCTGGGAGAGGGTTCTACATCCGGACCAAAGGAAGAGATCACTCCGGATGCCGATATGGCTATGAAGGAGACTGTTCCTGAGCCCAAACCCTAAATGTAATAGATGTTTTATTTCACTATGATGGGCCTAGGCCCATCATCGTTTTTATTTGGACCTACTATTTCAATTCTCAGACTTGGCTTCATTTCAATGCTTTCAACGAATTAACTTCTCGAACCCCTCGAATCACCATGCGGAGCCTTGATTTACGTAATTTTTGTGAACTAGATCACCAATGGTGATTTCTAGGCGTGCAATCCGGCATATCCTGATTGAAAATTGCTATATATTATCAATCAGAAACATAGGAATTCTTCACTCCTTCTACTATTCTCCCTTTTCTTTACTTCATTTTTCTTTCTAATGGTCGCCAAATTCCGTTGTGCTAAACACGCCGGTATGTCTATCGAATACGTCATTTGCTTTTATGATGATCCTACCGTGGCACTTAACTCCGAAGATGGTTCCTTCAAACGTCCTTTAGGATGGGGAACTCCGATGAGCATTCCTTGTGGTTTGATGAAGCAACTTCCTCCTCATGGCCAAAAGACAGCAATGAGGTTCATGGAAAAGGTGAATTGCTAGCTTTTACTCATAATTTTCTTCTATTCTAGCTTCTCAATCTGATTCCTTGTCTTAACTAGTTGGTCACCAAGTACAAGAACCTTGATCGGGAACGTAGCGAACTGAGGTCGAAGATTCGGGAAATGGAAAGGAAACAGTTCCAGATTTCCTGAGAAATGTGCGTCTTGGAAGCTCATCCGTCGGACTGGATCAAACTTAACTTTGAAGAGTTTGGGCATTACATGCCGCCAAGTGTGCACGGGATCATGGATCTAGCGGGGCAAGGGGCCAAAATCTTTTGTAAGAAGCTCGATCATGCATCTTCTTGATCGCTCCTTGTTGCTTTCTCTTTCTCTTGCACCCTGCTGTTGTTGCTTCCCAGTGAGGAAAACTCTTCACGCGTTCATCCATTTATGTATATATTTTTTAATTAAATAATAGCTGCACTCCGATTGAGTTGCCTAAGTACCCATGTTGGGATCAAGCCAAATCATAGTTCATTTACATATTTGTGTAACAATTTATGAATAAAACTTTTTTAAGTTTAAAATATTCCATGTCTCCAGACTGGAACTCCATCTTGATTTGCTAATTTGTAAACACCATTGTGGACTACTTCAGTTACTTGATATGAACCTTCCCAGTTGACTCCAAGTTTTCCAGCTCCGACCTCTTTGGTATTTTCGAACACTCTACGCAAAACTAAATCACCGACCTGAAGAGGTCGATTTTTTAACTTCGAGTTATAATAACGTGCAATTGCCTGTTGATAATTTTGGAGTCGAATTAGGGCTTGGTCTCGCCGTTCATCAATGGTGTCTAGTGCATCCTCCATCATTTGTGTGTTGCAAGATTCGTTATTGGGGAGTTTGGCTCGTCGGAGCCCATGAACACTCAGTTCGGCAGGTACTACAGCCTCTATCCCATAAACCAATGAAAACGGAGTTTCTCCATTAGCTATTCGTGGAGTTGTTCGATATGCCCACAGGACCGGTTGAAGTTCATCATACCACCCTCGGTTATATGTTCCTAGTCGTTTCTTCAAGTTGCTCAGCACAGTTTTGTTCGCAGCTTCCGCTTGTCCATTTCCCTGAGGATATCGTGGAGTTGAATAACTCATCTTTATCCCCTAGGCTGAGACAAAATCTTCAAAATCTTTGGAAATGAACTGAGACCCGTTATCTGTAACAATCTCGGAAGGGACTCCGTAACGGCATATAATATTTTTCCATAAAAACGTATTTACCACCGAATCCTTGATAGAGATGTACGCCTCTGCTTGGATCCGTTTGGAGAAATAATCTGTAAGGACAAGAAGATGCTGCACGCCTTGGGTTGACTTATGCATCAGACCGATAATGTCCATTGACCAACGCATAAAAGGATAAGGAGCTGCAATTGATGACAGAAGCTCTGAAGGTTGATGAATAAGTGAAGCGTGCTGTTGACACTTCACACATTGCTGAGAATACTTGACGCAATCGAGGATCATGGTTGGCCAATAATACCCTAATCGTTTGATTTTTTTAAGCCATTGACCGACCTGATGCATGATTTGCACAAAGCCTTTCGTGAAATTCGCTCATAACTACATCCACTCCTAAACCATGAATACATAACAAATAGGGGTCGCTAGCACTTCGCCTGAACAATGAATCTTTAATCAAGCAATACTTCGCGCTAACGATTTGTAATTTCTTTGCTTCCCACTTTGCTTTTGGAAGCGCACCAGTTTGGATATAATTTTTGATAGGGTCCCTCCAGTCAGCCCCCCAATCGTTAGTGGGAATACCTTCTTGATTACTTGGGAGCATAAAGGTATCATCATCAAACTCGGCATCTGATTGCTCTGGGCGTCGGCCTGTGGGTTCATTATTTAGATTAATGGTCTCTGAATCCATAGGTGATGGAACATCTGCACCTTGTTGAGTTTCAGTGACAGGAATAACTTTGGGTACTGGCGTGTCGCCTTTGTCTATGATGATTATAGGATTTTTGGCTTTCTTTGGGCGTCCACGCTGTTGTTTCGAGGGATTACCCTCTGGTATTGGCTCACTCGCATGATGAGCTGGGGATTGAAGTGCTCGGGATCGAGACCTTGTTACTGCCATAGCTTCGCTTTTTGAGATTCAATGCATTCGACCAGAATGATCCTTTTTAAGGCTGGATCAGACGTAGATGCTAAGGCGGCCAATGCATCAGCTGTAGTGTTCTCACCGCAGGGAACCCGAACCAGATCAAAGGTATTAAATTTCTTTACAGATTCTTTAACAAGCTCTAGATATGCTTCCATCCTTGAATCTTTTGCTTCATATTCACCGTTGTACTGATTCACGGTTAGCTGTGAATCGCTATATGCTATTATGTCCTGAGCTCCTACTTCGTTTGCGAGACGAAGTCCAGCTAATAACGCTTCATACTCGACTTCATTATTTGATGTAGGGAAACCTAAAAGGAATGATTGCTCGATGACTTCTCCAGTCGGAGTGACTAAACTGATTCCAACTCCAGATCCTTGTTTCGATGACGACCCGTCCACGTTTAGTTTCCATATTTTATCTTTGGGATTGACTTCAATACTGCTTGATGACAACTCAGTCAGGAAATCGGCTAGCACCTGGGCTTTTGCACTGGTACGATTCTTATACTCAATATCGTATTCGCTTAACTCGACCGCCCATTGTGCTAAACGTCCGGACTGACTTGGACTATGAAGGATAGTTCGTAGTGGCTGCAAAGTCAATACCTCTCTTGGATGTGATTGGAAATAAGGTCGTAAATTTCGCGCTGAGACCACCACCGCAAGAGCCAATTTTTCAATCATTGTATAATGAGTTTCCAGACTGGTTAAGTTCTTGCTTATATAATAGATTGGTCGCTGTTCCCCCCTATCTTCTCGAACAATGAGCCCACTAACGGCATGCTCTGACACCAAAACATATAAAAACAAAGTTTCTCCTGACTCCGGCTTGGAAAGTACTGGCAGAGTCGTGAGATATGTTTTCAGTTGCTTAAAGGCATCTTCGCACTTTTCATCTCACACAAAATGTTTATTACCTTTTAATAACTGGTAAAATGTGAGGCACCGATCTGTAGAGCGAGATATAAATCTATTTAACGCAGCAATTCGACCCGTTAAGCGTTGTACCTCCTTCTGATTCCTTAGGGGTGGCATTGTTAGAAAAGCATTTATCTGATTTGGATTAGCCTCAACTCCTCTCTTAGTAACAATATACCCCAGAAATTCTCCAGATGGTACTCCAAAGGTACACTTTACCGGATTGAGCTTCATTCCGAACTCATTCAGAATTTTAAAGCATTCCGCGAGGTGCTTTACACGATCAGTCTGTTGGAGAGATTTTACCAGCATATCGTCTATGTATACCTCCATTGTTTTTCCGAGATGGTTTGCGAACATCTTATTTACAAGGCGTTGATAGGTTGCACCTGCATTTTTTAAACTAAATGGCATTACAATATAACAATATATACCTCTATCGGTAATGAATGCGGTTTTCTCTTGATCCTCAGGATGCATCTTGATTTGATTGTACCCAGAGATAGCGTCCATAAAACTTAGAAGTTCATGCCCAGAAGTTGACTCTACCAACCGGTCAATATGTGGAAGTGGAAAGCTATCCTTTTGACATGCATTATTAATGTCAATGAAATCAACACATACTCGCCATTTTCCATTTTTCTTCTTTACTACAACTGGGTTAGCTAACCAGTCTAGATATTTTACTTCTCGTATGGACCCTACTTTCAACAATCTGTCTACTTCGTCATTAACCATTTTAGCGCGATCAGGTCCGAGCTTCCTTCTTTTTTGCTTGATTGGCTTAAAGCTTTCGTCAATTTGTAACTCATGAGATATTATACTCGGATCAATCCCTGGCATATCTTTTACTGACCATGCAAATGAATCTTTATTTTTTTGACAAAAACTCCATGAGTTTGGACTGTAGTTCAATGCTTATGCCAGAACCGATTTTGATTATACGCTCTGGTTTCTTGATATTAATCGATACCTCCTGGGTTACATGGTCTGGTTTTTGCCCCCCTAGGATAGCTAGGCTCCTTCACAATAGTTGAATTCATTAATTGCTATTGCAACTTCATTATGTGATTTGTTAAGTAACAAGACCTTGAGATTCCTTGATCTCCTTTGATTGTTTCTACTCCAGTCGGGGTAGGGAATTTGACACACTAGTGATAAGTTGATGGAACTACCTTCATTTGGTATATCCAGGGTGTTCCCAGGATTATATTATATGCGGCCGGTCGGCTAAAAACGGTGAATTTTACAATTTTTGACACTCTGGATGCAAAAACAGGAAGTTTAATGGTGCCAAGTGACATGGTTGTCTCACTTGTAAAGGAAATTAGCGGAGTGGGTGGTCCAATGATTTCGGTTGGATTGATTCCCATCCTGTGTAGCGTACTGAGGAAGATTAAGTTGACCGAACGGCCAATATCAATTAATACCCTTGTCACCTTGTAATTGGCTACATCGAGAGTTATGACCAAAGTATCATCGTGTGGTTTTGCCAAACTGCAAGTTTTGGATTTCTCAAATGTTATTGCGGTGTTATACTCGAAGGATTCAGCCACCGCATTGACTGACATTACCGCTGCTCGCTTATGTTTTTTGATTGCTCGAATCGAATCATGACATAACTTGGACCCTCCAATAATGACATCTATTCTACCTTTAGATGGCACGGGCTGATTTGATGATTTGTGCTTTTTGTTATTCGGCTCGGAAACTTGCTCATCCTTTTGGTCTTTGTTATAACTTCGGACGAACTCCTCCAGATTGAACTTCACGAGTCCTCCAGACGACCAAAGTTTGGCGAGATGTCGCTTGAGGACGCTGCATTCCTTTGTTGCATGACCATTCATACGATGTATTTCACAGTAAGAATTATCGTTCCGGACCCATGTATTGTTTGATGAATATCCTAGTCTTTCTCCCCGGGAATAAGGTCGTCCAACGTTGTTGTTATTGGGTGTTGCACCAAAACGTTTGATTCCTCCATTTTCCTTTGGTTCAAATTTTCTTACAGGTTGATTTATAACTGGTTTAGGAGAACGATACTTTCTTGCAAAAGTTGCTTTTTCTTCCTCGGCCTCAATCCTGCTATTAGGTCGGAAAAGAGCATCTTGAATTGTTTTGGGCCGATTGACAGTTAATTCCTCCCTGAATCTTGTTTCATGCCAGAGTCCATTTTTAACGCAGATAAGGCCACAACTTGAGAAATCCCTGGTATTTTTTCTAGCAACTCTTTGAATTTGGCAATATGCTTCCAAAGGGGTTCCTGCGGTCCTTGTGATAAGTTCCATAGATCGCTGTCTGATTTTCCGTTCTCCATTAAGACAGAGTATTGCATAAGAAAAGCAGAAGATAATTCATTAAAGCTGTTGATCGTTCCTGAGCCGAGCCGGGTAAACCATAGTAATGCCTATCCAGACAAATTTTCTGAGAATAATTTGCAATATCCGACATCTTCTTCGTGAGGCTCAAGGTCAATTCGTCCAGCTGCGATTTGAAAGGCAGCTAGATGGCTCTTTGGATCTCCTTGCCCATCATAAGTTGGTAAATTAACCCTTCGGGCATCCTTGATTTTGAAATTTTCAATCCGTGCACTGAAAGGGGATTGCCTAGTTTCTTCAATGACCCTGTAAATATCCGGAGCCAAACTGGTAGCTCGGTGGAATTTTGACTTCATTTCCTTCATCTCGCGATGAACAGAATCAAGCTCATCATCGGTTGTTTGGATTACTAGGTCTTCTCCATCTCCGTTCACCTGTTGGTTTTCTGTGACTTGGTCGTCCCCATCTACCAGTAATGACGTTCCATCCGCAGCTTGATTTGTTGAAGCAGTCGCATGGGGGTTTGAAATAAATCCGTTGGTGAGAACTCCTGCACCTAGATCCTGCAGATGAATCTATTCGAGCAGTAAGAGTTACCTGACTGGTCTTCAACTGTTGTACCCCTTGTTGCATAGTAGTGATATTACTTGTCAAATTTGTTAGAGTTTTGCTAATTTTGGTCAATGTTTCTGCTGTGTCACCCATGGTTCGACGTGAAGATCTTTGAGCTACAGTGTTTGAAATATTCTTACTTTAGTCTGATAGATCCCCTCCCTCTAGCACCAAAATGTGGATACAGGATCCACACCCAATATTTTAGTAAAGTGAGTCTCTTGAAAAAGTAGTATTTGTTCTAATAATATGTATTTTTTATAAATCGGAAAAAGATCCCCTTTACAATGTTATTCCCCTTCTATTTATACATATTTTTGACTTAATGCTATAATAAATTACATGATTCTAATTAAATATTTCGGTTTTGATTTGGTCTTGAATGTTATAACGCATGACTTGTTCAAATGACTTTGCTCTTTGACTTGATAACTAGACTCTTTCTTCGAGCTCATTATCTTTTCCGGTCTCCTTATGATTTGTCGATCTCTCGGTGCCCGTCACTTCAGCTTTACTATCAGTCCGCTGATCTTTTCTTTTAATCTTGAAGTCCAATCTTTATGAACCAGACTTTTCTTATTTATTGGTATGATATGATTGACACGTATCTCCTTCTTTTAATGATGTGGATCCTTGGTGCGGGATCTGGTATCAACATCCTTGTAATGAACACTATGATTTAGTGTATTTAATTGTAAAAATTAAAGTTAATTTGAACGAGAAATGAGCATGTGAAAAGTGGGTAGCTTAGAAAGCTTACAAACAATGAAATGAACAAAATTGTCCCACGTTGCTCTTAGGAAAATTTTCACACTAGTATATAGTGTTAAACACAAACTATAGTTCACTAGCTTAGTGAAGAGACACTATGGAGTAAGAGATGTATGGATGTTATGCAAGACCACACATGCGCGCGCCACCGCGATGCCGTGCCGAGCCGGGCCGGGCTTGGGCTTGGGGAATGTGGGCCTTTGGCCCCCAATCGCGCCCTATTCTTTTTGGACAATTTTTTTTATTAATTTAATTAACTTTCCTTAATGATTTATTACATAATTTTGGATAGATCTAGAAGAATCTAGATTGGATCCGATTTAATTCAGTGAATATTTCCGAATGGAATATTTTTTTTCCTGAGCTGATCCTTGCGCGTAAAGTAAGAATATTCTGCAGATATTCTGGATTTGCGGATCAAGCTAAATCTCGCAGAGCTTAGCCCTAACTTTGAGATCAAGTCTCCCCTCCATATAAATAAGGGTGTTCTTCCCTTCTCAAATTATTCATTTGATACACAAACAAAGCATCCAGCAATCTTTTTCTAGAAATTCTTAAGTAAGTCTCGAGTGTCTCGAGAGTGTATCGTAGAATAAAATTTCGTAGATTCTATAAATTGGGTGTTGCGAGGTTGTATCCTGGGATTCATAATCTCATAAAACCGCCACACTGCAGGAGATTTATTGAATTAAGGAAATAGATCATATCTTGCCTCTGCATATTCGTCTTTCCTTAACGATTTTTGGTTCGTGATTTTCAATCCGCGTTTTCGCAGTCCTACTGTTTTGTGTGCAACCGCATACTCTCCAATACTTCAAACTTCTTATTTCTCTTTAATATGTATGATGTATGTATGCTTCTGAGTTCTATGGCCCCAGATTAATCAATAGAAACAATATGTTCAAAACAGAATTTTGTTTTAATGTGTTATCCTTTTGGTTTATAAAGAATTGAATTGGGTTCTATATAGTTTTAGTATGAGAAAATGTAAAAAAAAAACAAAATAACTTGTATTTTGTGGACATTTTAATATCCAGCTTACGAAATATATCATTTAAATGCCAAAGTTTGGTGTTTAGTTTTTAATTAAGTGAGTAACTTGTGTTGATTATGCCTTATGAGACACATTGTTAAATCGAGAGACAGATCATGTTAACGGAGTTAAAGCTTTCGTTAGCATCTTTTGTTTAATCAACATAACATTGCTTTTCTCTTACTAAAAAACATCAACTTTCAAATTGTAAATGTTTAATTCTTCAACTTCAAAATGTGGACGATTAAATGCCTAAGTTTGTATTTACTTCATGATTTAATGGTTAAACTTATGTGAACTATGTCATTTAAGGCGCAACGTTAAATCGAGAGACAAAACACATTTACAGGGTTAAAGTTTCTGTTAGAATATTTCATTTAATTACAGACTGTTAAAGCTTTAACCCCGTAAATGTGTTTGAAAGTAGATTTTTGTTAACTTATGTTGAAGATCTAAACATAATAGGAACTCGAGAAGAAATACAAAAAGCCACTGATTATTTGAAAGGAAATTGAGATGAAAGATCTCGGACATACAAAGTATTGTCTTGGTTTACAAACTAAACATTCCTAAAAGGGTATATTTATGCACCAATTCATGTAAACCAAAAAATTAATAAAAATATTCAACATGGATAAAGAAAATCTTCTAAGTACTCCTATAATTGTTAGATTAATAATAGTTGTAAATTATCATATTTTGTTCACATGAGGAAAATGAAGAGATATTGTGGATACTGGATCCACACCCAATGATTTTAAGTATAATAAGTCTATAGAAAAGTTATATTTACTCTGATTATATTATCATTAGGAAATCGAGAAAAAACCCCCCTTTTACAATACACTTTTCCATCTATTTATACATGTTTTGACTATTAATGCTGTTAATAAATTACAATAAATCATATAATTCTACTTGAATGTATCGGTATTGATTTGGTCTTTAAATGCTGTAACGCCTGACATTTGAAATAGCTTCCTCTTTTGACTTCGTGAAATAAATCCTTCCTGCGAACTCTTCATTTTCTCCGAGCTTCTTTTACCGCCCGAACCCTTTGAGTTCGCTTCCAGACTTCTTGTAAGTTTGCTGGTTCTTTCTTCTCGAACCAGACTCTCCTCTTTTATTATGGTGATTCGGCCGACACGTGTCTATGCATTTAATGGTGATAGATCCCTGGTGCGAGATTATGTATCAACATTTGCCCCCAAGTCACGCGAGCTGATTTTTGGCTTGGGAGACTTAAGTAATAAATGTTGATTTCTTCATTTTCTTATGATTCGTTTTATCATCGCATCCCTTAAATTTCTTAATTTCTTGATGTGATTCCCCTTAATGCACGTTCTCATTTATTCTGAATTTTTATTTAAAACTGAGAAAACCACCCATATTTCTTCATTAATTTTGAGGCAGTTGCTCATACGTTCAGTTTAATAAGGTAACCTCCTTTTTCCTTCTTCCTTTTATTTATTTGTGACTTCCCACTTTTCCTTTTCTTCTCTTTTTTCTTCGTTTGAGAAATTTCTACATTTTTCCTTTCTCTTTTGCGATCTCTCAATTTTATCTATCACCTATGGCAAGTGCTTCGATCAGTTGGTCCTCTTGTTAAATCTGATGACATATTTGGTCATCATCCTCCGTCAACACTCAAAAAGCAAGAAGACCTTCAAACTTTAAATACTCTCTGTAAAGTTCCGTTGGCGGCCGAATTCGCCCTTCCGACTCCGGATGAATCGCTGGAATCTGGCTGCTATGGCTATCTGTGCCTTTATTTGGTTTATCTTACTGGGTACGACCTATACTTCCCTCTTCCGAAAGTCCTTCTTCTTTACCTTCATGGCTTAGGGCTTTCCTTTCTGCAAATGACTCCAAACATGCTTCGTGTCATTCTTGCCATTCTCACGACTGCTGCGGAGGCCTGATATGCTCTGAGTGCTGGTGACCTCTTCGAACTCTTTGGTGTTCGGATTTCTAACAGAGGTGGCTCTGGTTACTATGCCATCTACTCGCACACCGACAGGGCTCTAGTCACCGGATTCCCAGACAAGGATGAGCATTGGAAAAAATTGTAGTTTTTTGTTAAGATTAACACTGCCTCGGTTAACAGATTAGCTTATATGCTTTATTCTTCATGGGCTCTGTCCATTGGTAGATATTTTTTGAAGCTATGATTGCGCATTTCAATTACCGTTATTAATTGCCTGTTTTTGACACCTATCTTTCTTTATTACTCGCAGTTTGTAAAGCACGCCCTGCTCCTTTGAAATGTTTTTTGGACCTTTTCACCGTTGTTACCGAAGGAAACACTGTATGGAATTCCTTCACTCTCGAAAGGATTCATTCGTCAGGAGAACTCATGAGGAGTGGGAAGCTCCGAGCCCTGGAATCTGACTTGGAGGTAGCACCCAGCAACCACCTTAGTTATCATGAGAGAAAGGAGAGAGAGGTCGCGCAAAAAAGTCTGAAAGAGGAGACTGATGTTGTGGGCCGGCATCACCGGGAAAAGGTTGATGCTTTGACTAGTGGTTCTCCAGGAGAGACTAGTTTAATTGGAGATCTTCCCTCATTCCTCTCTCCTCCCTCTTGTTCCGTTCCGCCACCCTCGGTCGATGCAGGAGAAGGATAAACTTTTTCCTCACTGAAGCGTACAAGAAAAGTTTATGGATCTGATGTATCAGTTCGGGACAAAAAATGGCCTCGTATTGACTCTCGATGAGCAGGATCGTCTGAAATGCCTCCACCTCTTCCACCTGATAACTCCGGTAATCAGATTTCGGTTGCATCTGGCTCTACTCGGGCAAAGTCTGGACCTTTACCTGGCAACATTACTGCCTCTCCAGGTATGTTCTCTATTTTTATATGCTTTGCGAACTCTTTTCTGGTCTTATCACCTAACTGTTTATTTTTGTTCCCAGAGGCGATAAAGATGGCCGAGGTCTTTCGAAACTTCCCGAACCCCTCTGGTGCTATAATCCCTCCCTTCAACAGGTGGCGCCCCACCTAATGTGAGATCTTTGTAAAACATGCTCGTCATACCAACCATGTATTTATTCCTCTTATCCTTATCATCTCCTCTATTTTCCATATTTCTTACATCTTTTGTTCATATAGGCCCTCGCTGATTTCAGTGATATGAACAACTTCTCCTCGATATGAACAACTTCTCCTCGATATGTTTTCTTCTGTGGAAACTGAAGCTATCAAGAAGATATATGCTGATCATGAGAAGGTTATTGCTGACATAAAGGAGAGGGATATTGATGAGTGTCTATTTTGACCCGTTTTTATTATTGTTTTACTTGTCTTATTGAGTCTAAAAGTTAGGTTTTGTGTTCTTTTGGTCGGTTTTAGTGTCTTTTCAGGTTTTCACTTCCTTGGAGCTAAAATGGGGAAAATGGAGCAACTTTGGACGTTTTTACACATCATTGATATTTGGAGACATCCTGGATCGATCGATCCTGAAAAGGATCAACCAATCATGATGAGGATCGACCGATCCTGAAGCAGATTGGTTAGTCAAAGGAATCTATGAGGTGGCACAGATCAGAGGAAACAGATCGATCGATCCAAGTCGGATCGATCGATCCCAGTCACGAATATTCTCTAAATCGCATATTAACTCTGAGTTTTGAGCTAGAAGACACTCTATAAATAAGGCTCATTTCCTGAGCGGCCAGAGAGACCTAGACACGATTTTTACTGTTACTATCATTTTTATTTCTCATTTCATATCTGTAAACTTTTACATTGGTTTTTTTCAGATCTAAAGTATTTTCATTGCATTTTCAAGATCTACAATCTGTTTTCATCTCTTTCTTTGTATTTTCAACCATACAACATAATGATCTATCAACCAGTTGCCATGGTTGAGTAGATCTATTTGTTGGGAGATGAGATTTATTCAAATGGATTTAATGTTTAATTAGGTTATTGTTATAGATTAGAATTATGGTTAATAGATCTCTACTTCTTTAATCAAATGCTTTTGTTAGGTTGACGAATCTATCAAATGATTCATAGGGTTTTATAGTACAGCTAGCGTTGGCTATTCTACCCGGAATCTATAGTTTGTAGGCTTTATTTCGAGATTTCCAAGAGTTGATCTACAAGTGAACTCTATCAAACTAGGTCAAAATATGCTATCATAGGATCCCAGCGGATTGATGATAGAATAATGTTAGCGTTTCTAAAAATATTTATTTTGGTACAGTGTTTGTGTTCTAGATCTAAAATATTTAATTTCTAATCTGGTTAGATATCATTTTTATTTATTTAATTCCTTGCGATTTCCCAGATCCCAACATTTGTTTTAAATTGATTTTATTTCCTTGTTTAATGATTTTATACGGATTTTATTTGGATTTCCTTTTGTGACAAAACTTTCCATATTTTCATCCTAGCTCTGTTTAGATCTACAGATCTATAGTGCTTTTTACTCTCTGTGGATCGATCCCACCATTATACTGCCGTGCGCAGCCGTGCACTTGCGGAGTTTAGATGTTGGGTAAAACCTGATGCATAAAACATCACATCAATTTTTTGGCGCCATTGCCGGGGAGTAATTGTAGCCTTTAGATTTAAGTTTTAAACCTAGTCTAGGATATTTTATTTTCTGCATTTTTATTTATGTCTCTGAGATCGACCGATCCCCATATGATCGATTGATTCTTCTTTGATCGATCGATCCTTTTTTGATCGAGATCGACTGATCCCTTTCACGATCGATCGATTCCAGTACCCCTCTTGACCGGATCTAACTTTCAAACTCATTCTACTTCTCAGGTGTATGCAATGAAGGAGCAAGGCTTCTAAAGATCTACAAGACTTTAGCATAGAAGAGTTGACAAGGAAGTCCATAAGGAAGATCAAGGAAAGAAAGAAAAACAAAACCACAAGGAAAGCAAAAGATAAGATTAGTATTGGTGATCCTAATAACCTTAGAAACATTCCCCCTGTTGTTGATGGTGAGAATGCAGATGCAGTCCGGCAGAGAGAGGGTCAGGATAACAGAGGACCTCTCAATGATGCTGGAGCTGCTGGGGTTGGAGTAGATGCTGTGGCGGGACTGTAAGTCCCGTCATGCAGGGTTACCTTAGGCGAGCAAGATGCCCCGCACGCCTACTATAGGAACCGATATGCTATTATTCCCCCTACGATCCAGAGGCAAGATTATGAGATTAAACCTCAAATAATCACCCTCGTTAAACAGAATCAATTCCATGGGCTATTTAACAGGAACCCAATGGACCATATTGATATCTTTGAGGAGATCTGTAGTACCACCAAAGCCAACGGAGTCCCCCAAGACTACCTCCGTTGTAGACTATTTTCCTTCGCTGACAAGGCTCATAGATGGCTGAAATCTTTGAGTCTCGGATCTATCACAAGCTGGGGTGAATGTCGAGCTGCTTTCTTACAACAGTTCTTCACCAAAGCTAGATCCGCAGTGCTAAAAAATAAAATTGCCACATTCTGCCAAGCTGGTACCGAGTCCTTCTATGAAGCTTGGGAACGCTATAAGGAATATCTAAAGGACTGTCCCACTCGAAGCTACACCGAGTCAGACAGAAGGAACTTTTTCTACAATGGAGTTGAAATGAAGTATCAGATAGCTATGGACACAGCCAGTAGGGGAGACTTCATGAGCAACACATTGGAGGAAGCCATAGAGCTCATTGAAAACCTGGCAGCAAGCAACTCTAACAGATCTTCTGACTATGATAGGAGAGTCAACCCCACTCAAGTGAGTGATAAGATCATAGAGGAGCTTTAATGCCAATGTGGACATTCTGATGAGAGCTCAAAAGAGATCTGTTAATCTCTTGGAAAGTGATGAGTTCAATGATGAGGAGGATCAAACTGAGGAGATCAATTTTCTCGGTGGACAGGGAAACTATCAAAACCGGGGTTTTAACACGAATTTTAGGAACCATCCTAACCTGTCCTACCGCAGTATTAATGTTGAGAACCCTGGAGATCAGTTTTATCCACCTCGGAGTACTCAAAACCAAGGGAACTTCCAAAACAATGCTGGTTATGGTAAAACTGGATTCAACCCCCAATCTGGGAATGCTAGTTCCATGGGGAAGATTGAATCCTTATTCCAGCAAATCATGGAAAGACAGAAGAAATTTGTTGGGGATATCAACACTAAGGTCGATAGAGTTTATGAGAACCTCAATGGAAAGTTCGATGCCTTAAGAACTCACGTAAGGGTTTTAGAAAACTAAATTGCTCAAACTTCTGAGAAAAATTGGGCACCAACCAGAACTTTCCTAGGAAAATCTGAAAACAACCCCAATGAATCTCTGCATTTCATTGAACTTAGGAGCGGAAAATGCGCTATCCCAAAAGCCTATCCTTTTTGAGGTGATCAGACCATCTTTGTTCTGTCTGATGATGAAGAGGACGATTTTTTCAATGATGATATAAGGATAGCTTTTACAACAGAGAGCTGAAAATTCCTGAAGAACCTGAAACGTCAGAAAACATAAGTGATCACTCCATGGATGATGATATAGAAGAAACAGAGCGTTACTACGCTAACCTCAGAGAGATGGAGATTAATCAAGATCAATCAACCCCTGGTAGAATTGATCAACCTCCTATGTTGAAAGACCAGGATTTTCCGACCGAACCTATTAAACCAACCACAAAAACTTCAGCACCCTTTGAAAAGAAATTACCACCAATCCCTAAATCAAACTACCATGAATTTGACAAGTGGAAATGTGAAAAGATAGCCAAAGAAATGAGAGCTATACTACCTTTCCCAGAGGTCTATTCAATGATTGATTTGGTGGAAGATAATCTTAAGAAGTTTTTCACTAGGGAATCCACTATAGAAGACTCTGTCAAAATTCTAAGGGAAAAATGTGATAAAAATGCACGAGAAACTTCCCAAAATACTAGGAGACCCGGGGAAATTCATTTTGCCATGCACTATTGGTGATACCTATTTCAAAAACAGCTTCGTAGATTTGGGGGCAAGCATCAACGTGTTACCACTCTCTGTTGCCCACAAACTCGGACTGCTAACTATGCATCAAACCACCAAGATAATCACCATGGCTGATGGAATAACCCAGAGACCGTATGGACTCCTAGTTGATATCCCAATTTTTGTAGGCTTGTGTTACATACTCGCTGATTTCATGGTTTTGAACTTGGACGATAATGGTTCTGACCTTATCCTGGCCGTCCTTTCTTAGCCACAGCTGGAGTATATATAAATGTGCCAAAAGGAAAGATAAAAATCCATCTCAGAAAAAAAATTATGAAACTTTACGTTGAGACCATCGATACGCAACACACCGTAAATGGTCAAACATTTGAAATTAATAATTTTGATGCTATCGATGTTGTTCACTCAGTGAACGAGATCCCAAAAGTTTCCACAACTGAGAGGGTTTTCGAAATCAAAGAGCAAAAATCCGCTGAGATTGATCGATCCAAAGGTGAGATCGATCGATCCAACGTTGAAAGCGAATGCATTCTTGATTAGGAGATCGATCCGGATTCCATCAGGATCGACCCGCTGAGTGAGATCGATGGATCCCATTTCTGATACTGAATTTAAAATTGGGGAGGATCGACCGATCCAGATGGAGATCGATCGATCCCCATGAACGCAGTTACATAAGCCTCCCCAAAACAAAACCCTAAAAGAACCTAGAAATCAGGGAGAGGCTGAAGAGACAACCATGTCACCAAGCAAGAAGATGGATCCTATCACAGAGAAGGATGTTGATGCGATAATTGGCGAGTGGGGATCAAGGTTACCCTTTAAGGAAATTAGATCCATGCTACTTTTATGGCAGACTTCATTGGAAACATCCTTGCTGGCAAAATATCACTCAATGGAGTGACAGATTATATCTGGGAACATCTACACAGCAAGATGGAGGAAAACCTACCCCGAGGATGGATGACCCAGGAGAATTCCATATACCCGTCATAATTGGGAGAACCTTTTTAAGGTATTGTTTGATAGACACTGGAGCTAGCGTGAACGTCATATCACTCAAGAATGCAGGGTTGGTATGTTTAAAACAAATAATTCCAACCAAGTCCAAAATCGAGATGGTTGATGGACCACTCCAAGATCCTGTAGGGATCCTATCCAATATACCAATCCTTGTGGGTGGAAGTTATGTTATGATAGACATCTTTGTGCTGGACATGTACAGTGATGAACCAGATCTAATCCTAGGGCGGACATTCCTAGTGACTGCACGTGCTTCTATCAGCATACCCAAAAAGAGGATAAAACTGCGAGTTAGGAACAAGGTCATATATTTTCCCATATAAACCATCACGAGATACCCGATTGTATTTGGCCAAGCACCCATTGTGGACGAACCAGATGAGGAAGATACCATTCCTCCAATGAACCCAGAACCCAATTGAAATAAAATTAAGTCAAGCTAGTGACTATGTAAAAACAAGCGCTGGTTGGGAGGCAATCCAACATGTTCTTTTAAATTTCTTTTTGCTTTTTACCTTTGAATTTATAAAACTATTTTATTTTCTTTCCGTTACTTTATTTTATTTTATTTTATTATTTTCAAAATAAGATATGATGATGTTTTGTTGAGCTGAATGAAAACATGTGCAAAACACATAAGATGCAAATTTCAAGAAGTTTCAGTACGCAGGGATCGACCGATCCTACACAGATCGATCGATCCCCGAGACGAAAAAAGCTGAAAACCGGTTCATGTACAGACCAATGCTCCCTTTTGGTCGTAAAATTCCTTCCACAATTTATGGTTTGCTTTCTTGTTCACAATTCATTATCTCCAGTGTTGTTTTGCAACACCCATTTTCTTTGATTTTATATCACTGCAGGACGCATTGATTTAATTCTGGGGGAAGGGGTGACTGCTTTCATATGTTACTAACACTGTGTTTTCTTATGTTTACTTGTCCCAAAAAAGAAAAAAAAATTTCACTCTTTTTTAGAAATAAAACTTTTTTCAATTTTTTTGAGTCATTTTATTGAGTCAAAACATGGGGTTTTACAATTTTCTTGGTTTCCATTTTATGTTGAAATTTATTGGACTTAGTTCAAGATGATTGGAAACACCATCAGTGGATCAACTTTACCCGAAGCGACCTATCCTTTGGAAATCTGAATGATCCAGCGTTGGCTCTATCTACTTGGACCTTTAACTTGGACTAATCTTCTCACTTAAGGGCTCAATACGCAAAAGGATCATAAACATCAGGAGTTCACCCTATTCTTATTGGAGCTCCAGATGGCCAAGCTCATTTTTAGCTTGGTTCCACACCCTTACACCCTTTTCATTCAGACCCCAATCATCTTTCGCAACATTAGGAGCATGTGCAACCAAGTGCAAAAACTAAAGAGTATGGGAGCCGGTACAACCAAATGTTCTAAAGATTTCCGAGTAAGCTTTCTAGAAGTACTTCATATATATTAGTTTGAGTTGACTATTGGTGCAGTTTGTATAGATTGATGTACATGGTTAGAACTGGTTCCAACTTCCCCTTCTCAGAAAAAATGCTCTGGGATCGACCGATCCTACCTTGATCGATCGATCCCGTCTCATCCCGAGGCGCTCTTCAAAAAAAAAAAACGAAAAGGAAGTTCAGGGAAAGAAGTATGAAGGAACCAGAATAAAACTTTTTATTTATTTAGTTAGTTATTTGTTTTTGTTATTTATTTTAGCACCAATAGAAACTCTATTAGGATCATTATATAGAAGCTTGCTTGGGATCCAAGGTTCAGGAGGTTGTGCACCATCTTTGGTTTCCGTCTCAGTGTGATATTGCGCATTGGCTTGCACCGGAGTTCATTTGTCATGCTTAACCATCACCCTCAAAATGGCCCCCCGTTACTAGCCCTTAGCGATTTTGACTCCCTTTGTGAGACTGCACGCAACACTTAATGAATGTTAAAGGGCTAACAATGGAGATTTCAGAAGTTCCCTTGGATCTCGTATTCTAGAGTATGGTAATGTTTGCTATGGTTATGGTAAAGTACATGTTATACTGCTAAAGTTCGATTAACCTCTCACAAGGTTTCCTTTTGGTTTACATGATCAACATGATGGATTTCTAAAGCTAAGCATATGTTCCCGTTTTTCAAACTTCCACTTCTGTACTTTGTTTCATTGTCTTGTTTCTTACTTGAGGACAAGCAAGGATTCAAGTCTGGGGGTGTGATGACTGTCTATTTTGACCCGTTTTTATTATTGATTTACTTGTCTTATTCAGTCTAGAAGTTAGGTTTTGTGTTCTTTTGGTCGGTTTTAGTGTCTTTTCAGGTTTTCACTTCCTTGGAGCTAAAATGGGAAAAATGGAGCAACTTTGGACGTTTTTACACATCATGACAAGGATCGACCGATCCTGAATCAGATTGGTCAGTCAAAGGAATCGATGAGGTGGCACAGATCAGAGGAAGCAGATCGATCGATCCAAGTGGGATCTATCGATCATAGTCACGAATATTCTCCAAATCGCACATTAACTCTGAGTTTTGACCTAGAAGACACTCTATAACTAAGGATCATTTCCTGAGCGGCCAGAGAGACCTAGACACAATTTTTACTGTTAATCTGTCATTTTTATTTCTCATTTCAGATCTGTAAACTTTTACATTGGTTTTTCTTAGATCTAAAGTATTTGCATTGCATATTCAAGATCTACAATCTGTTTTCATCTTTTTCTTTGTGTTTTCAACCATACAACATAATGATCTATCAACCAATTACCATGGTTGAGTAGATTTATATGTTGGGAGATGAGATTTATTCAAAGGGATTTAATGTTTAATTAGGTTATTATTATAGATTAGAATTATGGTTAATAGATCTCTACTTCTATGAATCAAATGCTTTTGTTAGGTTGACGAATCTATCAAATGATTCATAACGTTTTATAGTACAGCTAGTGTTGGCTATTTTACCCGGAATCTATAGTTTGTAGGCTTGATTTCCAGATTTCCAAGATTTGAAGCTGGATCTACAAGTGAACTCTATCAAACTAGGTCGAAATATGCTATCATAGGGTCCTAGCAGATTTATGATAGAATAATATTAGCGTTTCTAAAAATATTTTTTTTGGTACATTGTTTGTGTTCTAGATCTAGATCATTTAATTGCTAATCTGGTTAGATATCTTTATTTATTTATTTAAATCCCTGCAATTTCTCAGATCCCAACATTTGTTTTAAATTGATTTTATTTCCTTGTGTAAAGATTTTATTCGGATTTTCTTTTGTGACAAAACTTTCCATATTTTCATCATAGCTCTGTTTAGATCTACGGATGTATAGTGATTTTTACTCTCTGTGGATCGATCCCACCATTATACTGCCGCGCACATCACATCAGATATGCTAACGATTGAGCGTTTAAGGAATGAGCGGAACGAATTCAGGGAGAAGTTTGAGATTTCTCGTGATGCAGCTGAGAGATTGGCCAAGGGTTATGAAGAAAAGTACGAAGCTATGTGTTCGGAGCGGAATGCTGTCCAAGCTTCAAACCTGCGATTCAAACGCGAGACAATTTCTGTGCAGGAATAACTTGAGGAGACTTCTCTAAAATATAATGCATTTCTTAGGCTTCGTGATCATGACATAAAAAAGATTGCTAGCTCGGCTCAAAAGGAAGTGAAAGAGCAAGAAAAAGTTCTACTGAGCCAGCTTTCTGATCACATTGAATCCATCAAAGCTCACGCTATCCTCCAAGCTGACTTTAACGAGATGAGGAGTAATTTGGGCCTTCTTGGGAAAATTAAATACGGTAAGATTGATTTGGACAAAGAAATAGCAGAGGTAAAGAGTTTGTTGGTTGAGTCGACATCCAAGCGGGATACTTTTGTCACCGCTTCGTTTGATCATGAACAGTTTGTAACTGCCTTTGCAAACTCCCCTCCTCTCCCCGAACTCAATCTTGATCTTCCTATCGAGCAGGTCGCCCTTCCTCTGGTTGAAGATTTTGTTACCCACTTACTCCTTCTGATAAGGTACAATTCGACCAATTTGGATCAAACCTTTCCCTTATTACAGAGAGTCATCTTGCTTGGATTTATTTAACTTGTGGCTGCGTCCACTTACCCTGGGATGTATCCCATAACTTGATGAATTTTGTTTTGTTTTGTGCATTATTTTTTTACCCAAGGGGATTCCAATACTTATCTACTCTCTTTTACCTAAGGAGGTTGATTATTTAGATGCTTATTTTGATAAGACTTTATCTCTGACCGGGTTGCAAAGTCTGGTTCATTCAAAAACTCTGAGTCGAGTGGTTTTAAAGAGAAAGGTGGGTTCATCAGACCCTTACTATTTTAAAAGGAAAACTCTATCCAGTTATCCTCGGTAAAAGTGAGAGGATGGGGCTCGGCTTAAAATTTGGCCAACCTTGATCATATAAGAAGAATCCTTGTGGACTGTCTGACGGCCCAGAATTTTCAGAATATTATACAGACCCATTTGATGGTTTGTATATTCGATGTTTCCTATCGAACTGTTAGATAGTTTGGAACAAAAGATGTTCTAGCGTACTTTACGATAGTTTGCATTTTCCAAGTTTATTTCAAAATGGCTCAAACTAAAAGATTGGGCCCCTTTGTAAACGAACTTTTATTGGTCCGACCTTGGTTTGTACCCCTTAGGGTATCCTCCTAGGTTTATAGGGGTTTAATGACACATTCACATAATTCACATCTTTTTCAGTGGGTTCATCTTCTGGCTCAAAAACCTCAACCTCTTGAGCAAAATGAACTGATTTCTTGTTCCTAGAAGGTTATGCACAGTATCAAGCTTAGCTTTAACCTCAGCCATTTGACCATTGTCCAAACCAGCAGCTTGTTTCTTCCTCTCAAAATCAGCATTCTTGGTGCTGTTACTAGATGACAAGTTCTCAATCAACTTGTTGGCTTCTCTTGGTTTCATGGTGTTGAAGTTCCATCGCTGGCAGCATCCAAAGCAATCTTATACCTCCAATAAATACCATTAACGAAATTCCTTATGAGCTGGAATTCATTGAAACCATGGTGCAATGATGTGATGTTTTATGCATCAGGTTTTACCCAACCAATGGTTCCCGCAAGTGCACGGTTGTGTGCGGTAGTATAGTGGTGGGATCGAATCCACAAAGAGTAAAAAACACTATAGACCTGTAGATCTAAACAGAGCTAGGATGAAAAATATGGAAAGTTTGTCACAAAAGAAAATCCGAATGTAAATCCAAAAATAATTAAATGAGGAAATAAAAATCAATTAAAATAAATGTTGAGATCTGGAAAATCGCAGGGATTTAAATAAATAAAAAGGGTATCTAACCGGATTAGCAATAAAATGATCTAGATCTATAACACAAACATTGTACCAAAACAAATTTCATTTTAAGAGCAAATACTATTCTAACATAAATATGCTACGACCCTATGATAGCATGTATTTAACAAGTTTGATAGAGTTCACTTGTAGATCAAGCTTCAGCTCTTGGAAATCTGGAAATCAAGCCTACAAACTATAGACTCCGGGTAGAATAACCAACGCTAGCTGTATTATAAAACCCTATGAGTCATTTGATAGATTCGTCAACCTAACAAAAGCATTTGTTTCATAGAAGGAGATCTAATAATCACAATTCTAATCTATAACAATAACCTAATTAAATATTAAATCTCTTTGAATAAATCCCATCTCTCAACATGCAGATCTACTCAACCATGGCAATAGGTTGATAGATCATGATGTTGTATGCTATGAAATGCAAAGAAAGAGATGAAGACATAATGTAGATCTGAAAATGCAATGGAAAATACTTTAGATCAGAGAAAAACCAATGTAAAAGTTTACAGATCTGAAATGAAAATGAAAATGGCAGAGTAACAGTAAAAATCGTGTCTAGGTCTCTCTGGCCGCTCCGGAAATGATCCCTATTTATAGGGTGTATTCTAGGTCAAAATTCGGAGTTAATGTGCAATTTGGAGAATATTCCTGATTCGGATCGATCGATCTCCTTCCTCTGATCCATGCCACCTCATGGACCTTTGACTGACTGATCTGCTTCAGGATTGGTTGATCCTCGTCATACATGGTCGATCCTTTTCACGATCGATTGATCCAGGATGTCTCCAAAATCTAATGATGTGTAAAAACGTCCAAAGTTGCTCCATTTTGCCCATTTTAGCTCCAATGAAGTGAAAACCTGAAAAGACACTAAAACCGGCCAGAAGGACACAAAACGTAACTCTAGACTCAATAAAACAAGTAAAAACAATAGTAAAAACTTGTCAAAATAGACACTCATCATACCCCAAGACTTGAATCCTTGCTTGTCCTCAAGTAAGAAACAAGACAATGAAACAAAGTTCAGAAGTGGAAGTTTGAAAAACGGGAACTTACGCTTAGCTTTAGAATTAACCAGTTGATAATGTAAACCAAAAATAAACCTTGTGAAAGGTTAATTGAACTTTAGCAGTACAACATGTACTTTACCATAATCATAGCAAACATTACCGTACTCTAGCATCCGAGATCCAAGGGAACTTCTGAAATCACCATTGTTGGCCCTTTAATATTTATTAAGTTTTGTGTGCAGTCTCACAAAGTGAGTCTCAATCGCTAAGGGCTAGTAACCGGGGGGGGGGGTCATTTTTATCGGTGATGGTTAGACATGATAAATGAGCTCCGGTGCAAGCCGATGCGTAAAATCACAGTGAGACGGAAACCAAAGATGGTGCACAACCTCCTGAACCTTGACTCTAAGTAAGCTTCTATATGATGAACCTAATAGAGTTGCTATTGGTGCTAAAATAAATAACAAAAACAAATAACTAAATAAATAAATAAAAGGTTTTATTCTGGTTCCTTCAGATTTCTTTCCCTTCTCTTTCTTTTCGTTTTTTTTGTTTTTTTTTTGTTTTTTTTGAAAGGGAGTCTCGGGATGAGACAGGATTGATCGATCAAGATAGGATCGGTCGATCCCAGAGCATTTTTTTTTGAGAAGGGAAAGTTGGAACCAATCCTAACCATGTACATCAATCCATAAAAACTGCACCAATAGTCAACCCAAACTAATATAGATGAAGTGCTGATACTAGAAAGCTTACTCGAATATCCTTGGAACATTTGGTTGTACCGGCTCCCATACTCCGTAGTTTTTGTATTTGGTTGTACCGGCTCCCATACTCCGTAGACTGGGGTCTGAATGAAAAAGGGTGTAAGAGTGTGGAACCAAGCTAAAAATGAGCTTGGCCATCTGGAGCTCCAATAAGAATGGGGTGAACTCCAGATGTATATGATCCTTTATGCGATATCGAGCCCCTAAGTGAGAAGATTAGTCTGGTTATAGGTCCAAGTAGATAGAGCCAATGCCGAATCATTCAGATTTCCAAAGGATAGGTCGCTTCTGGTAAAGTTGATCCATTGATGGTGTTTCCAATCTTCCTGAACTAAGTCCAATAAATGTCAACATAAAATGGAAACCAAGAAAATTATAAAATTCCCATGTTTTGACTCAATAAAACGACTCAAGAAAAATGAAAAAGTTTTATTTTTAAAATTTTTTGAAATTTTTAAAATTGTTTTTTTTTGACAAAGAAACAAAATAAAACATAGTGTTAGTAACATATGAAGGCATTCACCCCTTCCCCCAGACTTAAATCACTGCGTCCCGCTGTGATATAAAACCAAAGAAAAAGGGTGCTGCGAAACAACACTGGAGATAATGAATTATGAACAAGAAAGCAAACCATAAACCGTGAAAAGAGTTTTACGACCAAAATGAAGCATTGGTCTGTTCATGAACCGGTTTTCAGCTTTTCTCGTCTCAGGGATCGATCGATCTAGGAAGGATTGGTCGATCCCAGCGTACTGAAACTTTTTGAAACTCGCATCTTCTGCGTTTTGCACCTATTTTTAGTCAGGTCAACACAAAAACATCATCATATCTTAAAAATAAATAAATAAAATAACTGAAGGGAAATAAAATAAAATACTTTTATTAATTCAAATGCAAAAAGAAATTAAAAGAATATGTTGGGTTGCCTCCCAACCAGCGTTTGTTTTTTGCAAAGTCACTAGGTTGACTTAGTTTTATTTCAATTGGGTTCTGGGTTCATTGGAGGACTGGTATCTTCCTCATCTGGTGGCTGGTTCTCTGCCTTGATCTTGGTCTTTGCATTGACAGCCCTCATCATGTAATCCAGATTTTCTTTAGTAGGTTCAAAGTTACTTCTGCTGGATCTTCACAACCATTGCTTCCCGAAGTCTTGTTCATTGGATGATCCGCATCAACAGATTCCACATCTTTCACAATGAAATCTTGACCATTCATGGTGGAGACTCTGTCGACGGTCTCGACGTAGAAGGTCATGGAGGTGTTTTTAAACCTAAGTTTAATTCTTCTTTTGGGGATACTAATTGAGGCCCTGGTTGTTGCCAGTATAATTCCTTTCCATTGTTCATCCAAGGCGAGGACAACAAAGTCTACTAGCGCATAACTTCCATTAAGCTTGACATGAATGTTTAAGAGTTTCTTTACTGGTTTTCTTGATGTACCATCAGCCATCTCAATTTCCATGGTAATTGGTTTCATGGAGAGCAACCCTAACTTCTTAGCTTGGCTGAGTGGCATTATGTTAACGCTGGCTCCAGTGTCAATTAGGCTGTTCTTAAAGCGATACTGCCCTACAGTAACTGCGAGACTAACCTTCCGGGGTCCTCTAATTTTCGGGGAAGTTCTTCTGGCATCTTCTGGCTGCATTCCCCTTGAAGGAAATCAGCTGCTTCTTGCATAGTTGTCCTTCCAGCGATCATATCTCTCTTGAATCCATGATTTGAGAGGTCATTGATTTAACTTCCATGAAAGGCAATCTCACCCTTCATCTCAGTGATTATCTGATTTATCATTTTTTGCATCTCAGAGTTTGCTTTTTCAGGTGGTTTTGGTTTATCTCTTCCAATCCCTCCTTGATTCTCATTAGTTTCCATGTTCTCAGCAGAGTTCATCTCTCTAGGTGGCTGCAAGGTTGATTTTCTAAACTCTTTGTGATTTCTAAATTTTTTTAGGTTTTTATTAAGCAGTGGATCTTGAAATCATGTCTGCGAGGATCGATCGATCTCAACCCGGATCGGTCGATCCGGTCCGATTATTAAATTTTTATCGGAGGAGTAGGATCGATCGATCTCACTTTGCGGGTCGATCCTGATAGAGTCTGGGTTGATCTTTTCATCGAGAAAGCAGTGGCTCTCATCGTTGGATCGATCAATCCCACCTTTGGATCGATCAATATCAGTGTGCATTTCCATAAAAATTCCTCATCTGTGAACAGATCAATGTACTTCAGATATTCTCTGGGATTTGTTTCAGGCTTCCCTGGGAGAGTCCCTGGTAATGCCTTAACCCTTGCAGCTGACCTTGCTACCACGATTTCAAATATCCTCTCATGGGCACCCAAGGATTCAAGCCTCCCATTTAGATCATTGTACATGATATCAACCTTAAGGTTGATTTCTCCAGCAAATTTCTTCTGCCGTTCCATGATTTGCTGGAATAGGGATTCAATCTTCCCCATGGAACCATCATTCCCAGACTGGGGGTTGAATCCTATTTTACCATAACCAGCATTGTTTTGGAAGTTCCCTTGGTTTTGAGTACTCTGAGGTGGTTAAACTGATCTCCAGGGTTTTCAACATTAGTACTGCGGTAGGACAGGTTAGGATGGTTCCTAAAGTTTGGGTTGAAACCCCAGTTTTGGTAGTTTTCCTGTCCACCAAGAAAGTTGATCTCCTTAGTTTGATCCTCCTCATCATTGAACTCATCACTTTCCAAGAGATTAACAGATCTCTTTTGAGCCCTCATCAGAATGTCCACCTTAGCATTAAGCTCCTTTATGATCTTATCACTCGCTTGAGTGGGGTTGACCCTCCTATCATCGTCAGAAGATCTGTTAAAGTTGCTTTCTGCCAGGTTTTCAGTGAGCTCCATGGCTTCCTCCAGTGTGTTGCTCATGAAGTCTCCCCTACGGGCTGTGTCCATAGCCATTTGATACTTCATTTCTACTCTGTTATAGAAAAAGTTCATCCTGTCCGACTCGGTGTAGCTTCGAGGGGGAGAGTCCCTTAGCTATTCCTTATAGCGTTCCCAAGCTTCATAGAAGGACACGGTACCAGCTTGGCGAAATGTGGCTATTTTGTTTTTTAGTGTTGTGGATCTAGCTTTGGTGAAGAACTGCTGTAAGAAAGCAACTCGGCATTCACCCCAGCTTGTGATAGATCCAGGACTCAAAGATTTCAGCCATATATGAGCCTTATCAGCAAGGGAAAAAGAAAATAGTCTACAATGGAGGTAGTCTTGGGGGACTCCATTGGCTTTGGTGGTACTACATATCTCCTCAAAGATATCAATATGGTCCATTGGGTTCTCGTAAAATAGCCCATGGTATTGATTCTGTTTAACCAGGGCGATTATTTGAGGTTTAATCTCATAATCTTTCCTCTGGATAGAAGGGGGAATAATAGTAGAATGATTTCTATAGTAGCCGTGCAGGGCGTCTTGCTCGCCTAAGGTAACCTTGCGCGGCGTGCGAGGCATCTAGCTCGAGATGAAGACAGAATGTAGATCTGAAAATGCAATGGAAAATACTTTAGATCTCAGAAAAACCAATGTAAAAAGTTTACAGATCTGAAATGAAAATGAAAATGGCAGAGTAACAGTAAAAATCGTGTCTAGGTCTCTCTGATCCCTATTTATAGGGTGTCTTCTAGGTCAAAATTCAGAGTTAATGTGCGATTTGGAGAATATTCGTGATCCGAATCGATCGATCCAACTTGGATCGATCGATCTCCTTCCTCTGATCCGTGCCACCTCATAGATTCCTTTGACTGACCGATCTGCTTCAGGATCGGTCGAGCCTTGTCATGCATGGTCGATCCTTTTCAGGATCGATTGATCCAGGATGTCTCCAAAATCCATTGATGTGTAAAAAATTTGAAAGTTGCTCCATTTTGCCCATTTTAGCTCCAATGAACTGAAAACCTGAAAAGACACTAAAACCAGCCAGAAGGACACAAAACCTAACTCTAGACTCAATAAAACAAGTAAAAACAATAGTAAAAACTGGTCAAAATAGACACTCATCATGCATCTCGTTGATAAGGTTTAAACCTTAAGAATGCGGCCTTGAAAGTTTCTGCAGGTCCTTGAGTAAACTGATAGATCATGTTCCTCAAGTCTTCAGACTTAGCATCATCATAGAAGTTATACAGAAAATCTATCTTGGTGTCTTTCCATGTAGTTAATTATCCCGGTTTCAGTTGCTTCAACCACTTAACTACTTCCCCAGCAAGAGAGTATGGGAAGAGTTTGCAAAAAAGATAGTCATCAGACCCTCCATTGGCTTTGATACTAGAAGCCAAGTCTTCAAACTTCTAAATATGGTCCATAGGATGTTCAGTAGGATGAGCATGAAAAGTGTGTTGCCCCACAAGAGTGTAATCTTGGGGTTTTAACTCAAAAACATTCCTCTGAAAGGGAGGAGGACATATAGTAGACCTATTAGTGTAGAACTGGTTAGGCATTTTGTAATCAGAACGTGTTCTCTCTTCAATATCAATTCCATCATCCACAATCCGTGGACCATCAGCATTGGCATCATGTCGACCGACACGGCCAGGTGCCTGTCGGTCGACGTGCACAGTATCTTTGACGTTTTCGACCATGGATTTTTCCCTCAGCATCATGATATCTATCCTTAAATCACAGAAAACCAAATCTCTTTGCGTGTTCTGACCATGCTCATTGCGTTGGTTGCCCTCTAAATCATGATAGATCCCAGCTTCATTCCTCAGTAGTAAAATAGTGTTAACAATCCCTGATTTCTTTTGCGTTCTCCGATTAGCTCTCTCTAACTTTCCAATCTCTTGAGTAACAACTAGTTGTTTATTCTTGTTACTCCTAAGATTCATACAACTGAGATAAGAGAAAGTAGAGATGTAAGTAACAAAATAAAAGAAAAATTTAGACTACATTCTAATTGAAATCTAATGGTGAAATAAGATTCCCCGGCAACGGCGCCAAAATTTGATAGGGGTCAAATTAACAGTTAGAACTACTTTCTCAAATTACGAGATCAATGAAGTGATTTGGGATCGAATTCCAAATAGACTCTGAAATTTCACA
The DNA here is from genome assembly GCA_963555745.1 of Cardamine flexuosa. NCBI lineage: Eukaryota > Viridiplantae > Streptophyta > Magnoliopsida > Brassicales > Brassicaceae > Cardamine > Cardamine flexuosa. Next base: position 18,675,599 of record OY743216.1, on the reverse strand, counting down.
CAATAGAAATACATATTCGAATTAAGCTAAATAATAATAAAAGTAATTAAATAAAAACAATGCAATAAACAAAACACTAGAGTGAATGTGGGGTAAGTTCAGATGATTTAAAAGCTAGACCTGGAGAAATAAATTAGGGAATACTATGGATTGCGAACTGGACAGTTGGATCAAATAGGATGCAATGTATGACCGGTTCTTATGCTCATAACACAATTTTAATATCATCTAACTCTTGATACGATGATATCTATCCTTAAATCACAGAAAACCAAATCTCTTTGCGTGTTCTAATGAATGAAGCATGCATTAATATCAAGTATGATATGTTCACAAAATCCCTAAACCAAATCTCTTTGTGAGAAGGCTATTTTACTCATCTATGATTAGTTCAGGTATCAATAGCACTCTCGCGCCTACTAATAATCCTAAGATGCTAGAAATCAGGTGATCAAGCTAAAGACTAGTACAGTTTCAAATCTAGATGAAGAACATTATGAATATCTGATAACACCACTTTTATGCACGTTTTTACCAGCTTTTTATCATGCCTTAGTGTAGATTTTATCCATTGTTCATACCACTCTATGCATTTATCCTTCATATAGGATGTTTAGTATTTTTGTATAGGCATTGCATGCATTTTGCATATTTGGGGTCTTATCAGGTACTTATGGAGCGTATGGAGCATACTTGGATTTTGGCTCATGGAGTGAATCTTAGATCAAGCTGCCAGGCTATGGAAGATGTGCAGTGAAGCCCTATGGACTCGAGTGAAGATTGCAGAGAAGACAGACGACTTACTCAACCAGCCCACTCGACCAGGCACTCGAGTGAGCACTTACCATCATGCTCACTCAATCTCAGGCCCACTCGTCCTCAGCACCACCCGCCTACTCAACCTGCCTACTCGAGTGACCATTGTCTGACCAATCACATGCCCACTTGACCTCACCACTTGACTGCTGGGTTGAGTGGGCACTCTCCGACTATTTCTCCTAAAAACTCGGAAATGTAATAAGGGCTTTTGTCACTTAGTATAAAGCGCCTCATTAAACCTAATGAAGGATACCAAGGAAAGACAGAGTAGAATCGCCGTTTTTAGCATAATCTAGGTTTTATCTCTTAGTTTTCTCTCTCTCTTGTTCTTGAGCTCTTCTTCGTTTTTGCAACTTTGTACCTTTGATAACTTTTAATAAAATCAGTACTTGCATTTTATTTCTTCTTCAACCTTGCTCACAAGATCATAGGCTATCACATATGTCAAGCTTAGGCTTTTCTGGGTTTCGGACACCAGATATGATCATAGTGAATGAGTAGTAAAGTTGGGGTTTTTAGGGATGGATTAGGGTAGCTTCACTCTATTTTGCTAAGGTGTAGATAGTCTGATCTTCACTAGGTTGATTTCCCTCTTGGGTGAGTGTTTCTAACACTTGTCCTCCCCTGAACATGATTTTAGATGGTCTCATGAGCACGACCCATGCCTTGAGCCATTAGATAGAAATTTTCCGGGGTTTAGAGTACAATAGCGTGAAGGTGGATGCATCAGACATTGATTTATGTCACGACTCCACCTATTCACTTGTTATGAACTCTTCTCGATTTGAATACGCTGAATCTTCATGCCTGATCCGACTCCTCACATTATGCTGACTAGGTTGGGTCATGAGACTCTCTACCACGACCCATGGATTGAGCTGGTTATGATGCATGTTGTCTAGGGTAGTCCTGTGATGAAATTGCCAGTTGATAGCTGCAATAGAACAAAGTGTTTGCGATCCTGTTATTTCCATCCCTAGAGTCCCTGTTTTTCCTCATAGTTCACAGTTTGCTAAGTAATCGTTCACTGTAGTTTTTCTCTATTTTTACTATAGCACTTGACCACCCTACTCGACTGCTTAGGTTAAGTGGTTAGTTCAGCTTAGTTTTCTGTGATTTTGCTTGCTTAGTTCCACGATGTGCTAAAGTGTGACAGACTTTGGTACCTCTAGTATCAATTAGGGTTTTAAGTGGTTTTAAGTACACCACACCCTTTTGATAATTGCTTGAATAGTTTGCCTTAATAATGTATTAGCTGCTGTAGACACACTCTTGATTGGTTCGATATGTTACGCTAATCACCACTATATTACAATTGATAAACTTGGTATTTTGTCCCTCTAGGCTTAGGTTGATTGCTTGGCTGTCTTTCTTTGCTTAGTGAAGACAAAAATATTAGTCTCAATTTGGCGCTGTTGCCAGTTTTGAGTGTTTTTGTCTGCACAATTAGTAGTATAAGGCTTACTAGATCAAGTCTGCTACTTTTGAAATCTGGGTACTGATTTGGTTTTGAAATTTTGTCTGTTTTGCATCAGGTACTGTAGCACTCGACCTTACCACTTGAGTACATGATCGAGTCACTACTTCTCTGAATGCTAACACTTTCTCAAGGCAGCCAAAACCTAATCCAGTTACTTGATCACATACATCGCATCAACCAGCATACTCGTCAAGCCACACCTGCACCTGCTACCCCCATTCATGCACAACCAGTTCCAGAGACACCTGCAGTCATGGCAGAACAAGTTCCTCAGCCTAGGGTGATTGGAGCAGGAGACGCTCCAAACACTCACTCTCAGAGGCAGGGAATCGTAGCTCCTCCAGTCAACAACAATAAATTCAAGATCAAGACGGGTTTGATCTCCATGGTCCAAAACCACAAAATCCATGAACTTCTATGGAGAACCCGCTTGCTTATTTGAACCATTTTGATAGACTGTGCGAGCTCACCAAGATCAATGGAATCTCAGAGGACAGCTTCAAGCTACGCCTCTTCCATTTTCTCTCGGTGATAAAGCTTCCTACTGGGAACAAGCACTGCCTCAGGGTTCTATAACCACCTGGGAAGACAGCAAGAAGGCTTTCCTGCTGAAGTTCTTCTCTATGTCAAGGACTGCAAAGTTCAAGAAAGAAATCTCCAGCTTCACTCAGAGGACCAATGAGAGTTTCTCTAAAGAGTCACTTCTTAGTACGCTGTACCAAGGAGCAAGCTCTAAGATAAGGATGTTGTTGGATACTGCTAGTATGGCAACTTTCTCAACAGAGATGTGGTAACTGGCTGGGAGCTAGTGGAGAACCTTGCAATCTCTGATGGCAACTACAGTGAGGACTTTGACAGATCAGTTAGAAGACCATCTTCGTCTTCTGATAAGACCAAGCAGGAGATCCATTCTCTTAGTGAGAAACTTGACACGCTCATCCTGGCTCAGCAGAAATCTGTGAACTTTGTGGGTGAAGCTTCTGCTACTCAGGCTCAGGAAGGTGAAGATGATCAGGTTGAAGAGATCATGTATATATAAAATCAAGCTGGCTTCAACAGAGGGTAAATCAACTATAGGAACAATCCTAACCTCTCCTATAGGAATCCCAACGTAGCCAACCCTCAGGATCAAGTTTACCCAGCTCAGAACCCAGGCAAGAACAAGCCTTTTGTGCCTACAGCTCCAGCTAATCCACCTGGATTTGCTCCAAGACCTGCTTCATAAGCTGATACTGACCTTAAGCCCCTTCTACTCCAGCTTTCTTCAAGGCCAAAGTACTGCTACTCAAGAGACGTCAAAGAGGTTCACTGAGCTCAGAACCCACATTGATTGCTCATATGATGATTTGAACCATAAGATTGAGGTCCTCAACAGCAGACTGAAGTTTGATGAGTCCAGTGGTGCATCAGCCTCTACTAAGACCTCATGCCAACTTCCTGGCAAAGTTGTGCAGAACCCTAAGGAACATGCTACTCTCTATGCAGTAAGCGCAGCAACAGCCCTCCATCTTCTTCCTTTGAAGAAGAGGTTTTCAAACATCACTGAGGACAGTGATACTCAAGTTTGGGGGGGGGGGGGGGGCAGTCTTTCGATCTGCTGCTGAAATTGGCTCGAGCACTGTAGCACTCGACCACACCACTCGAGTGAGTGGTCGAGTAGGCACACCCGAGACTGCAAAGGAGAGGAGCATACTGGATCTGCATGCGATGATGACAAGTCCTTTCCCTGAATGGTTCAAAGCTGAGATTGAGAAGGAGTATGCCATTATGCTTGAGGAAGAGCTATCAGAGCTTGAAGCTAAAATGACTTGGGATGAAGTTGTGAAGTCACTTGGGCCTTTTGACAGTGGTTTGAGAAAAAGAGCCTTGATGAAAATTCAAGATAAAAAGGCAGCAGCTGCTAAAGCCTATGAGTGTAAGATGATCACTCAGCAGAAAGTGGTAGTGCAAAAGAAGCTGACGGATCCTGGATCTTTCACAATACCCTGCACCATCAGAAACCAGACTTTCCAGAATTCTCTCTGTGATCTAGGTGCTTCAGTCAGCATAATGCCATTGTCTGTGGGAGAAAAGCTGGGCTATCACGAGTTCCTGCTAAGCACACGATCTCTAGTCCTAGCTGACAGAACCATCAGATTTCCCATGGCTTTCTAGAGAATATTCCAGTGAGAGTAGGGAACATGGAGATCCCTACTGACATCATAGTGATGAAGATGGAAGAAGAGCCAATGGACCCTCTTATACTGGACAGACCATTCTTGGCATCCTCTGGAGCTGTTATTGACACCAAAAATGGTGAAATTGTTCTTCGAACCGGCAATGACTTGGTGATGCATTTTGACACCTCTTCCAGCTTGAAGAACCCTACTCTTGAGAGACAGCTCTTCTACATAGAAGAAGCTGAGCGTTATGAAAAGACAAACTTTGAAAACTTTGAAAAATACTCTCAGACACCATCCAAGCCCCCAGGGTTCACAATCACCATGGGGTAGTCACTCTGATGGAGCAGTGCACAGGTTTGATGCGTTTGTAGCAGAAGGTGACTCTGATGAAAACAGCAGAGGGCACACTCAACCAGCCCACTCGACTGCTAGGTCGAGTAACCACTCGAGTCATCACCAGAGAGCACAGTCGACCCCTACAAAACCACCTGGTTCAATTTAGTACTCGGACCAGGAATATTTTTGTAAAGGGAAGAGCAATTCAACATACCCACTCACAACACCAGGATCAGACCAGAGCACTATCCTAGCTCTATAAGGTGTTGTTGTTGAATTGGCAGAGAAGGTGGAAAAACTTGAGAAGGAAGTCCTGAAGCTCAAAGAGGCTCAACAGGTCCCAGAAGCTATCAAGCTCAAGGAGGCTTAACAACCCCCACCAGGGATGGGAAGGAGGCCCAAGCCACCAGGAATGAGTGATAGTTTCTATCACGCTATCATGGCATCAACCTTCACTGTGGAGAAGCCGAGTCCAGAGGTAAGTGACTTTAAACAAGCTCACTTGGGAGGAATTCCGATGTTTATCATTGTATATACTAGCTTTGATTTATCTTATGTTTTTATGAATTTTGTTATTTTTAATGTGTTTTCTTAGTGTTGTGAGTTTCAGGAGAGGATAGGAGCTGAGTACGAGTCAAAATGGAGTTTCAAAAGGGTCAGCCTGAAATTTGAAAACTCACTCGACCACACCATTGGACCCCCAGGTCGAGTGGCCCAGATTTTGTCTGAAATCTGAACTTTTAATCTCAGCTGTTCGTTTGAAATCACCCACCTCTTTAAGAGTCACGCGACCCTTCCTCTCCATTTTTCACAATTTTTCATCTCTCTAAAAACGCAAACTCTCCAAATTCTCTCTAAAAATTTTCACTAAAATCTTCAAAGTTTTCAACCGAATTTCGATCATGGCTTACTACTCTAGCAATTCTGAAACTCACTTGTAAGTTTTTAAACCATTTGAACCCATTTATGCGAAAATCTGAAATTTTCCAAAATTTTTTGGCTTGCATGTGGTTAAAATCGGTAGATAAGAGTAGTCTAAGGAATCGTAGATACTATGCATTGATATCTATGGTTAAAATTGCTTGAAATCGAAATTTTGTTCTTAGTGATGCACTTAAAATTTTTGAATTTTTTTATGTAACCTTAGGACAAAATTCGGTTTAGCTTATGCTTGTTTGATGACTAGAGAATCCACATTGAGCATCATTGATTAAATTGAACAAGTTTTAGAATTTTTGAAATCATGCCTATCAAAAATCGCTTTGAGAACTTGATGAATTTAGAATATTTATGAGCCTAAGTTGTTTAAATCCTTGCTAAGCTTGAAATTGGATGCATATGAATGTTAATTTAGTTACTCGATCAAAGCACTCGAGTGGGTTAAGTCAGGCAAACATTTTTTTGGAAAATGTTTGCCCACTCGACCTGACCACTCGAGTGGCTTGGTCGAGTGGTCCAAATTTTTGCTAAATTTTCAATTTTTGAATTTGTTTCAAGAACACTGGCACCACAAGGACAAGGGAAACAAGAAGCCAAACCGCATCAGGAGCCACTCGGCCATCTGTGTCACAGATAGACTAGGCTAAGGGCAAGAGGGTTCAAGAAGAAGAATCAGTGAGAAGGGAGAGTGAGGAGGAGACTTGTTTTGAGAGTTCAGAGGATATCTGGACTGAGATATCTGAGGAAGCTAAGCTCATTTCCATCCTTGAGAGGGTGAAATTCCTTGGGACAAGGTACCCACATCGCCCCACCATGCAAGCTTTGGGAATTTGCACATCGTGGGACTTTCACTAGGTACCCACGTCTGCTGACATCGTGGGACTTACCCACAACCCACGTGATGGTTTCAAGACTGAGACCTGCCATTTCTTGGCAACAGTAGATCTCCACCTCTATAAGACGAGAGGCATGGCTGGTACAGCAGAGATGGGGTATGTGAGTTTCAGAGTCAGAGAGACAGAGTATCAGCTACCCCTCAGTGTGGTCGACATATTGTTTGACTTCCGCAGAGGAAAAGGGCAAGCCCAAGACTTTGAGAAGAAAGAGCTCAACGAGTTGTGGTTAGCGCTTAGAGGAAGGGAACACTATCAGTATGCTAGAGCTAAGAGCAGTGACATCAGGCACCCAGCATTGAGATACTTCCACAGGCCAGTGTATGAGAGCGAGCTGAAGATGATGGATAAGGCTCTTTGCGATTACCGGATCTACTTATCTGAGGAGAACAGAGCCAATGGGATTGAGATGTGAGGTGATAGGGCTTACACAGGGAACTCCATTGTCTTGGTGAGACACCTCATGAGCTATAGAGCGACTGCCATCAAAAATGACAAGATGTTGAACAAGGCAGAGTTCACTATGGGAGGCATAGTTACTTCGTTTTTGAAAGCTGCTGGAGTTGAGCTCATATCCGCGCCTACACCATACACTCTGATGGACTTGGATCACATGAGAGACACTCAGACTATTGGTGCAAAGGTTGGGGAGAAGTACATCTATAACTTCTCACATCCTAGGAGCAGCAAGGCGAAGATATTACTACCTTATGGAGGTTTAGCCAAGCTCTATGCAGAGGATGGTGACCGTAGTGTCTCCTTTATACCACCAGTCAGAGATCTCTACTTCTCTGATGAGGGAGTTAGACTCCAAGAAGATAAGACATTTCAGGACTTCATGGGGAGTGTGCAAGCTCCATCGAGGTTCAATTTTGAAGAGACAGAGTGCAAAAGCCTCAAGAAGGCTAACCATAAGATCTCCACGCTTCAGAAGTGGTGCAAGTGGCAGGATAAGCAATTCAGTACGTTCAAGAGTGGAATGAACGCCACAATGAAGGGGCTCACCAGCCGCTTAGCAGCAGCTGAGAAGAAGTTGGGTGCTGGCTCGTCAAGAAGGACCTCAGGTAGCAGAAGGAGAGAAAGAGGCGCCCAGATCACCCCATAGAGGATCTGGAGCATTCGTCACCAGACGACGCCACTCGAGTGCCATCAAGAGTTTGACCCGAGTTCGCATATGAGCCTTACCCATGTTATGATCAGGGTGCACAACTTCCACCTTACACGGGGTATTACCAGAGCGTACCATTCGACCATGCTGGATCGAGTGCACGATACATGCCTACCCACTCGACTGCTGGGTCGAGTGGACCACTCGAGTCACACCCCGGAGCTGAGCAGATGCACCATGCTCATCCTCTCACCACCACAGTTCCAGCCTACACCCAGGAGAGTATGGAGGCTAACACAGACGCCTTCTTCACTCCACAAGAATGAGGTACCACCCCCACTTCCTTATCATTGTTTATACCATTGCATTTTTTGTTCTTTTTGTTTTAGTCTCTCAAATCATCTCTTGAATTTATTTTACACAAGGGACTGTGTAATTTAAATTTGGGGGAGGGTTTGAGAGACGTATTTGACATGTTTCTTTATTTTCTTATTCAAATTTGCATCATTTATGTGCATTGAAAAAACTTAAAAGTTATAAAATTTTCAGAAAACTATTTTACGAAAACAGAGTGCCATGTAGTTGCATTATCATTTTGGGATTGAGTTTTAGAATTTTTCTTAGGATTATACATATGCATAGGGGATGATGATGAGTCAAACTGTAAAAAGTTTAAGAACCAAACATATAATTTCAATGCCACAGTTATGAGTTGTCTAATGCATTCACCTAAGTTTGAAAATTAAAGCTGCACCTTGCTTGGAATTTAGATTTAGCACTCTCACTTGGTTGAAGCTTGCTGTGATTTGTCAAATTATCTCTATGAATTAGAACCTAATTTGAAAAACTTAATTATCAGGATATGTTCTAAAACTTTAACTCATGGATACCTCAAAATACTTGGATTTTCTTTCACATTTTACCACTCTTGCTAATCCAAATAGCTGTCTCCACCATTGAGACAGTTCCACAAAGACCAAACCCAAAACATCATTTCAGACTTTACATTAATTTTGAGAGAAGTGAGGCCTATTTCCGGATTGAATTAGAGAGAAACTGTTAGGTTTTGCCGACAAGAGTAGCCTCTAGTTCATGTAGTCTCTAGTTCACAATTTTTTAACCAGATTTAGGCTAAGAGTTTGAATGAGTTGGGGTTTGAGTCTGGGAAAAGAAAAGAAAAGAGAAAAAGAGTTTGAATGCGTTGGTGTTTGAGTCTGTGAAAAGAAAAGAAAAAAGAAAAAGAGTTTGCTAAAAATCATAAGCCTTTGGAGAGGATAGGTTCAAAAATATGAGTCAAGTAAAGGATTTGGAAGAAAAAGATAAGAGTTGGCTCAGTAAAAGAAACTGAAACAAACTGTATAGTAGCCACTCGACCAGACCACTCGAGTGAGTGGTCGAGTCATAAGCTTAGTGAAAAAAGTAAAAATCCCAAATCCGCTAGAAGTAAAGTGTAAAACATCCTCTCCTTAGAAGAAAACAGTAATCGATCCTTGAGTCAAAGAAATGAAAAGAAAAGCTTTTAAGCACAAGGGTAGAACTAGGATCAGTTTCTGGGGTTTAGAGTTAGGAGAGTCATTGGTTCTTCATGGGTAGATGATAGTCTGCTTTTGTATGCACCAGTTGGCTCTACCTTTAGCATTCTCTTATAATTCAATCTATTTCATTGAGAGATCCTGATACATGCGCTTAAACCAGAGGAAGAAGAGATCATTTTTATCTCTTAAAACTTGACCCTCAACCAAATGAGTTACAGTTATTGCATATCATAATTCACCAGTTTGTGCTTAATCAATGTTAAAGGGATAGTTTGCTTTGAATGTTTGCTTGTGGCTGAGTTTTAGTGTTAAATTTGATGAGATGAGTATGGCTAAAGCTTTTAAGTAGAACTTCTGTGAATTGCATATTAGAACTATTAACTGAGACATTGACATTAGAGGTTTGCTTAGTTTGCTTAGGTTCTGAGTCCCCACTTTTCACACAACTCCTTTCATCTTATCATTTCTATTTGCTTGAGGGCAAGCAAAAGGTAAGTTTGGAGGAGTTAATAACACCACTTTTATGCACGTTTTTACCAGCTTTTTATCATGCCTTAGATTTTATCCATTGTTCATACCACTCTATGTATTTATCCTTCATATAGGATGTTTAGTATTTTTCTATAGCCATTGCATGCATTTTGCATATTTGGGGTCTTATCATGTACTTATGGAGCGTATGGAGCATACTTGGATTTTGGCTCATGGAGTGAAGCTTGGATCAAGCTGCCAGGCTATGGAAGATGTGCAGTGAAGCCCTATGGACTCGAGTGAAGATTGCAGAGAAGACATATGGCTCACTCGACCTGCCCACTCGACCAGGCACTCGAGTGAGCACTCACCATCAGGCTCACTCGACCTCAGGCCCACTCGTCCACAGCACCACCCGCCTACTCGACCTGCCTACTCGAGTGACCATTCACTGACCAATCACATGCCCACTCGACCTCACCACTCGACTGCTGGGTTGAGTGGGCACTCTCCGACTATTTCTCCTAAAAACTGGGAAATGTAATAAGGGCTTTTGTCACTTAGTATAAAAGCGCCTCATTAAACCTAATGAAAGATACCAAGGAAAGACAGAGTAGAATCGCCGTTTTTAGCATAATATAGGTTTTATCTCTTAGTTTTCTCTCTCTCTTGTTCTTGAGCTCTTCTTCGTTTTTGCAACTTTGTACCTTTGATGACTTTAAAAAAAACAGTACTCGCATTTTATTTCTTCTTCAACCTTGCTCACAAGATCATAGGCTATCACAATATGTCAAGCTTAGGCTTTTCTGGGTTTAGGACCCCAGCTATGATCATAGTGAATGAGTAGTAAAGTTGGGGTTTTTGGGGATGGATTAAGGTAGCTTCACTCTGTTTTGCTAAGGTTTAGATAGGCTGGTCATCACTAGGTTTATTTCCCTCTTGGGTGAGTGTTTCTAATGCTTGTCCTCCCCTGATCAAGGAGAACATGATTTTAGATGGTCTCATGAGCATGACCCATACCTTGAGCCATTAGATAGAATTTTTCTGGGATTTAGAGTACAATAGCATGAGGGTGGATGCATCAGACATTGATTTATGTCATGACTCCACTTATTCACTTATTATGAACTCTTCTCGACTTGAATAGGCTGAATCTTCATGCCTGATCCGACTCCTCACATTATGCTGACTGGGTTGGGTCACGAGGCTCTCTACCACGACACATGGATTGAGCTGGTTATGATGCATGTTGTCTAGGGTAGTCCTGTGATGAAATTGCCAGTTGATAGCTGCAATAGAACAGAGTGTTTGCGATCTTGTTATTTCCATCCCTAAAGTCCCTGTTTTCCCCATAGTTCACAGTTTGCTTAGTAATCGTTCACTGTAGTTTTTCTCTGTTTTTACTGTAGCACTCGACCACCCTACTCGACTGCTTAGGTCGAGTGGTTAGTTCAGCTTAGTTTATGTGATTTTGTTTGCTTAGTTCCATGATGTGCTAAAGTGTGACAGACTTTGGTACCTCTAGTATCAATTAGGGTTTAGTAGATTTCTCATTTAGACTGCTAGTACACCACACCCTTTTGATAATTTCTTGAATAGCTTGCCTTAATAATGTACTAGCTTCTGTATACACACTCTTGATTGGTTTGACATGTTACGCTCATCACCACTATACTACAATTGATAAACTTGGTATTTTGTCCCTCTAGGCTTAGGTTGATTGCTTGGCTGTCTTTCTTTGCTTAGTGAATGCAAAAATATTAGTCTCAATATCCTAATATGTTTATGCCTAATTCAACAATCCATTATAAACACTTGATAAACCCTAGATCTAACAAGGGGATTACTCAGACATAATCAATGAAACACATATCATGGTCTGAAAAATACTCATAAAATAAATCAAAGAATAACAGGAGTTCATAATCTTCTCTCTACAAGGTGAGTTCTAATTTTTCTCTCCAAAATCTCTCTCTGAACTTGATAATACAAAACTTAGTCTTTTTAGACTACTAAAACATAGATATAACCTAAAACACAGAAAGGGCTTGAACTACAAATAATAGGAACTTCTGGAGCAAAATTGCAATTCTTGAAACTTGATAAAACTCGAAAGTGTCCGACTGTTGTCATGCGTGTCGATCGACGTGAACTATAATCTTCATCTCCAAGTCGTTTTGCTCAGGTACAAGCTTCCAAAAGCTCCAAAGTGATCATCAAGGTCTATCTCGCATTTGTACCTAATAAGACTCAAATAATAATAGAAAGACTCTAAATCAATGCGTATATCATGGCTAAAACCATAAAAACCATGATATATTAGATATATTCTATCTCATCTTATTGTTTGCATGCACTAGATGAGTTATATCCTACAAGTAAATTAATAGCAAGCACTATTTCTTGTATAATAAATTTTGCAAGATATAAAAGTCCACTGATAGTACACTTATAAAGTACTTTGGGACCTAATACTTCCTTGTTATCTTGGCAATGTGAATGGATCTTCTTCAATATTCATAGATTTATTGACTATTGGAGTACTCATGTTATTTTCTTTATATAGTCTGAATGGATCTTCTTCAACATCCATAGGTCTATTGACCATTTGAGTACTTAAGAATTTGCTTTATCCAAAATAAAATCATTTAAGATTCATTTAGTATAATTTTGATTGATGCAGATGTATTTTATCTTGGAACTGCTCTATTTAGAGCTCGGGACTAAATTTTGTCTTTCCAAGGTCTTTTCTTATCAACTCATCTTTCATATGAGTTCTTGCATCATCAATATGATCATGAATCCAGATGAGAATTTCTTTATAACGATGCAAAAAATTTCCTTATGCGTATGAATTATTTTAATCCATAAAGTGAGCACATATCCTCTTTGGAGGTGCTTAGTAGAACATCTCTTTGGTAGATGTTCAATCAGAGTATCTGAGACAATTTTTTCCTCTAAGGTTTTGTATTCCAAATAAATCATATAGAGTTTTGATGATGTTCGAAACATCATTCTGAAAATTTTCCTTGAAACATAATTATGATATCATATATATTGCATGGATTAAGCTTTATAAGCATTTCCCTTGAGGCACAATTCAAGTATCATATATAGCATCAAACATTTATTTACGGGGTATTTAACAAAACTGACACGACATACCATTTTGATATATATATATATATATATATATATATATATATATCACAATACCCTTTGATGCTTTGACTATTTCTCCAAAAATTCTCGCTTTTATACGAGTTTAAAAAAGAATTGGCTGCCTCTTTTATTTATTCGCCAATATTTTGTCAACGCTTATCTAAATAAAAGAGTCTTTACGCTCATCACATATGGCAGAGATTCATGATCCTCATTATTTTGATTGTGCGCGCTTTATATTACATTGTCGACAATCATTTTTATCTTTGGTTATATGTTTCATGTAATGACATAGTTAATTGAGATCTCTTTATCATTGGTCATTATTATTCATGTACATGATTATAAATTAACAATAAGTCAACAGTCTATTGTTACTCTTTAGGAGTCTAATTTATTAATTGCTCCTTTTACTTTTTGAGGATTTTCTTTATTTATATGATATGATCCTGGTGGGGATACGTAAACCCAATTTTGACACAGAGATGTTAAGGTGAATACGAGGTGATGCAAGACCCAATTCCTGATGATGCGTTCCTCGGAGGCGTCCCTACATCAGCACAAGGACCCAGAGCTAGCAATGGCAAGGACAAGCAATCAGGGACTAAGACTATCTCGGAAACACCTTTTGGAGCAATGACTAGGTCCTGGACTAAGCAGTTACAACAAGAAGTCAGCATGCTCCTTCAGCAAGTGGGTACTCAAGAGGATCACTTGGACCTTAAGGGTTGTATTCATGCCACATTGGTTGTGATACTTGTCAAAGATGGCTAAGGCTTTGACCATATGATCCACTAGCACTCTTTCTCCCTTAGTTCGGTTTTGTCCCAATGGATTTTCTGAACAGGTTTTTAATGAGGCTTGTGGCTCATATGTTCATCTTTGCCAACCCTTAGTCCGATCCATTGCATGGCCCGTCTACATCTTTTGGCGTGGCCCATGATCACTTATCTTGCTATCTTTGTTTGAATTTGAACTTGTGTTTATTGCATGGTCTTTGAGTGTTCACGAGGCATGTCTCGTAACTCTCCTTGCCTTTAACGTTTTGTCTCTTCTCATTCTCGCCTCCTCTCCTTTATATTGAGGCTGGGACTCATTGTATCACTTATCTATATTTTAATCAAAAAACCTTTCAAATTATAGATAATTTTTCCTCCTTTTTCGTGTTATCTGAACTAGGAAAACTCTTACGTCATTTCATGTGATTCGATTGACCAACCCGTCTCATCAAAAGGCAATTTTGCATCCTTTTGTGGCGACATTCGATCCATTAAACCGTAAGGTGCTTGTTAATCAGGTCTTGCAACCCCTCACATTGATCTCTCCCCATCGTTGGCGAAATTGGAAAGTGTTTCTTCATGAGGAACGCATCATGTGGTATCAGAGCTGCATTGAGAGTTAAGTGATTTTTCTGTATTCTTGTTTCAATTTTAATAAATCATGAAATCAATTGGATCTGAACCTGGATTGAGTCTAGTATTTGTTACAATTTATTTGGGAATTTTTAGAGTTGATTTGATAATTTTTCAGAATCAATCTTATAAGACAGTTGCGATTAGGGTTTATCAGAATTTGATTAGTCATTTTTGTGTTCTTGTTATTTTCAATTGTTTCTTTTCAAAAGAACAGTTTACTGGTGTAATTTCTGTTAATCTTTCAGGTACCATGTCGGGAGAAGTTGAATCATGCAAGGCTATCAACATCCATCTCTCAAAACGTTAAGCACCACACCGGATCGGATCAGAAATGAAGAGCCTAGAGTCCAATCGGTTTCAAATACACAATCCTTCCCGCGGAGTGAAATTTTGGTAACAAGAAGAGCATCTAGCCATCCAAGGGAAACCATGACACAATGAGACAATCTCTTCCACACCTGATGTTATGTTCATGAGAAGGTTTGTAGTGTCGTCATCGATGGAGGAAGTTGTACTAATATAGCAAGTGCCACCATGGTTCAGAAATTAGGTTTAGAAGTCATTAATCATCCAAAACCTTATCATATATGTGGGCTCAATGAACATCAAGACGTCTGGATCGATAAGCAAGTTGAAGTTTCCTTATGCCTAGGACAGTACAAGGACAAAGTACTATGCGATGTACTACCCCTGGAGTACTGTCATCTACTATTAGGAAGACCATGGAAATTTGATAAAAAAGTTTGACATGAAAGATTCACCAATCGGTACATCTTTGATCATCATGGCAAAAAACTTATCCTCGCTCCAATGACTCCCCAAGAAGCTTATCTGGACCAGCAACGGGTGTCTACTATTAGGTTTCATCATAACCATTCCGAAGGAGTCATTGCCAGTACAGGAGAGGTTAAATCAGTCATGCACATGGATCAACCTTTTCTCCTAGTGATTTTTAAAGAAAGTATGACTAACGTGACTCACAAGCCACCGGCTCTGCCGAGTGAACTAAATCAACTTTTGCAGGAATTTACTGATGTGTTTGCTGAGGACAATCCTGAGCTCCCACCAGTACGAGGCATTGAGCATCAAATCAATTTTATTCCAGGAGCCACCTTGCCCAATCGACCTGCCTATCGCACCAACACGGTTGAAACTAAGGAACTTCAGAAACAGGTGGAGGAGCTCATGGAGAAAGGACACATCAGAGAGAGCATGAGTCTGTGCGCTGTTCCCGTTATACTTGTACCCAAGAAGGATGGTAGCTGGCGTATTTGTGTGGACTGTCGCGCCGTCAATAATATCACGGTGAAGTATCGCCACCCTATCCCTAGATTAGATGATATGCTTGATGAGTTGCAAGGTTCTATTCCAAACCCAAATTAGCATTCGAATAACCAGATTTGAAAGAAAGCAGCTAGGAGTGGTTCAGAATCCGATCCCTTTGAGTGGAAGTAATTAGCATATTTTTTAAAATTGATCTTAAAAGTGGCTATCACCAGATTAGGATGAAAGAGGGTGACAAATGGAAAACTGCATTCAAAACTAAACATTGATTATACGAATGGTTGGTTATGCCATTTGGACTAACTAACGCACCTAGTACCTTCATGAGGCTAATGAATCATGTTATGCGTGCATTTATAGGATGTTTCGTCGTTGTATACTTTGATGACATACTGATTTATAGTTGCAACCTAGGAGAACAAAAATGCTAGTCTTTGATCAACTCAAAGATAGATATCTAGAGGACTCTGACTTTGGTGAACCATATAAGCAGTGTGAAAAGGGTACCACTAGCAAATTCTATAGACATGAAGGTTTCTTGTTTTATAATAACCGTTTGTGTGTGCCTAACTGTTCTATGCGAGATTTGTTTGCTAGAGAATCTCACAGTGGTGGGTTGATGGGCACTTTGGTGTCACAAAAACTCTTAAGATCCTAACAGATCACTTCTACTGGCCTCATATGAAGAATGATGTTATGCGCATTTGTAGCCGATGCGTGACCTGCAAGCAAGCTAAGTCTCATGTTCAATATCACTGTTTGTATACCCTTTTACCTATTCTCTCTCATCTGTGGCTTGACATATCCATGGATTTTTTGCTAGGGTTACCCACAACTCGATCAGGAAAAGATTCAATTTTTGTAGTTGTTGATAGGTTCTCAAAAATGGCCCATTTCATAGCTTGTAGAAAAACTGATGATGCATCTCATGTTTCTAAGCTCTTCTTTGAAAACATTGTATGTTTGCATGGTATGCCTAGAACAATCGTTTCAGATAGAGATACTAAGTTTTGAGTTATTTTTGGAAAACCTTATGGTCTAAGCTAGGAACAAAGTTAATGTTTTCTACTACATGCCACCCCCAAACCGATGGTCAAACAGAAGTAGTTAATAGAAGCTTATCCACTTTGTTGCGTGCATTAATAAGAAAGAATTTGAACTCTTGGGAAGAATGCTTACCTCATGTTGAATTTGCATATAACCATTATGTTCATTCTGCATCAAAGTTTTCTCCGTTTGAAGTGGTTTATGGTTTTAATCCCTTATCTCCTTTGGATCTAACCCCTTTACCTTTGAATGAGAGGATTAGTTTTGATGGCAAGAAAAGAGCTGACATTGTTATACAGATACACGAAGAGGCTTGCCGAAATATAGAAAAAAACACGGAGCAGTATGTGAAAAAAGCCAACAAAGGACGGCGAGAACTCATATTCAAAGAAGGCGATCTTGTGTGGTTACATCTAAGAAAGGAACGGTTCCCTGAAGAAAGAAAGTCTAAACTAAAACCAAGGATAGACGGCCCCTTCAGAATCGCTAAAAATATCAACAACAATGCCTACGAACTTGATCTATAAGGTAAGTATATTGTTAGTCCATTATTCAACTTTACTGATTTGGTTCCTTTTGTGGCAGATCAAAAGGATTTGAGGTCAAATCCTTTTCAACTGGGGGAGGATGATGCATTCCTCGGAAGCGTCCCTACATCAGCACAAGGACCCAGAGCTAGCAATGACGAGGAGAAGCAATCAGGGACTAAGACTACCTCGGAAACACCTTTTGGAGCAATGACTAGGTCCCGGACTAAGCAGTTGCAAAAAGAAGTCAGCATGCTCCTTCAGCAAGTGGGTACTCAAGAGGATCACTTGGACCTTAAGGGTTGTATTCATACCACATTGGCTATGATACATGTCCAAGATGGCTAAGGCTTTGGCCATATGATCCACTAGCACTCTTTTTCCCTTAGTTCGGTTTTGTCCCAATGGGTTTTCCGAACAAGTTTTTAGTGAGGCTTGTGGCTCGTATGTTCATCTTTGCCAACCCTTAGTCCAATCCATTACATGGCCCGTCTACATCTTTTGGCGTGGCCCATGATCTTTTATCTCGCTATCTTTGTTTGAATTTGAACTTGTATTTATTGCATGGTCTTTGAGTGTTCACGAGGCATGTCTCGTAACTCTCCTTGCCTTTAACATTTTGTCTCTTCTCATTCTCGCCTCCTCTCCTTTATATTGAGGCTGGGACTCATTGTATCACTTATCTATCTTTTAATCAAAAACCCTTTCAAATGTTAGATCATTGTTCCTCCTTTTTCGTGTGATTCAAACTAGGAAAACTCTTAGGTCGTTTCATGTGATTCGATTGACCAACCCGTCTCATCAAAAGGCTATTCCACATCCTTTTGTGGCGACATTCGATCCATTAAACCGCAAGGTGCTTGTTAATCAGGTCTTGCAACCCCTCACATTGATCTCACCCTCTCGTTGTCGAAATTGGAAGTGTTTCCTCACGAGGAACGCATCACCTGAGCACCTTGTGATTTGAATGGATTGATAGTTACCACAAGAGGATACGGAAACTCCACTTGATAAGACAAGGGTGATCAATCTCTTGATAATAAATGATCTAAGCATTTCCTAGTTCGAATCACACAAATAAGGAGAACAATTATCTATGATTTATCAAATATTTTGATTAAACAGATAGATAAGAGTACAACAATGATCTCAGCCCCCATATAAAGAGATGGAGCCAAGAAGGATAAGGGACAAAGCAATGAATGTGAAGAGTTACAAGACATCGTGAACTCTCCCAAGACCATGCAAACATCAAACACACAAGAGATTCAAATTCAAACAAATATAGATAGCTAAGATAGATATAGGCTGTGCCTAAAAGATGTGGAGACGGGCTAAGATGTGGATCAGACTAGAGGATGGCATAGAGGTATATATGAGCCACAAGCCTCATTAAAAATCTTGTTCGGAAAACCCATTGGGAAAAAAACAAACCAAGGGAAAAAGAGTGCAAGTGGATCATATGGCCAAGGCTCTAGTCTTCTTGGACTTGTGTTTTGACCGGTGTAGCCTTAACACAAAGACTAGGGTCCAAGTGATCCTTCCGAATCTTCATTAGTGGTAATCACACTCGCAATGCTTGGTGAAAGATCTTGATATGAAAGCAACAAATAATTCCTCCACATGATTTCCATCCTCCATTTTCCCTA
Source organism: Cardamine flexuosa (assembly GCA_963555745.1). NCBI lineage: Eukaryota > Viridiplantae > Streptophyta > Magnoliopsida > Brassicales > Brassicaceae > Cardamine > Cardamine flexuosa. Next base: position 18,656,772 of record OY743216.1, on the reverse strand, counting down.
AGCTTGCCCTTTAACTTCTTGCTTTTGTACATACCACTTAGTGGTATTTAAGAGCCTTTTTGGATCGCATCATCCTCTCCTGGTTGAAAAAGATTTGTCCTCAAATCTGCTTTTCCTGTCACAGACAACGCCAAGTTAGGATCAACATAATTGGGCATAAAACATAAAAATGGACAAAACAATGAAGGAGTAAAGGATGGATCGAAGATCCTCAAAAGAGGTGTAAGTTCATGGAGATTATGGTGTGGTTCCGCATAATATTTGATTTCCCGAAGGAGATTGATCCAAGTAGTTTCCTCCCCAAGTTTTCATGCAAAATTCCCTTGAACAATATTCTTAACATTACATGGGTAGTCATTAGGAACATTCTTCTTCTTTGAAGATACATTAGGTGATTCCATCTTCTGTGAATGGAGTCTTGATGTTCTACGGGTAAAAGTTTCTCTATTGCTATTCAAGCATTGAGGCTGCTCATGGTTAGTACTGATGTGGTTTATTTATCAGGTTTTATCCAAACAAATAGTTCCCGCAAGTGCACGGATGTGCGCGGTATTATAGTGGTGGGATCGTATCCACAGAGAGTAAAGAGCGTTTTAGATCTATAGATCTAAATAGAGCTAGGATGAAAATATGGAGAGTTTTGTCACAGAAAATAAAATCCGAATAAAATCCAAAAATATTTAAATAAGGAAATAAAAATCAATTAAAAAAAATGTTGGGATCTGAGAAATCGCATGGATTTAAATAAATAAAAAGGCTATCTAACCGGATTAGCAATATAATGATATAGATCTAGAACACAAATACTATAACCAAATAAATCTCTTTTACAAAGGAAATATTATTCTAACATAAATCTGATAGGACCCTATGCTAGCATGTATAAACAAGTTTGATAGAGTTCACTTGTAGATCCAGCCTCAACTCTTGGAAAACTGGAAATCAAGGCTACAAACTATAGATTCCGGGTATTATAAAACCCTATGAATCATTTGATAGATTCGTCAACCTAACAAAAGTATTTGTTTCAGAGAAGTAGAGATCTAATAATCATAATCCTAATCAATAATAATAACCTAATTAAACATTAAATCCCTTTGAATAAATTTCATCTCCCAACATGCAGATCTACTCAACCATGGCAATGGGTTGATAGATCATGATGTTGTATGGTGTAAAATGCAAAGAAAGAGATGAAGGCAGAATGTAGATCTGAAAATGCAATGGAAAATATTATAGATCAAAGAAAAACCAATGTAAAAGTTTTCAGATCTGAAAATGAAAATGAAAATGACAAAGTAACTGAAAAATCATGTCTAGGGCTTCTAGGCCGCTCAAGAAATGAACCCTATTTATAGGGAGTCTTCTAGGTTAAAAATCGGAGTTAATGTGCGATTTGGAGAATATCCGCATCCGGATCGATCGATCCTGTTGGATCGATCGATCTCCTTCCTTTGATTCGTGCCACCTCATAGATTCCTTTGACTGACCGATCCGCTTCGGGATCGGTCGATCCTCTTCATGCTTGGTCGATCCTAGAGTGTCTCCAAAATATAATAAAGTGTAAAAACGCCCAAAGTTGCTCCATTTTGCCCATTTTAGCTCCAATGCAGTGAAAACCTGAAAAGATACCAGAACCGGCCAGAAGGACACAAAGCCTAACTCTAAACTCAATAAAACATTTAAAAACAATAGTAAAAACTAGTGAAAATAGAGACTCATCAACTACAAAGGAAATCAACAACCGGACCAGGTTCTACTATCATCTGTTTAAAGCCATTAGAAATTATTTTAAAGAGTTTAGGATAGCCTGGTAGGTTGGAGATGTCGATAGCGTGAACATGAAGTTCGGTTCTGGTTTGGTGTTTATCCAAAACTTCAAATCAAATAAAGTCTTCTCGCCATCATAAGCCAGGTGTTTGGCACCCGGCTTGACTTGATTGCTCTTGATAATAACATGTTGCTTTCAACTCTCTTGCTGGTGATGTAGCTCTGTTCTATGATGATGTTCCCTTTTGTTGAATTTTTTAATATCCTTAGGAAAATCTTGCAGTGTTTATAAATCACTCGGGAATACTGGTGCAAGGTTAGTATAACAAACATTTTTATTCAAACCATCAAAAGTCATAAGATCAAATGAATCATCATATATATTTTTCCAGTCATAGCAAAGAGGTTAGGTTTCTTACCTGGGCCTCTCTTTCCTTTAAGTTATATTTGATCAAGATATACCTCATGAGGAGACATTGGTACAAGAGTGGTCTTGCATCCTTTGAACTTGAAGGTATGGGGATTGGTGTATCCATCATGCATGACTCTACGATCAGATTGCCAAGGACTTCCAAGAAAAATATGCTCAGCTTCCATAGGTAAGACGTCACACCAGACTTCATCTTCATACTGGCTAATGACGATAGGTACTTCAACTTGATGCTTCACTTTCATTTCACCTAGTTCGTTAATCCATTGAAGGTTATACGACATAGAATGCTTCTTGACATCTAACCCCAGCTTCTTAACCATCGTCTCACTTGCTACATTAGTACAACTCCCACCATCAAAGATAAGGCTGCACACTTTCCCTTTAACATAGCATCGCGTGTGGAATAAGTTAATCCTTTGTGCTTGTTCTTCGGTTTTGGTTTTGAGACTCAAAGTTCACATGGCTACTAGCAAACTCTCTCTTTACTGGAGATTCTACAAACTCCTTTTCCTCTTCTTCTTCTTCTTCTTTTGTCCTAGTGCTAGCATTCTCATCTTCCGATACAATATCTCCATTTTCTTTGAGTATCATCACACGCTTGTTGACACATACATTGACATAGTGCCCATCTCCTTGACATTTGTAGCACTTGATGTTGCTTTTCCTTGTTTCAACCTTAGCTTTCTTAACTTGCTTAGTCTCAAACGGTTTAGCCCCAATTCGTGTAACATTAAACGGGTTACTTGATGTGGTATCAGATTTTACACAAACCAATGGTTCCCGCAAGTGCACGGTTGTGCGCGGTAGTACAATGGTGGAATCGAATCCACAAGGAGTAAAGTACACTTTAGATATGTAGATCTAAACCAAGCTAGGATGAAAAATATTAAATGTTTTGTCACAAAGAAATCCGAATATAAATCAGAAAATAATAAAATAAAATAAAATAAAAATCAATTAAAAAAAATATTAGGATCTAGAAAATCGCAGAGATTTAAATAAATAAAAAGAATATCTAACCGCATTGGCAGTTTAATGATCCAGATCTAGAACTCAAAAGACTATGAACAAATAAACCACCTCTCGAATGAGAATATTATCTTGGTCATAAATCCGCAAGGATCCTATGCCAGCATTTATTAGCGGGTTTTGATATTGTTCACTTGCACATCCAACCTTGAATCTCGTCAGCTGACAATCTCAACCCTATAAACTATAGATTCAGGGTAAAATAAACATGCGCTAGCTGAATTATAAAACCCTATAAATCATTTGATAGATTCGTCAACCTAACAAAAGCATTAGTTTCATAGAAATAGATATCTAATAATCATAACCCTAATCTATAACAATAACCTAAAAATATTAAATCTCTTTGAATAGATCCCATCTCCCAACAAGTAGATCTACTCAGCCATGGCAATGGGTTGATAGATCATCCTTAAAAATGACATGCAATGCAAAGAAAGAGATGAAGACATAGTGTAGATCTGAAAATGCAATGGAAAATCGTATAGATCTGAGAAACATCAAAGTAAAGTTTACAGATCTGAAAATGAAATGAAAATACAAAGAGAAATGAATAAAATCGTGTCTACGGCTTCTGGGTCGCTCAAGAAATTATCCCTTTATATAGGGAGTCTTCTAGGTCAGAAATCAGAGTAAATGTGCGATCTGGAGAATATTCGCGATCAGGATCGATCGATCCGGTTTGGATCGATTGATCTCCTTCCTTCGAAATGTACCACCTCATTGATTCTTTTGACTGACCGATATTCTTTAGGATCGGTCGATCCTCTTCTTGCATGGTCAATCCTTCAGGATTGGTCGATCCCGGAGTGTCTCCAAAAATCTCATGAAGTGTAAAAACATCCAAAGTTGCTCCATTTTGTCTATTTGAGCTCCAATGAAGTAAAAACCTGTAAAGACACTAAAACGGGCCAGAAGAACACAAAACCTAACTCTAGACTCAATAAAACACATGAAATCTATAGTAGAAATTGATGAAAATAAAGACTCATCATTGCTCACCACTTGTGCCTTCATCTTGTCATCCCTTGGATAATTCCCTTTTGTAAAAGAAGAATTTCCATGATAAGTTCGTGTAGAACTTCTTCTTGTCAGTTGTTGCTCAACAAGAAAGGCTTGGTGTAGCATTTCTTGTATGTCAACATGTGGCTGCATTTCCAAATGGTCTTGTATCTATCGTTGCAATCCTCTGAGAAACCTTGACATGGTTGCTTCTCTATCCTCTTGAATAACAGCTTTGATCATTAGTGCTTCAAGATCTTGATAGTAGTTATCCACCGTCTTGATTTCTTGTACAAGTCTTCTTAGCTGATTATGCAACTCTCTATAGTAATAGCTTGGCACAAACCTCTTCCACATAATTGCTTTCATTTGTGTCCATGATCTGGTTCCTTATTCTTGATGTTACCAACTGATCCCACCAACATAGAGCGTAGTCACTAAACTCAGTACCAATTGACAGTCGAAGACAATCTTGATCTTTTTCTCCCATTCTAGGTAAGCATCGGGATCATTCTTTCCTTGGAACTGTGGGATGCGAAGCTTCAAACATCCTAAGATGTCTTGTTGCTGGTTCCTCTCATAATGATCTCGCCTAGCTCATCTATAGCTACTTCTGGATTAGCCATTGTAGTATTCTTTGGTATTTCTATCTCTGTGCTCATGCGGTAGCTCTCTTAGGTTTTCTTCCCGAAACCTTACGTTATTGCCTCGTTGCCTCTGTAGATCCTCATTTCTTTCTCCAGCTCTCTCATTATTCCTTACTTGATCTTGTCTTGGATTATTAGACATCACATCAGCCAACACATGAATAACCTTTTCAAGCAGCATCCCGATCTTCTTGTCCATCATTGCCTCAAAGGTCTTAGTAAGAGCCTCAATCAGTTGCTTGTTGCTGGATTCCACTTCTTCATACATTGCTACCTGAAATATTGACACCAAAACTCACAAGTAAAAGGCTTCTTTGAAATATCTATCGATCAAAATGTAATCAAAACGTAAATGACCCCTAAATTTCCAAAGAATCCTAGTCGTGACTATTCAACGAAACCAGTTTCAGAAAAATACCAAATCAACTCTAAAAATTCCGGATTCAATTTTACAAATACTAGACTCAATATAGGTTCAGATCCTGTTGATTTCAAGATTTTAGCACACACAAATAATTATAAAAACTAAAACAAACTCGCATAAAATCACTTAACTTATTGGTGTGGCTCTGATACCACTTGATATGATCCTGGTGGGGATACATAAGCCCAATTTCGACACAGAGATGTTAAGGTGAATACGAGGAGATGCAAGACCCAATTCCTGAGCACCTTGCGATTTGAATGGATTGATTGTCGCCACAAGAGGATGCGGAAAGTCCACTTGATAAGACAAGCATGATCAATCGCTTCACACGAAATGATCTAAGATTTTCCTAGTTCGAATCACACGAATAAGGGGAATAATGATCTATGATTTATAAAAGATTTTGATTAAAAATATAGATAAGAGTACAAGAATTATCTCAGCCTCCATATAAAGAGATGGAGCCGAGAAGGAGAAGGGACAAAACAATGAATGTGAAGAGTTACAAGACATGCCTCGTAAACTCTCACAAGACCATGCAAACATTAAACACACAAGAGATTCAACTTCAAACAAAGATAGATAGCTAAGATAGATATGGGCCGCACCTAAAGATGTGGAGACGGACCAAGGTATGGATCGGACTAGAGGATAGCATAGAAGTACATATGAGCCACAAGCCTTATTTAAAACCTTGTTCGGAAAACCCATTGGGACAAAACCAAACCAAGGGAAAGAGAGTGCAAGTGGATCATATGGCCAAGGCTCTAGTCTTCTTGGACTTGTGTTTTGACCGGTGTAGCCTCAACACAAGGACTAGGGTCCAAGTGATCCTTCTGAGTCTTCTGTAGTGGTAATGATACTCACAATGCTTAGTGAAAGATCTTGATATGAAAGTAACAAATAATTCCTCCACATGCTCCATTTGCCCTAAGCTTGTCATTGAACTTCTTGCTTTTGTCCATACCACTTAGTGGTCCTCCAGAGTCTTTTTGGATCACATCATTATAGAACCAAAGTAGTATATTTAGTCCTTCATGGACATATATGGAGCATTTCATCTCGAATATGAGAAAGAATTATCCTTTGAACTTAAAGTTCATATTTATTCATATGAGAATGTATAATGATAATTCATTTCATGAAATCTCATTCATCAGGTGTTTGATTTGCAATATATCAGAATAGTGATCCTTTGAACTTTTGAACATTAACTTAATCATTTGTTCAAGGACTCAAACTATTTAACTCTCTATAATGATGGGAGGAAATTTATCATCAAGATGGTGATGATATGCAAATCTATCAGTAAGCACATATTTGAATGATGGTTTATTCAAATAGAGATTTATCTCCAATAACATATATATTATATAGATTTTATTCTCTTTGGATAATACTTTTATGTGGTGTGGTGGAGCATTCACAATATGTTTCAAAAACTCATAAAATTCTAAAAGAGAAATATCAGATCTCTAACCATGAATGAGTTATAAGGGATATATTTATAACTTGTTGGATTTATATGTAAAATCATTTTTACACGCAAAACTGCATGTTCCATGCCAACACATGGAACTTAATTTTCACCATATATCGTTTAGCAATCCTTTGGATTTGCTTTATGAACTATAAGCTTATTTTTAGTGTGAACATCATCTTATGGATGTCTCTAGTTATTTCAGTCGACTTCCAGTAAGCAATGAATTTCATGATGTTAACTCACCAATGTTATTCAAAATTTGGGATATAAACTCGCTCAAATTATCAACTTATGATCGATGTGAGATTCTTTTGGTTATTCAGTATAGATTTACAATGATTTTTGATATCGTTTATTGACCGGGATGGCCTAACCAGTTAAACTATGATTTAAATAATTAGTATACCTTCTATTTACTTTCATTTCTGAAATATTTAATTTTGCATAATATAATCATATACAAGCATGTCTCCATTGTGGTCGAATATTGGATACCACATTTATTAATTTCCGACCATTTTATTAAACACTCAGCCATGTCATGTTGAACATGAGAAATTAGATATTTAACATCGATTCTCATTGACATCTAAATGTTTTTAAACGCTTTTGAAATAAATTCACTAGCATTATCAACTTTATTTTTCTTTATGGCATAATTAATAGGATTTTTCTCTAACCTTGATTATTTGGGAAATGAATCTTGCCAAAACCATATTTTGTGTTGTCAACATATACACATATGACCATCTATTAGATATGTCAATTAATACTATAAAGTATCAAAACAGCCCACATAAAGGATGAATATATTCAAATATATCATCATACATTCTCTGTAAGAATACTAAAGATTCTTTCCCATTTTTGGCTGGTGATGGTTGAATTATGAGTTTTCTTTTAAAACATGCATCATTTGAAAACTCATTAGATTGAAAAATATTTCGGTTTTCAATGAATGGTATTTAGCATTTTGCACAATTTTTTGCATCATGATTGAACCAATATGTCCAAGTCTTTTATTCAAAAATTTAATGTACAAGTAAACTAAGTTTACTATAACATATGATGCGATAATATATATCTTTGCGCAATATAATACAGAGGATAACATATAATTTTTTTTTCAATATATGTTTTCTTTCCGATGAGATGCAAATATATACAATATTATTCTTATTTATAGTCTCTATATGATTATTAATAGATAAAATGTCTTTGAAACTTCAACAAGTTCATTAGAGACTTTTGGAGATAAAATATATGGTCGATTAAAAACTAATGCATTTGGAAGTCGAGAGACTAGCTTATCTAGACTGTCCAATTACTTTTACAGTGTCTAATCTTAAATTAACAAGTGCCTCATAAATTTCCAATATGAGAAAATACTGTAATTTTAAAGACATATTTTAATGTCTTTAGACTTGATATACCACATATATTTATCATTTAATTTAAATTAAATACTTAACGAAATAAACTTATAAAAATTATTTAAGAGTCATAGTTCTTATAAATGAATTCAAGTAGACATAGCCTGAACCACATAAGAATTCAAAAGCTTGACTTTCATATATAGAATGAGACTTAATTTTCTATTTGATTGATGGGGGTGGAGGCAGAGCCTACCCTATATAATGATTAATTTGGAAATAATGTATAGCATTTTTAATTTATTTTTCGTAATAGAGGCAGAACCTCCTCTATATTACAATCAATTTGGGAAAAACACATAGTTTTAATTTTATTGTAGTGGAGGCAGAGCCTACCCTATATTATGACTAACCCAAAAAAAACATAAACATTGTCGGCTCGAGAGTTTACTCGTGCTGATAACATGTTGTAAATAATAATAAAATAATAAAAATAGAATAAATAAATGATAAAAAGAGGAGATGATGGATGTGAGAGCTTGGAAAATGAGTGAAAACTCTTTATCTCTTATTAAAATTGTGATATCTCTCATTACAACAAATGAAACATAGTATTTATAGGAGTAAGTAGATTGGAGAGGAAGTAACTTGGAGTGGGAATGAAGTCACTTGGAGTGGAGATGAAGTAATTAATCCAAATGGATAATCATAATCATAATTATCCATAATACTTTTGAAAATTTTCTTTAAACATAATAGTGTTGTATCCGTTATTTATTGACTTTGTACCTTTTGTTTTTATACTCATTTTGCCATAAACTTGGAATAATTTCTCATAAGATAAAACTAAAATTACAATACCATCAAATGTATAAACCATTTCTAGCTTGTTCTTTGCTTATTTTTTCAATACAACAAGTCAACATTTTATTTTGCTTGCTCTTTGGCTTTTGCTTGTTTTGATTACAAATCATGAAAATAGTTGAACGTGTGTAACATATGAAATTGATGTAAAAGATGGAAAGATAAAAGAAGTTAGTTAACTTAGCCCATCCACATGACACACCTGATACATTTTCCGTCAAGTAGTAGCTGAAATGCGTCGTTGATATCCTCAAATTTCATTTCATGTGTCACAAACTTATCTAACTCAAGCTCATTGCTCAAGTAACGTTTCAGAAGAAGAGGAATGTGTGTTTTAGCCTTCAAACCTCCAAACAACGAACCCATCAGAGTCTTTCCATGGTGAAGAACATCAAACGAGTCTAAACATATATGTGAACCCGGCTTGTCCACTCCTAAAGTAATCGTTTTTCCCCATCCCTAGAACAATGATTGCACCAAAAATTTAAGATCCTCAAACCTTTTTCTAATATTTTTTTTAATGTATTTTGAAAGATAATTTGGTTTTATGTAGAGAGATCAATTCGGCACCATACCTGTCTGCAACAAGCATAAGCTTCTTGAACTAAAGAACTAATTCCAACACACTCAAAGCAGTAGTCTGCTCCTCCACCTGTCATCTCATTGATCACCTAAACTCCAAAGGTATAAAATTATATACGTTTCCATTTTCATTAATGTATTTTTGTGTGTGAATACCTCACTAACACGCTTGTTTTCGCATGTCATAGAGTTTACAAACTCGGTAACCCCAAAATTTTGGCCTGCAAAAAGATGATGTTTATTGCAATATTATATGAATCATTTAATTTTATAAATTAAGGTTTAAAGATTTATGCAATATAAATAATATATTGAGTGAAAAAATCACTAACCAACTTCAAACTTGGCAGGGTTTATATCCACACCAATGATTCTAGAGGCACCACAAAGTCTCGCACCCTCTGCAACCTGAAACATCCAAACCCTAATCCATTTCAGAAACTCATCTTCAAGACCAATAATTACTAAAAAAATCGATTTTACAGCTAATCCGATAGAACCGAGTCCAAAAATCACAACAGTTGATCCTTGTTCAACTTTGGCAGTCTCCCAAGCAGCACCAACACCTAAAGAAAAAATCAATGTAATTCCATAAAATCAAAGAGGTATCAAATTTTGAGAATTGTTTTTTGTAATTTACCCGTGGAGACTCCGCAGCTTAGGAGACAAGCATGGCTAGGAGAAATAGAAGAATCGATCTTGACTACATTAGCAACATCAAGAACAGTGTATTCACTGAAGCTAGAGACATTTAAGAAATGAAAGAGAGTGTGGCCATTTAGGTCAGTGAATCGGCTTGAGTTTTCATATCTTGGCATCCATGGAGATACTTTGAAGGGAAATTTGCTGCATAAGTTGCTTTTGTGAGATTTGCAATCAACACAGTCGCCACAGTCCGGCATGAACGTTGGTAATACGGTGTCTCCTTCTACCACTTCCTTCACGTTTTCACCCACACTTTCAACTACTCTGCTTTGTCACATTTCACTTGCATTAGTTTTTTTATTGAGTAAATAAAGATCGATATCTTGGAAACTCTTTGAAGCATTTGTTTGATTTGGAAATCTCGCAAAAAGAATATAGGTTGTTAGTTTAATGGTTTTTATATCCTTTTTTTTCTTCCCATAAATCATCTATTTCTACTCGGTTAATGTTTTTTAAATACAGTACTACCTTTTTGTTAAATTTAAATACTACTTAAATAATATTTTCTTTAACTCTCTTCAAGACTAGTTGAAGATTTGTTCTTTGTTTTTTGTTGAATAAATGTAGGCACCAAAATGTTTTTTCTTAAGAACCCCAAATGAGGTTTTATCATTGGAAGATTTTTTTTTAAGGTTCTTAACTAAAATTTTTAATTTTCAATAAAAATAATGGTAAGAACAAATAGAAAAAAAAATGACGACGATTATAGTGGCTTTTACCACTCTGTCTTAAATTCTGACACCTAGAGTATAGTAGATGTAGTTTAGTGGGTTCATGATAAACTTTTAAGAAAATAGTTAATAAAGATTGATTTTACTATTGATAAAAGATATTAATAAATTTTAGATGAAAATACTTTTTAGCTAAAATATCTTTAAAGGAAATTTATTTTAATTTTTCTGTCTTCACTTTTTAAGATATAAATTAATTAATAAATTTAATTTTTAATAGTATTCACTTGTTAAATTAATTAATTATATTGAAACTGAAAGAAGTTAAGAAAAATAGATACAGTATTAAAATTGAAATAAGTTAAGGGGGTATATTGAGCTGAATATTTGGAGAAATTTGAGTTTAGTTGAGTTTTGAGATGATTTGGTAAAATTTTGGTGAATTAAGAATTTTGTTATTAAATTTTGTGAAATCTTATATAAAATCATGGGCTTTAAATCTTTGTATTTATATCTAAGAAATCATCTCAAATCTCAGCTGAAACTTTTAAATCAAATCTTATTATGTTTTCAATAACAGTAGATTTGAGTGTAATTTATCATCATTAATTCAATAACACTGGATTTTAAAATATATTTTAAAATTCATGTTTCAATAACACATAATTTTTTTTTTAAACTCAAATCTCTCCAAATACTAATTCCAATACACCCCAGTAAGAAGATTGTGTTTCCATAACAAAATGAAAATTTCTGTTTAGTTAAAAAAGATATTAGAAATCTATTTATTTAATTTTAATGAAAAATGTACTTATAATTTCATTTAAACATTAAAATTAGGTTCTAAATGTTTTTTTAAAATAATATTAATTTTTCCAATGAACATAAATCCCTATAAACTTTCGTAAATGTTTGCCTTTCTTTTTTTTCTTTTTTCTTTTTTTTCTTTTTGTTAATGGATAAGTGTTTGTGTTTATTGACTAATATTAATGGATGTTTCAAAGAGTATCTTCAACCCCATTCTATTTTCTCCTCTAAACTCTATTATAGAGTAAAACATGCTCGAATTCTACTTTATATTGCACTCTAAATTAAAATTTTGAAAAAATTATTCTATATTTGGAGTAATCCTATTCATTACTCTATTTGGAGTAAAACTTTTGTTATTTATAAAATAGTTTTTTAATTTTTATATGTTTTATCTTATACTTAAATAATATTATTAAATAATTTTTTAGTTATGTAGTTAGATAAAATGTTGGTAAGAAATTAAAAATAGCTGTATAACTAAAACTTTAAAATATAATAACAAGTTTTATTTATTAGAAACACAATAACATAGTTAATATTACATAATAAATTGTCAAAATTAAAAAAAACAACACAAACTAAACATAACACAACAAAAACTTATATCTTTTTTATGTAATAAATCACGAGTTAATTAAACTTTTGGCATAAAACAAAATATGTGGGTTATATTTATAATTTTGATAAATAATAGATTTTTTTAGAAAATTAGTTACTAAAATTATATTTAAAATATTTTTTTTACAGTTAAAACTAAAAAATAAAAATTGGAATAAAACTCATCTCTATAATAGAATTAATCTATTTTAAAATAAAATATAAAAAAATGAGTTGAAGATGCTCTAACTCTCTATACATCTAATCTTATTCAACGGAAGTCTTGTAACGTTAGCCCAATAAAAAGTCCAACAAAGCCATTAGGTGTACCCTCCTCCTAATGAAAGGACAAATTAGATCTAGAGAAAGGACAGGGTAAATTGTATTTTTCTTTTGTCGGCAATGAAATTTTATATTTTTAAGAGCTTGAGTTTTTACATGTTTTACATTATAAGGATCAATATGCACTCTTGCAAGTTTAGTTCGAGCATCAACTTCATGCAGTGAGAAATTTGTATAAGCTATTTATTTTGCAACCTAACTCTAAAAGATATCTGTTTATGCAAAATATTCAATAATACTAATAAATAAGAGGTTAAAAGAAATTTATGTAGACTAACCCGATTGCCTCGTGGCCTAGAATCCTCGGAAAACAGGTTGGAGGAACCTGCGTTAACGACCATAACGACAAAATGACTATTCAATATCGATGACCACAACTAGAACAAAATATTAAAGATTAAAATATCTATTCAGTTAGTAATTGGCAAAAGAACAAAAAAGAATTTTGGCAACGTTAAACATTGGGGTGGGGGTCTAGGTCTATTTTGTTTCTTGTACCAAACGAATATTGGGATATAAATCGATTATGAAAATTATGTTGAGTAATGTTGAAAATGAAAAATTAGTTTTTTTTCTTTTAACAAAAAAAGAAAAATTATTTTTTTTATGATAAGTGAAAAATTAGTTATAACTTAAACTTTGTTAAGTTTCTCTTTCAACCAGTGAACTAGGTTTTTTCTTTCTTTTTTCTTTTCTTTAAACAACCAGTTAACTAGTTGGGTCAATATTTGTGTCACGCTAAGAAATACTAGTGTTGAAGTGGTTCGATTTATGATTTATCTAAAATCGTACAATATTTATAAACAGTTTTCTAGAGTCAATGCTTCTTCTCTTTTTTTTCAGCAAAAACTTAAAGTCAATGCTATACGAATAACAATTGCTAAAAAAATATAAATCTGACTGTTCAGTATCAACAACCAGAAATAAAATATTGTTAATCCGATTTTGTTTAACAATAAAAGATCTATCTACGTTTTTCAACTCATATCAGTAAATGGCAACAAAAAAGCTATAATTAAATATTCCTAGCAATATTGAGCATCGGAGTCTGTTTCATACCAAGAACATTGCTGTCTATTCCATCAAGTCCAGAACTTACACATAAAATAGTAAAATTAATCATAAGTTAAGATTTGTAAGCTCTTGGGTCATCCCGAGTCAATGTTAATTGATGTCATTGATATATGTAAAGAAATAATATTGGATCTTATCTAAAAACGTATAATATTGAAACCTGTTTTGTAAAATAATGTAAAACTATTTTAGAAAATAAAAATAATAATGTAAAACTAAATGGTCATTATTATTGTTAAAAAATAACATTTGTGTAAATGACTAAAACAATGAAGAGAAGAAGAAAAGTACTTGGAGTTTCCAAAAGGTGATGTCACTGTGGCACAGAGCAGTGCAGATTATTCGGATCCGAACCTCATAAGGCTGTGGCGGTGCCACCATGATTTCTTCCATCACCAAAGGTTCTCCGGCCTTCCTACAAACCGCCGCTGCACATAGAAACATAAAGTCAACGTCATTAGTTCCAGTTAACGATAAGATACTTATTGAATAATGAGAATTTTAATCTTCTCTAACCTTTGCAACGGATCGGTTTACGTGAAGACTTGTCGTCGCCGGAGGATTTTCCATTTTCCATCTCAAGTTCTTTTTCTCCCTGTGTTTATTGTGTGAGAGTCAGTTTGTATGAGCTTCTCTGTATTATATCTGTGTATATAAACTATTCTAGATTAATATTTTTGTCTTCTTTACTATATACATTTTCTTTTGTCAAACGGATTCTTCATTAATTAACTTAAAAGTGGTTTACAGCAACATTAAAAGAGTTAAGAGCCCTCTTAGCCACCAGGTCGGCAATCGAGTTCTCCAATCTTGGAATAAACTTAAGAGATACAAATTGAAAGGTAGAGATAAGTGAGGCAATGTCTTAACGGTCCCATAGAGCTCGGACAAACCAGTTTTTGATTCAATTGAAGTAATCAATTGTTGCGAGTCTGATTCCATCGATACTCTTCTGAATCCTAGTCTTGACGTTGCCTCTAAAGCTGCTCGCATGGCTAGTCCTTCTGCTACTAGCAGCGAGTTCACAAATTGGGTCACTTAAGAGTGTGAAGCTACAAGTTCCGTCTTTACTATATACATATATCATCTAATTAATGATGAGTCTATCATCGCATGCCCTCTAGGATAGGGGACTCCAATGACCATCCTTGCGGTCTAATCAAGCAGCTGCCTCCTCAAGGTCAAAAGAATGCAGTGAAGTTTATTGAGAAGGTAAATAAATGGATCAAGTTTATATATATTTATCTATCTTAACATCTGACTTGAATCTTGTTTTCTCCAGTTGGTAGCTAAGTACAAAGATCTTCAGCGGGAGAAGAGTGCGTTGAAGGCGTGAGTTCGTGAAATGTAAAAGAGGATTTTCCAAATATCTCGTGAGATGTGTGTCCATGAGGCACACCCGGGGGACTGGATCGAACTCAACTTCGAGAGTTCGGACATTATATGCCACAAAGTGTACGTGGGATTGTTGACTTGGCGGGGCAGGGAGCCTAAATTTCTTGTAAAAAGATCGAACTTGCTTCCCCTTAAAATTCTTTTTGCTTTCTCTTTTACTTTCAGAATGCTTTGTTGTTTCTGGTCCGCGAGGAACACGTTCTTAAAACATGAATAAAACATATTTTTCTTTTAAAAATAAATAGCTGCACTCAAATGAGTTGCCTACGTACCCATGTTGGGATCAAGCCAAACCGTAGTTCAAATTTAGAATGTTCAACGGACTCCGAACTGGGACTCTTTCTTGGTCCTTTAACTTATAAAAACCGTTTCGAACAATTTTGGTTACTTGATACGGGCCTTCCCAATTGACTCAGAGCTTTCCGGCTCCGGCCTCTTTTTTGTTTTCAAACAGTTTCTGCTAAACCTGATCACCAATTTGAAGGGGTCGGTTTTTTAACTTCAAATTGTAATTGATGAGTCTCTATTTTCACTAGTTTTTACTTTTTTTTTACATGTTTGATTGAGTCTAGAGTTAGGTTTTATGTCCTTCTGGCAGGTTTTGATGTCTTTTCAGGTTTATACTTCCTTGGAGCGAAAATGGACAAAATGGAGCAATTTTGGACGTTTTTACAATTCATTGGATTTTGGAAACACTCTGGGATTGACCGATCCTGAAAAGAATCGACCAAGAACAAAGAGGATCGACCGATCCCAAAGCAGATTGGTCAGTCAAATGAATCTATGAGGTGGCACTGATCAAAGGAAGGAGATCGATCCATCCAACAGGATCGATCGATCCGGATCACGGATATTCTCCAGATCGCACATTAACTCCAATTTTTAACTTAGAAGACTCCCTACAAATAGGGTTCATTTCCTGAGCGGCCCAGAAGCCCGAGACACAATTTTACTGTTACTTTTATCATTTTTCATTTTCATTTTCAGATCTGTAAACTTTTACCTTGGTTTTTCTCAAATCTATAATATTTTCCATTGCATTTTCAGATCTATATTCCGTCTTATCTCTTTCTTTGCATTTTACACCATACAACATCATGATCTATCAATCCATTGCCATGGTTGAGTAGATCTGCATGTTGGGAGATAGGATTTATTCAAAGGGATATAATGTTTCATTAGGTTATTGTTATACATTAGGGTTATGATTATTAGATCTATACTTCTATGAAACAAATGCTTGTGTTAGGTTGACAAATCTATCAAATAATTCATAGGGTTTTATAATACAGCTAGCGTTGGTTATTCTACCCGAAATCTATAGTTTGTAGACTTGATTTCCAGTTTTCCAAGAGTTGAGGCTGGATCTACAAGTGAACTCTATCAAACTAGTTTATACATACTAGCATAGGGTCCTAGCGGATTTATGCTAGAGTAATATTTCCTTTTTAAAAAGATATTTATTTGGTTACAGTGTTTGTGTTTTAGATCTAGATCATTAAATTGCTAATCCGGTTAGATAACCTTTTTATTTATTTAAATCCCTACGATTTCCTAGATGGCAACATTTATTTTAATTGATTTTTATTTCCTTATTTAAATATTTTCAGATTTTATTCGGATTTTATTTTTTGTGACAAAAATTTCAATATTTTCATCATATATTTGTTTAGATCTACAGATCTATAGTGCTTTTTACTCTTTGTGGATTCGATCCCACCACTATACTACTGCGCACAACCGTGCACTTGCGAAAACTATTGGTTTGGGTAAAACCTGATAAATAAATCACATCAAGTTTTTGGCGCCGTTGCCGGAGAGTAATTGTAGTCTCTAGATCTAAGTTCTTGACCTAGTCTAGGATATTTTCTTTTTTTTGCATTTTTTATTTACGTCTCTGAGATCGACCGATCCACATAAGATCGATCGATCCTACTTCTTGCACGATCGATCGATCCTACTTCTTGCACGATTGATCGATCCTACTTCTTGCACGATCGACCGATCCCTTTTGAGATCGACCGATCCTACTTCGTGGAAGATCGATCGATTCTCTTTGATCGATCGATCCTACTTCTCTCGAGATCGACCGTTCCCTTCCAAGATCGATCGATCCCAGAGCCTCTTAATCGGATCTGACTTTCAAAGTTTTCTACTTCTCAGATGTATGCAATTAAGGAGCAAGGCTTCTAAAGATCTACAAGGCTTGAGCATAGAGGAGTTGACAAGGAAGTCCACAAGGAAGATCAAGGATACAAAGAAGAACAAAACCACAAGGAAAGCAAAAGATAAGGTTAGTATGACTGACCCTAATAACTTAAGAAACCTCCCCCCTGTTGTTGATGGTGAGGATGCAAAAGCAATCCGGCAGAGAGAGGGTCCAGTTAATCAAGGACCTCTCAATGATGCTGGAGCTCTGTGGTGAGAGTAGATGCTGCACCGGGACTGCAAGTCCCTCCGCGTAGGGTTACCTTAGGCGAGCAAGATGCCCTGCACGCCTATTATAGGAACCGATCTGCTATCATTCCCCCCTCCTATCCAAAGGCAAAATTATGAGATTACACCTCAAATAATCGCCCTGGTAAAACAGAATCAATTCCATGGGCTATCTAATGAGAACCCAATAGACCATATTGATATCTTTGAGGAGATCTGTTGTACCACCAAAGGCAATGGAGTCCCCCAAGACTACCTCCGTTGTAGGCTATTCTCTTTTTCCCTTGATGATAAGGCTCATAGATGGCTGAAATATTTGAGTCCTGGATTTATCACAAGCTGGGTGAATGCTGAGCTGCTTTCTTACAGCAGTTTTTCACCAAATCTAGATCCGCAGCGTTAAAAAAAAAAATGACCACATTCCATCAAGCTGGTGCCGAGTCCTTCTATGAAGCTTGGGAACATTATAAGGAATATCTAAGGGACTGTCCCCTCGAAGTTACACCGAGTCGGACAGGATGAACTTTTTCTATAACGGAGTAGAAATGAAGTATCAAATGGCTATGGACACAGCCAGTAGGGGAGACTTCATGAGCAACACACTGGAGGAAGCCATGGAGCTCATTGAAAACCTGGCAGCAAGTAACTCTAACAGATATTCTGACTATGATAGAAGAGCAACCCCACTCAAGCGAGTGACAAGATCATAGATGAGCTTAATGCTAAGGTGGACATTCTGATGAGAGCTCAAAAGAGATCTGTTAATCTCTTGGAAAGTGAAGAGTTCAATGATGAGGAGGAACAAACTGAGGAGATCAACTTTCTCGGTGGACAGGGAAACTACCAAAACCAGGGTTTCAACCCGAACTTTAGGAACCATCCTAACTTGTCCTACCGCAATACTAATGTTGAGAATCCTGGAGATCAGTTTTATCAACTTCGGAGTTCTCAAAACGAAGGGAACTTCCAAAACAATGCTGGTTATGGTAAAATAGGGTTCAACCTCCAGTCTGGGAATGCTGGTTCCATGGGGAAGACTGAATCCTTATTCCAGCAAATCATGGAAGGACATAAGAAATTTGCTGGGGATATCAGCGCTAAGGTTGATAGAGTTTATGAGAACCTCAATGGGAAGTTTGATGCCTTAGGAACTCACGTAAGAGTGTTGGAAATCAAGTTGCTCAAACTTCTGAGAAAAATAGGGCACCAACCAGAACTTTCCTAGGAAAACTTGAAAAAAACCCCAATGAATCTCTGCAGTTCATTGAACTCAGGAGCGGAAAACACACCATCCCAAAAGTCTATCCTGCTAGAAGTGATCGGAAAATCTTTGATCTGTCTGATGATGAAGAAGACGATTTCTTCAATGATGACATAGAAGATAGCTTTTACAACAGAGAGCTGAAAATTCCTGAAGAGCCTAAAACGTCAGAAAATAGGAGTGATCACTCCATGGACGATGAGATAGAGGAAGCAGAGCATTATTATGCTAACCTCAGAGAGATAGAGATTGATCAATATCGATCGACCCCTAGTGAGATCGATCAATATCTTATGTTGAAATACCAGGATCTTCTGACCAAAACCTATTAAACCAACTAGCAAAACTTCAGCACCCTCTGAAAAGAAATTACCCTCAATTCCTAAATCAACCTGCTATGAATTTGATAAGTGGAAGTGTGAAAAGATAGCTAAAGAGATGAGAGCTATATTACCTTTTCCAGAGGTCTACTCAATGATTCATTTGGTGGAAGATCATTTGAAGAAACTTTTCACTGGAGAATCCAATATGGAAGACTCTGTCAAATTTCTAAGGGAAAAATGCGATAAGCAAATGCACGAAAAACTTCCCAAAAAGTTAGGAGACCCGGGGAAATTTATTCTGTCATGCACCATTGGAGATACTTGTTTCAAGAACATCTTGGTAGATTTGGGAGCAAGCTTCAACGTGCTACCACTCTCTATTGCCCATACACTTGGACTGCTAGCTATGCAGCAAACCACCAAGATAATCACCATGGCTGATGGAACAACCCGGAGGCCGCATGTACTCCTAGTTAATATCCCAATTTTGGTAAGTTTGTGTTACATACTCACTGATTTCATGGTTTTGAACTTGGACGATAATGGTACTGACCTTATCCTGGGACGTCCTTTCTTAGCCAGAGCTGGAGTATCTATAAATGTGCCAAAAGGAAGGATAAAATTTCGTCTCAGAAAAATCGTTGTCAAACTTTACGTTGAGATCGTCAATACACAATCCACCGTAAATGTTCAAACATTCGTGATTAACGATTTTGATGCTATCGATGTTGTTCACTCAGTGAACAAGATCCAGGAGTTTCCACAACTGAGAGGATTTTAGAAATCAAAAAGCAAAATTCCGCTGAAATCGATCGATCCGATAGCGAGATCGATCAATCCAACGATGAGAGCCACTGTTTTCTCGATAAGAAGATCGATCCGGATTCTAACAGGATCGACCCGCAGGGCAAGATCAATCGATCCCACCTCCCCGCTAAGGATTTAAAAATTTGGGAGGATCGACCGATCCTGGTTGAGATTGATCGATCCCCGCGAACGCAGTTACAAAAATCTCCCGATGATAAAACCCTAAAAGAGTTTAGAAATCAGGGAGAGGCTGAAAAAAAAAACCCATCACCAAGCAAGAAGATGGACCATCTATCAGAGAACAAGGTTGATGAGATAATAGCCGAGTGGGGTGCAAGGTTACCCTTTAAGGAGATTAGATTTGTGTTACCTGTGATGGCAGACTTCATTGGGAACATTTTTGCCGGCAATATTACACTTCAGGGAGCAACTGACTACCTCAGGACAGCAAGAGGGAGGACAAACTACCCCCTAAGATGGATGACCCAGGTGAATTGCATATACCAATCACAATTGGAAGAACCCTTTTGAGGAACTGTTTGGTAGACACTAGAGCTAGCATAAACGTCATATGACTCGACACTGCAAAGCTATTGGGTCTGAAACACATGGAACCAACCAAGTCAAAAATCGAATTGGTAGATGGAGCACTCCAAAACCCTGCAGGGATCCTAGTCAACATATCAATCTTTGTAGGAGGAAGTTATGTTTTGATAGACATATTTGTGCTAGACATGAACTGTGATGGATCAGATCTAATTCTAGGATGAACATTCCTATTGACTGCCCGTGCTTCTATCAGCATAGCCAAAAAGAGAATAAAACTGTGAGTTGGAAACAAGGTTATAAGCTTCCCCATCCCGACCATCAAAAGATATCCAATCGTATCTGGTCAGGCACCCATTGCGAAGGATGTGGAATCTGAAGATACCCTTCCTCCAATGAATCCAAAACCCAATTGAAATATTTCTATTCAAGCTAGTGACTTAAAACAAGCGCTACTGGGAGGCAACCCAGACATTTCCCTTTAAGAAATTTGTATATATATATATATATAAAACAAAAATCTGGCAATATTTTGTTATTTATTATTTTTTTTTCTATTGCTTTTGAATTAATAAAACTATTTTATTTTATTTCCCTTCAATTATTTTATTTATTTTTTTTTTTTCAAAATAAGACATGATGATGTTTTGTGTCGAGTTGACTGAAAATAGGTGCAAAACCCAGAAGATGCGAGTTTCAAAAAGTTTCAGGACTCTGAGATTGACCGATCCTCTTAAGATTGATCGATCCCCGAGACGAAAAAAGATGAAAACCGGTTAATGAACAGACTAATGCTCCCTTTTGGTCGTAAAACCCCTTTCACGGTTTATGGTTTGCTTTCTTGTTCACAATTCATTATCTCCAGTGTTGTTTCGCAGCACCTTTTTTCTTTGATTTTATATCACAGCGAGACGCAGTGATTTCAGTCTGGGGAGGGGGTGTCTGCTTTCATATGTTACTAACACTGTGTTTTCTTTTGTTTTTTTGTTAAAAAATTTCAAAATTTTTCAAAAAAAAATAAAACTTTTTCATTTTTCTTGAGTCGTTTTATTGAGTCAAAACATGAGAATTTTATTACAACTTTCTTGGTTTTCATTTTATATTGATATTTATTGGACTTAGTTCAGAAAAATTGGAAACACCATCAGTGGATCAACTTTACCTGAAGCGATCTATCCTTTGGAAATCTGAATGATGCAGCGTTGGCTCTATCTACTTGGACCTTTAACCGGACTAATCTTCTTACTTAGGGGCCCGATATCGCATAAAGGATCAGATACATCCAGAGTTCACCCCATTCTTATTTCGAATGGCCAAGCTCATTTTTAGTTTGGTTCCATACCTTTACACCCTTTTTCATTCAGACCCCAGTCCTCTTTCGCAACATTAGGAGCATATGCAACCAAGTGCAAAAACTATGGAGTATGGGAGCCGGTACAACCAAATGTTCCAAGCATATTCGAGTAAGCTTTCTAGTATCAGTACTTCATCTATATTGGTTTGAGTTGACTATTGGTGCAGTTTTGGTTGATTGATGTACATGGTCAGGACTGGTTCCAACTTCCCCTTCTCAAAAAAAAAACTGCTCTGGGATCGACCGATCCTATTCAGATCGATCGATCCCGTCTCATCTCCAGAATCTCTATTGCAAAAAAAAAAAAATGAAAAGAAAGAGAAGGGAAAGAAGTATGAATGAAACAGAATAAAACTTTTTATTTATTAAGTTAGTTATTTGTTTATGTTATCTATTTTAGAACCAATAGCAACTCTATTAGGATCATCATATAGAAGTTTACTTAGAGTTCAAGGTTTAGGAGGTTCTGCACCATCTTTGGTTTCCATCTCAGTATGATTTTATGCATTGACTTGCACAGGAGTTCATTTATCATGCCTAACCATCACCCTTAAAATGGCCCCCTGTTACTAGCTCTTAGCGATTGAGATTCCTTTGTAAGACTGCACGCAACACTTAATGAATGTTAAAGGGCCAACAATGGAGATTTCAGAAGTTCCCTTGGATCTCGGTTGCTAGAGTACGGTAATGTTTGCTATGCTTATGGTAAAGTATATGTTGTACTGTTAAAGTTCAATTACCCTTTCACAAGATTTCTTATGGTTTACATGATAAACATGGTGGATTCTAAGGCTAAGCGTAAGTTCCCGTTTTTCAAACCCACACTTCCAAACTTTCTTTCATTGTCTTGTTACTTACTTGAGGACAAGCAAGGATTCAAGTCTGGGGGTGTGATGAGTCACTATTTTCACTAGTTTTTACTATTGCTTTTACATGTTTTATTGAGTCTAGAGTTAGGTTTTGTGTCCTTCTGGCCGGTTTTGGTGTCTTTTCATGTTTATACTTCCTTGGAGCTAAAATGGGAAAAATGGAGCAACTTTGGACATTTTTACACTTCATTGGATTTTGGAGACACTCTGGGATCGACCGATCCTGAAAGAATCGACCAAGCACAAAGAGGATCGACCGATCCCCAAGCAGATCGGTCAGTCAAAGGAATCTATGAGGTGGTACAGATCAAAGGAAGGAGATCAATCGATCTAACATGATCTGATTTTTAACCTAGAAGCCTCCATATAAATAGGGTTCATTTCCTGAGCGGCCCAGAAGCCCGAGAGACGATTTTACTGTTACTTAGTCATTTTTCATTTTCATTTTCAGATCTGTAAACTTTTACCTTGGTTTTTCTCAGATCTATAATATTTTTCATTGCATTTTCAGATCTACATTCTGTCTTCATCTCTTTATTTGCTTTTTACACCATACAACACCATGATCTATCAACCCATTGCCATGGTTGAGTAGATCTGCATGTTGGGAGATGAGATTTATTCAAAGGGATTTAATGTTTAATTAGGTTATTGTTATACATTAGGGTTATGATTATTAGATCTCTACTTCTATGAAACAAATGCTTTTGTTAGGTTGACGAATCTATCAAATGATTCATAGGATTTTATAATACAGCTAGCGTTGGTTATTCTATCCGGAATCTATAGTTTGTAGGCTTGATTTCCAGTTTTCCAAGAGTTGAGGCTGGATCTACAAGGAAGTCTATCAAACTTGTTTATACATGCTAGCATAGGATCCTAGCGGATTTATGCTAGAATAATATTTCCTTTTTAAAAAAAGATTTATTTGGTTTCAATGTTTGTGTTCTAGATCTAGATCATTAAATTGCTAATCCGGTTAGATAGTGTTTTTATTTATTTAAATCCCTGCGATTTCCAGTGCCCAACATTTATTTTAATTGATTTTTTATTTCCTTATTTAAATATTTTCAGATTTTATTCGGATTTTATTTTTTGTGACAAAAATTTCAATATTTTCATCATATATTTGTTTAGATCTACAGATCTATAGTGCTTTTTACTCTATGTGGATTTGATCCCACCACTATACTACCGCGCACAACCATGCACTTGCGGGAACTATTGGTTTGGGTAAAATCCGATAAATTAACCACATCAGTAATAGCGCGCAATTGTTTGTTGATAGTTCTGAAGCCGAATTAATGCTTGATCTCGCCGTTCATCGATTGTATCCAGTGCATCTTTCATCATTTGTGTGTTGCAAGACTCGTTATTAGGGAGTTTGGATTATCGGAGTCCTGATACATTTAGTTCGGCTGGAACTACTGCTTCCATTCCATAGACTAGCGAAAAGGGGGTTTCTCCACTAGCTCTTCGAGGAGTAGTTCGGTATGCCCATAAAACTGGTTGAAGGTCATCATACCATCCTCCCTTATACAAACCATGCCACTTCTTTAAATTACTTTAAATGGTTTTGTTTGCTGCTTCTACTTGTCTGTGCCCCTGTGGATATCTTGGAGTGGAATAACTCATCTTTATTCCCCATGCAGAGATAAAGTCTTGAAAGTCTTTCGATATGAATTGATATCCATTGTCTGTAACGATCTCGGAAGGAACTCCATAGCGACAAATGATGTTTTTCCATAAGAGTGTCTTTACTACCAAATATTTAATAGTAATATACGCCTCCGTCTCGATCCATTTGGAGAAATAATCTGTAAAGACAAGAAGATGTTGCACACCTCGAGTTGATTTATACATTGGTCCAATGATGTCCATCGACCACCGCATGAACGGGTAAAGAGCTGTGATTGATGACAAAAGCTCTGAAGGTTGGTGAATAAGCGGAGCGTGTTGCTGACATTTTATGCACCGCGAGGAGTACTTTACACAATTCATTATCATGGTCGGCCAATAATACCCCAACCGTTTGATTTTAAAAGCCATCGACCGACCTGGCGAATGGTTTCCACATAGTCCTTCATGAACCTCACTCATAACAACTTCCACTCCCAAATAAAATCCGAATAAAATAAATAAGTAAATAAAAATCAACTAAAGTAAATGTTGGGATTTGGGAAATCGCATAGATTTAAATAAATAAAAAGGTTATCTAGCCAGATTAGCAATTTAATGATCTAGATTTAGAACATAAACATTGTAACCAAATAAATCTCTTTTAAAAAAGAAATATTATTCTAACATAAATCGGCTAGGACCCTATGCTAGCATGTATAAACAAGTTTGATAGAGTTCACTTGTTGATCCAGCCTCAACTCTTGGAAAACTGGAAACCAAGCCTACAAATTATAGATCTGAGAAAAACCAATGTAAAAGTTTATAGATCTGAAATGAAAATGAAAATGAAAAAGTAACAGTAAAAATCATGTCAAGGGCTTCTGGGACGCTCAAGAAATGGTCCCTATTTATAGGGAGTCTTCTAGGTTAAAAATAGGAGTTAATGTGCGATTTGGAGAATATCCGCGATCCGGATCGATCTCCTTTCTTTGATATGTGCTACCTCATAGATTCCTTTGACTGACCGATCTGCTTCGGGATCGGTCGATCCTCTTCATGCTTGGTCGATCCTTTTCAGAATCGGTTGATCCCAGAGTGTCTCCAAAATCCAATGAAGTGTTAAAACGCCCAAAGTTGCTCAATTTTGCCCATTTTAGCTCCAATGAAGTGAAAACTTGAAAAGACACTAAAACCGGACAGAAGGACACAAAACCTAACTCTAGACTCAATAAAACATGAAAAACAATAGTAAAAACTAGTGAAAATAGAGACTCATCATACCCCCAAACTTGAATCCTTGTTTGTCCTCAAGTAAGAAACAAGACAACGAAACAAAGTTCAGAAGTTGAAGTTTGAAAAACGGGAACTTACGCTTAGTTTTAGAATCCACCAAGTTGATCATGTAAATGAAAAAGAAACCTTGTGAAAGGTTAATTGAACTTTAGCAGTACAACATGTACTTTACCATAAGCATAGCAAACATTACCGTACTCTAGCATCCGAGATCCAAGGGAACTTCTGAAATCTCCATTGTTGGCCTTTTAACATTCATTAAGTGTAGCCTGCAGTGTCACCAAGGGAGTCTCAATCGCTAAGGGCTAGTAACGGGGGAGGGGCATTTTAAGGGTGATGGTTAGGCATGATAAATGAACTCCGGTGCAGGCCAACGCGCAAAATTTTAGTGAGACGGAAACCAAAGATGGTGCACAACCTCCTGAACCTTGGACTCTAAGTAAGCTTCTATATGATGATCCTAATAAAGTTGCTATTGGTGCTAAAATAAATAACATAAACAAATAACTAACTAAATAAATAAAAGGTTTTATTCTGGTTCCTTCAGACTTCTTTCCCTTTTCGTTATTTTTTTTTTTTAACAGAGTCTCGGGATGAGACGAGATCGATCGATCTGAATAGGATCGGTCGATCCGAGAGCATTTTTTTTTGACAAGGGGAAATTGGAACCAGTCCTAACCATGTACATCAATCTACCAAAACTGCACCAATAGTCAACTCAAACTAATATAGATAAAGTACTGATACTAGGAAGCTTACTCGAATTTCTTTGGAACATTTGGTTGTACCGGCTCCCATACTCCGTAGCTTTTTCACTTGGTTGCAAATGCTCCTAATGTTACGAAAGAGGATTGGGGACTGAATGAAAAAGGGTGTAAGGGTGTGGAACCAAGCTAAAAATGAGCTTGGCCATCCGGAGCTCAAATAAGAATGGCGTGAACTCCGGATGTATGTGATCCTTTATGCGATATCGAGCCCCTAAGTGAGAAGATTAGTCCAAGTTAAAGGTCCAAGTAGATAGAGCCAACGCCAGATCATTCAGATTTCCAAAGGATAGGTCACTTCTGGTAAAGTTGATCCATTGATGGTGTTTCCAATCTTCCTTAACTAAGTCCAATCAATGTCAACATAAAATGGAAACCAAGAAAATTAAAATAAAATTTTCATGTTTTGACTCAATAAAACGACTCAAGAAAAATAAAAAAGTTTTATTTTGAATTTTTTTTGACAAATTCTGACAAAAAATCAAAAGAAAACACAGTGTTAGTAACATATGAAAGCAGTCACCCCTTCCCCCAGACTTAAATCACTGCGTCCTGCTGCGAAACAACGTTGGAGATAATGAATTGTGAACAAGAAAGCAAACCATAAACCGTGGTAGGAATTTTACGACCAAAAGGGAGCATTGGTCTGTTCATGAACCGGTTTTCAGCTTTTCTTGACTCGGGGATCAATCGATCCGGGGGGGGGGGGGGATCGGTCAATCTCAGCGTCCTAAAACTTCTTGAAATTTGCATCTTCTGTGTTTGGCACCTGTTTTCAGTCAGCTCAACACAAAAACATCATCAGATCTTATTTTGAAAAATAATTGAAATAAATAAAATAACGGAAGGGAATTAAAATAAAATATTTTTATTAATTCGAAAGCAAAAAGAAATTAAAAAGAACATGTTGGGTTACCTCCCAACCAGCACTTGTTTTTGCAAAGTCACTAGCTTGACTTAGTTTTATTTCAATTGGGTTATGGGTTCATTGGAGGAATGGTATCTTCCTCATCTGGTGGTTGATTTTCTGCCTTGATCTTGGGTTTCACAGTGAAAGCCCTCATCATGTAATCCAGATTTTCTTCAGTAGCTTCAAAGTTTACTTCTGCTGGATCTTCACCACCATCTCTTCCCGGAGTCATGTTCATTGGATGAACAGCATGGATGAACAACATCACAGATTCCACATCTTTCACAATGAAAGCTTGACCATTTATGGTGGGGCCTCTGTCGACGGTCTCGACTTAGAAGGTCATGGAGGTATTTTTAAACCTAAGTTTAATTCTTCTCTTGGGATGATAATTGAGGCCCTGGTTGTAGCCAGAAAAGGTCTACCAAGTACAATTCCTTTCCATTCTTCATCCAAGGCGAGAACAACAAAGTCTACTAGCGCATAACTTCCCTTAAACTGGACAGGAATGTTTAAGAGTTTCCCTACTGGTTTCCTTATTGTTCCATCATCCATCTCAAGATCCATGGTAATTGGTTTCATGGTGATTAATCCTAACTTCTTAGCTTGGCTGAGTGACATCATGTTTATGCTGGCACCAGTGTCAATTAGGCTGTGCTAAAAGCGATACTGCCCTATGATAACCGGGATACTAAACCTTCTAGGATCCTCTATTTGTTGGGGCAGTTCTTCTAGCATCTTTTTGCTGCATTCTCCTTGAAGGAAATCAGCAGCTACTTGCAGAGTTGTCCTTCCACCAATTATATCTTTCATGTAATATTTGATCTGAGGGGTCATTGATTTAACTTCCCTGAAGGGAAAACTCACCCTCATCTCAGTGATTACCTGATCTATCCTTTTCTGCATCTCAAGGTTTGCTTTTTCAGGTGGTTTTGGATTATCTCTTCCAATCCCTTCTTGATCCTCATTAGTTTTCATATTCTCAGCAGAGTTCATATCTCTAGGTGACTGCAAAGTTTATTTTATAAACTCTTTGTGATTTCTAAAATATTTTAGGTTTTAATTAAGCTGGGGGTCTCGAAATCATGTCCGCGAGGATTGATCGATCTCAACCCTGACGGTTGATCCTCTCCAATTTTTAAATTCCTATCAGAGGAGCAGGATCAATCGATCTCACTTTGCGGATCGATCCTGATAGAATCTGAATTGATCTTTTCACCGAAAAAGTAGTGGCTCTTATCATCGGATCGATCGATCTCAGCGGTCATTTCTGTAAAATATTCCTCATCTGCGAACAGATCAATGTACTTCAGATATTCTCTGGGATTGGTTTCAGGCTTCCCTGGGAGAGTCCCTAGTAATGCCTTAACCATTTCGGTTGATCTTGCTACCTCGGTTTCCAATATCCTCACATGGGCACCCAAGGATTCAAGCCTCCCATTAAGATCATTGTACATGTTATAAACTTTCAGGTTGATTTCTCCAGCAAATTTCTTTTGTCCTTCCATGATTTTCTGAAATAAGGATTCAATTTTCCCCATCGAACCAGCATTCCTAGACTGGGGGTTGAATCCTGTTTTACCATAACCAGCATTGTTTTGGAAGTTCTCTTGGTTTTGAGTACTCCAAGGTGGATAAAACTGATCTCCAGGGTTCTCAACATTAGTACTGTGGTAGGACAGGTTAGGATGGTTCATAAAGTTTGGGTTGAAACCCCAGTTTTGGTAGTTTCCCTGTCCACCGAGAAAGTTGATATCCTCAGTTTTTTCCTCCTCATCATTGAACTTTTCACTTTCCAAGAGATTAACAGATCTCTTTTGAGCTCTCATCAGAATGTCCACCTTAGCATTAAGCTTCTATATGATCTTATCACTCACTTGAGTGGGGTTGACTCTCCTATCATAGTCAGAAGATCTGTTAGAGTTGTTTGCTGCCAGGTTATCAATGAGCTCCATGGCTTCCTCAAGTGTGTTGCTCATGAAGTCTACCCTACTGGTTGTGTCCATAGCCATTTGATACTTCATTTCAACTCTGTTATAGAAAAAGTTCATCATGTACGACTTGGTGTAGCTTCGAGGGGGACAGTCCCTTAGGTATTCCTTATAGCATTCCCAAGCTTCATAGAAGAACTCGGTACCAGCTTGGCGGAATGTTCCTATTTTATTTTTTAGTACTACGGATCTAGCTTTGGTGAAGAATTTCTGTAAGAAAGCAGCTTGGCATTCACCCTAGCTTGTAATAGATCCAGGACTCAAAGATTTCAGCCATCTATGAGCCTTATCAGCAAGGGAAAAAGAGAATAACCTACAACGGAGGTAGTCTTGAGGGACTCCGTTGGCTTTGGTGGTAATACATATCTCCTCAAAGATAT
Source organism: Cardamine flexuosa (assembly GCA_963555745.1). Classification (NCBI taxonomy): domain Eukaryota; kingdom Viridiplantae; phylum Streptophyta; class Magnoliopsida; order Brassicales; family Brassicaceae; genus Cardamine; species Cardamine flexuosa. The sequence continues at coordinate 18,627,014 of OY743216.1, read as the reverse complement.
CAATATGGTCCATTGGGTTCTCGTTCGATAGCCCATGGAATTGATTCTGTTTTACCAGGGCGATTATTTGAGGTTTAATCTCAAAATCCTGCCTCTAGATATGAGGGGGAATGATAGCAGATCGGTTCCTATAATAGGTGTGCGGGGCATCTTACTCGCCTAAGGTAACCCTGCGCGGAGGGACTTGCAGTCCCGTCGCAGCATCTACTCTCACCCCAGAAGCTCCAGCATCACTGAGAGGTCCTTGATTATCCTAACCCTCTCTCTCCCGAATTGCTTATGCATTCTCACCATCAACAACAGGGGGAATGTTTCTTAGGTTATTAGGGTCAGTCATACTAACCTTATCCTTTGCTTTCCTTGTGGTTATGTTATTCTTTGTATCCTTGATCTTCCTTGTGGACTTCCTTGTCAACTCCTCTATGCTCAATCCTTGTAGATCTTTAGAAGCCTTGCTCCTTAATTGCATACACCTGAGAAGTAGAACAAGTTTGAAAGTCAGATCCGATTAAGAGGCTCTAGGATCGATCAATCTTGAAAGGATCAGTCGATCTCGAGAGAAATGGATCGATCGATCTTGCACAAAGTAGGATCGGTCGATCTCAGAGACGTAAATCCGAAACGTAAAATAAAAATGCAGAAAATAAAATATCCTATACTATGTCTAAAACTTAGATCTAGAGGCTACAATTACTCCCCGGCAACGGCGCCAAAAACTTGATGCGGTTTATTTATCAGGTTTTACCCAAACCAATAGTTCCCGCAAGTGCACGGATGTGCACGGTAAGATAGTGGTGGGATCGTATTCACAGAGAGTAAAGAGCGCTTTAGATCTGTAGATCTAAACAAAGCTAGGATGAAAATATGGAAAGTTGTCACTGAAAATCCGAATAAAATAATTAAAGAAATAAAAATAAATTAAAATAAATGTTTGAATATGAAAAATCTCAGGGATTTAAATAAATAAAAAGGCTATCTAACCGGATTAGCAATTTAATGATCTAGATCTAGAACACAATAACTGTAACCAAATAAATCTCTTTTAAAAAGGAAATATTATTCTAACATAAATTTGCTAAGACCCTATGCTAGCATGTATAAAAAAGTTTGATAGAGTTCACTTGTAGATCCAGCCTCAGCTCTTGGAAAACTGGAAATCAAGCATACAAACTATAGACTCCGGGTAGAATAACCAACGCTAGCTGAATCATAAAACCCTATGAATCATTTGATAGATTTGTCAACCTAACAAAAGCAGTTTTTTCATAGAAGTAGATATCTAACAATCATAACCCTAATCTATAACAATAACCTAATTAAACATTAAATCCCTTTGAATAAATCTCATCTTCCAACATGCAGATCTACTCAACCATGAAAATGGATTGATAGATCATGATGTTATATGGTGTAAACTGTAAAGAAAGAGATAAAGACAGAATGTAGATCTGAAAAGACAATGGAAAATATTATAGATTTAAGAAAAAGTAATGTAAAAGTTTACAGATCTGCAATGAAAATGAAAATGACAAAGTAACAGTAAAAATCGTGTCTTGGGCTTCTGGGCCCCTCAGGAAATGATCCCTATTTATAGGAGTCTTCGAGGTTAAAAATTGGAGTTAATGTGCGATTTGGAGAATATCTGCGATTCGGATCGATTGATCATGTTGGATCGATCGATCTCCTTCCTTTGATCCGTGTCACCTCATAGATTCCTTTGACTGACCGATCTGCTTTGGGATCGGTTGATCCTCTTCATGCTTGGTCGATCCTTTTCCGGACCGGTCAATCCCAAAGTGTCTCCAAAATCCAATGAAGTGTAAAAACGCCCAAAGTTGCTCCATTTTTCCCATTTTAGCTCCAATGAGGTGAAAACCTGAAAATACACTAAAACCGGCCAGAAGGACACAAAACCTATCTCTAGACTCAATAAAACATGTAAAAACAATAGTAAAAAATACTGAAAATAGAGACTTACCAATTGACACGGCCAGCTGCCTGTCGATCGATCTGAGTAGAGTTAGGACCATCCTTAGTCGTGACTTGCATCAAACTTTTCGATATTTGGGGTGGTGTTGACCGACACGAGGTATGTGTGTCGATCGGGATGAGCTCACTGATGAGAATCTCAACTTTTTCCTTAGCTTCAGACTTCTTCAGACTCTCTTCATTGACTTCTCTCTTGACCAAATCACCCCAGGACATAATATCACCACACTGGTACCTAAGATTGGCATCAGTGCTTCCTGGTAAGACACCATCAGGGCGTTTAGTGTTCACAGCAGATTATGCAAACTGGGTATCCAACCTCTTGATGTGGTTGAGTCTCATACTTCCCATTCAGATTTGCATAGAGAGCATCAATCTTACCATTAAAGTCCACAGTCATCTTCTGCTGTCCCTCTAGAATTTGGTCAAGCATGTCTTTCATCTCAGAATCCGGAGTCTTAGCAGGTGGATACTGGTAGTGGTAACTTCCAAAAGTTCCTAGTGAAACCATTGTTGTTTCGCTAAGCATCCTGAACTGCACGCTTGGGCGTAAATCCAGAGGAGTTTATGTTGTTCCCATAGTTGTTCCTCTGATTGTTATAGCCTCTGAAGTTGCCTTGAGAATTGCCAACTCTTTGGCCATTAAAACCGGAACCGTTCACATAGTTCACATCTTCTTCATTGGATTCATCCTCAGCTTCAAAAACTTCAACCTCTTGAGCAAAGTGAATCAATTTCTTGTTCAGTAGAAGGTTGTGCATAGTATCAAGCTTTGCCTTGACTTTATCCATCTCACTATTGTTCAATCCAGCAGCTATTTTCTTCCTCTCAGTATCGGCACTCTTGGAACTATTACTAGATATCAAGTTTTCAATCAACTTGATAGCTTCCACTGATGTCCTAGTCTTGAAGTTTCCCTCACTAGCTGCGTCCAAAGCAACCTGATACCTCCAATCAATTCTGCAAAAAAAAGTCCTTATGAGCTGGACTTCATCAATACTGTGGTGCGGAAAATCTCTTTGGTACCCCTTGAATCTCAACCAAGCAGCTTTAAGAGTCTCTGCAGGTCATTGAGTAAACTGAATAATCAAATCTCTCAAGTCATCTGTCTTAGCATCATCATAAAAGTTATTCATAAACGCTGTGTTGATGTCCTTCCAAGTGGTCAAAGATCCTGGTTGTAACTGCTTCAACCAATGAATTGCTTCCCCAGCAAGTGGTATGGGAAGAACTTGCGGAATAGATAGTCTTCAGACACTCCATTAGATTTAATGTGTGTTGCCCCACAAGCGTGTAGTATTGGGGTTTCAACTAAAAATCATTCCTCTGAAAAGCAGGAGGACATATAGCAGACCTATTAGTGTAGAACTCATTGGGTCTATAGAAATCAGCCAGTGTTCTTCCCACAACTTTAACCTGAGCATCCAAATCAGCCGCACCGCGTCCGTTGTCTCCGTGTCGACCGACATGGGTAGGGTCTTGTCGGTCGACATGGACAGTATCGTTGGCAGCTTCGACAATGGGGTTCCCATCAGCATCAAGTTTCTGACCATAATTGTTGTACTGGTTGCCCTCTAAATCACGTAAGATCCCAGCAGCATCCCTCTCAAGCACAACGGTTTTAACCATCTCTGATTTCCTATGTGCTCTTTGATTAGCTCTCTCTAACTTCCCAATCTCCTCAGTAGCAACTAGTTCTTTGTTCTTGTTGCTTCTAAGATTCATGCATCAGAGATAAGAGAAAGTAGAGGCGTAAGTAACAAAATAAAAGAAAAATCTAGACTAAACTCTAACTGAAATCTAATGGTAAATTTAGAGTCCTCGACAACGGCGTCAAAACTTGACAGGGGTCAAAAGTAACCCTAGAACTACTCTCTCAAATTAAGAGATCGATTGCAGCACTTAGGGGTCGAATCCACAAGGACTCTGAAAACTCACACAATAGAAACACATATTCGAATTAAGCTATACAAGAAAATAGAAAACTAAATAAAATGAAGCAATAAACAAAATAGCAAATAACAGGGATGTACTTCAAGTGATTAAAAACGCTAGACCTAGGGACAATTAATCGGAAATACTTTGGAATGTGAACTGGGCAGTTCGATAATCATGACTAAATTTTTTGTTCGGTTCTTAAACTTGTAACACTAATATGATATCTCATCCAACTCTCATTGGGACGACATCTATCCTCTAAACAGAAGCAAACCAAATCTCTTTGCGAAATACCAATAAATAGAGTCTCTATGAATAGCGGGTACGATATGTTTACAAAATTCCTAAACCAACTCTCACTGCGAAAAGGCTGTTTGCTCATCTAAGATTGGGTCAGGATATCAATAGCACTACCAATGTTCCTACGGTACCAGGATTAAGGTCATCAATCTTAAGACTAGTGTGATAATCAAATCTAAATGAAAAACATTATAGATAACCTAACATGTCTATGCCCAATTCAACAAACCATCATAAACCCTATGAAAACCCTAGATCTAACAAGGTGACTACTCATTCATAGAAGAGAAAACACAATTCATTGTCTGAATAATACTCATGAAATAAAATAAGAAACAAAGGGAGTTCAGAATTCTTCTCTCTACAAAGGTTAAGATCGGAACTTCTCTCCACATAAACTTGCTTGAAAATTACAATGAAAACTCAATAATGCAAAACTTAGTCTCTGGGACTTCTAAAACATAATTTAACCTAAAAACACGAATAGGTATGAAGTATAAACTTTAGAAACTTTTGGGGCAAAGTTGTAATTCTTGAAACTTAATAAAACTCAAAGGCGTCGTTCACGTCTTGTGTGTGTTGACCGACACAGGAAAGGCCTGTCGGTCGACATGGACAACAATGTTTGTCTCCTTGTTGATTTGCTCAGCTACAAGCCTCTAAAAGCTCCAAAGTGCTCATCAGGGTCCATCTCGTATTTGTACCTCATAAGACTCAATATATATACAAAAGACTCGAAAACTAATGCATATATCATGTCATAAAACCATAAAATACATGATATATCACCTTGCATCATCAATTGAAATCTCCTGAGTTGTATCTTCAGGCTTCTGTCCACTAGGAAAGCACGGCTCTTTTTCAACAGTCGAAGTCATTAATTGTTATTGCAACTTCATTCGGTGGTTTGCAAGGTAGAAGGATCTTGAAATTTATTTATCGCCTTTGATTGTTTCAACTCCTGTTGGTGTTGAGAATTTCATATATTGATGGTAAGTTGATGGGACCGCCTTCATCTGATACAACCATGGGGTCCCTAATATTATATTGTACGCAACTGGCCGATTATAAGCTGTGAATTCTACAATTTTTGATACTCCGGACGCAAATACGGGAAGCTTGATGGTTCCAAGCGACATGGTTGTCTCACTTATGAATGCTATTAATGGAGCCGGTTGTCCCACAATTTCAGTTCGGTTAATTCTCATCCGGTGCAATGTGCTTAGAAAAATTAGGTCGACCGAGCTACCAAAATCAACTAATATTCTTGTCACCAGGGTGTCATCGTGAGGCTTGGCTAAACACCGAGTCTCAGATTCTTTGAATGTTAAAGTGGTGTTATACTCGAATAGTTTGGCTTTTTCATTTACTGCCATGATTGCTGCTCACTTTTTTGATTGCTCGAACCGAATCATGGCATAATTTGGAATCTCTGATAATGACATATATTCGCCTTCTCAATGGTCCGGCCTGATATTATGCTCTTTGTTTATTTGTGATTGGCTCGGAGACTTGGTCATCTTTTCGATCCTTGTTATAGTTTCGTACAAACTCCTCAAGATTAAACTTTGCAAGTCCTCCAGAGGACCAAAGTTCGGCAAGATGTCGCTTCAGTACACTACACTCTTTGGTTGCATGTCCATTTATCCGATGAATCTCACATTAAGAACTTTCATTTCGGATCCAGGTATTTGACGATGAATATTCGGGCCTCTCTCTTCGGGAGTATGGTCGCATAACGTTGTTGTTGCTTGGGGTCGCCCCAAAATGCTTTATTCCACCATTTTCCCTTGGCTCGAACTTCCTCACAGGCTGGTTTACTGTGGGTTTAGGGAAACGATATTTTTTGCAAAAGTTTCTTTTTCTTCTTCTGCTTCAGTCTAGTTATTAGCTTGGAAAAGAGCATCTTGAATCGTTTCTGGTCGATTTACCGTTAGTTCCTCCCTAAACCTCGTTTCATGCCAAAGTCCATTTTTTAGTGCGGACAGGGTTTGAAAAATTCCTGGGATTTTTGCCAATAACTCCTTAAATTTTGAGATATGCTTGCAGAGCGGCTCTTGTGGTCCTTGTGATAAGTTCCACAGGTCGTTGTCAGATTTTCCTTTCTCCATCTGGACAGAGTACTGCATAAGGAAAGCAGAGGATAGCTCATGTTCATACTGGATCCTGCACCAAGGATCTATCGCCATTAAGGATACAGGACACGTGTCAATCAAGTCATCATGGCAAGAGCTCGGTTCGCAGGAGTAGATCTCGGAGTAAAATAAGAATATCAGCGGTCTAGTACAGGATCAAAGTGACAGGTCCAGAGAGTTCAGAAAGCCATAGGAGACCGAAGAGGATAGAGAGTTCACAGAAAGGAATCTAAGCATTACATCAAAAAAAAAAGTTATTTCATAAAGGACGTTACAACATTCAAGACCGAATCAAAACCGACATGTTCAAATTAGAATCATGAAATTTATTGTAATTTATTGATAGCATTGAAAGTCAAAATATGTATAAATAGAAGGAAAATAGCACGGTAAGAGGGGTGGGATTTTGATAAAAGAGGTCAATATACAAATCAGAACAAAAATAGTTTTTTTCTATAAAATAATCTATATTTAAGTATTGAGTGGGGATTATGTATCCACATTTTGGCGCTAGAAGGAGGGGGATCTTAAAGCTAAAACAAGAAATCTTTCGATAATCAGGCTAAGAGATCTTCACATACCAAACCATGGGTGACATAGCTGACACTTTGACAAAAATCAACGACAGTTTGACGAGTCTGACCACAAGTCTGACAAGCGTGCAGCAAGAGATCCAGCAACTAAAAGATGGTCAGGTAACTCTACTGCTCGTGTTAATGCTTCAATTGCAGGTACTGTGCACAAGAACTCCCACCAGCGTGTTTTGTTCCCATCACCCGTAGCGACTACCTCTTCCAATCAGACTGCTGAAGGAACACCACAACCGGTTGACAAGGAGGGACAAATTGCAGAAGGCCAACAAGTAAATGGTGAGGAGGTGGCTTTCCAAACCACAGATGACGAGCTTGACTCCGTTTGCTGCAAAATGAAGGAAATAAAGTCAAAATTTCATCGAGCTACTAGTTCGGCCCCGGATATTGACTGGGTCATAGAAGAAACCAGACGGTCCTCTTTTAGCTCATGAATTGTGAACTTTAAGATCAAGGATCCTCGGAGGGTTAATTTACCAACATATGACGTACAAGGAGACCCAAAGAGCCACTTGGCAGCTTTTCAAATTGCTTGGATTGATTTGGAGCCTCATGAAGAAGATGCCGGTTATAGCAAATTATTCTCAGAGAATCTGTCCGGACAAGCGTTACTTTGGTTTACTAGACTAGGCTCGAGAACAATAAACAGCTTCAACGAGCTGTCCTCCGCTTTTCTCATGCAGTATTTCGTCCTAATGGAGAAGGGAAAGTCTGATAGTGACATGTGGAATTTATCACAAGGACCACAAGAGCCACTCCGGAGACACATTGCCAAATTCAAAGAATTGTTGGCGAAGATACCAGGAATTTCCCAGGCTGCAGCGTTGTCAGCCCTAAAAACGGACTCTAGCATGAATAAAGGTTCAGGGAAGAGTTAACAGTAAATCGACAAGAAACGATTCAAGATGCTCTTTTCCGAGATAACAGTTGGATAGAGGTGAGGAAGAAAAAGCAAATTTCGCAAAGAAATATCGTAACCCAGACCAGCAACAAATCCCACAATAAGAAGATTTGAACCAAGAGAAAGTGGTGGAGTAAAACGTTTTGGGGTAAACCCAAATAGTAAAAGCGTCGGACGACCATTCTCAAGGGGAGAAAGACCAGGATTTTCCTCCTCCAGAACTTGGGTCCGAAGTGAAGGATCATATTGTGAAATCTATCGAATGAACGGGCATTTAACCTAGAAGAGTTTGTGCGAAGCTATAATAAAGATCGAACAGATGATCGAGTTTCCGAGCCAAACCCAAAAATACAGAAAGCATATGTTCATGTTGGGCCATCAAAAAGACGAATTGACATACTTATAGGAGGGTCCAAGCTTTGTCATAATTCAGTTCGGGCAATCAAGAGGCACAAACGAGCAGCGGTCATGGCAGTAAATGCAAGTATGGTGGCACTTTAATATTTGATGAGTCCGAGACTAGGAGTTTGGCTAAACCACACGATGATGCTTTAGTCATAACGCTTAACGTGGCATGAAGGACACGATGATGCTTTAGGAGTTAAGCTTCAGTCCGAACTCATTGAGTTCTTGTCAAAAAATAAAGATTCATTTGCATGGTCTGTAGAAGATATGCCAGGTATTGAATAGAATATTATATCACATGAGTTGTAGGTAGATGAAAGTTTCAAGCCAGTAAAGCAAAAAAGGAGGAAGCTCAGACCATATCGAGCTAAGGCGGTAAATGATGAAGTAGAAAAACTGCTAAAAGCAGGATCTATACAAGAAGTAAAGTATCCTGACTGGCTCGCTAATCCAGTTGTAGTAAAGAAAGAGAATGGAAAATGGAGAGTTTGTGTGGACTTCACAGACATTAACAAAGCTTGCCCGAAGAACTGTTTTTCTCTTCCACATATTGATCGATTGGTGGAATCAACAGCTGGCCACAAACTCTTGAGCTTCATGGATGCTTTTTCAGGCTATAACCAAATTAAGATGCATCCAGAAGATTAAGAAAAGACGTCTTTTATAACCGATAGAGGTATATATTGCTATATTGTGATGCCATTTCGTTTGAAGAATGCAGGAGCAACTTATCAACGTCTTATGAATCGGATGTTTGCGGAATACCTCGGTAAAACGATAGAAGTTTATATAGACAATATGTTGGTGAAGTCTCTCCGGCAAACGGATCACATCAAGCATTTAAGTGATTGTTTCGAAGTGTTAAATAAGTTCGGAATGAAGCTGAACCCAGCGAAGTGTACATTTGGGGTTCCATCTGGGGAAATCTTGGGTTATATCGTAACAAACAGGGGGATTGAAGCTAACCCAACTCAAAAAATGCCTTTCTAACGATGCCTCCACCAAGGAAACAGAAAGAAGTACAACATTTGACGGGAAGGATCGCAGCATTCAACAGATTTATATCTCATTCAACCAATAGGTGTCTCCCATTTTACCAGTTACTAAGGGGAAATAAACACTTCGTGTGGGATGATAAGTGTGATGACGCTTTTAAACAGCTAAAGTCATACTTAACTACCCCACAAGTCCTTTCTAAACCTGAGTCCGGAGAAAGATTATTTTTGTATGTTTCTGTCTTGGAGCACGCAGTAAGTGGAGTCATCGTCCGGGAAGACAGAGGGGAGCAGCGGCCAATTTATTACGTAAGTAAAATTTTGACCAGCCCAGAAACCCGTTATACCATGATGGAAAAACTAGCGCTTGCAGTGGTAGTCTCAGCTTAGAACTTAAGAACTTGTTTCCAGTCGCACTTAAGAACTTAAGTGCTAACATCTCAACCATTGCAAACTATCCTACATATTCCAATTCAGTCCGGACGGTTAGCAAAATGGGCAATTGAATTAAGCAAGTACGAAATCGAGTACAAAAATTGTACCAGTGCCAAAGCTCAGGTATTACCCGATTTCCAAACCGAATTACCTATGAGTGGTAAAGAAGTCGAATCTATCGATAAGGTGTGGAAGCTAAACGTTGATAGATCCTCTTCAAAACAAGGATATGGGGTAGAAGTTAGTTTAGTAACCCCTACTGGTGAAGTAATCGAGCAGTCATTCTGCCTTGGATTCCCTGCTTCAAATAACGAAGCAGAGTATGAAGCACTGTTAGCTGGACTTTGCCTCGCAAAGGAAGTAGGAGCTCGAGAGATAATAGCGTACAACGATTCTCAACTAATTGTGAGTCAATACAAAGGTGAGTATGAAGCGAAAGATTCAAGGATGGAAGCGTATTTGGAACTCGTCAAAAAATTCACGCAACAGTTTGACACTTTTGATTTAGTTCGGATTCCACGAGGTGAAAACACTGTGGCTGATGCTCTAGCTGCATTGGCCTCCACGTCGGATCGAACTCTAAAGAGGGTAATTCCAGCTGAGTGCATAGCGTCTCAAAGTATTAACAAAGGAAAAGAAACTATGGCTATAACCTGATCTCGATCTCGTATTCAGACCTCTTCGAATCTTTCGAGCTGTGATCAGCTGCCCAAAAGTAAACCCCTGAAGCATCGACAAGGTCGCTCACCAAAGTGTTCAGAGCCTACAGTTGTGCCAAATAAAGAAGAGGCACTAACACCTGAAGTTGAATCAACTCCAACAGTACAGCCTGCTGAAAGCGCCCAGATACCTATAGTCATTGAATCTGGTGACCTAATGGGTAATTCCGAAGAAGCACATGAAGATAACTGTAACGACGAGTTCAAAGACAATGCATGTATGATCCCAAGTAATCAAGAAGATCTTCCCACTAACGATTGGGGGGCAGACTGGAGGGTTCCTATTAAAGATTACATCTGAACCGGTGTACTTCCAAAGGAGTAGTGGGAGGCCAGGAAGTTACGAATCATTAGCACGAAGTATTGTTTGATAAAATATTCACTATTCAAACGACGAGCTAGTGATCTGTATTTATTATGTATCCATGGTTCAGGGTTTGAGGTGGTTATGAGTAAAGTTCATAAGGACTTTGTGGAAATCATGCTTCAGGACTATTGATGGCTTTTAAAATCAAACGTTTAGGATATTATTGGCCTACCATGATCATGGATTGCGTTAAATATTCTCAGCGGAGCATGCTGTTGACATCTAAGCGTTGCATGAAGTGTCAACAACATGCTCTGCTCATTCATCAACCTTCGGAGCTACTTTCGTCAATCGCAGCTCCTTATCCATTTATTCGATGGTCAATGGATATAATTGGATAGCATCTTCTTGTTCTAACGGACTATTTTTCCAAGTGGATAGAAGCAGAGGCTTACATCACAATTAAAGATTCGGTGGTGAAAACATTTTTATGGAAAAATAAAATTTGTCGCTACGGAGTTCCTTCTGAAATTGTCACAGATAATTGTTCCCATTTCATCTCTAAGGATTTCGTGTCAGCATGGGGGATAAAAATAAGTTATTCAACCCCACGGTATCACAGGGGAACGGACAAGCAGAGGCTGCGAACAAAACTATATTGAGTAACTTGAAGAAGTGGCTCGGTTCATATAAGGGGGGATGGTACGACGAACTCCAACCTGTGGGCATATCAAACTAGCGGAGAGCTAGTGGGGAAACTCCTTCTTCATTAGTCTATGGAATGGAGGCGGTGGTTCCAGCCGAGCTAAACATTCCCGGGCTTCGGTATACCAAACTCCCAAGTAATGAACCTCCTAACACACAGATGATGGAAGATGCATTAGACACTGTTGATGAGCGACGAGATCAAGCTTTAATTCGACTCTAGAATTATCAGCAAACAATTGCACGTTACTATAACTCAAAGATAAAGAGCCGTCCTCTTCGAGTTGGTGACCTAGTTTTATGAAGAGTATTCGAAAATACTAAGGACGTCAGAGCTGTGAAGCTTGGAATCAACTGGGACAGTCCATATCAAGTAACTGAAGTAGTTCGTAATGGTGTCTATAAACTAGCATACCAAGATGGAGTCCCAGTTCGGAGGCCGTGGAATATTTTAACTATAAAGAAATTTTCTTTATAAAAGTATAATAATATTTTAATGAACTACGATTTGGCTTGATCCCAACATGGATACGTAGGCAGCTCGTTTTTGTGTGCAGCTGTTTTCTAAAAATAAAATAAAAGAGGAGTACAAAAGGTTTTATGTTTTTATTTTTGTTCTAGATTTATTTGAAATCGTAAAGCATTTTGGAAGAGAAAGAGAAAGCAATGAGGAAGGATCAAATTTCCTCAGTTTTTATGCAAGATATCTCGGCTCCTTGCCCAGCTAGATCCACTATCCCGCAAACACTAGGCGGCATGTAGTGTCCAAACTCTTCGAAGTTTAGTTCGATCCAGTCTGATGGATGGGCCTCAAGGACGCACATTTCACAAGAGATCTGGAACTGTTTCCTCTCCATTTCCTGGACTTTCAACCTCAGCTCACTTCTTTCCCGATCAAGCTCTTTGTATTTAGCAACTAACTGACAAAGTAAGGAGTTTGGTTAGATGTTAACTGCCAAGAAGGAAGTATGAATTCAAGTCAGCCGTTTACCTTTTCCATATACCTTATTGCAATTTTTGGACCATGAGGATCTAGCCGTTTGATCAAGCCACAAGGAATGATCATAGGAGTTCCCCATCCTAGGGGGCGAGAAACAGATCCATCCTCGGAATTGAGGGCAGCGGTTGGATCATCATGGAAGCAAATTACGTTCTTAATCGACATACCTATGTGTTTCGAACTATGATATTCGGAGGCCATTCTAAGACTAAAGCAATAAAAAAGTATAGAGAATTTCAAAGTATAGGAGGAATGAAGAGATTGGAATTCTTGACCTAGGCTTTATAGCAAGGTGGAAGGAGAACCTTACCGGATTAAGTGCCTAGTAATCATCAAACAAAGGTTCTAATTACCACAAATAACGTGAATCAAGATTTGGCATGGTGATTATGCGTATTACGAGGAGTAACTGTGAAGACGAAATTAAGGGAAATTAAATTTGCAAAATGTATAAAAGTTCTAACAAGTAAGGCAATGGGCCTTGGCCCAACGAAGTAATTTTTGTTACATTTAGTTTTTGGGCTCGGGAACATTCTCCGTCATAGCCAGGTCCTCTCCAGGAGCAGTTTTTTCTTTCGGCCCTGATGATGAGCCTTCAGTCAGTGCGGAATCCGGCTCGATTGGTGCAGAGTTCGGCTCGGTTGGAACAGAGTTCGGAGTTCTCTCCCGCCTGGCTGCCAACCTTTTTGCCCTCAGTTCTCGAAGGTAGGAGAGAAACACTTCAGGAATAGGAACAATAGAGTTAATATCATTCCTTTCCCAGGTGAGGGGATGACTCTCCAAATGGTGGATCCTCCTTTCAACCTTCTGGATCCTCTTGTTCAGAGATATCCTCTTCTTTTTGTATTGTTGGCGATCGCCGCAAGCGCCGTAGTGCTCAATGGCGAGCTAAAAATAAGTAGATATTTCAAATAAGTACTAAATCAAGAGGAAACAAAAAACGATTAAGAGAACTTTTATGGGCAAACCATGTTCATAAAGGTCATAGCCTCCTCTCTCTCCCTTCCGGTGAGGGCGTTGATGAAGTGGGGAATACGAACCCTGCTTGGGGAAAATCCATCACCCAAAACTGGAGGAGGGCTTGACGGAGAGTAAGAATCAGACGCATAGTGGGGATAATATCCGAAGGTGTCCATGGCGAGGAGGATGAGGATGAAAAAGGAAGAAAAGTGAAGAAGAATAATAAGAGTTACAGTGATGATAGAATACAAATAAAGAAAGAGTTAGAAGAATAAAGGGAATATAAAGAAATATCAAGCGGCATGCAATTAATGATAATGATAATTGCTTCTTTAAACACATACGCAAGTTCCAAACTCGAGAGGATCTTAATGATACATTCTACTTGAAGTCATTAAAACCTAGAAGGATGCTTTAAATAAGTAAATTCGTGAAGCTGGGCCTAATCGCAATTTCCTTTTAAAGGAAAAAGCCCAATCGTTTTTGACCAGTCAATTTCTGATACTGCATAAAAATCATATAATTGGTTTGCATAACGCTCCAAACTAATCAGGCAATCCATAGAAATTCTATGTTAAAAGTTGCACCAAATTCAAGCCGAGCTCCATCCTCGCACTTTTACCGAGAAAACTGGATATAGTTTTTCTTTAAAAACGGTAAGGGTCCGATCAACCCACTTTTCCCTTGAAAAACAGCTCGAGTAAGAGCTTCTGAATAAATCAGACCTTGCAAACCTGATCAGATAATAAGTCTTATCAAAATAAGCATATAAGAATCAAATATTCAAAGCCTCCTTGGGCAATAACGAAACAGAAAAGCTAATGGCAAAGTCGAGCTAAGTAACGAGCGAAAAGTCTGGGGACATATCCCGATTACGTGGACGCAGCCACGCAATTACCAAAAAAAAAAAAGATTTTACATGAGATCGACCTTTGAAGGGTCGTCAACCAACATAGGAGCAGATTCTGTTGAAGGAGTGATTACAACGTCCATGTCCGAAGGACCATCATCAGCATTTTTGTCCATAGGTATCTCCTTTGACCAGATTTCTGATTCAGACGGGATAATTGTGGGAAGAGCATCTTCGGACACATCCTGGATATTTTAAGAGTATCATTCTTTAAGTCGAATAAGATGGTCATCTGAAATTGATTGAATCATACCTTATAAGAAGGACCAGCTGGGGAAACAAGGACTTCGGTAGGAGATAACGATATTCGATCGGCAGGAAAATCAAGGTTAGGCTCAGGAAGAGGAGGAGAGTCCACAAAGGCGGTAGCTAACTGGTCTTGATCCAGCAGCACGACAGCAAAATTATCTAGCTTAGAGGATAACTCAGTCAACGAACTTGTCAGCTCGGCGATCTCCTCATCCGGTTTAATTTTGCCTTCTGTTATTTTCTTAAGAAGAGCTAGGTTACTTTTAACTTCGTTGACGTTGGCCTGAAGACCAGCACGCGCTTCCAGAGAATTAACGTGTTCAGATAGTTGGTTTAGCAATACTTTCCCACTCTCCTTAACCACTCTTCGCGCCGAGCTGACAGTCTTCTGAATGTCGTGATCATGAAATTTCAGCAAAGTGTTGTATTTCAGATAAGTTTCTTCAAGTTGTTCCTGTGCTACGGCTGCATCGTGTTTGAATCGCTGGTTTGAGAAGTGCAGGGCGTTCTCCTCCAAATGAAGAGCAGAGCATTTCACCTCGTAGCTCTTTGTAATACTCTCAGCTGCAGCACAAGTGACCTCTAGTTTCTCCTTAAGTTCATTATTTTCTTTCCTTAACCGCTCGATTGTCACCATATCTCTCTCCTTCAGGTCGGCCATAGCTTTCTGGTGGTCTGTGCTCATCTTTGCAGCAGTTTCAGTTCCCACGGAGGATGACATGTCATAAATGATTTTTTCGTAATAATGAATCATATCATTGAAATCCGCAAGAGCCAGCATAAGCAAAGATTTCGCACGAACCGGAGCGCCATTTATTAAAAAAAGGAAGGATGGCACTGCCACAATGTGGA
The DNA here is from genome assembly GCA_963555745.1 of Cardamine flexuosa. NCBI lineage: Eukaryota > Viridiplantae > Streptophyta > Magnoliopsida > Brassicales > Brassicaceae > Cardamine > Cardamine flexuosa. Next base: position 18,611,624 of record OY743216.1, on the reverse strand, counting down.
AGATTCTTAAAGACTTCGACCATTGTTGTTGCCTCTGAGTATGAAAAATATATGTATACATAAGCGCTTAATAAGGAACACAAACAGGATAAGAGCTCGTAGAAAGTACGAGGAATACGTACCAGGAGTGGCCACAAGACCACCGGGTAGAGAAATAGACTTCCCCTTAGAAGAGCTAGGGACAGCCGGAGTCGGGTTGCCAGGGTAACCAGGGGGAGGAGGTGGATGCATGTCAGTACTAGACTTTAATTTATCTCGAGCTGAGGCATCAGATCCAGAACTCTTCTTTCTACGTTTTAACGATATACTGGTTTCATCTTCATCAACCTCAACAGGAGGAGGTGGAGCGGAGCGAGAAGGATAGTTGAGGAATACTGGATGAGGTCCGACTAGGCTCACCTTTCCCATTGAACCGGTGGTCAAGGCGTCTATTTTTTCCCGATGGCGCTTTCCGATAGCATCAGTTTTGTCCTTCAAACCTTTCCTTAAGGCATCCCTATCTTTTTTCTCTTGGTAAGTCCAACGGCCTGGCAACGGCTCAGGAGCAACATCGAGAGCTCGGAGGTTCCCACTTCTCATCGATTTCCCAGCCAAGTGGATCCTTTCGAGAGTAAAGGAATTCCAAGTGGTATTACCTTCAGTAACAACAGTAAAGAAGTCCACAAAGCCTTGCCAAGCGAAGGGACGAGGTTTGGACACTGCAAAAGAAAGTAACAACGAAAATTCAAGGAACAATCAACTAGAAAAACAATAAACGAGAGTCGATCATAAAAATATACATCTACCAGGGGACGAGGCCCAAGAAGAGTAAAGCATTTCGGATAATCCATTAACCGAAGAAGCGTTTATCTTAACGAAAAACCAAGAATGCCTCCAATGATCATCCTTATCAGGAAAACCGGTGACCAAAGTTCTATCAATATGAGGGTAACACGCGTAGAAACCCAAACCACTTTGGTTGGGCAGTCGGACACTGAAGAGTTCAAAAAGATCACCAACACTTAGAGCATATCCGGCTTCCGTCACGACGACAAGAACATAGAGGATGGTACGAAGCATGTTCAGAGTCATCTAAGGGAACGCCAACCCGAGGGCACAAAGATAGAGAAGAAAGATTTCGGGAATAGGAAAGAATAACCCACACCCAGTGAGATAAACAGAGTAGATACAGAACCATCCAGGGCGGCCCGATTCTAAGGATTCCTCTGGGATTGGAAGAGAGAATTCGACTTCCGGTGGGACCCGACAAAGGGCCTTCAAAGTTTAGAGGTGACTGTCTTCCGTAATTAGCAATTGAGGATGGAGACAGAATTTGTCGTTTGCTCTTGTAGGATGAGCAGCCGAAGATTTCGAACCATTAGCCATTCTTGAAGAAGATTGAGGGAGCTAGAAAAACAATAAAAAAATAAGGAATTTTACGAGTAAAGAGTAAAGTAGGAAGAAGAAGAAAAGAAATACCTTATTAAACGCGTGGATGAAAAATTGCCTCGAAATTGGTGGGAAAGTGGAGGAATTTCTCCAATTTGTAAATAAATAAAATTAGGAATAAATGGGAACGCATGTCAAGGCCATTACACTGAGTAAATCACAAAATCCAAGGGATTTGATGAGTTAGGGTAAAAGAAAATAAAATCGACATTTATCATTTAAGTCTCCCGAACGGAAAATCAGCTCGCAAGACTTGGGAGGCAAATATTGATACCGGATCCTGCACCGAGGATCTATCGCCATTAAGGATACGGGACACGTGTCAATCAAGTCATCATGGCAAGAGCTTGGTTTGCAGGAGTAGATCTCGGAGTAAAATAAGAATATCAGCGGGCTAGTACGGGATCGAAGTGACAGGTCCAGAGAGTTCAGAAAGCCATAGGAGACCGGAGAGGATAGAGAGTTCGCAGAAAGAAATCTAAGCATTAAATCAAGAAACAAAGTTATTTCAAAATGAACGCTACAACATTCAAGACCGAATTAAAACCGAACATGTTCAAATTAGAATCATGAAATTTATTTTAATTTATTGATAGCATTGAAAGTCAAAATATGTATAAATAGAAGGAAAATAGCACTGTAAGAGGGGTGGTATTTTGATAAAAGAGGGCAATATACACATTCAGAACAAAAAAAGTTTTTTCCATAAAATAATCTATATTTAAGTATTGAGTGTGGATTATGTATCCTCAGCTCGTTGAAGCTATTAACTGTTTCCAGACCGAGCCGAGTAAACCATAGTAGGGCTTGTCCAAAGAGATTTCCTAAAAATGACTTGCAAAAGCCAGCATCTTCTTCGTGAGGCTCCAGGTCTATCCATTCTGCTGCGATTTGAAAGGCAACTAGATGCCTCTTTGGATCTTCTTGCCCGTCGTAGGTTGGTAAATTAACCCTCCGAGCGTATTTGATTTTGAAGCTTGCAAACAGTGCACTAAATGAGGATCACCTAGTTTCTTCAATTACTATGTCGATGTCCAGAGCCGAACTGGTGGCTCAGGGGAATTTTGACGTCATTTCCCTCATTTCTCGACGAGCAGAATCAAGCTCCACATCAATAGCTTGGAGGGCTGGATCCTCTCCATCTTCTGTCTGCTGGTTTATTGTATTCTTCCCCTCTACATTGGTCGAGAGTGGTGTCCCGTCTGTGGTAAGATTCAAGGAAATGATCGCCATAAGGGTGTTGAACAAAGTTCGTTTGTGAGAACTCTTGGGCATGATATCTACAGCTGAACCATCTACATGAGCAGAAAGAGATGAAGTTGTTTCAGTTAAAGTTACATGACCAGTTTTTAGCATTTCTATATCTTGTTGCATGGTAACAATTTTTTTGGACAAGCTTGTCAGATTGTCATTTATTTTCGTCAAAGCTTCAGTGACGACAGCCATGGTTCGATTTTTGAAGATCTTTAGCTTATTTGTCGAAAATATTTCTCGTTAGCTTGAAGATACCCTCCTTCTAGCACCAAAATGTGGATACTGGATCCACACCCAATGATTTTGAATATAATAAGTCTATAGAAAAGTAATATTTGTTCTGATTATATTATCCTTAGGAAATCGAGAAACCCCCTCCCCCCTTTACAATACCCTTTTTCCATCTATTTATACATGTTTTGACTATTCATATTGTTAATAAATTACAGTAAATCATATAATTCTACTTGAATGTATCGGTTTTGATTTGGTCTTTAAATGCTGTAACGCCTGGCATTTGAAATAGCTTGTTCTTTTGACTTCGTGACATAAATCCTTCATGCGAACTCTTCATTTTCTCCGAACTTCTTTTACCGCCCGAACCCTTTGAGTTTGCTTCCAGACTTCTTGTAAGTTCACTGGTTATTTCTTCTTGAAGTGAGGACTTCTGTTTCGAACCAGACTCTCCTATTTTATTATGGTGATTTGGTCGACACATGTCTATGCATTTAATGTTGATAGATCCCTGGTGCGGGATCTGGTATTAAGAGATACTTGGTTATGAAGTACCATCAGGGCTGGTCCTACAGTGTTCAATGCCCTAAGCGAGATTAAAAAAAAATTCCGACATAATATTAACATTTTTCATCTCAAAACAAAAGAAATATAAGTTAAATTTAATTATTTTCATCTCTAAACTTTTAAATCATGTTTTAATATTTGTTATGAGTTAGTTAGGCAGTCGAGGAGGACTTAACGCCTTATCAATTAATTGGGGATTTGTTTTTCTTAATATTTTATGTAAATATTTATAAATATTAAACTAGAGTTGAACCCGTGGTACACCGCGGGTCAATGTTTTCTTAATTAATGTAACAAATTTTTATATTTTATTATTTAATATTTTCTGGTTAATTTTCCATATAATTTATAATTTTTAGATTTTGTTCGTTTCATTTATATTTATCTTTTTCACTTATGAATAATTTTAACTTCATTAAATTATAAAATGTTAATCTTGTTAGTTAGTTTATAAAACCTAAATTTCTACTTCAATTTTAATAGTATAAAATGCGGGTAACAATCTATATCGCATCTCTACCGATGTGAAACGTTGAATATACACATCTTTTTTATTGATTGAGTAATATATATCCATTTTATAAAATTTGAATCACAATATATGCAGAAAATTCTAAAATTTTATAAATTGTATTGATTATATAATAATTTAAAATAAAATCAAACAAAGATTATAGGAGAATAAAAACTCATACTATTAAAACAGTAATATTAGATAAGAAAATGATTATAGAGAATTAATTTAATATTTATTTAGAAAGAGGAAAAATATAGAAACTAAATATTGAAATGATTGGATACATTAATAAATATTTGGTGTTGGATGCAATAATAGGTTTTAGGGTGCTTGAATACATGAATACCCCAAATTTGTACTTCAGTTTTAATAGTATAAGATGTGTAACATATTCGTAAATAGAGCTTGGCATGGTGGTTTTAGTCAATGTTTTAAGTTCACATGTCATGGATTCGAAGATTTATTAATCTCTATTTCTATTTTTTTTTAGCTATAAATTTTGGGTTTAATCTTTACTAAATGAAACTTTTTATTTGGGCCCTAAGTCCTTCCTTATGTGGCTCATGCGACGGACCGGTCCTGAGTACCATAAATGAGTGCCATTGGAGTTTTAATGTGCCTTGCGAATTATACAAGACTTGATATAAACCGTTAATCTTTTGGCATGATTCAGTTCCTACGCAAAGACGTTGGAATGGGATTAAACATATATTATGTTATCTTCAAGGGATTACTAATTTATGTATTATATCCTAAGAATTCAAACAGTCATATGATTGGTCTTGCAGATGCTGGATATTTTTTAGATCCCAATAAAGTCCAACCGTAAACTGGATACATTTTTATGATTAGAAGTACTACTATATCTTGGCTTTTCAGAAGTAGACACTTGTGGCAACTTCCTCAAATTATGCTAAAATCATCATGCTCCATGAAGCGAATAGAGAATTTGTATGATTAAGATCAACAAGTCAACACATCTAATCAAGCAAGGGGATCCACATAAACATAGAGTCACCTTTCTTATATGAAGACAATGCTACATGTGTTGCTAAACCAAATGAAGAATATATCAAAAGTGATAGAACCAAACATATCCCTCTGGAAATTTTTTTCATACACTCAGAGCACCGTTATTGGTCATATTGTCATGGGTGTCTTAAAATTAAATTAGTATGAAAATTTAAAGACACCCTATTTTTAGGGATCTAAAATGTCTTCTTATAGACACTAATGTTAACTATTCACACATCTAAAAATACATTTATTTGTTTTCTTTTATTATTTATATGTTTAAAGACACTCTCATAGTTTCACCAATGAGGATGGTCTCATGAACTTGAGAAGAATAAAATCATTGAAGTCAAGTATGTTTGATCATGTGACAATGCCACATATCTCTTCACGAAGTCACCACCTACTACTACATTCACGAAACATGTTTATAATATTGGACTGCATCATCAACGAGATTTACGAGATAACAGCTGATTAGTTCGAAGGTGAGTTGCGTGGTTGTATTCAAACTTGAAACAAACAACAAATCCTTGTTAAATAACCCAAATACAACCCTAAAACCTAATTATATTTGACCCCCCACCCCCATTTTAAGAAACGAAGATAGAGATTATAGTTTCATTTCAAGTTCAAATTTACAAAATAACTAACTAATAAAACTTGAACCGAACATCAAATCCTCGTTAAATAACCTAAATACAACCCCAAAACCAGCCCTGATTTGAAACCCCCCTAAATTTAAAATACTGAAAATCGCGATTTCGTTTACAAACTAACCAGAAATTGATTCGCTTCAGAGATACTGAGAAACTGGAGAAAATTAACTAACGAGGTGATGAATTTCTTACTCTTGTGGTTTCAAAACGAGATGATTAGTAGAAGGATGTGAAGAATCGAAGAACAAACTCTTGTCTATCTCGACTCTCGTATTTGAAAAAAGAAGAAATGGGTTAAAATGATTCAAAAACCAAACATTTCTCATGTGTTTTTGTTAACTATGTGGTATAGGTGAAATTAGTCGGTTATCTCTTACCAATACAATCCGATCCGATAATCGAACTCTAATTAAAATCATGCTGATTGGTTTACTCTCTTGTATCAGTTGAAAATTGAAATATAAATCCGATCTAATTTGGTTTGATTTGTTCTGATCTCAATTAACCGATTCGGAAGCCTTGGGCTACTTTTAGGGGTGTCAAAATGGGTCAAAACCCATAGGTTGATCCGGACTACCTATTATTTTAATGGGTTTGGATTGAACTTTTATATCTATATAATGGGTTATCGTGGGTCGACCCTAATGGGTTTGTGGGTTTAGTGGGTAAACCTATTTGGGTTATGGGTTACCCATGAGTTTTACTATTAAAACATAAATTTATTAAATTTATAATACATATGTAAAATTTCTATTTATAAAAATATATGTAAAAATAAAATATATAAACTCTAAACTTTAAAATTATTTGTAATTGTAGACAATAAAGTGGAAGATGAAATCAAAGAATCGGATGCATCAAAAGAAGATTTAAGTATTTTATTTTTTTTTGTTTATGGTTTTATTATTTTATAGTTTTATGGATTTATGGTTTTAAGATTTTATTATGTTTTTATTTATTTTGATAACTAGATATTTTTATTTAATTTATTATTTGAATATTTTTATTAGTTTTATAATTATATGATATGTTTAAGAAAATTTTAGTTATATTTAATATATATGAATAACCCATATAACCTATTTACCCCAATAAATTTATTAATTATAGATTTCTATATATAAAATTATATTCATGAAATAAATAAATAGGATCGAATAACCATATAAATCTCAAACCTTATGGGTTTCGATCAAAATTGGGTTGGGTTACCCATTTTGACACCCTATCTACTTTTTTATAACATTCTCTTCTTTTCCCACGAACCGTGTTTTTCTCCTAAAACAAATAATAACGTCAGGTTGAAAAACGCAATTATACTAAAGAGAGAGTTGGAAGTTGCTATGATCATTTTCGTTTAGCGAAGAAAAGTAAAAGATGATAAAAAAAAAGTAAGGTAAAGAGATGATAGAAGCCGATCTGCCCATCTCTGACTCAAACTCCTTAAGATCCATTTCTCACTTTCTTTCTTCGATTCGATTGAAGACGACGACGATGATATGAGATGACATCTAACCAATCTTGAACCCAAACATGCGTCGGCGGCATCACTTCCCGTTAATATGTTTCACGATCTTCTTATCACCATTGTTATTACTTGTTCTCGCCGAAACTAATCCTTCTGATTCCTCTGCTATTACTCCTATTAACTGGGATCTATACCACTCCAGGTTACAATTTCAGATTTATCTTTCGATTCAATTCGAATTTTCCAGTTGATTACAGATTGAGATTATTATTTTTATTTTGGAGTTTATAAACGTTTAAATTGTTCAATTTCCGTTTAAGAGAGTAGTTTAAGCTAATGACTGATTCATCTACTGTTCAATTTCCGTTTAATTTATTTACAGAAACTACCAGTGTTTTTTTAGTTTGTTAGAATTTAGGAATGTATAAGAAGAAGAAATTATATTTATTTCCCCATTCGCAATATGAGAAATAATACTAAGTTAACCTGTTTTTAGGACTACAAAGTATGCAATTACACAATGTTATTTGTAAAATGTTGATGTAGAGAGTGAGTATTAGTTATATTCACTTCGGCTTTCGGCTCTTAGATGCCTCTAGATGATAGATTTTTGGTTATAATCGTTTGTTTATGTATGTTGTTGTGATGATTTAGTGGTGCAGATACATTCACTTAAGTAAATCTGTTTTTAGAACTACAAATTATGCAATTACGCAATGTTATGGGTAAAATGTTGATGTAGAGAGTGAGTTTTCGTTATATTCACTTCGGTTTTCGGCTCTTAGATGCCGCGAGATGATAAGTTTTCGGTTATAATCGTTTGTTTATGTCTATTATAGTGATGATTTAATGGAGCAGATACATTCATTGGTACATCGACATCCAGATAAGCTCTCGGTTAGCACCATTTTAGCTTTTCTTTAAGGTTCTTGTGTTTTTCGGCACAGATTTAGTTAATGTTGTTAATATATGTTTTACAGATTGAGATGATTAAATCAGGAAACAAAGGCTACAATACAGAGATCAACGTTATTACTTATTGTCGCGGTAGTAGAGACAGTGATGACAGGTCAAATTTTAGAATCCTTCTTGTAAGTTCCTTTCATAATCATGAGTCTATAGGTGAAGTGTTTCTTTATAATTTGGGTAATACATGTTTTTTGACAGATGATTCCTTTTCTTCCAGACTTTTGGGCAGCATGGAAGAGAGCTTATCACTTCTGAACTTGCATTTCGGATTTTGTCGATTTTGAGTGAAGAACAGTTCCTACCAAAACAGAACGGAGTAACCATGAACAACACACTAGACAAGCTAGTCATTAAGGTAAGTGTGTCTGATTCTTGTTAATCTCGTTTTGACCTGTGTAGTGTTTGATAGATTCGCTTACTCACAAGACGCTGCTATGGTTTTTTTGTCAGTTGGTTCCTATAGAAAACTTGAATGGTCGTAAACGTGTTGAAGCTGGAGATGTTTGTGAACGCAGAAATGGTAACCATCTTTGGTCTCTCCAATATATTGTTAATTATTTGATCTTATATCATAGCTCTAAATCACAGGCAGAGGAGTTGACCTGAATCGAAACTGGGGTGTTGACTGGGGCAAGAAAGAAAAGGTATTTCGTTCTTTCACTCCACTTTCCATTTCCTTCAAGTTCCTTCTAACGTGGTCCTTGCATGTTTGATAATTCCAGGATTATGATCCATCTGAAGAGAATCCAGGAACTGCTCCATTTAGTGAGCCCGAATCTCAAATAATGCGGAAGCTAGCTCTATCATTTGATCCTCACATATGGATAAATGTGCATTCTGGAATGGAGGTGATGTTTCTCTTCTGATTGAGTGTTATTGTGTATACGATTCAAAGTTTTCAGCATGGCAATAAAGGTTTAAATACTTCTGTTGAAATTTATGAATGTGGGAATGATAGATTGCATTTTTTTTATTTGTAATGAAGTTTGATTTTGATTTTCTCATGCTTCCAGGCTCTATTTATGCCTTATGACCACAAAAATATAACCCCAGAAGGATTGCCTTCAAAGAAAATGAGGGCATTACTTGAACAACTGAATAAATTTCATTGCCACAACCGCTGCATGATTGGATGTGGTGGAGGCTCCGTGGGGTTTGTCTCTTTCCTAAAGAACTTTAGTGCTACATCCTTGAACTTTCTTCACTCGTGTCTGAACCTCTTTTCCAAATTAAGTTTTGTTTGAGACTCGTTTTGAAAGTTATCATATCTCTCCTTCACGATGTTTGTTTACCATCTTAATCGTTCTTCTCGTCTCTAGGTACCTGGCACATGGTACAGCTACAGATTATATCTACGATGTTGTAAAAGCACCAATGGCATTCACCTTTGAGGTTTGTTTGACACAAGTTATCCGCTCTCGACACATTCGTGAAAACCTGTGTTGTATATTTTTATAACTGTTACTATTACTGTCAGATATATGGGGACAACGAAACTTCTTCAAGAGATTGCTTTAAAATGTTCAATCCTGTTGATCTACCCAACTTCAAGGTACTGTACTAAGTTTTGAATTATGCCATGATTCTGTTTATTCTCACGAAAACTCACTTGCTGTGTTGTTTACTCAGAGAGTTCTCAATGACTGGTCTGCTGCATTCTTGACGCTATTCAAATTGGGACCGCTCCAGTTCGACGGAAACAGTACCAAGGCTGCAGAGAAGTGGGTATCGATAGACGAGTATTTGGACGGGTACTTGGTGGAAAGGAAGAACAGATATGGGAAGAACATGGAAGTGATCGATGTGGGAATGCAAGAGATAAAAACTTACTTCAGGCTCTTTTTGTTGTCCTCAGTACTTCTGATGTTCATGTTCTGTTCAAGGATAGCCAAGAGCAAGTATAGTAGAAACTCCATACCCGTCTTACCATGAAACTATTGGAGGAAGCTAGCATTTGGATACCCCTTGTAAGATAGTATTTGTTTTTGGTTGCAAAATTTGTATTCCTCATTAGGAATGTGTGTCTCACGAAAGACAAACATAATTCTTTGGATTTGTGATTGATTCTTAACTAAAAGTGCTTCGGTTTTGAATTTGCGACGTATAATTCCTCGTACGATCTTCAATTTGGTCAATATAACAGATATATTTGTACAGTTTGGATCTTTACATAAACAGAGAAAGTGAGGATTTGTATTTAAGACTTCCTCTTCTGATTCGTGTGGTCTATGTTGTTACATCTCTGAGCTGAGCCGTTGGGAAACCGTTGCATTGCTGTGCCCCCTATGTTTCTATGAAGCTCTTAACGTCTGCTTCATGTATCTTAGAGCAGACCGTAACATGGATCTAGCTTTTCTATCAGGTTTGCATCCTGACATGATCATCTCCTCGTAAACACTTGGTACCTGTAAAACCCATCTCAAAAGATCAATGCCACTTCCGGGTAATTCCAGTATCAATTCAAAGTAAAGATTCATCATACCTTCTGGAACTTATCAACACGAATTAGCGCTTTCATGAGAGTTGTGTATGTGACCACGTCCGGCTTTACACCCTGCAAATTATCGTGTGAGTAGTTGTAGTTTCATGAAGATGGTTTCAAGCAAAGAGAGTTATTATTACGTTTTCTTTCATATACTGCAACACAGCAAATGCTTCAGCATCTCTTCTATCTTCACCAAAGGCATTGATAAGGGAATTGAGAGCTAGTAAACTCGGCTTTAGTCCATCTGACGTCATCACTCTAAATGCATTCACAGCTTGCTCCGATAAACCCTGAATCACAAAACTATGATCAGTATATTCAAATGATGATTCTCTTATAGAGAATATTAACAAATCATTTATACCCTTTGTGCATAGGCATTGATGAGAGCATTGTACATTGTTGACGATGGTTTCACCCCAACTGACTTCATCTCTTCTAAACACTCTATCGCATCATTAAACCTACCGGACTTACCATAAACATCGACAAGTGTTGTATGTGTCACAACATTAGCCAATACTCCTTGGCTCTTCATCTTCCCCAACAATCTTTTCATATCATCCCATCTTTCTTGATCTCCAAAACTATTAATCATAATGTTATACGTGGTAGAGCAAGGCAAGCATCCTCGCCTCTCCATAGCCTCAAACATCTCCTCCGCTACAATGTGCCTACCATGCTTACAATGACAATCAATAAGCGTATTCCAAGTCACTCTATCGGGTTCGATCCCTTCGCTTAACATTCTATCGAAAGTCGTCATGGCATGATCAAGACAATTAAACTTGCCGAAAGTATCGATAACCACGTTGTAGAACTGTCTATCAGGCTTAACACCGATACTCTTCATCTCCTTGAGAACTTGAAACGTCTTTTGCCATTCACCTCTATCGCGATAACCCGCTAAGAGTCTACTGAAAACAAAAGAGTTAGGCTGTACATCACCAGCTTCCATCTCTTTCAACACAATCCTCGCACTTTCCCATCTACCTGCATTCACATACGCATCGATAAGAAGACTATACGTATGTTCATCAGGCGAAACACCTCTCTTCTCCATCTCCGAAACCATAGACTCCGCGTCTTTTAAAGGACCTGTCTTCACATACCCTTTAAGCAATGCATTATAAGCTTTAGTTCTTGGCTTTATCCCACTCTGTCTCAACTCTTCAAACAAAGCTTCAGCTTCCAAAGTCCTACCCAAATTCGCCAGTGCCGAAATAACCGAAACAAGAGTAGCTGTTTTCGCACTCAAACCGCTCGCTTGAGCCGTACCAAGAAGCTGCAAAGCTCGAGAAGGGTCACCACATTTAGCAAAACCCATGATCATATCATTAACTAACTGAACATCAAACTCAAGCTTATCTTTTTCAATCTCATTGTACAATCTTTGTAACAGCCCTGAATCGATCTTATTACTCCGAGTCAACGACTGAATAACCAAACTATAGTTAACAAAATCTGATTGATAACCATCTTGACGCATCTTAGAAATCAAATTAAGAGCTTTTTCAATATCGTTGTTACGAGCACAAGCACCAATCAAAGCATTGTAAGTTAAAGGTGTTAGAGTTTGTCTCTGCGATAGAAGAAACGCTTCGTAAAGCTTCTCTGAACGACCAAGCGCGTGAATGAGAATTGAGTAAAGAAGCTCATAAGAGAAACAGAGATTATGCTTTTGTAGCCACGAAACGACGGCGTATGCTAAACCAAGCGATGACGTTGATGAACATAACGATTTTAGTAATGAGTGCCAGTATGGTGCTGGCACTGCTCTGTATGATTCAGCGAGTTGAAACTCAGTTGGATCAAGAGCTTCTGATTCCGGTTCTGAGTCCAATTCTAATTCGACTGGTCCGAATCGGGAGAGGTATTTCAGGAGTGGAGTGAAGTCGTAGCGGCGGTGAACTAATTCATCATTGTGTTCATCATCTTGTTCGTTTGTATCTAAACCATTCCATGAGGAGAAGTAAGATTGAGATGAGGGTGAAGAAGCAGAGGTGGTTGCAGAGAAGGCGGAGATTGGTGGTTGGAAGAAGCGGTGGTGGTGGTGGTGAGTGAGGAAGTAGAGAGAATGAAATCGAGATGAAATCAATGGAGGTTGCAAGAGAAGCATAGTCTTCTTCTTCCTCTTCTTCTCCAATGGACTTTTGAGTTTTTATTTTTTTCTTTGTGTTTGGTTTGTGGTTGCGAGTAAAGTGGGATGTGTCTCTCTTCTACAACGAGCGTATCCTATCGTTTATGCAAAGTGTTTCGTTCATCTCTCCGTCCGTGTCTTTTTTTTTTTCTTTTGGTTATTTTGTTTTCGGTCCAAATTCTTCATTTTTCTTTTTCTTCTACCTACAGAAAAAATAATTAACAAGAATTAGACATGAGAAGTAAGTTTTGAGGAAAACCTTACTTTCCTTTTTATTTTGGGTGAAACCAATAGTCTAATTCAATAAATTCACATTTTTGTTTTGGAAAAAATATAAAAATAAATACATAGTTTTGTTAAGTAAATATGTCTTTAAAATAGTTTTGTTAAGTAAACATGTCTTAAAAAAAAAAGATTACTGGAGCATGTTCGTATATTGGTAGTGGTAATACATCTATTTTCACATAGATTATATTACGACATCTGGAACCGGTTCAATCTCAATCGATGAGAATATTAGATAGCTATAAGAACATTTGACACCATTCCATTTTTCATTCTATATATTCTATTTTAAAGCTTTTTGTTAAAAGGTTTGCAATTTAAATAACTGAAATGTTACAGCTATGACTCAAAGTAATAAAGTTTTTAAATAGTGAAAAGGGAGAAAACTAAACATACATTTGGTTACAAACATATGAGAAGATTAAAGAAAACTTACTAAGCATGAAACTATTGTAAAATGAGATAAGGATTATTCTAAGGAACCACCACGGCCTCTACGACAGCGTTTTCCTCGACCTTTGACTGTTGTCCATTCCATTTCCTGCACCTTTTGTGAAGGTTTGACAGTCCGGCCTCGTTGGGTTCTCATGTTAGATGCATTCATAAAATCCCCATCTTGTAGAGTCTCCAATTCCGAACCAGCTCCCTGGAAGTTACAATCATCATTGCCAAACATTGCTTCAGTATCCAAGATCCTACACACACTTGGATCATCCTCAACATTAGTCACAACTGTGGTCACTTCTAATCTTGTGGTATTACCTAGTGGTGTAGTGATAGTATTGGATGAAGCTGGGGAAAAATTCCCTGAAGCGATAGTGGCATCAAAAGGTGATGCTGTTTTTGGTAACATTGTTTCAGCCTTAGAAATAGTGGTAGTTGGGAGAGCAATCTCAGTGTTTTCTATAATGGGAGCGACCTCTGTTGTTGATGTAACTACTAGAGCATTAGAGGCAGCCTCAGCGAAGACAACCTCAGTGACAACAGAATTAGTACGTGCAGGTTTATAAGCAGTACCTGAAACTTCTGGCTGACCGTTTATGACCTGACTGTTGGTAGGGGATATCTCATTATATACAAGATCAGTATTTGGGACTGATTTTCAGAAAGTGAAACAACTTCCACACCCAAAGTGGTTTCACTTATTGGTAAGGGAGTTTTTGTTGATAAAACATTATTTGAGACAATGTTAGGAGTGGTGGAAGGCTTGATTTGCTGTTTTGATGGAAGTTTACGTAAACAACGAGTAGCTTTATGTCCTAATTGGCCACAGTTTACACACTTAGGCGGCAACCATGAATAGAAAACATCGACCATAGTGATGGAGCCATTTTCATCTTCAACTGCAACCTTTGTTGGGAAAGGCTTGTCAAGCTTCACCTCTACAAGTATTTTGGCTTCTCCCATCTGTGTAGGGTCCAACCAAGGCTTGCTAGTAAGCATCGGAGCTCCCAGACCTGAACCGATCCAACTAATCCCTTTTTTGGAGTATAGTTGGTTTGGTATATTCTTGAGAGTAAGCCATACAGGAATAGTGTTGATCTCAGGGAGAGTAATGGTTCCTTTGGAGCCCCACCTTCCATGATGGTAGGGTTAGTTACTCTGTGAAGGTTACGCACTGATGGCTTCATATTTGTAGCCCAAGGATACTCCGGATATTTAAGACCATGATCGAGATCAATCAAGGCCATTGAATCTTTACCTACAGTAGCATGATTATGGGTTGATGACTGAGGAGCTTTACCAACAGCGGCAGGTCGGCTGCATCGAGTTTGGTTTCCAGCAGCAAGCAATGGCCATTGGGAGTCAATGTCAGAGGGTAGAGAAGTAGAGTTGTATCGGAGAGTGGGTATTGCCGGAGTTGGAAGTTTTAGTGGCAAAGCCCAAGCTCCCTGAACAGGAATGGCTGCTGCAAGTGCTTTAGCCATTAACGATGAAGAACAATGGAGAGACGATGTCAATTTCACTGTTGAAAGTTCAGGACCTTCTTTAGAATCCGTCACTTTGACATTACAGTTTGGCTGAGAAGAAAGAGAGATGGGGCTGACAGAATCTCCTTCTATAAAACACGGTGCCAAAGAGAGATTGGATAATTTGTTGTTGGTCTCCAGATGCCTACTCGAAGAAGGCATCATCGAATCTACTGCACAAAGGTGGCGATACTCAGGATCGAGGTACAAACTCCAGTTCACTAAAAATAATAATAATAAATTTTCTTTTCTCCCAGACACACTTATCGAGGTACAAACTCCAGATCTTCCCGACCTTTTTCACGGTTCTCCGCCGTTGTCCGGGCTCGTCTTGCCGGCGAGGCTCCTTTTCCGGCTGTTCGTGGTCACCCTACCCTTCTCTTCATGGAACGAGATCTCGATCTCACAGTAAAGGAAAACCTTACTTGATATTTCCACAATCAATTTCGCTATACAAATTGTTGCAAAATAATTAAAAACTCATTAATACATGAATTTGTTTTTAACATATTTATTCTAATAATAAGCAACAAGCAAGCATTTTTTCAAGGTGTACACATCATCATTTTCTTCTCCTCTTTTTATGGGATTTTTTTTCCTCCATTAACCACCTTAAAAGACCCTTATCCATCTATACTAGGCTCCTTATTTTTCTGGCCTGCCAGCTACTCTCCTCTCTTATTCGCAGCCGTCTTTCCTTACCCTAACCTCAAGCCACAATTAGTTTTTAATATGTCACATGGCATTTTTAACCACATGTTGCTTTTCGTCCTTTCTCTCTTTCCTATTTGCAGCCGTTTTTTCCTCCCATAATCCCAAGTTATGGTTAGTTTCTAATGTGTCATGTGGACTTTTTACCCATGTGTATCTTCCCAGACATTCCAGCCGCATTTTTCTCTTTTAGCTCCGAGCCGTGGTTAGTTTCCAATGTGCCACGTATATTTTTTCCCCACATGTATCTACCCATACTTCCCAGCCGCCTTTTCTTCTTTATCTCCGAGCCGCGGGTTAGTTTCCAATGTATCACGTGGTATTTTACCCACATATGTTGTTCCCAATTTGACACATGTGGTTTTGACACGGTAGAAAAATTTTATTGTCCCCGGGTTGGATTTTTTTTTTAAACCCTTTTTCTCATCCTCTTCATTCTTCCTCTAATGTCGAAGTTATGCGCATTTTAATATGAACAAAATATACTTGCGTCCATCCAATAAAAACTATACCCTAAACCTAATGGTGGTATTTTTGGCAACAAAACATACAAGGTATTTCTCTAATTTTATTTTAAACAGAAAATACTTGCATCCATATCATATTTAATTTTGTTAAGAATTATAGATTTCCCGGTTTCTCACATGTGCGTTCCTCTTGGGCCGATCCAGTTATTCTCTTTCTTGGGAAAGCAATCCGCTCATTGACTTTTATGTCTCACCTACGAAACCAAATCCAAATTTTTGTTTGTTTTATACTCCCTAGACGGATATTTTTTGTGTCTGCTTATGCCATGTGTCTTTTTCTCAACTGAAAAGATTTTATAGTTGCTTAGGGTTTAAGTTATTAGAGCACTACATTACATGTACTATTATCTCTTCCTTTTTTTGTCGGATGTGTGTTCTTCTTGGGCCAATCGAACTCTATTATTTCTCGAAAAAACAATCCGTTCTTTGAATTTTTTGTCTCATCAAGAAACCAAATCCAAATTGTTTTTTGCTTTAAAACTCACTTGCTACAACTATCGTTTTTTAAAATAGTTTTTTCGTATATTTCCAGTAGAATACTCATATTTAATGGCACGTGTAATCTTCTTATTTCAATATCCATGACAGCTGTGTGTACTCGTGTTGTTCTTTGAGGGCTAGATGTTTGCGATCAAGTCTTACTCTCTATAAATATGGACTACTCATGTTGTAATCGCCTCATCACATTATCCCGTCAAAATATCAACATCATCGAAACTCTTAAACTATGTCCAAAATATATTTCAATGATCTTCACGTAGGTTTTTGCGAAGGGGCTGTGTTTTGCAGGCTTCTTCATTTCTGGGAGGCGCGGAATCATACCATAGGAAACACTCTTATTGGTTTGGAATTGCTTCTCATCGATGAAAAGGTACTCTCTTTTTTTTGTTCCTTTATGAATCGTTTTAATTTAACTTTATTATATCGTTTGCTTATAACAGGGAACGACTATTCAAGTTTTTATATCTCGCTACCGGATTCAGTGGTTCAAACCCTCATTGAAGCCGTACGCCGTATACAATCCCAGAATGTTTGCTGTTAAACTATCAAAAACAAATACAAAGTTTCTAATCACAAATTAGGTATAACTTTTACAAATAATACTGGTTTTGATGAGGCAACTGAAAGAGTTGCGGTTATCGCTCGCCAAAAGTTCAGGCCACGGTTGTTCGAAACTTTTATCCAGATCGTTGACAAGAAGGAAGACCTGTTTGGTAAATAATTTAACTATTTCTAACTATGGTTACTATTTTAATCTTCTAATTTTTCTATTTTTAAAAGAAAATTTAAGATGTAGTTGGAAAAATTGTAAGCATTACCACTGACAATTTTGAGATAAGTTGTTCGACCGGAGGAGGGTTGAAATTTTGAAAGGCTACTACGAAGGACCAGGTGTTTTTACAAGTCTTGATGGAAGAGTATGTAACTATTGTTTTGGATATATAATTCTATAATTTTTAGTTTTAAATTTTATATATAATACATATTTTTATTGTCTCTGTGTTGATTGGTTACACATAATTTTGTTGTTTAGTTGTAAAATAATTCGTGTATGTTTATGGGAAGACATAGCTACTAATTTCCTAAACATTTGGAAGGAATGGAATTCTAACCCCATCATTGCCCTCATCACTTGCGTTATTTCAAAACTATTGGAGGTTAGTGTGTTAAATGATTTTATTTTAAATCTATTTTGTTTATATGTTTTTTTCAATCTTTTTCAAAAATAAAAAACAGGTGTTCTCGCATTGAGTAGTTCAAGTGCTCTCAATTGTTTTTCGACAATGATGTTTATGAAACAAATCGGTTTCATGCATGGTATGTATCCAATTTCTAATTCTTAACTATAATATGATTTATAACTACTATGATATGCTATGTATTTGATATATATATATATATTTATTTATTTTTATTTAGTATATTTATTTTGTTTTTTGGTTTATTATGATTTAAGATGAGGAAAAATAAATCGATGGTTCCACTTATTAGTAACACTACTTCGGGGAATACAAAGTATGGCACTACTGTAGTAAATGACTTTAAGTCCAGTGTTTAAAAAAAAGCGCTTCAGGTTCAGGTTTTGTTCTTGCCTCTTGGTATATAATTATTAACTAGGATAAGTTCCGCGCATCGCGCGGGAGGAATGGTTAAAAGAATTTTTATTGTTAGTAGTTACTAAAATTTAAATTATAAATTGAAATGTCAAAAAGTTATATGTAGTATTTATTATTTGATATTAGTATTGTTATTTTATGTTCTTTGTTATACAGTCTCTCTATTATTGTTTCTTTCTTGCTTTTATGATTGTATTTTGTCTTCTTCTACACATATGTTTTTTTCATATTTTTTTATAGGTTTTCGAATTACTTCTTTTTCTCTCTCTCTCTCTCTCTTTTCCCCTATCTTGATGTCTCTCTCTTGTTTTTAATTGTATTTAGTATTCTTTCTACTTCTTACACATATGTCTCTTTTCTTTCATTTATTTTATAGGTTTTCAAATTATCTATCTATTTTTATTGTTTTTACGGTTGCATTTAGTCTCCTTCTTTTTACACATATGCATATTTTCTTTCAGCTCTTTCATAGGTTTTTAAGCTACATCTATGCTCTCTCTCTCGTGTACCATTGTATTTAGTATTATTCTTCTTAGAAATATGTCTTTTTCCTTTCAGCTATTTTACAGGTTTTCGAATTATCTCCCCTTTTCTCTTTCTTTCCCTCTGTCTCTTTTTTCCGGTCTTTCTCTCTCTCTCTCTCTCTCTCTCTCTCTCTCTCTCTATCTCTCTCTATCTTTCTCTCTCTCTTGTTGTCTCTCTCTTGCTGTTACAATTGTGTTTTTGTCTTATTCTGATTTTTCTTACACAGACCTTTTTTTTCATTTCTTTTATAGGTTTTCGAATTACTTCTCTCTCTCTCTCTCTCTCTCCCTCCATCTCTCTCTCTTTCTTTCTCTATCTCTCTCTCTCTATTGCTTTACTGTTGTATTTAATCTTATTATTCTTACACATATGTCTCTTTTCATTCACCTCTTTTATAGGTTTTTAAATTATCTCTCTCTCTCTATTAAGATTTTGTTTAGTCTTCTTATTCTTCTTACATGTATGTCACTTTCTTTCATCTCTTTTATAGGTTTTTCGAATTACCTATTTCTCTCTCTCCCTCTCTCTCTCTCTCTCTCTTGCTTTTACAATTACATTTACTATTTAGTCTTCTTCTTCTACTTCTTCTTCTACACATATGACTATTTCATTTCATCTCTTTAATAGGTTTTCGAATAAACATAATATTTATTTAATTGTTATCCAACATTTTCTCAAAAAACAAATTTTATATTGTATCTAAATTATTTACCTTTTCTTTATTTTATGTAACTCGCATGATTTAACATCA
Source organism: Cardamine flexuosa (assembly GCA_963555745.1). Classification (NCBI taxonomy): domain Eukaryota; kingdom Viridiplantae; phylum Streptophyta; class Magnoliopsida; order Brassicales; family Brassicaceae; genus Cardamine; species Cardamine flexuosa. The sequence continues at coordinate 18,592,003 of OY743216.1, read as the reverse complement.
CCTCAATTTTTTCCAATCTTTTGTTAACTCAAAGTATATGTTTGCTTTTGTCTCACTATTACTTTTCTGATTGTATTGAATCTTCTTCTTCTTACATATATGTTTTTGAATTACTTCTCTCTCTCTCTCTCTCTCTCTCTCTCTCTTTTGCTTTTATGATTGTATTTAGTTTTATTCTTCTTACACATATGCCTCTTTTTCATCCTGTTATCCAAGATATACATATCTAAATTATTTACATTTGCTTTATTATTTATGTAACTCCCATGATCTAATATTGCATCATAATTTTCTTTCAATCTCCTGTTTAATATAAGGTATATGCTCGCTTTTGTCCCACTCTTGCTTTTTCAACAAAAAAAATCAACAAAGAGATAGAACTTACTCTTCTGATGAACATTTTCGTACCATGGTTTTGATGGAGATGAAGAACTTTAGGGTTAGATCTCTTGATAGGGTTAAGAGTTTGACCATTAGAAGATCCACTTATTTTAAAATTGAAAATGATCCTCTTTGGCTTTTCTCGATTAGTTAGTTTTTTTCTTTTTGATTAGTCACAGTTTAGTGTAATTAGTCAACGATTGGATAACATCAAAATGAAGCTCAATTTTCAAACTTTTAATACACTATTACTCTTCATGATCATAGCATAGATCTTTTACCCTATAAAAAACAGATGAATATATTAATAAATTCTAATGTGAAACTGTTGGTGACATTTAAATAAATAAAAAAATCAAAAGTTCATGTCTGACTTTGAACACCAACACTGCCTAGTCGCAAAGATTCATGTTTGACTTTTAGTTTTTGCTTATTGTCTTTGAGTTTTGGAAACAAATATGAAAAGTTCAACGTGTAATTTAGTTGTCTGCATCCAAAAATAAAATAAAAAATCACAGCTTGCTGTTAGCAAGTGTGTTAGCTTAACTCAAATAATTCTGCATGTTTTGCATAAGAATATCACAGAGAAACAACCATAGATTATTGGTAATTTCTTCATGCATGAACAAACAATGCAACCCAACTCATCACATTATATCAAGCAGTAGATACGTGATGTCTTTTCCCATGTTCACATTAAATTGTTTCCGCTAAATTTACTAACACAGATTTACCCTTCCCGATAAGTTGTTATTGTAACAAATTCATTCATTTTCTCAGTTGTATTGTCTTCGTTAGTATATTCGATTAATAGTTCTAATACTTTTAAGAAAATACATAAACTTAGAAAACCATGTTTCGATATATTTTTAATCTCTTGTGTATCATCTCTTTTCTATCTCTCTATTCTTCTATTCAAGGCAATGAATCAGAAAAGTTTTTCTGAAAAGGTGTAACCTGTGTTTTTCCTTGCTTTCTTTTGATGCATAGGATATATTGCTCTTTCTGAAACTAAAACAAAGCCTTACCAAGTCAAAGAAGTGGCTGTTAAAGTCATGGGAATACCAGGGCCGTGGAAACCAATGCCTGAAAATCAGTTTTGAATCCATTGGAATTTTTCAATCCAAGTAAGAAAAAAAGAAAACAGAAACCCACACAAAAATTTTCTTTTTGCTGTTCTCAAACATGATTGTGAACACCGTGAGAAATGGATCCTGAAAAATTAAAGAAAATGACATCAAAACAAAAACGCATGATCAGCCAAAACGAAGAGCAAAAAACAGAATTCAAATAACGACATGACTGATCATGAATTATTACAATTTATTGAAGAAAGTTTACGATACACTACCCAATTTGACAGGTAGCCATAAGATAAAAAGTAATTGTAATTGTGCATAGCGCGGGTTTATATTTGTAAGAAAAACTATTTGATATATAAATTTAAAATATAATCTATTTGTAATGTTAAGTTATGTTACATGTATATTTTCTATACTAATCAAAAAAATTTGAACATTTTGATTAAAGATGTTAAATCAAGATTGGATTCAGTTTTAATTTAGGTTATTTCAATATATAACTTTTTGTGGGCAAATACTAATGAATTCGTTCATTCAACTTAAAAGATCCCAAAGGTTAGTGCATATGCAAGCTTATACCGTCTCTTCCCATCATGTATAACCTAAGCATATTTTGTCCAGTCCTGTAGACCATACATGTATTTAGAGCTTAACATAAAAATATAACTTAAACATATCTATTCTGAAACGGAAATCCATCCAAATTTGTTTTGTCCCATAATTGTTTCCTTTTATATAATTATCTTTTAAATAATTAGCCGTTTGATAATATTTATTACAAGAGATTATGTAAAATTAAGTTCAAGATAGAATACTCGGATTTCCCGTGTAAATATTTAATTTTATAATAATTTTAAAAATTATCCAAAATTTTATAATTTTCAAAAAATTCAAAATGTTTTTTAAAAGTTATTCAAACTTTTTACGATTGTATCTATTTTTCTTCTTCTTATACATATGACTTTATCCTTTAATATATTTTATAGATTTTCCAATTACTTCTCTCTTTCTCTCTCTCTCTCTCTCTCTCTCATGATGTCTCTCTCTCGATTTTACGATTGTATTTAGTTTTCTTCTTCTTTTTACACATATGCATATTTTCTTTCATCTATTTTATAGGTTTTTGAATTACCTCTTTCTCTCTGTACATATTTCTTTTATGGTGGTATATTTAGTCTTCTTTTTCTTACACATATGTCTCTTTCTTTTCACATCTTTATAGGTTTTCGATTTACATTTCTCTCTCTCTTTTACTTTTACGGTTATATTTAGTATTTGTCTTCTTCTAACACATATGCCTCTTTTATATGTTTTTGAATTACATATCTCTCTTTCTCTTGCTTTTACAATTGTATTTAATCTCTTTTTCTTCTTTTACGATTCTAAGCATATAAATAAGTTTGGTCAACTCATAAACTCATTTAACTTTTAACCTATTTGGTTATGGGTTGGGTTATCAATTTTGGCACATGTACTAAAATCAATGTTCTTTTTTATATAAGAACTTGGAATTCTGACTTGCCAAATTATATTTCAAAATATTTGGTTTAATCAATTATTGTAGTTCTCTCCGTATCCTATGGAAAGATAAGTTTCTCCGTTTCTTCCTTAATTCGACCATTATCACATGCTGTTAAACTAAAATTAATAGCTCAATTCCATATTACTTTAATTTTTATATGATTAATGATTGAATATTTTTAATTTTTAGTCATGTTTTAGTTTTAAGAATTTTTGCTCTCATCCTCTCACATCCCATCCCATCCTATTTCCATCTTGAATTTCAAAATGAAATAAATGAAACAGCTTTTTCTTGTGTCTATATATCTTATTTATTTTCCTACAAAAATATCATTGTGAATCCTCTTTTGCCTTGCTTTTGTTTTAGGGGCATTGTCTAAAATGGATATTTCAGAAATTTATTTCCAAACAGGATCCACTAGAAAGGATTTTTAAGGCAGTAAAGATCTCCGTTTAGAAATAAATTTTAAAAGGATCCATTCCAAATAGTTTTCCCTTTGTTTTAATGTGTTTATTTGGTTAACTTTGGTTAAACTACTCTGTAACTACTTTAATTTAAAAGTCAAACACTTAAATAATGGTACATCATAGTTGATATATATATATATATATATATATAAAATATTAAAAATTAAATTTTAAAAATTAGCAACGTCTCTTTTATACCACTTAATTTTACTGTAAAGGGGCCCATAAAAAGAAATCCGATCCTGATAAAATACCTCATTTTCTTTTCAAACACAAGAGAACCTTGACACATAAATTGTTAATTAGCATAAATTAAGACAATTATCAACTTTCCTCTTTTATATATAATAGTTTGTACTTGGATGCCAAGATTCCTGTTTTGGTTCCGAGTCTACTAATAAGATTTATTTACAACAAAATATCACATTCCAAAATGTTATATGATTGATGTATTTCATTAAAGTCTACTAATGAGATTTATTTACACAGAACTTTCGACAGCTTATAAATTAAGGAAAAAATAGTACAAAAAAATGTTCAGCCACATTCAAATTTACACAAAAAAAACTTGGAGTAAAGAACTATGCTTCCAATCGAGATATGTAAGGTATAATTGTAACTTATATGTAAATTGAGGACACATAAAACTGTAGTCTTACATATCTATCGATCACATATCATAAATTGAGGACATCTCGATAACACAAATAAGAGCTGTCTTTTATCAATTTGCCAGAGCATCATACAATTCTATGGAACTCAGATTCTTTTGGCTTAAATGGTGTGCCATTACAATTTCATTTCCATTCCACTCTCCAATCTCTCGTCACTAAAATTTTCTTTACTTGTTTTCAGGGTCAAACCATGAAACATGCCTTCTTCTGGATCATTTTGGATCTTTCAGCCACAAATAAGGCTTATTAAGAAACAGCAGAAGAATCTTTAAAAAAGTTGTTCATTTTATTTGTAGAGAAGGCATAACACATGACAAAAACCCTTGTAGCAAGTTGATATGTAACTTCTGAGAAGAATTAAATGAAAATAAGTTACACATATCATTTTCTTTTGATTTTTTTGATATAAAACCTAATTTTTCTCTCTTTACATTATATATAGAGATCATTACACACACTTTTGAAACTAAAACATCTACTCCCTCCGTTTCTTTTTATTTGTAGTTTTAGGTTTTAAAATTTGTTTCATATTATTTGTTGTTTTAGATTTCCAATGCAGATGTTTGGTGAAACTTCTACTTTTACCCCTACTATTTTAATATCATGACCAATAAAAAAAACTAATTATACATTAATTGAGGGTAAAACAGACAAATTAAATATTTTCTTAATATGTGTGAAAAAACCTCAAACTACAAGCAAAAAGAAACGGAGGGAGTATATATTACCGCTTGATTCCAATGACCCAAGACAGATAGAATTCTGAAGTGTCAAGAGTACATCTCTTTACTACCAAGTTGTAAAGACCAACGCCGAAGAATAAGAAGAAAAAGAGCTTTTAAGAATCAGTCAGTCTCGTTAGTTTGTCAATGAAAAGACAGACCATAACCGAGGATCAAAACCGAAACTTCAGGTTGCAGTGTTCCCACGGTTAGCTTTAGGTCACATGATTACCTATTTACGACTCTCTAAGCTCATATATTGAAAAGGCCATACTGTCTCCTTCCTCTCCACGCCTCTAAGTAGTAACATTTTCACGTCTTACCAAAATACCCTCCCCCCTATCAATAAATTTTGTGTCTTTGCCATTAAGATAACATGAGTATTTTGGTTTAAATCTTCGAAACAAACTACATGTAAAACAATGCAATTATGTAGTTAACAATGGTACATCACCGTAGATATAATGAAACAATAAGAATCAGATTATATATAACAGTCAAGGTTATAAATTGAGAAATCATACCATGTCATTCCCAAAATTCTAAACCACATAGCCTTCCTTAGTTCATGCCAATTTGTTTCTCTTAGATCGTCGGTTTTTTCATAACACACCACAACGTCCTTGATAATCTGAAAAATATATAGATGATGATGAATAACAATGCCTTATATGATGATAAGAGTGGTTTTTTGGGTGTTAGACAAAATTCAAAGGCTTCTTTTAATATTATTCAAAGGCTTTTGATAACAATGGAATTAAGAGGGAACAAACAGAAAAACAATTAAAGCTTTATAAACTTTTTAACAAAGAGAACCAAAAACAGCAGAGGAGATGGTTTTGTTGAAATCATAGAGAAGAAGGGAAAGAGAGATCATACCATTTCATGTGTTAAATGAGATTTGTGGTACGTAATTAAACTAACATAGAAACAAAAATAAAAATGAAACATCATCTAGAAGATTGAGAAAAATGCCATATGAGACATACAACAAAAAAGGAATAAACGAAGATGAAAGTAGTACCTTCAGCCATGATTCAAACTTGAAACATCATCATCTGAAACATAGAAACAACTAATATTAAAATTTCAATAAAACATTGTGACTGAATACATAAGATACAAATACAATGTTATTGCTAGTTATCTACGTAAAAATAAAAAATAGATTGATGATTCAATAACAAACAAAATATAAGAGGTGAAAGATGGAGACGATGAGAGGTGAAAATAATATTCTCTATTTTATTTATAGGAAAGCATGAACTTAGGGAGGAAGACAAAAGTTTAAAAATCAAATCTCTAATTTACATTTTAGCAAAGATTACGTTGATTGTTAGGATTTTTAGTTGGAAACAGTTTAATTAGTATCAAATAAGTGATTTCCAAATTGTTATAAAATAATAATACCATATACAGTATGACTAAATCGAGATTTAAAAGATTTCAATTTTGAAATCATATATTTATTTGAAATCAATGATTCTTAACTGATTACGAAATTACTGTATGCTAAATATCCGCATGATTGTTGCTAAAGTATGAAATCATTGATTCTCGTGATATATTAGTTTCTATATTTAACAACATTCGAATCAAGTTCTGTATATATCTAGCATCTATCATTATGCTTAATATTTAATGTTTTAAAGTATTTTAACTATTGGAAGTAATATTTATACATAGTGGAATACATAATTAAAAAATTACTTATAAAGTATTATTAATGTATACCTTAAAAATCAAAATAGTAGGAGTTATTATAAAAGAAATGGGATTTTTTTAAAATTGTTATAATAATTTTTAAATGATAAATGTGATAAGTAAATATATAGTTCTAAAGTTTGTAAAATATATATTTTTAAAAGGTAATAGTTATTTTTAAACAAAATTATATTATATATGCATAAAAATGTATAAAGGTTATATATATATATATATTAATGAAATAAAATGGAGATAATGAACAAATAAAATGTATAAAGAAAGCAATAGTAATTAAGAATGGAATGAAGTTAATGCTAAGTTTTAATGTTTAAGATATATTTGAATTATAATTAAAGATAAAATAAATAATTAATGAGTGATTAAGGATATAAAAATGTTACATATGATATATGTCCAATGTCATATCTTGTAATTATTCTAGTAAATATTGCCTTATTTCAAAAATAATCTGAGAGGTTCTGTGGTGATGACACATCAGCAGTGGCACCTATGTAATATTTCATGTTATTGCAAGGTTACTTTTATAAGCGTGCTTCTAAAATAATATATAGGGGATTTTTAGTGTGATATTATTGTTATGATTAAATACACATATTTTTAATGATTTTTTTGAAAACAGGAGATATTTTCAGAATATAATTTCCTTGTGGGTGGAAGTCAAGGAAGTGAATTTGGACGACTTTCAAGGGATTTTGTTATTGTTATGTTTGAAATGGAGTTTTAATCAGCAACTATGTAATTTTTTTTTTATTGTGTAATTAGTAACGTATGTTAACCACTTGAGATATGTTTAAGAATAAATGGGTTTTTTATAACAATATATGTTGACAATTATTAATAAAAATTAAATTTATAAGAAAATGTCAGGTTACCTACGCATTTTAGATTTACGTTGCATAAGTTAATATCATTTTCATACAAATTTATTCTACGTAAGTTCAACAAATTATGTGGTAAAATTCAATTGCATGTAAAGATTAGTGATTTAAAAAAAAACCTAATGTCAAACGCCATATGTAAGTGTGAAGGAAATGGGATGAAAAGATATCGAAAAGAAGATGGGTCAGTCAGAGATTGCGATGGTATATTTTTATCCTTAAACTTACATTATATTAAGTCAAATTAATAAAATTCTTCAAATCTATTGTGATTAAGTAGACATGTTTTTAGGTAGTCAAAGAGTTAAATGTCAGCGAACTGCTGATTGGGCGTCGTCCTCATATAATATAGATATATTATACAAACAACGTAATCTAAACCTTATAATCAAAATTAACTTAAATTTTATTCTAAATTCGTTTATTCTTATAAGAGATTTCTATCATTTCTCAATCGTAATATTAGTTATCCTTCTTTTCAGACTTTTCAAAAAAATCTTCGCATTTACATTTCAATGAAAACGTCGATAAATCTATTATGCTGGATAAATTAAAAGGTTAGCATATTTAAAATCACCTCTCATGCATATTATCCACAAGATTATAAACTATTAAGCATCTTATTATTTACCGACATCTTTTGTTGTAGGTGGAACTAAGCATATTAACTCCTATCTCATTTCACAGATACACAAGTATCATGATTGTAATTTTTATACCTTTTCCACCTCCTTTACTATGCAAATAATTTCGTAAACTTATCTTAACAAGTTCATCAGTTCAAATTCTTTAATCTTTTCAATTTGCAGGTGGTTGTAGTAAATGTGCAAAATATTGTACGTTTATTATTTCTTATTCAATTAAATTGTGTTCTATATTTATCTGTTATAGTTTACAATTATAAAGTTTACTGAACACATATTTATGGATGTAGTAACGAATAAAAATGCACGAACAATTAGAAGAGGGATTGTTGATTCAAAAAGATCGTCAAAAAATAGCATAAAGGTAAAATTATATATAGTGAATGTCGGTATACTTTTTCCGTTTCAAGCTTATTATTGATTGTTCTATTGCAGTTGACAGAAGAGAAGCTAGGGACTTTCTTCGACAAGTATCCAAATATTACGATTGTAAGGACATATGCTATCTATTTTATCATATAAACACATATATCAAATAAGATCGTCTTCATAAAGTTCTAACATTTTTACTTATTCAAATGGTAGGTGGGTGTGATAAATGTTCAGAATATAGTATATTTCTAATCATTTTTTAAAAATATAGTACAGTGATTCTTCTATCAAAGATATTGTTACGGAAGCAACAAAGTAATGAACATTATTCTTTATGCACTCTATTCCTCTTTTTATATGGGATTGTTACTAACAATTGAACAATTTATAGATGAAGCGTCTACGAGTGGAACAGCATTGACAAGGCAAGAATTAAGTAAAAAAAGAGGTTAGTATGTGAAAAAAAATGTAATATATTTGAGTAAATAGTGAGCATTCAACATGTTTATATCTTTTGGTTACAGCTACATCTGCTCGTGAAAACCCTATTGTAGAATGCATTAAATGCAAAGCACTGGTATGGTACAAAGAAAAAACTGGTCATGATGGAAGAACTGGAGAGCCCGTTTTCTCTATATGCTGTCAACAGGGACGAGTAAAGTTGCCACCAATAAAGAAAACACCACTGTATTTGTATTATCTACTTGAAAATAATTCGGATTTTCGAGTCAATATCCGAGTAGACAACTCAATTCTGGCATTTACATTGATGGGTGCAAGAGTGGATCATTCTGTGATGTCTACATATGGGCCTCCTACTTTTAGGATTCATGGTCAGGTAGTCCATCGTATAGGTTCACTGCTTCCTATGGAGGGTGAAGAAACAAAATATCTTCAGATGTATGTAGTTGATGGAGATAATGAGGTATCAGATTGTTTGAAAACTGTGTCAAGAAAAGCAGGTTCAGAGTTAGATAGAAGGGTTGTCAGTCGTTTAATTGCTATGTTGGACGAAAACAATTCTTTGTGCATGTTTTTTAGGAAGATAAGAGATCGGTACAAAGAAGAAATCATAGAAGACTTGCAAGTGAGATTAGTTGAGCAGAAAGATAAAGGGAAGCAGTATGAACTACCGACGTTTAAAGAAGTTGTCAGCTTAATTGTTGGAGATTTGACTGCTCATAATTGTCAGAAAGATATTATTGTTCAATTGCAATCGAATGAACTTCAACATATAAGGGATGGCCACCCTTTACTTATGAGCTTACAGTACCCTTTACTTTTTCCATATGACGAAGTAGGATTCCACACTAAAATACCTCACACACTGTCGCATATTGGTAACAATAGAAGAACTTTCATTAGTATACGTGAGTACTACGCATATCAAATCTAGAAAAGATTAGATGAAGGTTTGACTTTGGTTAAATCAGGTAGACTTCTTCATCAGTATATTGTTGATGTTTACACATTGATAGAGCAAGAGAGGCTCAGATGGTTTAGAGATAACCAAGAAAAAATAAGAAGTGATCTGTATAACAACGTCTACGATGCTGTGGGTAGAGGAGAATCTGATTGTGCCAAAATTGGGAAACGAATTGTTTTGCCATCTAGCTTTACAGGTGGACCAAGGTACATGGTCGAAAAATATCATGATGCTATGGCAAATTGCAGAAAATTTGGTAACCCAAATTTGTTCATTACAATGACTACTAATCCGAAGTGGAACGAGATCAAAGAACTTATTTCAAAATATGGCGGTAGTTTTGGAAACGAAAGACCTGACATAGAATCTCAGGTATTTAAAATGAAGCTAGATGATTTAATAAAAGACCTTGAACAAGGAACATTCTTCAATCGCTCTATTGCAGGTAACTTAAAACAACGAATTTATAAATTATTTCTGATAAGTATTTTCTTATTTTTATATAATAAATTGTCATGAGTAATGTGTAAAATTTATGTTCTATAGAATTACATACTATCGAGTTTCAAAAAAGAGGGTTGCCACATGCCCATATATTGTTATGGTTAGAGAATACTCCAAGAATACCATCTCCTTCTGAAATTAATGCTATAATCTCTGCAGAATTACCAAATAAGATAAAGGACCCTCTTGGGTTTCATCTTGTGGAAAAACATATGATGCCTGGTCCATGCGGTAAAGATATACCATCTTCCCCTTGCATGAAAAAGAAGGTATGTTCAAAAAATATCCACGTTCATAAGAGGAAACCATCGGTTCAAAAATATCCACGTTAGATTGCCGCTACTTATCAGCTTCTGAAGCTATGTGACGAACATATGCTTTCCACGTTCATAAGAGGAAAATATCGGTTCAAAAATTGATTATTCACTTAAAAGATCAGCAAGTGGTATCTTATGACAAAACAGATAAACTAGAGCATGTTCTCCGTAGATTTGGTATCAACATAACTATGTTTACCGAGTGGATGGAGATGAATAAGATATGTGCTAGAGCTAGGGGTCTTTTGTATGTAGAATTTCTTTTATATTTTTTTTGGGACTCAAGAGACAAAAAGAGGCATCCAAGAAAGTCTGGCAGCAACATAGGAAGAATAATCAATATTCATCCTTCTCAAGGTGATCTATATTATTTAAGGATTTTGTTAAATGTTTTCCGAGGTGCAAAAAGTTTTAAAGATCTACTTACAGTAAATGGTGTGGAGAAAGGGAGTTTTAAAGAAGTGTGTGAGACAAGACATTTGTTAGCAGACGACAAAGAGTGGCACAGAGCAATGTCTGAACGTAAATTATGGGCTTCGCCAAGACAGCTTAGAAATTTATTTATTCTTTTGCTGTTATACTGCGAAGTTGCTAACCCATTGCGTTTATGGGAGTTATGTTGGCAATCAATGTCTAAAGATATTCTAAAAATGCGATGTAGAGAGTTTGGATTTCCTAATATGGAATTAAACAAGGAGCAACTGGAGCAATTTACCTTGATTGAAGTTGAACAACTCTTGCGGGATCATGAGCGCTCTCTCACAGACTTCAAAGGAATGCCTATACCAGACAAAAATATAATGAAAGAGCTTGACAATTCATTACTTCATCAAGAGTCGCAGTATGATTTGGAAGAAGAATTGAAAAAACAAAAAGATCTATATCCGAGTCTTGATACAGAACAAAAGATTATCTACGATGAAGTTCTAGAATCTGTGACAAAAGGTTTAGGTAAATTGTTTTTCCTTAATGGTTCTGGAGGAACGGGTAAAACTTACGTTTATAGGATGCTGATCTCACGGCTGAGATCAAAAGAACGAATAGTTCTTCCTGTCACATTGAAACAACCTAACCCATTTTTTTTTTTAATTGCAGAAAATAATATTCCCATAAATATTAAAATGCCTCACCACGACTAGATTAAACAAGTCACGAAACCACATTAATTTAATTAACTCAATATAGTAAATATCAACTAATAGCCTATATGTTCACAACAATTCATCACCATAAAACAATACCGGCAATAAAATAAATAAACAACCCCCCGGTATGTCATCCCTTTTCTGCAGCCTTGGTTCCACGAGCTCCAGCTAGCTAAACTTTTTCTGCATCATTACGAAGAGATGCATCAGTATTTAATAAATACTGAGTGAGGCGATCAACCCGTCTCACAGCTATACACACAGGCCAACAAATATTTTCCTAGCATAATAAATATGCTTACAAGATTCAACAACCAACACAGCAACAACTTAATTAATTAATTAATTATCAACAATTAATTAATTAATTTAATTAAGCAAAATTTTAGCAATAACTTCATATATTTAATTTCAAAAATTTTCCAGCAATTTATTTCAGCATAAATTAGTTCCATCATTTCTCGACAATTTAATTCACAGCAATTAATTAATTAATTAGCAATTAATTAATTAATTAGCAATTAGTTAATTAATTTAATTCAACACAAAATCAAATCAACAACTCATCAAATCAACCAATCAACAAAACATCACAGAAAACCTACCACAAATCTATTAGACTAGGAATAATCCATAAAACCCAGATAAGTTACGGTACTGCACTCACCTTAGCCTTTCTGCAGTTCCATGACAGCACAACCAACCAATCTCACAAGATCTAGACTTTTTGGAACTTCTATGGTTTCTTAAAGGTTATAACAACACAACCACAACTCCTAATTCTCAACCTTCAGCCAATCACACCTACGAAACATCATTCTAACTAAATTGGAAATATCTGGAAAATAACAGAAACAATCAGCCTCAAATATTGAGTCACGAATCAAAATCTAACCGTCCAATTCCAATCTGCACCGTTGAACCTCAACCCCTAGGTGTCCTGAAGCTAACCTCAAAGTTTCGTGATGATCTGACTATAGATGAACTCACGATCCCTCTTTCAATCCACGTTGGTCTAAATCGCGTCTTAAACAGAGCACCTCAGGAAAATAAAAATAACTTTTAAGATATCAACTCAAATCCAAATTCGCAAAGTGGTAAATTTAGGTTTAAGGCTTAGCTACAACTCCACAAATTTTCGATACCTTTAGAAACGATCTGCTATGTCGAACATAATTTCTACCATCGCTTGTCAGTTCTGTCTCCATCTCCCTTCCTAGAAGCTTCATCCTCCTCCTCTCTCATAAGCAAGTAAAATCGTCCAGCCTCTCTTCTCTAGCTAGGTGGCCACGAAATTAGAGAGAAAAGGCTAGGGTTTCTTGCCATTTCAGCATTTAAATAGGCTTACGGTTTATTTCCGGTTTATTTAAATCAAACCAGAAAATGAATTAAACTGGTAATTAATTAAACCCCCTTTGTTTAATATTAATCTAGAAATTCACCCTCCCTAAAACCAAAAACTGGAATTAACCCACTCTACTCCTTAATTCCGACAGCATAAAACCGACCCTCGATTTTATTTCCTTAACCAACTTCCGTCATATAACTCTAAATTTCATTTCCAGAACACGAGTGTTACACACATCATCAGGAATCGCAGCATTACCCTTACCGGGAGGGAGAACAGCGCATTCTCGGTTCAAAATACCCTTTTATTACCGAAGATTCTGTTTGTGATATAAAACCATGAACGATGCTTGGAGATCTTCTTATACATACAGATTTGATAATTTGGGATGAAGCACTGATGACTCACCGCCATGCATTTGAAGCATTAGATTGTAGCTTAAGAGATTTAATGTCTACAATAAATCCTGACGCGTTAACAACATTTTTTGGTGGAAAAACAGTTTTGCTAGTTGGAGATTTTAGGCAAATTCTACCTGTCGTTAACCAAGGAACACAAGCAGATACCGTTCTAGCATGTATAACACACTCCTCCATATGGCAAGCATGTACTGTTCATACTTTGCAGAAAAACATGAGACTAAATGACTCTGACGTTGATTTTGCAAAATGGTTGCTTTGTGTTGGTGATGGAACTGCACCAGAGTTGAATTCAGGATCAGAAAAAGTAAGAGATAATGGTCGATTTTTACTTATCGACCAACGCTTTTCAATGAAGTCAAGTGACAATGCATTAGAGCAAATAGCTCAAGCAAGTAATGTTCTTCATAGAGAATCAAATGTATGTATTCGTGGTGGAAACTCTAAAGATGGTATTAGTGAAGTAACAAAGAGAGCTATCCTCACTCCTTGGAATTTAACAGTCGATGAAATTAACGCCTACAAGCTATAACGACATGTTGGAGAGGTTACAGAATATTTGAGCAATGATAGTATTGGTGAGGCAGAAACTACTGGTGCTGACTATGAAGCCTTATATCATGTGGAGTATTTGAATTCATAAGAGTATTCAGGAATACCTAAGCATAAATTACAATTGAAAGTTGGTGTTCCGGTTATGCTCATGAGAAACTTGAACCAGAAAGAAGGTTTGTGCAACGAAACAAGACTAATAATCACATTTTTGGGAGAGCGGTTGATTGAAGCAGAAATAATTACAGGCACACATGTCGGAAACAGCGTTCTGTTACCTAGGATTATTTTATCTCCCACAGTATCAGATCATCTGTTTACACTAAAGAGGCAGCAATTCCCACTTAGACTATGTTATGCAATGAAAATTAACAAAAGTCAAGGACAGAGTTTAAAGTCTGTCTTACTTTATTTACCGAGACCTGTTTTTAGTCATAGCCAGCTTTATGTAGCTTTCTCTACAGTAACATCTTCTGGAGGTTTAACTATCTTGGAAGACAAAGACGAAGAAGAAAATAGTGTCAAAAATATAGTGTACAAAGAAATATTTAAAGATGTTTACCAAAAGTAGTAGTGCCATGTAGCCGGTTATCTAGGTCAGTTTATGTCTCATCTTTGAGTTATTCAAGCCAGTTTTCTGTAGTTTAGTATACAATAAAGCTTTTTACAGTTAAAAACTTTACGTTTTTTATATTCTCAATATTTTTAACAGTTTAAATTTTTTTTTACTATACACACAGGGATCCAATAATGTTATTAAACAGCATAGAGATTGAGAAGGTTATTTGAAGAAGCAAAAGATCTCTCTTCTCTACTATTATACAGGTATTGAAATAAATTAAACATGTTGAACTTGTAGAATTTATAAATTTATTGTATGCTATGCTTCTAACAAATATAGTAATTTCTTGCCAGCCTTTTTAATGATCTTGAATTGAAATTAGAGCAGATACAGGAGGAGACGAAGAAGAGACTCACTTTCGATGTAAACTGGTCATAGTTTGGATTTTGCGCGTCTGCCGATGGTTATTATTGATGTATATGAATTTAATAGATTAACGAACTAAAATATATATATCGACTGTTTCTATCGAATAAGTAGAAGAAACAATTGCGGAGAAGACGTCAATGACAGAGTAAATTAAAACCCAATTCAAATATAAGTTATTTAGGAATTTTAATGTGTATATAATAGAAAATTATATTTAATTACAAGTAAGAACTTTAAAAGCACGAAAAAACTAATTATGATAGGAGAACTCGATATATGAAGAAACTGTTCATTTACAGCAGGTAAAATGAATTAAATAAGTTATAATATTGTTATGTTTCATTGTGTATAATTAGTTGGTAAACTTTTTTAAGTTATTCTCATTGATACTTTTAAATATTTACGAAACATATATATCCGCGTATTGGGAAATGTAAACGTTAGTGATAAGAAAATATTCACATGTTTCGTATTTGAAAAGTCACCTCTTTTTATTTTACGGTTAGCAGGATTTATAAAAGGTTGCTAAAATCTTCTTCCATAATCTAAACAGGTTTTTTATTAGTATATTCAGAAAATAACATCATTTTTGTAATAAAAATTATATAGTATATTTTTTCTAGATTCTTTTTAAACAGCTTTTCAATTTATAAAATGTTTTGATATCATGGGAGAACTATGCCAATTTTCTCAATCTAAACGAGAGAAATTTGAAGCCACCCAAAATCTAGAATCTCTACCCGTTGAAATTCTATTAGAAATCCTTTCTCGTGTTGCAAATGATTCTTACATGATATTCGGAATCTGGAATTGACTTGTAAACACTTAAAAAATATGCAAATCATGATTTTGTAATACAGAATCTTCCTCTCCACCAAGTGCCCTTTTCCAGTTTTCATGAACTTTATGCAAAAAGATATTTCAAGTTCATGAAAAAATGCCGAAAAAGTCAAAATCTGTTGCTGTATAAACAAAAGGTCTTATCAACTTCTTTCACAACAGTAGTGAAGAACATCAACGTCAGAAGGGACTAAATCAACTGAAACAAGCGTCTAACAAAAGGAACAAAGAAGCGACATATATTCTATGGTTGGTACTACTTTGTCTGGGAGGTGAAAATTGCAAAGAAGGCCTTCATATTTTATATTCTTTCTTAAAAGGAGATAAATTTTTGAGTCTACAAAAAAAATTACAAAATTTTCGTATAAAGAGTCAAAATAGTTGGAAATGGTGGGGGAGACATAGGACAATCGAGCATAAAAAGACATACCCTAAAACAGTATGCAATTGCTATGTGGAACTAATATTCACAATTACGGATGGTCTACTGATGAATCGGGTACAAATGCACTGGTTAAAGAAGTATGCCCAATTTGTCTTTGGGATAATGAAATAACTAAATTACTTAGATATGTTTAAAATTATTTTAGCTGATAAAATTTTGTTCTAAATATATTTATTTATTAATGTGTGTAATTACATTTAAAATATTATAGAAATTTTCAATAACAGTATAATTATATTTGTAATATATATTCATTTGAGAAAGTTAATTTGTATTTTTATATCTGTGATATTTGATCGTTAGGAAATTGAAAAATTATTATCACTCAGTGAAATTTTTCACTGTTATCCACATGGTTATATTAATAATGATTGTATACAATATCTATGAAATAGCTATATTTTATGACTTATCAAAAAGCTAAATTGGTTATCTTAATGTTAGTGAAATGACTTTGCCGAGAATTTGTATAGACTTTTGTATACTATTGACACAATACTACTGACACAAATTTATGCTATGAAAACATAGAGTTTAGAGTTTTATTATTACCTTCTGTGTTTCAATTGCTAAACCATACTTAATTTTAAATTCACCACTAGTATAAAAAAAGTTTAATTAATTATTAAACTTTTAAACTTTTAAACTTTTTCTTTCGAAAACCAAAGCGTCTCTTTTACAAAATTTATTTCTATTAATATGTTAGTTCGAGGTGTTTATAAAAAACTCAGTTTCAGTTTCATTCTTATCTTCTTCTAAATCTTCATCATACCATCTACAAATCTCAAAAAGTAATAAAGTTTTTTTTATAATGGATTCAGTAGGTGAGTGTTCTCAGTCCAAACACCAAAAAAATTGAGAAACCAAAAACAATATTTTCTCTTCATAATGATATTTTATATAGAATCTTGGGCGACTTAGCAGAGGAATCTTTAGCCATTATAGGAAGAATAGAGTTGGTATCAATAGAATTCTACAACGTTGTCAACAATGGAGTTCTAAGGGAGAATATTTCACTCCATCAAATACCTCTCTTTCCTACTCACACAATGAATTTTAAAAAGTTTTTAAAATTTATGAAGAGATGTCGGATAGCTAAGAATAGAGAGGCTTTGTATAGGAAAGGTATCATCAAAAAAATTTCATCTTACAAGTGATGACCGTAAACGCCAAAAAGGACTTCGGCAAATGGAAGAGGCGGTTAAATTGAACCACGAATTAGCAACATATGTCTTAGGGTTGATTTTTCTTTGTCAAGGAGGTGAAGAGCTCAAAAAAGGTCTTCATATTCTATCTAATTTGGTAAGAGAACAAATGCTTTCAACTGTAAGATTTAAACTAAGAAGCTTCCGTGATCAAGTACGTTCTAATTGGACGTAGTGGAATAGAAAGAGGTATGATTCCTAAGAGAATGTATATTAAAAAAACTGCTATTGCGATGGATGAACTCTGCTTCTAACTATGCGTCGGTCTGCTGACGGTACAGATATAGATAACGATATACGTGTTAGTCATGCTTGCCCTATTTGTATATGAGATTATGAAATAACTAAATTACTTAAATATGTTTAAAGTTATAAACTTAAAAATTTATGTTGTCAATTATGTTGTTTTATTCTAAGATGTAATTGTAAACTTTAATAATATTATAATTTTATTTGTAATTTATGTTCATCATACATCTTAGCAAGATCTATTAATTATAATAATTTTATTTTGTTAGTATAATTATTTAGAAGATTTGGTGTTAGTACTTCTATGCATTCTTGAAAACATCATTGTTCTTTTAAGTGAATAATGCGATTATAAGATTTCCAAATATATAATCAATATTTAATTATATAGAGTACACAAAGTTCATCTTACATAGTTACACAAACCTAATGAATTACGATTAAAGTATTGTTAAAAATCATGATATTGTTATATTGTTTTGTTTATTATTTAGCTATTTCTTATCATTTCTCTTTTCAGTCGAGTTACTAAAGTATCTGTCTCAAAATTATTAGCATGAGTATTTATGTATGGAAGGTAAATCACATTTTATTATTGTACGGTTAGTAGGACTAATAAAAGGTTGGCAAAGTTTTCTTCTATCTCATATCAAAAAAAATTCTGTTGCAATTAGTTTTTCAAAATATCATCCTTTTTATATATAATATTTTATTCTATATCTATTCTATATCCATAAAAATGTATTTTGTAAATGACTCATCAATTAAATATATTGACCTCGATTTGCAAACAGTTTCAGTACATCATATTCTCTACTGTTGCCATTCCATATCTCATGTGGAAACCATTTACAATAAAGGTTAATTCTTTTACAAATAGGTTTCTGAGTTGTTTTAGAAAATAAGTTAGTCTTTTCAAAGATGACAGTTTTTTCTTTTAAATTATCTATCCACAAATACCTCATCTATTAAATCATGCAATCTCAAGGTGAATCTTCAAGATCTAAATGACAGAAGATAGAAGAACCAACATCTATTCTAGATCTTTGTGAAGACATCTTTGTCAGTATCCTTTCAAAGATAGCAAACGAAACTAAAGAAGATATTCAGATTATAGAGTTAATCTCTAAGGATTTCGGAAAATATGCAAATAATAAGTTTGTATGGAAAAACCTGTCTCTCGATGAAGTTCCTTTTATTCCTAGCTTTCATGAGGTGTATGCAAAACGTTTCTTCAAGTTCATGAAATTATGTCGAAAGAATCACAATCCAGAGGCTATGTACAGGAAAGGGGTCATCAACTACTTTCATTTCGCCAGCGAAGAGAAACAAAGGCAAAAGGGAATTGATCAAATGAGAATAGCGGCTAAAGCCAACCACGAACACGCTAGATTTGTCGTAGGGTTGGTTCTTATATGTCTTGGAGGTAAAAATTATGATGAAGGGCTTGATTTGTTATCTCCATTTCTTGAAGGAAAAATGCTTTTTTTCGACACTCAAAAAAAATTAGAAATTATTCATCTTAAGGTACAAAATGCTTGGCGTTGGTGGGGGAGAGAAAGAGGAGATATGCTAAAACGCACATATACGAAGAGATTGTGTAACTGCGATGGCCAAACTCGGTCTCCTAATTTAGCTTTGGATCCTAATCATGCAGAAGAATAATTAGTTGTTGACGTATGCCCAATTTGTATTTGGGATAATCAACTTTTTAGGATGTTCAATCATTATTGAATTTTTTGAATCTATTTTGTGTATACTTTGCTTTTAAATTAATCATATGTAATTTTGTTTTCTCTGTATATCCAAACAAATTGATATTTCATATATATTATTTCCTTTTAGGGTTTAGGGTTTAGGGTTTAGGACTATATTATTTTCGTATATATTATTTTCTAGAAAAACAATATCCACATACTGTTCTTAATAAGTTTTAATGAGAATAATTATAACATAATATTTAGACAAATAAGACAATTAATATTTTTTTATAAAATAACTATATTTATTTTATTATTATAAAATGTTATTGATTATATTATTATAATTGAAATGACTTTGTCGAAACTTTATATTGTTAACAAAAATTACACAACTGACACAGTTATTATAAAATTTAACAAATCAGTCAATATTAATTAGAATATCTTTTACATATATTCAGTTGAACAAATCAGTAAATATTAATGATAGTAAAAGATTAGGGAGTCATATCCTTAGGATTATATCATAGACAAAATTGATAGTTTGATAATCATTGATAAAACATGTATACACTTTCTCATATAATTTGTCAGATAATTTTGTTAGGAGGAGACTAATTTAAAATTAAAACTGTATTGTTAATGTTTGTTTTACAAAATTAGAATACAAAATATCTATAAATTACTATATTGTATGAATGTCCTATAAACTCTATTAATAATATTAATATTAATGAAATTACTTTGACAAAAGTTTTTATTGACTTTGTATACTTCTGACACAGTTTTACTCTACAAAAACATAGAGTTTAGCGTTTAATTATTACCTTCTGCGTTTCAATTGGAACCACACACATATATATATTATTTTAAACAAATGGTGTTAAAAATTTGTTTAATCAATTATTAATGTTCCTTCTTTTCTGTTTTATAAAACCAAAGCGTCTCTTAATAAAATTTATCTCTATTAATATATTTGTTCGAGGTGGTAATAGAAACTACAGTTTCACTTCCATACTTATCTTCTTCACCATCTCGATCATATATTCTACAAATCTCAAACAATATAGTAAGCTTTTTTTTTATCATGGATTCAGTTGGTGAGTGTTCTCAGTCTAAAGATAACAAATAGAGAAACCAATAACAATATTTTCTCTACCTTATGATATTTTACATAAAATCCTGGGCGACATAGCAGAGGAGTCCTTAGCTCATATAGGAAGAATAGAGTTGGTATCAAAATATTTCTACAACATCGTCAACAGTGGAGCTCTTAGAAAAAAACTTTCTCTCCACCAAATACCTCTTTTTCCTGTTCCTCATAGAATAAATTGTCGAAGATTCATGAAGTTTATGAAGAAATGTTGGAGAGATAATAATCGTGAGGTTTTCAATAGAAAAGTCATCATTAATTTCTTTCATTTGAGAAGCAATGAGCAAAAACGGGAAAAAGGAATTCAGCAACTGGAAAAAGCGATTTTGATGAAGCATGAATTAGCCACATATGTTCTAGGGCTAATTTTTCTATGTCAAGGAGGTGAGAAATACGACAAAGGTCTTAATATTTTATCTACTTTACTAATAGAGGAAAAACTTTCAATTCATAGAGTCAAATTTAGAAGGTTTTACGACAAAGGCAAGTCTGCTTGGACGTGGTGGGGAATCGAAAGAGGTAAAACTCTTAAGAGAATGTACTTAAAAAAAAACTGCAATTGTGATGGAAGAACTCTGCGTCAGAATATGGGTTGGTGTCCTTATGGTTCAAATACGGATATATGTGTTAGTGATGCTTGTCCAGTTTGTATTTGGGGTTACGAATTGTGTAAGTTAACTCAGTATTTCCATTAGTTTTATATAGTTTATTTGTTGAAAATGTAATAAATTTAAATGTATGTACATATTATCTTTAAAATATATTAAGTTAAAAAAATCAGTAAATAATAATCATATTATAATATGATAGAAAATTAACCTTACCATGTATGTTTGATAAAATTTAAATTGTTTAATTAAATAAGACTATTGACACATTTTCAAAAATATATTCAAATTTTACGATATTTTTCTTCACAAAAATAATTAAAAAGATATGTATTTACGTATAATATGTATATATAATTATATGTACGTTAGATGGGACTTACATCATACAACTTTGATATAATTATGATAAGACAAATACGTGTATATCTGTCCATAATTGTCATCAGAAACATCGTGATATGGAATACTGTAGATCATAAACATATTATCGGGAATTACTTTTCTTGACAAATATTATAAACATGAAACTATTAATTAACTTTTTTCTAACTTATAAACTTAAAATATTCTTGAAAAACTTAAAATTCAATATTATTATTTCGTTTAATTAAAAATAAAAATCATTTCCATATATTGGAATTGTATTTATTAAAAAAAATTAACAAGTATTTATATTTATTTAACAATTTATATTCATCAAACCACAATGGATTATAAGATGCGTTATTTGGTCAATTGACATTAACAACTATCGTTCCAATTCTATGAGGACAAATTACTATTAAATTACTTGATGAAATTGTTTTATTTTGTTGACCATTTCCTGCCATAATTGAATCGTTGTTCTACAATGTCATGAAATATGGGCAATGAAAATGTTAACCTTGCTTATAAAGAGAATATTACAATCGCCTCATATACTCAATATTAAGACACGTGTACGACATGTATCATGCACTAATTTGTATAATATGCATGTTATTCATTTCTACAAAAAACTGCATAAATATATACAAATAAATGTCGTGCGATTCTTACATAAAAAGTTAATATTGAAACCATTAGACAAAATATTATTATCAAATTTTAAGTGCAAATCAACCTTCATATTGTTTACTCATCTGGAACACATATTCCATCAGAAACACTGACGTATATTGCCAATGAAATTGCCAATTTTACTTACATAGTATATTTGTAATGGTACAAATAAAATATTTATGGCCCAAAACGAAAGTTTATTTTCACTCTATGCAGAGGGATAAAAAACTCATTATCTGAATATCAATTTACTGGCCCACAAGATTATTAACTAAACAATTGACCAAATAATTACCCGTGTATTTTTTGCTTATTATTAATGGATTTTTTTAAGCGAAGTACTTAGAGACAATATCAAGATGAAGTTAAGATATGCGATTCATATATTGTTAATCAATCTTTAAAGAAATCTAATTTATATAATATATGTGATATTTTTCATGAATGCAATCCATCTATGAATAAACTTTATATTTTATAATACATGTAGACTTTGTATTTTTTCTAGGAAAACCTGGGTAACTAATAATTCTTATTAAATTTTCTATATATTGAGTTTTTTTTTTTAATCTAAAAAGTATAAAGTCTTTTTATAATTGTATTTTATTATTATTTTAAATATGTGGAAAGGTTCTCTTAAGATTTGTTTTTTTTTTCGTTTTTATGTAGTATCTATCGATATAGCAATTTTAAGATGTATATCGGAATGGTTTTGTTAAATACTTTCATAGTTGAAATATTTAATACTTTTAAAATGTTTTTTATTGTTTAGGACTACATATTTTCTTTTGAGTAACATTTCATAGAGTAAAAGATTACCAATGTTGATTTGATCATTACTATCATCATTGATGTTATGATATGAATAATATTGAATCTCACACTATCTGATCCCAATCCTTAGGGCAATATTGTTGTCTTCAAATATGAAAGAGAAATGGTATTTCATTCTGTCACAGTTTTGGGACCAGATAGTGTGAGATTCAATATTATTCATCTCATAACATCAATGATGATAGTAATGATCAAATCAGCATTGGTAATCTTTTACTCTATGAAATGTTACTCGAAAGTAAAATATATATTTTCATACTTAAGGGAGAATCGATCGCTGTCACTAAACAAACAAAGGCTTCTTCTCTCAAGATGAAACCACTAGACCAAGACTACTTGGTGAGTAATACTTACATTTATTAAACTATACTTATTAATAACATCATCTTTTAAACTATGATTAATAAATATTAAGATTATATTAATATATTATTTAAGTTGTCATACCCATCTTAAGATTAAAAAAACAAATACCAAACACACCCTCATTATAATAGACTCAGATTATAATGCACCTAATTAAATGTTTTCTATCAAAAATAATTTATTGAATAATGACCTATTGTGTATAATATGCATGCAATACATTTATCAAAAAAAACTGTATATTTTCAGCTATAATATATTAAACCTCCGTCAATATATTAAATCAGATATAATACAATTATCTTGAAAGCATTCTCAATCACAGTAAACCATTGTTCTTACCATAGTGTATTGTTTCAAATTAATCATTTTTATACCCAAAATAATGTCCCTTTTCCTCTATCGGGTTATAATTTAAAAATAATATACTTTCTAAATTAATTGAGTTAATACATTAAATTCATAAAGCTATAATTACTGTATATTTTATAAAGTTAAAAAATATATATACTTAAAAAATTAAAAATATATTTTTCTATTATCGATATTCAGTGTACTAAAAGAAGTCAATAAATATGACATTTGTCACAAAATTAATAATGTGTTTGGCTTCAACTTTCTAGTAAATCTGTTAGAAAAAAGAAAACTTAAAATATACACTTTAACATGGTAATTATACATTAACTAAACATGTAAAATAAAACAGATTAATTAAACATATAGACTAAAATATACTGAATTTGACATAGTAATTAAACATTCTTGAACATAGTAAGCCATGCATAGGGTGAAGCTTCGAGGATACATATTTCACGTAAAATCTGATCAATGCGTGCTTCCTGTTCCCTCATTTTAGCTCTTAAAATCTCCCTCTCATTTTCAATCCATATGTGTTTAGCCATAAGCCAAAAAAATAAAATATTATATATAAAATACTCATTGAATATACTGATAACACTGTATTTAGCATGTTTTTAAAGTCTTTTTATCATGCCTTCGTCCAGTTTTAAGCCATTGTACATATCATTTCTTGCATTTATCTCTCATATAGAGAATTTAGTGTTTTTTTCATAAGCATTGCATGCATTTTGCATATTTGAGGTCTTATCAGGTACTTATGGAGTATATGGAGCATACTTGGATTTTGGCTCATGGAGTAAAGATGTGCAGTCAAGCCCTATGGAGTCGAGTGAAGATTGCAGAGAAGACAGAGAGCACTCTCGACCAGGCACTCGAGTGAGCACTCTCGACCAGGCACTCGAGTGAGCACTCTCGACCAGGAACTCGAGTGAGCACTCTCGACCAGGCACTCGACTGAGCACTCTCGACCAGGCACTCGAGTGAGCACTCTCGACCAGGCACTCGACTGAGCACTCTCGACCAGGCACTCGAGTGAGCACTCTCGACCAGGCACTCGAGTGAGCACTCTCGACCAGGCACTCGAGTGAGCACTCTCGACCAGGCACTCGAGTGAGCACTCTCAACCAGGCACTCAAGTGAGCACTCTCGACCAGGCACTTGAGTGAGCACTCTACACAGGCCACTCAACTCCCACTCGACCTGCCTACTCGAGTAAGCACTCACCGCACCCCTACTTGACCAGCCACTCGAGTGCCCACTCGAGTGACTTCAAAGCATCAGAAGTTGGGAAACCTTTGAAGACCTTCCCGTGGATAAAATTTAGATTTCTGTATACCGTTGGAAAGATAGAAGAGTCAAGACTCACATGGGACAAGAATCAGAGCAATCCAGTCTGCCATTTGGAAGATACATCCCGAAGAGTGAAGATATGTCGAACTTGAGCCTGCACTGCACCAGAGACACTTTGAGTGGCCTCCTTGACCTACCCACTCGAGTGGGTAGTCTAGTCAGCCTCTCTACTGAGCTACTCGACCAGGCCACTCGAGTGGGTGGTCGAGTCAGCCACAGCACCCACTCGACTGGTCCACTCGACTGACTGGTCGAGTGGCACATTTACTTTTTTCCCTTAAAACTCAGAATTTATATTATTTCTCTTTTGTCACCTAGTATAAAAGTTCCTGATTAACCTAATGTCAGGGGTGGCCGATTTTATTAGTTTAACCTAGTTTAGCTTAGTTTCTCTCTCTATTTTTTCATCTTGTTCTTCATTTTTCCCGCATTTTGTAACTTGCATAACTTTTTATAAAATCAGTATTTGCCTTAGCTTTCTTCTACACTCTTGGTCATTGGATCATCAACTATCACATATGTTTCTTTTAGAGATTTCTGGGTTTCGGGCCCAAGTGGTGAATTTGGTGAGTGAGTAGTAAAATTGGGGTTTTTGGGGATGGATTAGGGTAGCTTCTCTCTGTTTTATTATTACTTAGATGGTTTGATCATCACTCAGTTTTGACTCCCTCTTGGGTGAGTGATTTTAATGCTTGTTCTCCTCTGATCAAGGAGAACATGATTTTAGATGGTCTCATGAGCATGAACCATGCCTTGAGCCATTAGACAGACTTTTTCTGGGGTTTAGAGTACAATAGCGTGAGGGTGGATGCATCAGACATTGATTTATGTCACGACTCCACCTATTCACTTGTTATGAACTCTTCTCGACTTGAATAGGCTGATTCTTCATGCCTGATCCGACTCCTCACACTATGCTGACTGGGTTGGGTCTTGGGGCTCTCTACCACGAACCATGGATTGAGCTGGTTATAAAGTATGTTGTCTAGGATAGTCTTGTGATGAAATTTCTAGTTGATAGCTGCAATAGAACAGAGTGTTTGCGATCCTATAATTTCCGTCCCTAGAGTCCCTGTTTTCCCCCATAGTTTATAGTTTGCTTAGTATTCGTTCACTGTAGTTTTTCTCGACTTTTACTGTAGCACTCCACCACCCTACTCGACTGCTTAGGTCGAGTGGTTAATTTAGCATAGTTTTCTTGTGTTTTTGATGATTTACTAAAGTGTGACAGACTTTGGTAGCTCTAGGTTCACTTAAGATTTGGTTATAGTTTCATTTAGGCTGTTAGATAAAAAACCAACCCTTTTATATTTGGCTTGAATTGTTTGTTATTGATCACATCCTTTTTGCATAAGTCTTGTCACCCATTGGTTCGATATTTTCTATACTTACAATTGATTGAAAAATTTGTGTTTTGTCTCTCTGTGCCTAGGCTGATAGTTTTTACTGTCTTTCTCTGCATATTAGGCCAAAATACTAGTTTCATATACTGATTGAAAATTTCTTCTTTTAATAATAAAAAATAATTAAATTTAGGGGCAGATCTCAAGCCTATGAAATGACATAAACTTGAAATACATTTGTTGTCAATATGATAATGGTTTTTTGTTTTTTTATTTATTTTTAAATTTAGGGACAGATCTCAAGCCTATGAAATGACATAAACTAATTCCTTGAAGGAGATGCATCCCATGGATATGTCATCTTTCCGGATATTCAAATAGGCTGTAAGCAAGGGTCCATATCCATGTGACCAAGCCATGTTAAAATCTAAACCCAAAGAGTTATGTGCAATTAAATTACAGAGATCATTAGACGGGCTAAAGCAATATGGGCCTATGTGGTATAATCGTCTCAGTGAACATTTAGCAAAAGAAGGATATGTAAATGATCTTATATGCCCATATGTTTTCATCAAAAAAACAACATCCGGATTTGTGATTATCGCGGGTATGTTGATGATCTAAACATAGTAGGATCTCAAGGGAAAATACAAAAAAGTGCAGAATATTTGAAAGGATAATTTGAGATGGAAGATCTTGAACAGACAAAGTATTATCTTGGTTTGCAAATTGAGCATTCCCAAAAGGGTATATTTGTGCATCAATACACATTTACCAAAAGAGTGTTAAAACGTTTTAACATGGATAAGGGAACTTCTCTCAGTACCCCAATGGTTGTTAGATCATTTAAAGTTGAAAATGATCCCTTTCGACCAGCGAAGGAGTATGAAGATATACTTGGTCCTGAAGTACCATATCTAATTGCAATTGGAGCTCTTATGTATCTTACAAATTGCACTAGACCTGATATCTCATTTTCTGTTAATCTTTTGGCCAGATTTTGTTCCTGCTATATCTTGGCGTTCTCAGAAGCAGACGCTTGTGGCAACTTCTTCAAACCATGCTGAACTCATTGCGCTCCATGAAACAATAGAGAATGTGTATGGTTAAGATCGATAAATCAACACATCCAATCAAGCAGTGGAATCCACGTTAACGCGGAGCCAATGATCTTATATGAAGACAATGTTGCATGTGTCGCTCAAACAAAGGAAGGATATATCAAAAGTGATAGATCCAAACATATTCCTCCAAAGCTCTTTTCATACACTAAGGAATTTGAGAAAGCTAAAGTCCTTGATTTCAGGTATGTTTGATCATGTGATAATGCCGCAGACCTCTTTACGATATCACTACCTACCACAATGTTCAAGAAACATGTCCATTGATGAGTGTTTATTTTCACTAGTTCTTACTATTGTTTTTACATGTTTTATTGAGTCTAGAATTAGGTTTTGTGTCCTTCTGGCCAGTTTTAGTGTCTTTTCAGGTTTTCACTTCATTGGAGCTAAAATGGGCAAAATGGAGCAACTTTTGACGTTTTTACACATCAATGGATTTTGGAGACATCCTGGATCGATCAATCCTGAAGAGGATCGACCATGCACGACGAGGATCAACCGATCCTGAAGCAGATGGGTCAGTCAAAGGAATCTATGAGGTGGCACGGATCAGAGGAAGGAGATCGATCAATCCAAGTCTGATCGATCGATCCGGATCACGAATATTCTCCAAATTGCACATTAACTCCAAATTTTAACCTAGAAGACACCCTATAAATAGGGATCATTTTCTGAGCGGCCAGAGAGACCTAGACACGATTTCTCACTGTTACTCTGCCATTTTTATTTTTATTTCAGATCTGTAAAGTTTACATTGATTTTTCTCAGATCTAAAGTATTTTCCATTGCATTTTCAGATATACAGTCTGTCTTCATCTCTTTCTTTCCATTTTGTACCATACAACATCATGATCTATCAACCTATTGCCATGGATGAGTATATCTACATGTTGGGAGATGGGATTTATTTAAAGAGATTTAATGTTTAATTAGGTTATTGTTATAGATTAGAATTATGATTATTAGATCTCTACTTCTATGAAACAAATGTTTTTGTTAGATTGACGAATCTATCAAATGATTCAAAGGGTTTTATAATACAGCTAGTGTTGGTAATTCTACCCGGAGTCTATAGTTTATAGGCTTGATTTCCAGATTTCCAAGAGTTGAAACTGGATGTACAAGTGAACTCTATCAAACTTGCTAAATACATGCTATCATAGGGTCCTAGTGAATTTATGTTAGAATAATATTTTCTCTTAAAATGAGATTTATTTTGGTATAGTGTTTGTGTTCTAGATCTAGATCATTTAATTGCTCATCCGGTTAGATATTCTTTTTAGTTATTTAAATCCATGTGATTTCCCAGATCCCAATATTTATTTTAATTGATTTTTATTTTCATATTTAAAGATTTTATTCTGATTTTATTCGGATTTCTTTTTGTGACAACTTTCCATATTTTTCATTCTAGCTCTGTTTAGATCTACAAATCTATAGTGCTTTTTACTCTCTGCGAATTCGATTCCACCACTATATTACCGCGCACAACCGTGCACTTGCGGGAACCATTGGTTGGGTAAAACCTGATGCATAAAACATCACATCAAGTTTTTGGCACCGTTGCCGGGGAGTAATTGTAGCCTTTAGATCTAAGTTTTAGACCAAGTCTAGGATATTTTATTTTCTGCATTTTTATTTTTTACGTCTCTGAGATCGACCGATCCACATAAGATCGATCGATCCTACTTCTTGCATGATTGACCGATCCCTTTCGAGATCGACCGATCCTACTTCATGCAAGATTGATCAATTCTTCTTTGATCGATCGATCCTTTTTCTCTCAAGATCGACCGATCCCTTCCAAGATCGATCGATCCCAGAGCCTCTTAATTGGATATGACTTTCAAACTTCTTCTACTTCTCAGGTGTATGCAATTAAGGAGCAAAGCTTCTAAAGATCTACAAGATTTGAGCATAGAGGAGTTGACAAGGAAGTCCACAAGGAAGATCAAGGAAACAAAGAAAAAGAAAACCACAAGGAAAGCAAAAGATAAGGTTAGTATGACTGATCCTAATAACCTAAGAAATATTCCCCCTGTTGTTGATGGTGAGGATTAGCCCTGGGTTTTCGGTTTAGTCGTGTTATTCAGCTTGGTTTATTCGGTAAATCGGTTTATTTGGAATTGACTTTGATTCCGAAATGAACCAAAATAAAATCTCGGTTTAATCGATTTGGATATCATTTTATTTGGTTCGGTTACATGATTTAAAATCAATTTTGAATTAAACCAAATTATTATTATTATTATTATTTCGGTTTATTATTCGGTTTTTTTTTGTTTGGTTCTACGTTAAAAATTCAAATCTGAATTAGACCAAAAATTTTAACCTGGTTAAATCAGTTCACCAAAACTAAATTACAAACCAATTAACAAAATTAAAAATTACAAACCCAATAAACAATTTACAAACAAATTAATAAAGTTAAAAATACAAATCCATTATCAAATTAAGCCCAAATCCATAAAACTAGGGTTTTTAGTCTAAGCAGAGACAGCGGCCAGATGACGGTGGCCACGTTGACGGCGGCCACATGACGGAGGCCATGTTGACGGCGGCCACGCTCGATCCCACCTTTTGACGAGATTTATCACCCGCCAACTCCGATATAAATCAACAACAAGACATAACATATTAATACATCTTCTCATCTGATTTGATAATACATGTTAATCCAGAATTATTTCTTTGATTTACAATGAAATTCGGTCAGATCTGAAGACTTACCAAGGTATTTAGCCGATAATTTGTTGATGAGAACACTGGTGAGCGAATCTAATAAATCGATTCAGTAGAAGCGACGTCATGACAAAGAAATAGAAAAGAAAAAAATAATGAAGAAGAAGAAGATCTAAGAAGAAGGAAAAAGAAGAGAAAAAAGATAAAGGATTAATCGTGAGATGAGAGAAAATAGATGAAATAGGTTTAGAAAACTAGGATTTTTGTTTTTATATCATGTTCCCTTAACCAATCGGTTTCCAATTACCAAACCAAACCAACCCGATAACCAATTACCAAATTTATTGATTCCGTTCGGTTTACCCATTGATTTAATTTGGTATCTGAACCCGATTATTTTGGGTAATTCTGACCCGATCCAAAAGATCCAAACCGTAAATCCAGGGCTAGTGAGGATGCAGAAGCAGTCCGGCAGAGAGATGGTCACTTAATCAAGGACCTCTCAATGATTCCGGAGCTCCTGGAGTGAGAGTAGATGTTGTATCGGGACTACAAGTCCCTTTGAGCAGGGTTACAGGTGAGCAATATGTCCCGCACGCCTACTATAGGAACCGATCTGCTATTATTCCCCCTCCAGAGGCAAGATTATGAGATTAAACTTCAAATAATCGCCCTGGTAAAACAGAATCAATTTCATGGGCTATCTAACGAGAACCCAATGGACCATATTGATATCTTTGAGGAGATTTGTAGTACCACCAAATCCAACGGAGTCCCACAAGACTACCTCCGTTGTAGACTATTTTCCTTTTTCCTTGCTGATAAGGCTCATATATGGCTGAAATCTTTGAGTCTTGGATCTATCACAAGCTGGGGTGAATGCCGAGCTGCTTTCTTTGAGCAGTTCTTCACCAAAGCTAGATCTGTAGCATTAAAAAACAAAATAGCCACATTCTACCTAGCTGGTACCAAGTCCTTCTATGAAGCTTGGAAACGCTATAAGGAATACCTAAGGGACTGTCCCCCTCGAAGCTACACCAAGTCGGACAGAATGAAAATTTTCTATAATAGAGTAGAAATAAAGTACCAAATGGCTATGGACACATCCAGTAGGGGAGACTTCATGAGCAACACGCTGGAGGAAGCCATGGAGCTCATTGAAAACCTGGCAGCAAGCAATTCTAACAGATCATCTGACTATAGTAGGAGAGTCAACCCCACTCAAGCGAGTGATAAGATCATAGAGGAGCTTAATGCTAAGGTGGACATTCTGATGAGAGCTCAAAAGAGATCTATTAATCTTTTGGAAAGTGATGAGTTCAATGATGAGGAGGTTCAAACTGAGGAGATCAACTTTATCGATGGACAGGGAAACTACCAAAACCGAGGTTTCAACCCAAATTTTAGGAACAATCCTAACCTGTCCTACCACAGTACTATGTTGAGAACCCTGGAGATCAGTTATATCCACCTCGGAGTACTCAGAACCAAGGGAACTTCCAAAACAATGTTGGTTATGGTAAAACAAGATTCAACCCTCTCTCCGGGAATGCTGGTTCCATGGGGAAGATTGAGTCCTTATTCCAGCAAATAATGGAAGGGCAGGAAAAATTCACTGGAGAAATCAACCTTAAGGTTGATAACATGTACAATGATCTAAATGGGAGGCTTGAATCTTTGGGTGCCCATGTGAGGATATTGGAAATCAAGGTAGCAAGGTCAATTGAAATGGTTAAGGCATTACCAGGGACTCTGCCAGGGAAGCCTGACACCAATCCCAGAGAATATCTTAAGTACATTGATCTATTCGCAGATGAGGAATTTTTTATGGAAATGCTCGCTGAGATCGATCAATCTGAAGGTGGGATCGATCAATCCAACGATGAGAGCCACTGTTTTCTCGATGAAAAGATCGACCCAGATTTTATCAGGATTGACCAGCAGAGTGAGATCGATCGATCCTACTCCTCCGATAGAAATTTAAAAATTGGACCGGATCGACCGATCCAGGTTGAGATTGATCGATCCTCGCGGACACGATTTCTAGATCCACCGCTTAAGAAAAACCTAAAAAAATTCAGAAATCACAAAGAGTTTAGAAAATCAACCTTGCAGAAACCTAGAGAGATGAACTCTGCTAAAAACATGGAAACTAATGAGAATCAAGGAGGGATTGGAAGAGATAACCCACAACCACCTGAAAAAGAAAACCTTGAGATGCAGAAAAGGATAAATCAAGTAATCACTGAGATGAGAGTGAGATTGTCTTTCATGGAAGTTAAATCAATGACCCTTCGGGTCATGGATTCAATGAAAGATATAATTGCTGGAAGGACAACTATGCAAGAAGCAGCTGATTTCTTTCAAGAGAAATGTAGTAAGAAGATACCAAAAGAACTTCCCCGAAATTAGAGGACCTCAGAAGGTTTAGTCTCGCAGTCACTATAAGGTAGTATTGCTTTAAGAACATCCTAATTGACATTAAGCCAGCGTTAACATGATGCCACTCAGCCAAGCTAAGAAGTTAGGATTGCTCTCCATGAAACCAATTACCATGGAAATTGAGATGGCTGATGGTACATCAAGAAAACCAGTAGGGAAACTCTTAAACATTCATGTCAAGCTTAATGAAAGTTATGCGCTAGTAGACTTTGTTGTCCTTGCATTGGATGAACAATGGAAAGGAATTATACTTGGCAGACCTTTTTTGGCAACAAGCAGGGCTTCAATTAGTATCCCCAAAAGAAGAATTAAACTTAGGT
The DNA here is from genome assembly GCA_963555745.1 of Cardamine flexuosa. Classification (NCBI taxonomy): domain Eukaryota; kingdom Viridiplantae; phylum Streptophyta; class Magnoliopsida; order Brassicales; family Brassicaceae; genus Cardamine; species Cardamine flexuosa. Next base: position 18,558,766 of record OY743216.1, on the reverse strand, counting down.
TTAAAAATACCTCCATTACCTTCTACGTCAAGACCATCGACAGAGTTCCCACCATGAATGGTCAAGCTTTCATTGTGAAAGATGTGGAATCTACTGATGTTGTTCATCCAATGAACATGACTCCGGGAAGCAATGATGGTGAAGATCTAGCAGAAGTAAACTTTGAAGCTACTGAAGAAAATATGGATTACATGATGAGGGCTGTCACTACGAAGCCCAAGATCAAGGCAGAGAACCAGCCACCAGATGAGGAAGATACCATTCCTTCAATGAACCAAGAACCCAATTGAAATAAAACTAAGTCAAGCTAGTGACTTTGCAAAAACAAGCGATGGTTGGGAGGCAACCCAACATGTTATTTTAATTTTTTTTTGCATTTGAATTATAAAACTATTTTATTTTATTTCCCTTTGATTATTTTATTTATTTATTTATTTTCAAAATAAGATATGATGATGTTTTTGTGTTGAGCTGACTGAAAACAGGTGCAAAACGCAGAAGATGCAAATTTCAAAAAGTTTCAATATGCTGGGATCGACCAATCCTTCCCAGATCGATCGATCCCCGAGACGAGAAAAGCAGACCAATGCTCCATTTTGGTCGTAAAATTTTTTCCACGGTTTATGGTTTGCTTTCTTGTTCACAATTCATTATATCTAGTGTTGTTTCGCAGCACCCATTTTCTTTGATTTTATATCACAGCGGGACGCAGTGATTTAAGTCTGGGGGAAGGGGTGACTGCTTTCATATGTTTCTAACACTGTGTTTTATTTTGTTTCTTTGTCAAAAAAATTTCAAAAAATTTTTAAAAAATAAAAAACTTCATTTTTCTGGAGTCGTTTTATTGAGTCAAAACATGAGAATTTTACAGTTTTCTTGGTTTCCATTTTATGTTATTTATTAGACTTAGTTCAGGAAGATTGTAAACACTATCAGTGGATTAACTTTACCAGAAGCGACCTATCCTTTGGAAATCTGAATGATCTACTTGGACCTTTAACCGGACTAATCTTCTCACTTAGGGGCTCGATATCGTATAAAGGATCATATACATATGGAGTTCACCCCATTCTTATTGGAGCTTTAGATGGTCAAGCTCATTTTTAGCTTGGTTCCACACCCTTACACCCCTTTTCATTCAGACCCCATTCCTCGTTCGTAATATTAGGAGCATGTGCAACCAAGTGCAAAAACTACGGAGTATGGGAGCTGGTACAACCAAATGTTCCAAGGATATTCGAGTAAGCTTTCTAACATCAGTACGTCATCTATATTAGTTTGAGTTGACTATTGGTGCAGTTTTGGTAGATTGATGTACATGGTTAGAACTGGTTCCAACTTCCCCTTCTTAGAAACAATGCTCTGGGATCGACCAATCCTATCTTGATCGATCGATCCCGTCTCATCCTAAGACTCTCTTTCAAAATAAAATAAAAATAAAAATAAAACGAAAAGAAAGAGAAGGGAAAGAAGTCTGAAGAAATCAAAATAAAACCATTTTGTTTATTTAGTTAGTTAGAAACATGTCCATTGATGAGTGTCTATTTTCACTAGTTTTTACTATTGTTTTTACATGTTTTATTGAGTCTAGAGTTTGATTTTGTGTCCTTCTGGCCGGTTTTAGTGTATTTTCAAGTTTTCACTTCATTAGAGGTAAAATAGGCAAAATGGAGCAACTTTTGATGTTTTTACACATCACTGGATTTTGGAGACATCTTGGATTGATCGATCTTGAAGAGGATTGACCATGCATGACGAGGATCGACCGATCCTGAAGCAGATCAGTCAGTCAAAGGAATCTATGAGGTGGCATGGATCAGAGGAAGGAGATCCATCGATCCAAGTCGGATCAATCGATCCGGATCACGAATATTCTCCAAATCGCACATTAAATCCAAATTTTGACCTAGAAGACACTCTATAAATATGGATCATTTCCTGAGCGGCCAGAGAGACCTAGACACAATTTTTCACTGTTACTCTGCCATTTTATTTTCATTTCAGATCTGTAACTTTACATTAGTTTTTCTCAGATCTAAAGTATTTTCCATTGCATTTTCAGATCTACATTCTATGTTCATCTCTTTCTTTGAATTTCATACCATACAACATCATGATCTATCAACCTATTGTCATGGTTGAGTAGATTTGCATGTTGGGAGATGAGATTTATTCAAAGGGATTTAATTTTTAATTAGGTTATTGTTATAGATTAGAATTATGATTATTAAATCTCTACTTCTATGAAACAAATGTTTTTGTTAGGTTGACAAATCTATCAAATGATTCATAGGGTTTTATAATATAGCTAGTATTGGTTATTCTAGCCGGAGTCTATAGTTTGTAGGCTTGATTTCCAGATTTTCAAGAGTTGAAGCTGGATCTACAAGTGAACTCTATCAAACTTGCTAAATACATGCTATCATAGGGTCCTAGCGGATTTATGTTAGAATAATATTTGCTCTTAAAATGAGATTTATTTTGGTACAGTGTTTGTGTTCTAGATCTAGAGCATTTAATTGTTAATCAAGTTATATATCCTTTTTATTTATTTAAATCCCTGCGATTTCCCAGATCCCGATATTTATTTTAATTGATTTTTATTTCCATATTCAAAGATTTTATTCGGATTTTATTTGGATTTCTTTTTGTGACAACTTTTCATATTTTTCATCATAGCTTTGTTTAGATCTACAGATCTATAGTGCTATTTACTCTCTGTGGATTCGATCCCACCACTATATTACCGCGCACAACCGTGCACTTGCGGAAACCATTAGTTGGGTAAAACCTGATGCATATAACATCACTTTATCCATTATATTGGAATGTGTTATCAACAAGAATTAGAAGATAACATGTATTTAAGGGGGGAGCTTGCATAGTTGTACTCTTTTTACCTTACTATCGGTTTTCCCACTGGGTTTTCCTGCAAATGTTTATAACGAGACAACATAAAATTTTACACGAGAGATATAATGACACTGGTCTCCGAAGCTGAATGTTATAAAAGTCAAAAATAACGAGCGTCAAACATATACTCTACCATATGTTATGCATGTTTATACTATATTATTTTTTGTGGAGCCTATGTCACTATGCACTCATAATAAGTTATTTTTTATCTCTATATAAACGATCAAATTCAATCGTTGTAATCCACTCAAGCATAAGACATTTCTTATAGCCAATATCTTTGTCTTCTTTTTTTCTCTATCAATATCCCGATACTTTCACGGGTATAAAATTTTGTCTTTATTAATATTTACTTTTATGATAAATTCATATTCTTTTTATAACAAAACAATATTTTTTTAATATGAATGCCATTATCCCATAAATCTTTTGTTTTGGTGAGGATTTGGTAGACCATCTCCAATTGTTCACTCTATTTTTTCCTCTAAAAATATAGATCTTTAAAAATAGAGGAGGTGTTTGCTCCAATAATTACCTCTATTTTTTCTAAAAATAATATTTAAAATATCTAATAATTTTTATTCTATTCTCATTTATATTAAAATCTTTTACTTTCTAATTTTTATAAATTTGACCCATTTATTTTGGTTTATAACAATAGTTCAATAAAAATCTGATTGTACTACAATTAAACATTTTATTATATTAAAAACATTTCACTACATTACATAAAATTAAAAAGATAACAATTACATTTTAAAGCATCTTTATTGGATTTATCATCTCGCATGTAATTCTATAAAATTTGACCTACTCATATTTTCTTAAAATTATCATCTCATGTAATTTGTATTTCTAATTTAATATAAGTTTTTGTTGCAAGTTATAATAGTAAGATAACAAAATTTTAAATATAGTTGTATACAAATATACAAATGAACATATACTTTTGTTTAAGTATAAAATAAATACATATATAAATTAAAAGATTATATTATAAATAAAAAAAGTATTTCTCTAAAAACAGAGAAATGATACTGTTCATTTTTTTATTTTAAAATAATATATAAAGAATTTTGCTATTAAAAAAATTCTAAAAATATAGCATCATTGGAGATGCTATTAGTAATCAAAACAGATAAGCATCGTAAAAATAATCTGTAATTATAATTATAAATAGACAAACATTTATATTTTTAATTACTTTAAAAAAGTACCCCATCTAACCAATTATCTTTAAATTTTATGATTATTTCTCATTTTATAGTAATATTTTAAATAATCAGTTTTTTCTGGTTGACAAATGTCAAACTTTAGTCAAGTTTTTCATTTTAATATTTAATTTTTTCAAATTATTCACATTCTTCTGACGAGCGTTAGTTTGTTCCGTGACCGTCATATGATTTAATGATGTAACTAATTTGATTAAATCAATAAAAATTAACGATTCAAATATAAATTCAACCAAATTGGTTGTATTCATTTAAAAAAACTATAACTATTACATAGAGATGATAAATCCAACCAAATTGTTGGAGAAATTGTTTTAATGTTAATTTTTTATTTTGTTGAAATGTCCACTTTAAAAAATGCAAATTTTCTTGAATTCACATGTGTTTTTCAATAAATATATTACCACGTTTTTATAAACACAACCGACATAAATAAAAGTTTATATAAATAAAAGTCTGAAGAATAAAGCAACGATTAGAAAAGCTTACATAGTTATACTTTTTAGCCATTGAAATTGGGGGCTAGGGTTTGTAATTGAAGAAAAGAGCGAAGAATCATGATCGAGGTGGTGCTCAACGATCGTCTGGGGAAGAAGGTTAGGGTGAAGTGCAACGATGATGATACGATCGGTGATCTGAAGAAGCTTGTCGCGGCACAAACCGGAACACGAGCCGAGAAGATCCGAATTCAGAAGTGGTACAACATCTACAAGGATCATATCACTCTTAAGGACTATGAGATTCACGATGGCATGGGTCTCGAGCTTTACTACAATTAGGTTTTGTTCTCTTCTTTCTTCGATTTCTTCTTTCGGTTATTGTATTATACGATTTGGTTGGATAAATTGATCTTTGTGTTGGAACTGTTTAAGCCATTGTTTTTTATAATCTAAAGCTTTATAAGGTTTGATTTTGTAGTGATTAAGTACTTAAGAGAGGCTATAAGCGGATGATTAATTTGTTTTGGTTTGAGTTTTTGATTTCTTGGGAAATTTTGTTATAGATGTTATAGTTTAGTCATAGACTTGTGATATTTGAAGCTTAAGCCATTGTTATTAATACGTAAAGGTTTGATTTTGTAGTTTTAAAGCCCTTAAGAGAGGTCACAAGTGGATGATTGATCTATGTGTTAGCTTTTTTGGGAAATCTGATAAATTCATATGTTGTTATAATTTAGTCAGGGATATGTGGAATTGCTTAATCTGAAGATTTGATTGGAATTGTCATAGCCATTGTTTTTTTCTTAAAATCTGAAGCTTTTTAGGGTTTGACTTTGTAGTTTATTAAAAAAGAGGCCACAAGCGGATAATTAATCTATGTGTTGTGTTAAGTTTTTGATTTTTGTAAGAAATTTAGCGAAATTGAAAGGTTCTTGTTAGTCACAAACCTGTGAATTGCAGAATCTGAACTCTGAAGCTTTGTTTGGAATTTTGGTACTATTCTAAGTCGTTATTAAAACCTGAAACTTCTAAGGGTTTTATTATAGTAAATTTCCTTTAAGAGAGGCCATAAGCGGATGATTTACCTATGTGTTGGCTTAGGATTTTGAGTTTTCGGAAATTATTAGTAAATTGCAGAGGTTGTTGTTAGTTGCGAGACCTGTTAAATGCAGGATCTGAAGTTTTAGTTGGAAGTTATTAAACTTGAAGTTTCCAAGAGTTTGATTTTGGTCCAAAGCATAGATAGATACAGTTAGGATCCTTTTGTACAAATAAACAAAGTTGATACAGAAAATATTAGATTGTTTATAAGAGTCATGTCTAGTGTCTTCAAGTTTGTTTCTATAATCACTCTTCTTCCTCTGAGATGTCTTCTGGTCTTTCCCAATCTTTTTTGTAATGAGAAGGTCTTAGTGAACATGGAACCTATTTCTACTGGAACATGATTGATAACTGTAATAAGTTAGTTTTCCTCTCTTTTCTTTTCCATATGCAATCTAGCTCTAGTATTCTCAAGACCAAACCCTAGAAATCTGTTTTAGAGATCACTTAACTCTCCCAAAGTCTAAACTAAAGGCTTCCCACTAACCAATTGGTCGAAGACCTCATAATCTGTTTTCCCTCTTCCTTGTTTCCAGTTCCTTTCATAACAAATTGGAGACTTTTTGTTAAATTCATACCATTGTTTCTTGCTTTTTTTTTTTTTTGTCAAACCGGTACTTTGATTAGATTAGAATATGTATCTTGCTGCTAATACTCAAAACATTATTCTTAAGCTTTCCAACATTCCATTCAGTTGTTTAATATTACTCATGATACAATAAGTTTGTCGATTTTCATACTTGTTCCCGCATCTTTGCTTTGACTTGGATTATATTTCTTGTATCGGTAGATAAGTGGCTTGATCGTTATTTTGCTTGTCTCATCTAAACTCAGGCTATTTGGAGAAGCTGAGCTGGAGAAGTGTTGTTGATTTGGACACCTACATAAACTCATCTAAACCATTGTGGTATCTAAAGAAAAGTACAAGTATGTTGTAGAACTTGATAACTTCAAATGTGTTGTAATAATAATACATTGACTACCCAATGGTTTTAAAACCCTCTCAAACTGTTATCTTGGTTCTAAATCAATTGTGTAACAACTCTTCGCAACTTTGATCTATTGTCTCCATGTTTGTACTATAAAAGTCTGTTGTTTGTTACGAGCTTCTTCTAACTTTACGGTAATATGAATGTAAGAAAAAAATCTTCTTGCGTGCAATGCTCACACTATATATTAGGTTTGTTTCTCATGTAACTTACTAAAGGTACGTTAGCTGACACGAAAAATAACAATGAATTGGAAAGAAAAACTTGTTCACTTCTGAGAAAAGTATAATAAAAGACCAAGACAGTGAGTGCCTGTATATCGAGTTCGTTTAGGTTAATTATATTGTACATAAAGATTGGAGAGTACTTCTCTTTTTAATATAGTTAAAATAGCATGAGGAGTAACTAAAAGAACATTTATACAACACACAAAAATATCACTTCCTTAAAGAAAAAAAGAGAGAGTAACGTGATCATTGAATATAAGACTGGCCAGTGATGTCAATGTCTCTATCTCCAGAAGAAGGTGGTGGCTTATGCTTTGGCGTCATCATCTTTGCCTCGTCAGGCCCATCGGCGCTCTGTGTCTCGCTAGCAGGGTGGTGAGGCTTGTGAGGCTCTTTCTCTATATTCTTGGCCTCTTTCTCTAAATTCTTGGTCTCTTTCTCATCGTCGTCTTTACCGTATAGGCCACCACCGTAAGCTTCGTGTGTCACCGGCTGCATCTCCGAAATATACGGTGGTTGGTGCTGCCGTTGCGGTGGCTCGTACTTATCTCTCCTCTCCTCTCTCTTGTGTTTTTGTTCCATTTATCACTTTTGTCTTGAAGTAGCTACAACAGCTTAGTTGATCTATTTGTATCATAGTGATTTCCGGACACGTGTACTTTCCTCCTACGTGCCATGATGGGAAGACGGACACGTTAAGTAGGCAAAGTTTTATAATTTATTCAGTAAACTTAAGATGTGAGAAAAACTCGTGTATCGAAGGATGGATAACCCAAGTGGACTTGCCTAGTAGGCACAAATTAAAATGACAAGCTTGATATAAAATTTTGAATACAAAAAAACTCAAGTGAAAGATAAATACAATGTTTTAAAGACACCAAATTAGACAACCAAAAACAGATTTGTACCTAACTGTTTAAAATCCCAGGCCAAACTAACAATGCCTATGGATGGTATATTGAGAATCGAAAGCGGCATCAAAGAAAAAGAAAAACGTTTCTGAACATGACAATGTACATTATGTATATATATTGAAGCTAATTGGTACTCCCTCTATTCCAATATGATAGATGTTTAAGGATTTTTGTTTTGTTCTATTTTATTAGATATTTTGCATAAAGATTAAGCTTGAATTGGTTGAATGAATTTAAAATATAAAAGTAAGCGATTTTTTTTTAAAGAAAAGTAGATTTTTTAAAATGTGTGTGTTTTAGCTAAAACATCTATTAATATGGAACAGAGGGAGTAATTTTTATTACAAAGCCAATATTGTTAACTCAAGAAACATACAACTCAGCTTGTCCATCAATGAAAAGGCTCATAAACTCTTCTCCATCCACAGTTTCTTTCTCAATCAGAAGCTGTGCAAGCTTGTGTAAGATATCAATTTGAGTTGTTATGATCTCCGTTGCCCTCACGTACGCCTTTTCCACCAGCTCTCTTACCTCAGCATCTACTACATCCGCTGTTGCCATCGAGTAATCCTTCTGAGATGACATCTGCAGTAAACATAAACAAAAACATATCATCTTCAGCTAGAAAACCACATTTACACTAAGTAATTAAAAACCGAGTTTTCGAGTTTATTTGTAGTCTTACTTGTTGACCTAAGAAAGGGTTTCCTCCTGCTCCACCAACTGCAACTTGTCCAATCTTTTTACTAAATCCGAATCTCTCAACCATTTGGCGAGCTACTCGCGAAACTTGCATGAAATCATTTGATGCTCCAGTCGTTACATTCTCGTCTCCAAAGATCACCTCCTCCGCAACTCTACCATACCCGAAAACATCATAAAAGACAGTTTAACACTTGAGACATTTTTCCTTGTAAATAAAAAATTAAACCATTAACTAACCTTCCACCAAGTGCAACAGCCATTTGATTCTCAAGGTAGCTTCTGCTATACAATCCAGACTCAAGTCTCTCTTCGCTAGGAGCGAAAAAGGTTAGCCCACCAGCTTGACCACGTGGAATAATGGATATCTTGGCCACTGGATCATACTCTGGCATAAGTGCACCAACTAAAGCATGTCCAGCCTCTGCAAATTCCAATTTTCATCAAAGAGTGAGTGGTCAACATACAATAAGAAGCTTGGATTAATTAGTAGTATCTAACCATGATAAGCAACAAGTCTTTTCTTCTCTTCAGAGACAACAGCGTTCTTCTTCTCAGGTCCAGCAATGATCCTCTCAAGAGCATCGGATATTTCGTCTTTGCTTATCTCCTTAAGCTCACGTCTAGCCGCGAGAATCGCAGCTTCATTCATCAAGTTCTGCAAATCCGCACCAGTGAAACCTGGAGTTCTCCTCGCAACCTTTTCGTAATCCACATCTTTCCCAATAGCCTTCCCTCTAGAATGCACCTACAATAAAGCCAAACAAACACATTGTCTCCATTGTTTCGAACTCAACCAAACATGTGAAACAGGTAAAAAAACCTGAAGGATCTTGACTCTCCCAGCTACATCAGGCCTATCAACAGTAACTTGACGGTCAAATCTACCGGGTCTCAACAACGCCGAGTCAAGAACATCCGGTCTATTAGTCGCAGCCAACACAATAACACCAGAATTACCAGAAAACCCATCCATCTCAGTCAAGAGCTGATTAATAGTTTGTTCTCTTTCATCATTACCACCTCCCATTCCAGCTCCTCTTTGCCTTCCCACAGCATCAATCTCATCAATAAACACAATACAAGGAGCTTTCGACTTGGCCTTCTCAAACAAATCCCTAACTCTAGAAGCGCCAACACCAACAAAAAGCTCAACAAACTCAGAAGCAGCACAAGAAAAGAAGGGTACTCCGGCTTCTCCAGCAACAGCTCTAGCTAAAAGCGTTTTCCCTGTACCCGGTGGACCAACCAATAAACAACCTTTAGGTATCTTAGCACCTAAAGCTGTATACTTATCAGGATTCTTCAAGAAATCAACAACTTCTTGTAACTCAAGCTTAGCTTGATCAGCACCAGCAACATCACCAAATGTCACACCAGTTTCAGGTACTTCTTGAAACTTGGATTTCGATCTTCCGAAATCCATTGGTCCTCCTAAACCACCAGGTCCACCAGCACCACCTTGACCACCTCTAAAGAGATAAAACAATCCTCCAAATGCCAACAATGGAAACAACAAATTACCAATGAAATCAAACAACCCATTTCCAGATTCTCCTTCTGAAACTGATATATCAACTCCATTCATAGCTAAGATATCAATCAAATCAGGATCATTGGGAACAATCACAGTGGCTCTTCTGTTATCAGCAGCTGTAAGTTGAAGAACAGAGCCATCTTTACTAAATTTTACTCTTTCAACTTTACCTTTCTTCACTGCGTTTAAGAATTCACTGTAACGCCATTGTGTTCCATCTGGAAGATCTGATGATGATTGAGTTTGTGGATTTGGCGCCGTCATTAAAACGTTTTGACCAAACAAAGATTGGTTTGTTGGTGATTGGGCTTCAATGATTATGGTTGGTGGTTGAGCTGGTTCGTTAACTGCTAAAACTTGTGGAGAAGAAAAGATTGATGAGAATAACAGAGTCGTTAACGCAGCTTGTGATGGTAATGATTTCATGAGACGAGACTTTTCAGATTGTGAAATTTGGTATTTTTTCTTTGAGATGATTGAGAAAGGTGAAGGCTTTGTGGTTGTTTTGGGGGTTGGAAGTGAGATTTTCATTTGGGAAGTGAGGAAATTTGAAGAGAGTAGTAATGGGTTTGAAGATGTGGTCGCCATTGAAGCTCAATGAGAATCAAGATTCGATTTTGAAACTGATTTCAAGAAGAAAGAGGAAAAAAGTTTGGATCTTTGAATTGAGTTTCGTCTCAAAATTGGTGTTTTTTTAAGACAAGTCTTTAAGCGATTGTTTGAGGTTCGTCTACGTGTGTTATCACATATCCAGTCGTGATACTTGCGGACACGCAAGAGTCCTAAGTTTTCAAAAGAAGTCTTTATTGGGCTGCTTGAACTTAATTTGGGTTCATTTAGAAATGTTGGGCTTTTAGTGTTGCGTTTTATTGTGTATACTTTTTACATTGGACTATTAGTGAGTGTAACTAAGTGGAAGTTTCAATTTGAAAGAGTGTACGGCGGATCAAAAGTTTCTAATCATATTTATATTTTACTCTCTCTATTCCATTTTAGTAGATATTCAAAGTTATTTTGTTTATTCCATTTTATTAGATTTTTTCAAATATCTATGCATGTTTTTTATTTATTTTAATATATTTTGAAAAGTTTTCCAAATATCTATGCAGATTTTGCATGATATATTGTCTTTTTTTGGCTTTTTAAAACTGTTTTTACTCCTTTAATGATGATTTTTTGATTACATAAACAACTTTCTTAATAACTGTGCTTTTAAGCAAAACATCTATCATAATGGAACAGAGGAAATACTATTTTATATTTTATGCTCAACTTTCCACATAATTTATAATTTTTTTATATTTTGTTTGTTTAGTTTTTATATATAATTTTAACTACATTTAATTATAAAATGTTAGTGTTATTGATTAGTTGGCGTAAATTGGTGTAAGTAGTTATTATGTTCACTCTTTCCCACTGTCCAACATGTTAGTAAACCCATAATATTTGATTTTTGTAATATGAATAATTAAAATATTTTTAAAATAAAATAAACAACTTTTTTTAAATGAGAATATTGAATATTCTCTTTTTTTAGTAAATTTTATAATTTTATATATAAAATTCTTTATATTTTTAAATATATCAAATATTATATTTCATCAAGTATATACAATTATTAATTTATATATATAATTATTTTTTTATATTAAAATTAGGTAGTTTGCGGTCGATTCATCAATTTGCGGACAAAGTTTGATATATCCGAGGTCCACTATGGATTTGTTCTTGATGCCCGCTTTTTATTCTGCATAAAAGTTTATGTCTTTACCAGTCCTATGTCAGGTACATATTCTGCAAGTCACCGATCCGATTGAATATCTACCGATATGAGATATTGAAAACACACATATTTCTTATTGATTGAGTTAATATATGTCCGTTTATAAAAATTCAAATCACAACATATGCATTAAAAATTCTATAATTTTATTAATCGTATGTATTATATAATAATTCAAAATAATTAGAAAATAATATCAAACAAAAATGATAGGAGAATCATAATTCATACTATTAAAATCACAATATTAGATAAATAAAAGATTGTAGAGAAATATTAGATATGGAAAGGAATGAAGATAATTAATTGATCATATTTAGAAAGAAGAAAATTAATAATTAATAAAAAAAATAATTAGTTTAAACTTGTTTGGTTGTAAGATTAAGATATAAGGTGTTTGGTTACTCCCAAATTTATACTTCACTTTTAGTAGTATACTAGATTCGAACCCGTGGTACATCGCGAATCAATTGTTTTCATATAAAATTATAATATTTTATTTATTTATTTTTGTTTATAAATATTGATATTTTATGCTCATTATAACTTTCTATGTATAAATTTAACTTATCAATAACTTTTAAAAAGGTTAAATTTGTTCAACTAAAGAATCAAACTAAAATGAATAAAATAAAACATTTAAACTATATGCATTATCTTTTTCAAATAATGCATCATGCTCATTTGTATTTGGAATCATTTTGGTCATTCTTATAATATGACTCTGAATCATGCTCATTTTTAGCTAATATAGCACATTGAAAAAATAATTATTTTTTCATCGATTGAGTAATATATGTTTGTTTTGAAAAATTTAAATCACGACATATGCATGAAAACAAATTTAACCTTTTAATAATTATATTTGTTATGTAATCATTCAAAATTATTAAAAAATAAGATAAAATAAAACTGATATAAGAATCATAATTCATATTATTATATCATAATATTAGATAAGGAAATCATAGTGTTTTGGTTGTAAGAATTGTAGAGAATTAATTAGAAGTTGTTTGGATACATGGATAACTTATGACATTGAACAAACATACTTTTTCATTGATCGAGTAATATATATCTGTTTTAAAAAATTTGAATCACAAACATATGGAGAAAAAAAAGTTTCTAAAATTTACTAATTGTATATATGATATAATAATTTAAAATAATTTTAATATAAAATAAAATAAAGGTGATTGTTTGGATGTAAAATTAGGAATATATAGATTTAAATTAGGTAGACTATTTTAAGAAATTTAAAATTAGTGTTAGTTTCCATAATATCAATAATAGGTGATTGTTTGGATGTAAAATTAGGAATACGGTATTTGGAAACATGAATAACCTCAATTTGTACTTCAATTTTAATAGTATAAGATAAGATAAGATTCAACCTTTTGTTTCGTTTTGGGTTCGATGTTAAGATATATTTTACATAGAGAAAAGCTTGATTACAATGGTTTTTAGGGCCCTAAGCGAAATATAGAAAACTAAACCCGTCCGATGAACGAGTTTTCTTTATTTTAAAAATAAACTAAATTTAGGTTAATTATTAAATTAAATATATATTTTTGATTAAATATCTTAAATTATAGGGAAAGAAGTAGAAAACATTTTTCTTAAAGAAAAGAGTTATTGACTTAAGTTTATTTTTTACATGAACAAATTATTCTGAATTATAATCTTATTAATAACATATTAAAAATGTAAATCATGTCAAGTAGTTTTTGGTTTTATCTTGTTGTTTTTTCCGATCACCATTCGGTATGAGATAGGTTTCGAGAAAATATCAGAAATTGAAGAACCAAACCGAATCTGACCCGAAAAGGGTACCAAACCTGAATCTAAACCCCAAAAAAACTGAACCTAAAACCAAATGGATACCCGAAATACTCAGAATACAACTATATACCCAAAAATATTAGTAATACTTAAACTTGAAATTCAGAGGCAGAAAAAAGTTTACGTTTGGAACAGCCGACAGTAGTCTCACATAATGTGAACAAGGATAAGGGATAAGTGTTTGATTTTGTGGCTAGAGAAAAGAGTGCTGAGGGAGGAAAATTTATGAACACAGCCATAAAAAGTGGCAATGGTTCCTCAAGAAATACTTATAATACACATGAGCAGAATACTTTTTACATTCAACATGGTGATTTTAACTCAACGGGTTTCAGAACTGGTTATGATATGGCGAGTTCGTCCGGGGTTAGGAATGGCATGAGTAAGAACAGAAAGCAACCTGGCAAATGGAAGAGACAAGCTTATAACAACAAGAATAGCATGGTGGTGTATAAAGAAAATCCAAAGATGATTACCAAGGAGGGTACAACAACAAAGCGGAAGGCTAATGAGGAAGAATGTGAAATTACAGATTCAGTTTAAAAATTTGTGAAACATCTAGAAGATAAGGTGGTTCCGAGTAAGGAACCACCAAAGCATCAATGAGCATATTGAGTTGGAATTGTCAAGGTTTGGGGAGCCCCTGGACAATTCAAAATTTGAGGGAAATGCGTCGTGAAATTTTCCGGATTTTCTGTTCCTCCTAGAGACTAAAAACTCTAGTCACTATGTGTTGAATATGCAGAGGTCTTTGGAGTATATTTGAGTCAGCTTGTTGATCCAGAGGGATTAAGTGGAGGACTAGCTGTTTTTTGGAAATCATCTTATGATGTGGAAGCAGATAAAAGGATAACCGATGTAAGAGTTAAACTAGGTTCGATATGCTTTTACATATCTTTTTTTTATGGCGAGCCGGTGAGACATTTACGTCAAGAAGTTTGGGACCGATTACAGAGATTGGCAGTTTGAAAGAAGATGCTTGGCTTGTGATTTGGAGACCTCAATGAGCGCATGGATAATTATGAAAAGTTGGGAGGTCCAACACGAGATGACACAGACTTTCAACCTTTTTGTGACATGATCCAAGACTGTGGGTTGCATGAAGTTGAGAGCTCGGGTAATAAACTCTCATGGGCAGGGACCAGAAACAACGAGTATATCCAATGTTGCTTAGATAGAGCATTGGGAAAATTGGACTGGTTTAATCTGTTTCCAAGAAGTCACACACAATATCTTGAGAGAATAGGTTCAGACAATTGGCAGGGGTCAAAAGTAACCCTAGAACTACTCTCTCAAATTAAGAGGTCAATTGCAACACTTAGGGGTCGAATCCACAAGGACTCTGAAAACGCACACAATAGAAACACAGATTTGAATTAAGCTAGATCAATAAATATAAACTAAATAAAACAACGCAATAAACAAAAACAGGAATAACGGGATGTAGATTCAAGTAATTAAAAGCGCTAGACCTAGGGATAATCAATTAGGAAAACTTTGGAATGTGAACTGGGCAATTTGTAAATCAGGTCTAAATTATTTGTGCGGTTCTTAAACTCGTAACACTAATATGATATCTCATCCAACTCTCGCTGCGACGACCTCTATCCTCTAAACAGAAGCTAACCAAATCTCTTTGTGAAATACCAATAAATAGAGTCTCTATGATTAGCGGGTACGATATGTTTACAAAAATCCTAAACCAACTCTCGCTGCGAAAAGGCTGTTTGCTCATCTAAGATTAGGTTAGGATATCAATAGCACTCTCGCGCCTACTAATATTCCTACGGTACCAGGATTAAGGTGATCAATCTTAAGACTAGTGTGATAATAAAATCTAGATGAAGGACATTATAGATAACCTAACAAGACTATGCCCAATTCAACAAACCATCATAAACCCTTTTGAAACCGTAGATCTAACAAGGTGACTACTCAGACATAGAAAAGAAAACACAAATCATTGTCTGAATAATACTCATGAAATAGAAATTAGAAATAAGGGAGTTCATAATTCTTCTATCTACAAAGTTTAAGATCTGAATCTTCTCTCCAACAAAACTCCTTGAAACTTTCAATGAAACTTGAATAATCGAAAAACTTAGAGAATAATCAAACTTAGTCTCTGGGACTTCTAAAACATAGTTTAACCTAAAAACACGATTAGGCATGAAGTATAAACTTTAGAAACTTTTGGGGCAAAGTTGATATTCTTGAAACTTGATAAAACTCGAAGGTGTCTTTCACGTCATGGTTGTGTCAACCACATGAAGGTCCTGTCGGTCGACATGGACAGC
The DNA here is from genome assembly GCA_963555745.1 of Cardamine flexuosa. Taxonomy (NCBI): domain Eukaryota; kingdom Viridiplantae; phylum Streptophyta; class Magnoliopsida; order Brassicales; family Brassicaceae; genus Cardamine; species Cardamine flexuosa. The sequence continues at coordinate 18,542,786 of OY743216.1, read as the reverse complement.
AATAATCATCTCCTTGTTGATTTTCTCAGCTACAAGCCTCCTAAAGCTCCAAAGTGCTCATCAGGGTCCATCTCGTATTTGTACCTAATAAGACTCAATATATATACAAAAGACTCTAAAACCAATGCATATATCATGTCATAAAACCATAAAATCCATGATATATCAACTCCCCCAGACTTAGCTTTTGCTTGCCCTCAAGCAAACAGAAAACTCAATAAAGGAAGAAGTTTGAAAATTGCGAAACTCACCTACTCTTTTGAACATTGTGCTTACCAGATTCAAACACCGATTTTGTCCATGAGGTAAAATGAACTGACATAAATTAGCTCAGGCTATAACGGGCATCTGTTGTAAGTATGGGAGTCTAAAGTTAATCGGTCAAACTTGGGGTTTTTCCATTAGTTGAGTCTGAATATGCTCTGCAACAATGGTCACCAGAAAAAAAAGGAAACAACAATAGACCAAGAGATAGCTCATAGTTTCTAACTAGGTTTTGACTCAATAAAACAAAATTTTGAAAAATAAAACAAAAATTGGGACTGACTCTCAAAAGAATAAACATAGTTAGTAACTACCTCCCCCAGACTTAAACAACACTGTCCGTAGTGTAAATAAGCCTAAGAAAGGTCATAAAAAGAAATAAAATTAAATAGAGATTGAACTGTTATGTTTGAAAAACCGTGATCTGAGATGGTGTGTATGTGTTGACCGACACATACATTGCGTGTCGGTCGACACGAGCAAGATTATGAAGTTCCAAAATTCTGACACTATTCAGCTGATAATTCAACTCGTTTTCTGACATTAGATCCTGATTAAGAGCTCCAAACATGTCAAATAACAAGATATAGATAACATAAAATATCCAACAATATTCAGTAGAAGTTAGAAACAAAAACTGAAGGAAATAGCAAAAAATAAAAATGTCTCAAAGGAAGAAGAAAAAGAAAGAACTAATCCTCTTCTGTGGCGGAATCTGAAGGCGGAGATGGGGTGGGGATCGGAATAGGCCTGCGCTGAGTGGGAACTGCATCAGTCCGACGAACACATCCGCAGCGAGACAATGAAGCAATCGTGTTCCAAACACTCTGGAAACTATTCGCGACGTACCTATGGAAAACAGCGCTCTCCATAGGAATATGAGGTTTAGCGGGAAGTCCGAACTGAAGTGTAGACAAGTCTGGGATCGGAATCATCCTCGGATGCTGTAGGGATGAACTGAGAACAGGCACCTCTGCGACGGCAGGTCTAAGGGGCAAGATGGAGCAACGTGTGATGCGGCTGGAAGAGAAGGCGAGTCTGACTGCCCGTGATACGCGTGGGCTCCGGCTGCGGAAGCTTCACCAAGTAGTCTACCCTTTCACTGCGGTAGCACCAAGTCCAATCTGCCTTAATCCATTTGGCATGCATCAAGAAGCCCTCGTTCATGACAGATCTCTCAGTTAGCACCTTGACTCCCTCGGTGCTGATATCGCAAAAACAAACTTCCCACAGACACAGACTTTTCTCTCGTGCCCGTGAATGGTCGGATCTTCAAGCTAACCAACTGATGCGCAAAGATTGCACCGAGGTTCACCTCTGTGTCCAGCTCGATCCAATCCTCAGTAAATAGGCCCTGGATGGCGTAGCACATCAGCACAAGCTCACTCTGTCTCATCTTGTTGGCCTCCATCTTACACAAAAGCATGTTTGAGATGGCTCGAACCACGTAACGAAGGCCCAGATGCCGAATATCAGAATGCGTAGACTGGTTGGCACTATAAACCCCATCCGCGAACTTACTCTAGTAAGTCTGAAACTCGATCGCCATGTTCGATGCCAAAGTGGTGCACGGCTTGGTCAGATCAAACCCGTAGAAGTGCAAAGATCGGGGATGGTGATCCTGTACCGAACTCCCCGAATCAAGAAAGTAAGAACACCTGTCTGAACCCGCGCATCTGGTGAGGTGTAATAGAGCTGAACTATGGCCATGAACTGACGTATTGATTAGTCTCTATTTTGACCAGTTTTTACTATTGTTTTCACATGTTTTATTGAGACTAGGATTAGGTTTTTGTGTATTTATGTGTCTTTTTAGTTCTTTTAAGGTTTGTACAGGTATACACATAATTGGAGTAAAACATGATGATTTGTGATGAATTTACGGATTTAAAGAGGTAGAGCAATGCAGAGAAATGCAGAGGCTTCAGAAGTTTGACATTCTTTGGAGGTCTTTCAAGTATTGGATGGCGATGATATTTTGATACAAAATATTCCTTTGAGTTAGCTTTCATTTGACACCGGTCTCATGTCATTCTCATTATTGGTTCAAGAGTTATGTCCGTTTTACTGAAGACATGTCCATCTGGCGGCAAACGAAGCATTTTTGGGAATGCACTGGAATCGACCGATCCAAACAGAATCGGTCGATCCCGATCCCGTATATTCTCCAGATCAAGAATTTACTCCGATTTTAACCTAGTGAATCCCTATAAATAAGAGGAGTTCGTCCCAGACACGACCTAGGCCGTTTTAGGTCACTTTTTCATTGTTCTCCTTTGTTTATTTTCATCTTTTCAGATCTATTCCTTTGATATTTTCAGATCTAAACATTTTCTTATTGAATCATTGGATCTACACTCTGTCTTCATCTCTTTCTCTGCATTACATGTTATATTTCATCATGATCTATCAATCCTTTGCCATGATTGAGTAGATCTGCTTGTTGGGAGATGAGATCTATTCAAAGGAATTTAATGTTTAAATATGTTATTGTTATAGATTAGGGTTATGATTATTAGATCTATATTTCTATGAAACTAATGCTTTTGTTAGAATTGAAAAATCTATCAAATAATTTCAAGGGATTTATAATACAGCTAGCGTTGGTTATTCTACCCGGAATCTTAAGTTTGTAGGCTTGATTTCCAGTTTTCCAAGAGTTGAGGCTGGATCTACAATAGTTGGGGTTTTTTCCATTAGTTGAATCTGAATAAGCTCTGCAACAATGGTCACCAGAAAACAAAGCAAACAACAATAGACCAAGAGATAACTCATAGTTTCTAACTAGGTTTTGACTCAATAAAACAAAATTTTGAAAAATAAAACAAAAATTGGGACTGACTCTCAAAAGAATAAACATAGTTAGTAACTACCTCCCCCAGACTTAAACGACATTGTCCCTAGTGTAAATAAGCCTAAGAAAGGTCATAAAAAGAAATAAAATTGAATAGAGATTGAACTGTTATGTTTGAAAAATCGTTACCTAAGATGGTGTGTATGTGTCGACCGACACATACCTTGCGTGTTGGTCGACACGAGCAAGAATATGAAGTTCCAAAATTCTGACACCATTCAACTGATAATTCAACTCGTTTTCTGACATTAGATCCTGATTAAGAGCTCCAAACATGTCAAATAACAAGATATAGATAACATAAAAGGTCCAACAATATTCAATAGAAGTTAGAAACTAAACTGAAGCAAAAACAGAAGCAAATAGCAAAAAATAAAAATATCTCAAAGGAAGAAGAAAAAGAAATAACTAATCCTCTTCCGTGGCAGAATCTGAAGGCGGAGATGGGGTGGGAATCGGAATAGGCCTGGGCTGAGTGGGAACTGCATCGGTCTGACGAGCACATCCGCAGTGAGACAATGAAGCAATCGCGTTCCCGACACTCTAGAAACTATCCGCGACGTACCTCTCAAAAACAGCGCTCTCCATAGGAATAGGAGGTGTAGCGGGAAGTCTGAACTGAAGTGTAGACGAGTCTGGGATTGGATCATCCTCGGATGCTGTAGGGATGAATTGAGAAGAGGCGCCTCTGCAACGGTGGGTCTGAGGGGCAAGATGGTGCAACGTGTGATGCGGCTGGAAGAGAAGGCGAGCCTGACTGCCCGTGATACGTGTATGCTCCGGCTACGGAAGCTTCACCAAGTAGTCTACCCCCTCACTGCTGTACCACCAAGTCCAATCTGCCTTAATCAATTTGGCATGCATCACTTCATTTATGACGGATCTCTCAGTTAGTACCTTGACTCCCTCGGTGCTGATGCTGCAGAAACGGAAGATGGGAGTCAACAAACTTCCCATAGACTCAGACTTTTCTCTCGTGCCTGTGAATGGTGAAACATATATTTTCTCAGTGATAAGAATGTATAGAGGGTTTCAATTCCTCACTGTTGTTGTAGTACATGAGGTGTCAATCTATAATGGGTTTGGTGCAAGCAATCATAATATATCAATGCTAATAAGTTAAGCCAAATCAGAGATGATAGTGAAACTAACAACCTAATGATTGGAAATGCAGATAACTAATAAATAAAGCACTGAACACTTGAGATGTCAATTCAAATGCACAAGAGTGGTTTGGGCGAGTCGAAATATGAAAACACATAATCACTAAATAGAACTTGTAACTGAATGTTTAATGCAATTATAAAGAGATATGGATCATAGGGATAAACTAATTAACTAAGGGATCACTTTCATAACCTGGGTACTTAACAAACACAACCTATTTCAAGGCTACTACTTTGACGACAGATATCTAAACCAATCAAGCCCACTGTCGTGATGAATGATCTCGAACCAAATAACTCAACATACCCGATTTTTCCAGAGCCAAGCTATTGGATAAGCTTTAAGAATCAACCTACCTACGCCAACATAATTTCCTAACATTAGCTTTGAGTATCATGGGTTCCCAAACACCATTGAAGCATGATAACACTGCATTTTACCAGTTTTAAGCATACATTTCTCATCATATTAGTGCATATTCATTCCCTGTTTATACTATTATATGCATATTTCACTCCTTTTTGATTTTTAGGGTCCTTTACATAAGCATTGCATACATATTGCATTTTGGAGTTGATTTTAGGTACTTTTGGAGCTTTTTGGAGCTTTTGGAGATAAGGAGACGTTGGACAGCTTCAGAGCATCAGCAATTTGACAACATTTGAAGACCTTCCCATGAACAAAATTGGGATTTCTTTATACCATTGGAAAGCTAGAAGAATCAAGATTCACATGGGACAAGAAACGAAGAATTTCATTCAGCCGTTTGGAAGATAAATCCCAAAGAGTGAAGACATGTCAAACTGGAGCCTGAACCAGCTCCACCACACCACTCGACCAGTATGGTCGAGTTGGTCTCTCTGGATTTCGTGGAAACTTATCTTAACGTCTTGTGCTTTTAGGGTTTTGACCATTTTATTATAAATATCCCTTGTAGGTCAAACCCACGCCTATTCTACCTGAGCTTTAGTTTTTAGCCTCTTTTAACTTTCTCTCTCTTGTTCTTCATTGTTCTTGATTTTTAGACTTTGTAATCCTTATAACTTCTTATATAATTAGTACTTGCATTTATTTTCTTCAGCAACCCTTCTTATCTCAATATGATTTATCTCATATGTCAGATTTATAACTTTCTGGGTTTGCAAATTTAGTTTTCATTATGCTTAGTGAGTAGTTAACCTTAGGGTTATTAGGGATGGATTAGATTAGGGTGGATCTTGATTAATCTGGTAGTTTTAAAAGTTCTTAAATTCTTTAAATTCTTTTTGGGTGAGAATGCTTAATGCTTATTCATTTCTGATCAACTTGAATATGATCTTAGATGATCTCTTCACGACAATGCTTGTAGGTTGTTTGATTACCTTTTTCCAGAGACATAGTTATATTAACCTATAGATTAAACTGCATTGATGCATCTTGATTGCTAGCACATCACCCATTATGGATTGACATCTCATGTATTACAACAACAATGAGGAATTGAAACCCTCCATGCATTCTTATCACTGAGAAAATACGTGTTTCAATTTGGCGCCGTTGCCATTTGGGTGATTCTGTGTTACATTTAAGATTTCTTTGTTTTTAACTTCAGTCTGCTGTTGAGAACCTTAATCTTATGGTTCGAAAGGTTGCCCCCCCAACTTGAGTATCACTATCCCCAGTGATGTTGGAGAATCTCTTCTTGAAAGGAAGAAGATGGAGAGCTGGTGTTGTGCTCACTGCATAGAGAGTTATAGGTTCCTTAGGGTTCTGCACAGCTTTGCCAGGAAGTTGGCATGTGGTCTTAGTAAAGGCTGATGCAGCATTGGACTCAACAAACTTCAATCTGCTGTTGAGAACCTCAATCTTATGGTTCAAATCATCATAAGAGCAATCGATGTGGGTTCTGGGTTCAGTGAACCTCTTTGACGTCTCTTGAGTAGCAGTATTCTGGCCTTGAAAAAGTTGGAGTAGAAGAGGCTTAAGGTCACCATCAGCTTGTGGAGGTGGTCTTGGAGCAAATCCAGGTGGATTGGCTCGAGCTTGTGGCACAAAAGGCTTGTTTTGGCCTGGGTTCTGAGTAGGGTAGACTTGATCCTGAGGGTTGGCTACGTTGGGATTCCTATAGGAGAGATTTGGATTGTTCCTATAGTTGATGTACCCTCTGTTGAAGACAGCTTGATTCTGTATATACATGATCTCTTCAACCTGATTCTCTTCACCTTCCTGAGCCTGAGTAGCAGAAACTTCACCAACAAAGTTCACAGATTTCTGCTGAGCCAGGATGAGCTTGTCAAATTTCTCACTAAGAGACTGGATCTCCTGCTTGGTCTTATCAGAAGACGAAGATGGTCCTCTAACTGATCTGTCGAAGTCCTCACTGTAGTTTCCATCAGAAACTGCAAGGTTCTCCACTAGCTCCCAGCCAGTGACTACGTCTCTGTTGAGGAAATTTCCATTACTGGTTGTATCCAATAGCATTCTGATCTTCAGGCTTGCCTCTCAGTAGAGAGTACTGAGCAAACTATCCTTGGTGAAACCATGGTGAGGAAACTGCTTTGTGTACTCTGTAAACCTCTCCCATGCTTCAGAGAAACTCTCTTTGGTTCGCTGAGTGAAGCTGAAGATTTCGTTCTTGAACTTGGCAGTCCTTGACATAGAGAAGAATTTCAGCAGAAAAGCTTTCTTGCAGTCATCCCAGGTGGTTATAGAACCCTGAGGCAGTGCTCGTTCCCAGTGGGAAGCCTTATCACCGAGAAAAAATGGAAAGAGGCGTAGCTTGAAGCTTTCCTCTGAGATTCAGTTGATCTTAGTGAGTTTGCACAGTCTATCAAACTGGTGCAAATGAGTAAGCAGGTTTTCCATAGGAAGTCCATGGAATTTGTGGCTCTGGACCATGGAGATCAAACCCGTCTTGATCTCGAAGTTATTATTGTTGACTGGAGCGTCTCCTCCTCCAATCACCCTAGGCTGAGGAACTTGTTGTGCAGGAATGGGTGTAGCAGGTGCGGGTATAGCTTGACGAGTATGCTGGTTGATGCGATGTATGTGATCAAGTAACTGGATTAGGTTTTGGCTGCCTTAACGTGTTTGCATTCAGAGAGTAGTGACTCGATCAAGTACTCGAGTGGTAAGGTCGAGTAGGGGTCGAGTACTACAGTACCTGATGCAAAACAGACAAATTTTCAAAACCAAATCAGTACCCTGATCTTGAAAGTAACAGACTTGAGCTAGTAAGCCTTAAACAAGTAACTGTGTAGACAAAAACACTCAAAACTGGCAACAGCACCAAATTGAAACTAGTATTTTGCCTACTCTAAGCAAAGAAAGACAGTAATGCAATCAACCTAAGCCTAGAGAGACCAAATACAAAGTTTATCAATTTTAGTATAGTGGTAAGAGTTGAGTATTTGAGAACAATGTCGAACCAATCAAGAGTGGTCTACAGCAATTAGTTGATTATCAAGGCTAGCCATTCAAGTAATTATCAAAAGGGTGTGGTACTAGCAGTCTAAATAAGAAATCTACTAAAAACCCTAAATGATACTAGAGGTACCAAAGTCTGTCACACTTTAGCACATCATGGAACTAAACAGGAAAAATCACAGTACTAGGACGACTCGACCACACTGATCGAGTGGTGAGGTCGAGTGCTACAGTAAAAACAGAGAAAAGCTACAGTGAACGAATACTAAGCAAGCTGTGAAACTATGGGGAAAAATAGGGACTCTAGGGGTGGAAATCACGGGATCGTAAACACTCTGTTCTATTGCAGCTATCAACTAGTAATTTCATCACAGGACTACCCTAGACAACATACTTCATAACCAGCTCAATCCATGGTTCATGGTAGAGAGCCCCAAGTTCCAACCCAGTTAGCATAGTGTGAGGAGTCGGATCAGGCATGAAGAATCAACCTATTCAAGTCGAGAAGAGTTCATAATAAGTGAATAGGTGGAGTCGTGACATAAATCAATGTCTGATGCACCACCCTCACGCTATTGTACTCTAAACCCCGGAAAAAGTCTATCCAATGGCTCAAGGCATGGTTCGTGCTCATGAGACCATCTAAGATTATGTTCTCCTTGATCAGGGGAGAACAAGCATTAAAATCACTCACCCAAGAGGGAGTCAAAACTGAGTGATGATCAAACTATCTAAGCAATAACAAAACAGAGAGAAGCTACCCTAATCCATCCCCAAAAATCATAACTTTACTACTCACACAAGGTGATCATGACTGGAGTCCAAAACATATGTTATAGCCTTTGATCTAGTGAGCAAGGTGGGAAAAGAAATCAAAAGCAAGTACTGATTTATTAAAAAGTTATCAAAGCTACAAAATTGCTGGAAAAATGAAAAACTGTCAAGAACAGCAAGAACAAGAGAGAGAGAAAAACGAGAGCAAAACCTAAAAATTACTAAGCCAGAGCGGCGCTATTCGATTATCCCTAATTAGGTTTAATGAGGCGTTTTTATACATAGTCTTAAGCGCTTATTACATTTTGCGAGTTTTCAGGAGAAAAAGTCGGAGAGTGCCCACTCGACCCAGCAATCGAGTGGGGTGGTCGAATGGCTTCTCGAGTAGGCAGGCGTTGCTGAAGTCTAGTGAGCCTGTGATGCTGAGGTCGAGAGTGCCTGTCTAGAGTGCTTCACTCGAGTGCCATAGGGCTTGACTGCACATCTTCACTTCATGAGCCAAAATCAAAATATGCTCCATATGTACCTGATAAGACCCCAAATATGCAAAATGCATGCAATGCCTATACAAAAATATGAAACATTCTATATGAAGCATAAATGCACGAAATGGTATAAACAATGGATGAAATCTACTCTAAGACATGATAAAAGGTGGTAAAAACGTGTATAAAAATGGTGTTATCAGTTATGCACCTCCACAATCCCAAATAGCCAATGCTCCAGACCAAGAAATCAAGAACATGCTACAGAAAATCCTTCAAGGTCAGGAAAATGGTGTAAAGGAAAAATCAAAGAAATTTGCAGAGGTGAATAACAAGATGGATTGCAGTTTCACTGAGTTCAACAACAGGATTAAGTTGTTAAACACAAAAGTGAAGTGCTTGGAGAATATGAGGGCATCTACTGCTTCTCCAAATCCGAAGGAACATGCCACTGTCCATGCTGTCTCATTGAGGAATGATCAAGAGCTACCATACAGAGTAGAAAATGCACAATTCACTGGGGACAGTGATATTCAAGATGGGGAGGGTCTCACTCAACAAAAAAAAATTTCTGGGAAATCTTCAGAGGAAATGCAACTCGATCAACCCAATCGACTGAGTGGTCGAGTCCATTTCCCTACTGAGAAGGAGAAATGAATTGCTGACCTATATGCAATGGTCACATGTCCTTTCCCAGCAATAATTGCGAAACAGATAGAGAAAGGATTTGAAGCTGTTATGGAAGATGAACTACAAGAGTTGGAAGCTAAGATGCCTTTAGCAGAAGCAATTAAGATGCTTATCCCACTTAAAGGTAGTCTAAAAGAAAGAGCCATGAAAACAATCTTGGGTAAGAGAGACCTTGCTGCAAAGAGCCTTGAATGCAAAGCTATAACTGAGAATGAGATTATAGTGCAAGATAAGCTTGAAGACACTGGATCCTTCACTTTGCCATGCTCTCTACACCAATCAGTCTTTGGAAACTCCCCCTCTGATCTTGGAGCCTCTATTAGCTTCATACCTTTGTCAGTAGCTAATAAGTTGGGTTATGAAGACTACAAGCCCAGCAAACTCTCTCTAATATTGGCTGATAGAACAATCAGGTGTCCCTATGATCTTTTGGAGAATCTCCCTATCAGAATTGGGCGTGAAGAGGTGTCCCGACCGACTTCTTGGTGTTGAAAATGGATGAGGAGCCAAAAGATCCTCTAATTCTGGGAAAGCCCATATTAGAATCTGCTCGTGCTGTGATTAATTTAAAGAATGAGAAGATAGATTTCTATCTGGGAAGTGATCTAGTGCTGAAGTTTGATATTGATAGTGCTGCCAAAAAGCCAACCATTGATGGGCAGCTTTTCTCTCTTAAAGAAATGGACCATCTCTTTGATGCACCATTCAAGGAGCCTCCTAAGAAGGATTACATTCAGATTGCTTTGACTAAAGATGAGGAAGTTGGAGATCCCAACAGTGAGATTATGAGCCCTGAAGAGGTTTTAGACCCAGAAGTTGCTGAAGAAGCTGCTGAAGAAGCTGTTGGGTCACAAACAAAGGACATTACAGTGAATGGAGAAGGTTCAGAGGTCACTCGACCACCTGACTCGACCTCATGGTAGTGTCAAACCCTCATGTGCCCAAAAACGCCTAGTTTGATGTCTAAACTCGACGTTTCCATCAACTCGGTCAAAACTGCACCATATGACTGTTTGAGCAGGACTATCAAGGCATTAAAACGGGCTGAGCATGAGCTTATAAGCAACCTGGAAGAGATGAAGCTTCAGATAATAGAGCTCAGGAGTAATGACAACAGTTCCTCTCCCAAGAAAGTCACCAAGGAGTTAAGTGTACCAGGGAAGAGTAGAGCTTTCAACATTGCAACAACAACTTCCAGCCTCCATTAGCCACCTAAGCTCTTTCAAATGGAGTATCCAGTACCTCTCTATGACCCACCACCTGATTAAAGTGAGTATGAAGAGTCAAGCTTTGTGACTTAAAACAAGCTCACTTGGAAGGAAGTCCCATGTCTATCCCTATATATTGCTATACGATTTTATGTTTATGGTATTTTTGATGTGTTCTAGTGTTTAGAGTCTCAGGGAATAAATAGTGGAACGCATAGAGCCAGGCTAGACCAAAGAGATCATGGATACAGTTGCTGAAACCTTCTTAACTCCACAATAAGGTACCAACTCCAAACCTTTCACTATATATACCATTGCATATTTCTTCTTGTTTAGCTTTGTTTTTAAATCTCTCAAACCTTTCTTTGAATTTTTATTACACAAGGGACTGTGTAATTTAAGTTTGGAGGAGGGTCTGAGAGATGTATTTGACATCCTTATTATTTTCTTATTCAAATTTTGCACACTTGAGTCAGCATCTAAGTGCATTTAAAAACCATAAAAATTTGAAAAATTTCTGAAAACTATTTCATAAAAAACAGAGTGTTCATGTAGTATCATTTGCAGTTTAGGATTGAGTCTAGTAGCATTTCTTTAGGCTGTACATTTGCATAGGAAATAATGAGGATTAAACCTAGTAAGCTTAAGAACCAAACATATGGCTTAAATGCCATAATTTCTAGTTCTCTAATGCTTGCACCTAAGTTTGAAACATAAGGCTGAACCATGTTTGGAATCAGACTTAGCATTCTTACTTAGTTAAAACTTGTTGTGATCTGTAATGCTATCCCTAATAATTTGAACCTAATCTAATTAAAAATTATCATGTTATAAATTACAGTATGAACTCATGGATACCCTATACATATTTGGATCTCCTTATCCCTTTTACCACTCTAGTTGATCCAAATAGCTACTCCCATCTTTGGAGCAGTTCCCCAAAGCACCGAACCTTACTTTTTTCAGACCCTGATAAATTCAGAGTGAAAGGCCTAATTTTCGATTGAACCTAAGAGAAAGTGTTAGGTTTAGGCCGACAAGCGTAGGTTCTCATATAGACTCTGGTCCATGCTTTTTGGACCAGACTAGGATAGGGAATTTGAAATAGGCGTTAGTTTGAGTCTGGGCAAGAAAACAAAGAGTGAGAAAAGAAAGAAAAATAAAATAAGAGAGTGCTAAAAAATTTTCTTTGGAGAGGATAGTAAAAATTTGTGTCTAGTAAAGGATTTGAGAAGTTTATATATGATATGAGGAGGGTCTGTTAAGAGAAAAAGAAAACAATTAGTGTGTGAAAATTCACTCGATCACTTTACTCGACCAAAGGGGTCGAGTCAGAGCCTAGCAGTAAAGAAAAATCCCCATTTCCGCTAGCAGTAAAAGAAAATGAATGTAGATCCTCTCCTTAGAAGAAAAAAAGAAAATATTTTGATCCCAGAATGAGAAAAGAATGAATGCCTTCAGTGAAAAGAAAAGGCTTTAGCGCTAGGATCAGTTCTAGGTATAGAGTTAGGGAAAGTCAGTACTATGTGTGCTTGGGTAGATGGGAATCACTTCTTGTATGCATCGGTTGGCTTTTATCTTTAGTCTTTGAGAGATCCCTGTTACTAAACACATAAACAAGAGGAAGAAGAGATCATTTTTATCTCTTAAAACCCAGTCCTTAAACCAAATGAATTCTTACTTAATGTGTAGCTGATAACCCAGTATTTAGCATGTTTTTAAAGTCTTTTTATCATGCCTTCGTCTAGCTTTAAGCCATTGTTCATATCATTTCTTGCATTTATCTCTCATATAGAGAATTTAGTATTTCTGTATAGGCATTGCATGCATTTTGCATATTTGGGGTCTTATTAGGTACTTATGGAGCATACTGAGATTTTGGCTAAAGGAGTGAAGATGTGCAGTCAAGCCCTATGGAGTCGAGTGAAGATTGCAGAGAAGACTGATGGCTCACTCGACCGAGCAATTCGACCAGGCACTCGAGTGAGCACTCTAGACAGGCCACTCAACCTACTCGAGAGCCTACTCGAGAGACCCACTCGAGAGACCCACTCGAGAGACCTACTCCAGAGACCTACTCCAGAGACCTACTCGAGAGACCTACTCGAGAGACCTACTCGAGAAACCTACTCGAGAAACCTACTCGAGACATCACTCGACCACACCACTCGGATTAACCGAATGTCAGGGGTACGCCGCATTTTATCCTCTTAACCTAGTTTTTATACTTTCTCTCTCTAGTTCATATTTTGTTCTTAATTTTTCTCAGATTCAGTCACATTGTACCTTGGATAACTTTTTATATAATTTGTATTTGCATTTGACTTTTTCTACAAAGTTGTTTATCAACCTTTTATTTATCACATATGTCAAATTTAGAGATTTCTGGGTTTGAGTTGATTTTCATGATTTTAATGTGTGAGTAGTTAGATTAGGGCTATTAGGGGTGGATTAGGCTTGTGATGTTCTTGATAGCCTTGGGTGTCTAAGTTTGTTTGCAATTTGTTGTTTTTCCTCTTGGGTGAGTGATTTTAATGCTTGTTCTTTTCTGGCCAGTTAGGGCATGATTTTAGGTGGTCTCATGAGCACGAACCATGCCTTGAGCCATCAGATAGACTTTTTCCGAGGTTTAGAGTACAATAGCGTGAGGGTGGATGCATCAGACATTGATTTATGTCACGACTCCACCCATTCACTTGTTATGAACTCTTCTCGACTTTAACATGCTGATTCTTCATGCCTGATCCGACTCCTCACACTATGCTGACTGGGTTGGGTCTTGGGGCTCTCTACCACAAACCATGGATTGAGTTGGCTATGAAGTCTGTTGTTAAGGGGATCCCTTATTGATTGAGCTTGTTAGCACTTGAGACTTTCTAGAGCGTTCACTAGCTAGTTGATTCACCCCTATGATCCCTATAGTCTTAATATTGTTTGTCTCACCAGTTTAGATCATTTGAGTAGTAATCCAGTAGTTTCTCTTGCCCACTCGACCATACCACTCGAGTGGACCAGTCGAGTGGCCTTGTCAGTTTTAAGTTTTTCTGTGTTTTTGTGTCTCTGGCTACTTACGAAAGTGTGACAGCCTTTAGTGAGCTTAGTCTTTAGTTTCATCTTTTATTTTGCATTCGTTTAGGTTGATAAATTTCACCAAACAACTTTCATATTTTGCTTGAATTAATTGCTAATGTACACATCCTTTTTGCTTAGTGCTATTCACCAAATGGATTGACTCATATCTATACTATGATTGATTGAAAAACCTGTAATCTGTTTGCATACTCTATTTGATTGTTTTCATTCTTAGCATATAGGCAAAATACGTGTTTCAATTTGGCGTCGTTGCCATTTGGGTGTTTTTAGTATTACAATTAGGATCTCATTGCTTTTGAGATCAAGTTCTTTTTACTTTTTATTTTGGATACTCACTTTGTTACACTTAAAGTTTTTGCAGGTACTACTTGAGCTCTCTACTCGAGCGTACTACCATACCCAATGGCAGGATCAATAGGTGCTCACGAAACTCCAACTCACCAAACACACAGAGGAGGCATAGGTTCACCACCTGTGAGTGATGATTTCGAGATGATTTCGAGATTAGGAGAGGTATCATCACTATGGTTCAAGACAACATATTCCTTGGTAAGCCAGAGGATGACCCCATAGCGCATCTTGATAAGTTTGAATGGATATGTAGCCTAACAAAGATTCAAAGAATCACTGAAGATGGTTTCAGATTGAAACTTTTTCCATTCTCATTAGGAAAAAAGCTGCCCACTGGGAAACAAATCTTCAACATGGTTCCATAACATCCTGGGATTCTTGCAAGAGGTCTTTCCTTATCAAGTTCTTCTCATACAAAAGAACAGCAAAGTTTCGCCAAGATATCGCACTGTTTTGCCAGCTGAAAGGGGAAACATTATCAGACGCCTGAGAAAGATTCACAGACTATACAAGGCAATGTCCGCACCATGGCTTCTCCAAAGAATCTCTGCTATGCATTCTATACAGAGGAGTACTCCCAATGGTCCGGGTATGCCTTGACACTGCAAGCAAAGGAAATTTCCTTACCACCGCTGTACAAGATGGATGGGAGTTGGTAGAGAATTTGGCACTATCAGACAGCATTTCAACTGAAGAACATGAGCAGAGTATTAGGGACGCCAGAATATCTGATGAAGGCACCAGAGCTGAAATCAAGATACTTGCTGAGAAGTTTGATATGATGTTGATTCACACTAAGAAGAATCAAGAACAGGCTGCACCTGATATGGATATCAAGTTATTGTTACAGCAACTCGTCCGTAGTCAAGAACAAACCACTACTGAATTGCGATCCACTAATGGCAAACTCCTTGACATCACACAGCAGATCAACACCCTCCACTCTAGAGTTCATCACCTAGAGACCAGCCAAATTAGTCATACACAACCAACAGCTGAAAAAGCCCATGTTATCACCTTGAGGAGTGGCAGACAGCTACCATCAAGAGAGCCTGCAAAGATCACTGGGGACAGTGAGAACCAGGGTGGGGAGGATCTCAGTCAAGAAGAATTGGAACCCAAAAAAGCTGCAGAAGAGAGCCCACTCGACCATACCACTCAAGCAAGTGGTCGAGTGGCTGCAAGCTCAGAAAAAAATTCAGCACGGTTGGTTTTAAGGTTTATAAGATGGATGAGGAGGAACTCGGGAAATTGGTTGAAGTTAAGTCTTTAGGAGAAAATGCATTTGTCATGCCTGATGATACTTGTTTCTCGGTCTTGGCTCAGGATTACTATGGTTTTTTGAAAAACTCTATTTACTTCACCGATGAAGATGGTATCAAGGTTTTCAAGCTAGTTGATGGTAGTATTGAAACAATGTCTGAATTTTCACAGAGTTGTTTCCAAATGTTCGCTCCTAGTTTTATCTGAATCTTTTTTAGCTAAAAGCTAGTTTCTTTTATATTAAGTGTAACAATCATCTAAATAATAACATTTACCTTTCATCTCCATATTTTCGTTATACAAAAACCGTATTGAACAAAAGATACCACTGAAACATTTACATTTTCTGTATCGTTAAGATGTTTTAGGATTGCTTTAGAGGAATGATGAGCTAAGTACTCCTGTGATAAGACACCAAGTGAGTGACCAAACAACAAGTTTATCAAGTAATGACTAAGTCTTTGTTTCATCAAAATAAAAACTGAGCTCCAACAGTTTATAGCATTTGTCTTCCATAATTAATCATTTTTCCCTTTGTATACAGAAATTGTTGATTCTATGTTTCTTTGCTTATTTTTTAGTTGCCTTTATATAAGAAAATAATGTCTTGTTTTTCTTAGCTTTCGGACTTATCATTATGCCTTAGCTTTGCAAGAAATGAGATGAGATGGCTTTGAGAAGGACCTTAGATTTGGGGGAAGTTACTAGAATAACCTCAATTAAGAGTTTAATTGCTAGAATGCCATATAAATTTTAAAGATTAATTGTGTTTTATTTCATGTCAAAATTACCTTTTTTATGTAAAAAGAAAGTAAAATATTTATTTCCATAATTTTCAGATCTAGTTGTAACAGATTTACTTTTTCATGACCGATTTATTTTTCCATGACAGATTTGTATTTCTGCTTATATTAAACAGTTACGACAGATTTTTATTTTACAACAAATCAGTTTTCCTCGACAGACTTTCTTTGTAAGACACCACAGACTTTCGTAATTTATGACAGTTTTCTGATAATTTCTGAAAGATTTTTTGTTTTCAGTGACCACATACTTATAGTATTCGATAAAAATCTGTCAAATGATAACAGATTTTTCCACCAAAAAATAATTACTAGAATGAATGTTATGACAGATTTTTTTCATGTTACTAAAAATCTGTTAGTTGATTACATATATTTGTTATATATTGACAGATTTGTGTTATTAATTTTTTTTTATGTGATGACAGATTTGTTTTATTAAATTTGGTTTAAGTTAACAAAAATCTGTCGTTTTATAGCAGATTATATTTTGTAAAAAATAATTGCCGGAATGACATATGCTCGGAATATAATTTTAACCATGTTATAACAGATTTATTTTATGTTATGACAGATTTTCTTTAACTTATCATAAATCTGTTGTTTGATTGCAGATTTGATTTTGTAAAAAGAAATTGTTGGATTAACACATATAGTGACAACATATTTGTTGTTTTAAATCTTATGATGACAGACTTTTTAGTATCCTAGTTGTGACAGATTTTTATGAAATAAGACATTAAATGTAAATTCTAGGGTTTTGTTTTCTAATAACGGTTGCCTCCTTTTTTTTTCTTCTTCCTCTTGCTTGTCGATCACATGTGTATCATTATTCGGATTTTGGTTTTTTACATTTTGATTCATCTCACAATTCCTTTTCTTTTATGTTTAGTCTCTTTAACAATTGGCGTGGATCACACATTATTATGTTCTTTGTTTTTTTTTTCCTCACCACATCGTCGTTCTCAAACTGCTGTCACAAAACGTTGGTGGATTGGATCAGATATGAATCAGATTATTCTTGTGTGTGGCAATTGGATCTTTGAGAAAAGAGATTGTTGTTTGTGATTGATAACAAAAGGGGTTATCAAATTTTTGAAGGTAACCGTCAAACCAGTTTTGATGATTGTAGTCGAATGGTATATGAGGATTATGGGCTGGATAATAGTGTATGTGATGTCGTGTTGAGCTACAAGCTTTTGAAGAAGTTGTCTCAGCAATTACCAGGTGATACATCAATGGTTTTTACTTCTAATTCTCGACAATTGCATGCTTTCTTGGGGCAATTACAGACGGATACTGTGAGACTTTGCTTTGAAGTGAAGGAGAAAGTAATGGTTGATTCGACTAGAAAATAAAATAAAAGACCATGACACGATTCAGATGGAACAGACGCTGAACCTGAAGACATTTTGTGTCAAGATGATTAAGATCTTGAAGTGACGAAATCGTATTTGATTACTGTGATGATTCAGACAGAACAGACTCTGATGATGAGAATTTTAGCTCTTATGGGATTCCACCAGATGAAGAAGAGAAACCTAACCCTATTTCACCAAAGAATAAGAGAATTTCAAAAATTTTAATTGAAGAACTAAAGGACAATGATAACAATGTTAAGTTAGACTTGTCAAATATGGATTTGGCTATTGGTCAATGTTACGATACAAAAGATCATTTGGAGAAACGATTGAAGATATTAACAGTGGTACAGAAGTTTGATTATTATGTTGATCGGTCGACACCATTTTTATTCATTGTCAAGTGTTGGGTAAAAGGATGTACGTGGAGGGTAAGAGCAAAAACATTGAGAGACTACCCAAAGTTTCATGTGCGTGTGTTTGTTTCACAACATACATGTTCAGTTACAGAGTGCTCTGCGCGTTCCCGACAAGCAACCCGTCAAATTATTGGAGCTGTGTACATGGAATTTGTTGGTGGAGTTGGGCCCAAGGTATTGCCAAAGCATGTTTCATAAACATTGAATAAACGCTTTCAGATCAAGGTACAATATTAGGTCTAAATTTATATTGTTTCACTTTTTGTTTAGTTACATGTAAACATTCAAATTTTATTTGGATAGATGAACTATTGGAAGGCATATCAGACGCTAGATATGCTCGTGAATTGGTCCATGGTAGTCTATAGAGTGGTTATGAGCAGCTACATACTTACTTTTACATGATAAGGAGGGAAAATCCTAGAACGTTTACGCAACTTGAAGTTGACGAAGCTCAAAGATTTAAGTATTTGTTTCTAGCTTTTGGTGCAAGCATGAATGGATTTCCATTCATGAGGAAAGTGGTGGTTGTCGATGGTACATTTTTAAACGGAAAATATAAAGGGACACTTCTGACTGCAACAACTCAAGATGGCAATTTTCAAATTTTTCCAATAGCTTTTGCTGTGGTTGATACAGAAAATAATGTATCATGGGAATGGTTTTTTAAGCAACTCAGTTTTGTGATCCCAGATGACGAAAGCCTTGCCATGATTTCTGATAGGAACAAATCAATTGGGAAAGCAATCAAGGAAGTTTATCCAAAGTCCAGCCGGGGAATATGTACATACCATTTGTACAAGAATATATTGGTTCAATTTAAAGGTCGGGAAGCATTTTGTTTGGTTAAGAAGGCGGCAAATGCTTACAAAGTTGTTATTTTCAGACAATATTTGATCAGATTGAAGCGTTGAATCCTTCACTACATACTTACCTTGAAAGAGCTGATGTACAATTGTGGACACGTGCACATTTCCCTGGTGATAGGTACAACTTGCTTACAAGTAAAATTACTGGATCAATGAATAATGTGATGTCACATGCTATGAGTTTTCCTATTGTTGAACTGTTAGAAACAATTAGGTCAATGATGACTAGATGGTTTTCTGATCGAATAAAGATGCATTCAAAATGAAAATATCTTTAACACGTGAGGTAGAGAAAATTCTCCAGGTTTACTTTCTAATTCTAATGAACATTCGATGCTAATTATGTTTCATTAGTAACAATGTTATTGTTTTACAGAGCCCTGTAGGGTACACTAAGCTATTTACTGTACAAGATAAAAATGCATATCATGTACAAGTTACAAGTGGATCATCTCTTTATGTTGTAAATTTGAAAGACAACAAATGTACGTGTCATAGGTTTGACCTGGAGAAATTGCCTTGTGCACACGCAATTGTGGCGGTTGAAATCAGAAAAGTATCTCCAATTTCATTGTGTCATCCTTACTTTCATACATGGTACTTGTCCCATTCATATGCAAGCGCCATCATGCCAAGAAATTTTGCAATACCCGTTCCAGAACATGTGGTCAACAAGGTTTGTTTACCACCAGTACCTAAAAACAACCTGGAAGACCAAAGAATTCGAGAATTAAATCTGCATTGGAGATTGCAATGGAAAATAAAAAGCCAAGGAAACAACACACTTGTGTTAATTGCAATCAAGTAGGACATAATCGGAAGACATGTAATTTATAGACTTCTAGTATTTTTATTTCTCTTGACATTTGTGTTGAACTACTAAAGCGCTTTCTTTTTCTTTGAATCATTTTATGTCATCTCGTTATTTTAAGATTTAGATGATGAGAAGTCTTATTTTTTGATTCTTAAGATGTGCTATTTTGGCGGGTTTCGAGTGGGACCGATTTCAAATTTTAAGGCAAACGTTTTAGATAAGTGCTCTGAGATAGCTTAGATAAGATGTGCTATTTTGGCGGGTTTAAAGTAGCATATAAAACTCGGAGATAATATAACGAACAATGACAAGGCGTAAAAGTCTGAAATTAGATAAGTTCACAAGGCGTACAAGGATGCATAAATGTTTAAAATTCTGAAACAAGTACACATACAAGAATACAAATCTGAGAAAGTACACATAAAATCAGCATCTCAATCTACGGAAAATCAGTGAGGTGAGGGATTACAAACTCTTGACCAAGTCCTCTACACTGCGGAATGTGATGTTTGTACTCCTCTCCAACTTGGTCAAATAGCTCAGTGGCAAGTTTGACCCGAATAGCTGGTATGTTCCTATCGCATAGCCCGTCGAATGGTTTCCCAAGAGCTAAACATTATATGTACTTTAGAGCAAACACATCACAATCTCCTGGATCTTCATTCAAAGGTACATTTGCCTTCACTCTTCTAACTTCTAACATCGCATAACTCTTCTTACGAACCACCTCATCATCAGTCTCTTGACTTTAACAATGTGGGGATCATTCGCCTTGAAAACATGCATTGTAGTAACAATGTGGGGATCATTCACCTTAAAAACATGCATTGTAAGGCCATTTGAGTATCCCTCACCATGCTTGGGATGCTATCCTAGATATAAATCTTCTTAGCCACCAAGCTAATATCCAGAGCCACCCAATGATTGCCATTGACAAACAGACAACCATATAAATTATCAACATCAATGAACCACTTCTTATCTGTCGATGGACCAATGGGAGCTACACCGTTGAAGTGATTCACGTAGAAGTCCCTGAACATGAAGTTCTTATGCGATGGTTCAAACTGTGGCCAATCTCTAAACAATGACGTGATCAAATCTTGATCCAAGAATGCAATGCGTTGATTAGGGAACAGAGATGGATGACGCATAAACCTTTTGCAGAACATAGTCATTGCATGTACCATGTGCTACATTAGAAAGAAAAAAAATTAGAATAGAAATCATAAACAATCTATAAACAAGTTTACTATTTACTTACATGGTTTTTCAACCATCCATAGTCACCAGTTGGCCAGTCCAATCTTGGAGTCATGATCTGCCAATAAAATCGAACATCTGGATTGGAGGTATGAAGAAGTTCTTCCCTGTAAATGAAAATAATTTATGAGTACACAAAAAGGCAAACAATGACTATTAGAAGATCTAAATTATAAAGTTTTAGAACAATACTTATCAAGCTTCAGGAAATCTGTAAGCTTCTGAAATTTTGCATCATCGGCAGGCTGGAAAATATCATAGACGATATTAGAAGGGATTGCATCTGTAATTATCTGCTTCATTGTAGAGTTACCAACATATGGGTACTTCTGAGATTCTGCCAAATGTGGAACTCGTTTTCCTTGTGGCGCACCTCCATCCAATAACTTCCCTGCCTTTTCAAGTGATGCCAATGACTTACGAAGTACCTTACTAGTTATCTTTTGCTGTGGGTCATCCAATGTGTCTTCAAAACTTGAAGCCATTTAAGTATTTGCTGCAAAAACTTGCTCTGTTATATCTTCTACATCCCCAACAGCATCATCTTCAATCTTCTTCTTATTCTTCTTATTAACGCGACTTTCCCCCACAACCTTAGCTTTATTCTTCTTAATCTTGACAGCACCTTTCACTACCTTCTCCACATTATCTTTATCAACATTATCCTTATCCACAATATCCGCTACCTTCTCTACAGTATCTTTCTAAGGAGCCTTTGTAAAAACTTTCTTCTCACGCAAAGGTAGATCCACAGATATATCGGTTTTGTTCTTCTTCTTATTGCTAACAGTATACACATTCTTGACAACTCTTTGAACAGGAAATTCATCCTGTGAATTCTGATTCAACTCAAAAATCCAAGACTGCACATAAAAACCATATTAGTATCTTAAACCAAAATAAAAGTTATACTAAACATCAAACAATACACTTACAGGTGCTTTACTCTGCGCCTCATCATCATTTTTTTCTGTGAAGTAGCATCCTCTGGTACAACCATGGGTTTTGATTCTTTCAAAGCTCTATCAACTCCATCAATCTTCTCCCAAGGCTTCTCCTCTAAGGCACTCATTTTCTGATCAACAAATGCTTCAAATTTACCCTATAGAGCGTCCATTCTACTGCTCAAATTCTTGCTCAAATCTGAAATTGTCCCATTCATTGTACCCATCATCTCAAAAATCATTGACAAGTTTTTCTTCTCATCGTAGACATCCTAGAAACAATTTAATGTTACAAAAATATTATACTTGACATCACAATCAAAAGAATTCAATGTTAAATATGCAAAGGAATAAAAAAAACTAACCTTCATGTGTTCTTTGCTTATCTTCTCCTTCTTCTTTGCATCTTTTGCTTCTTTTTCATCATTAGAGTGTGCCTCTTTTATTTTCTTCTTCTTACCTCTGGTTCTACTCTCGCCATCCGCACCATCTTTTACTTTTCTTTTCTTCTTTGTTGCACAACCACTTTTGTGACCTTCCCAAGCGTTTACAGGTAGACAATTGTGAATAATATCAGTAATCAAGATATCAAGATCTGGATCCTTGTTATCATCCGCATCACACCATTTGGGATATATGTTATCCTCTGAAACAGGAAGCATGTGCCTTACAAGAACCTGCAAATAAAAAATATTCAAACAACAAAAACAAGTTGTTACAATAATGAAAGTACAGTAACATTTTTAAACAAAAAATCAAATTACAAAATATAGAGTTGCTACAAAACTAATCTGACCATGCAACTCCTTCTCCTTAGAGATGAATTCAGCAAACTTGATACGCTTACGACATGACTCCCAATCAAGTACTGGCACACCACTCACTACTAACCTTCTCATCCCATACAATTCTCCTATGCCATGAACACTCTCGTACTCCCAAACCAACATTGCCTGAACGAATCCGCATATAGTGTACGACTCTTTGTCGTAGTTAACAACCTTGACTGAATCAACTAAACAACTAAAAGCGATGCGTCCCCATGGATATTTCTCAAAACTCACCGGATCAAGAACTCTTTTAGCCCTAGCCAACGGGATTCTAGATACATGATGTAACTCATGCACACATACAGATAATAAACCTAACCTACCAACCATTAACATCTTCTCTTTACTCTATGTGCTGCTAAAATAAAACACCTTTTCCAACTCAGTAAACTTGGGACCATCTGAGGTTGTTTCTATTTTCATTTCTTCCCAAAACGCTCTGTGATCCCAATCAAAGTTGTCTGATGGGTCAACTGGATCACAATTTACAAGTGAGAAAATTCATGTAAAGAGAATCTGAGAGGTCTACCATCTATCAAAGACCAAATCTCATGAATATTGTTGACTCCAAGCTGATGAGTAAGGAAGAAATGAACTATCTGGGCAGACCATGTGAGCTTTAATTCCGTAAACTTGATAAACCCTCCAAGAGATGATTTCTTCAACTTATCCCAAACATCAAAGCCTAATCCTTGTTTCAACATCCCGATTTTGGACATGAAGCAATTATGGTTCATGCTCCTATGTTGCAAAGGAGATTTCCCTTCTTCATAGAGGCGAGGAGTGATGTAGGCACCAAGGGTGATGTCTACAAAGGGGCGGATGGATGGTGAATCTATAGCTGGCCGTACAGCACTCTTTATTGATTCAAGTGAATGGATGATGAATTGGATGGATCGAGAGACGCCACACAGAGGATGAGAAGCTCTATGATAAGTCTTAACTCTCAGCTTCAAGTGAATCACACACAAGAAGAAGAAAGGTTTGCACTCTAACTTCAATGGAATCGCTCACAATGAAGAAGGAGGCGGCTGGTAGTTCTTTTCACAAGAAACTAGGTCTATTATTCATCTAAAAATGTCTACTAACTATTACAACTCGAGCCTGGGGTTTTATAAGAGAACCCTAGACGGAAACAACACAAATAAACAAAAACAGCAAGTAGTTTTAAAAGAAAACAACAAGACTTGCAATAAAAGTAAATAACTCCAAATATGGAAAGGTTGATGCGACTTGTTCTTCTCTTTATTTTCGTGCATATCCCTGATCCTGAAGTGTTCTTGAGCTTGTGGAAGATGTATTAGAATGGTAACAAGCTCTAGAATGCGCACTAAGGGTGTTGCCTCGTTAAAACCTTTCTTGGAAAACCCAATGGGACAAAACAAAGATAAGGAAAAAGAGTACAATTTCTTAGAACGTCTTTGTGTGTCTTCAGCCCAAGGAAGTGGTGAAGACACTACTCCTGGTCGCCAAACATGATTCTCCATTGATAAACAAGGAAGCTTTGATGCAGCCTGATAACATAAGCTCAGCATAGTCTTCATCTTGACTTTGTAATAAGTCATTGAAGCTTCCTTGACATCAGGTACATGGTCTGAGATTAAGCTTGATTTGATGGCCTCATCATATCCTCCCCCTTGATAATGTTTCGACCTCGAAACTTGATAATCTGCACCAAGAGAAAGCAAGTTAGCTTTCATGCGTCCTTAAGAGTTTAAATACTTACCTTGGTATGTTGATGTTTTCTGGGTCAGTGGTGCGTCTGGTGGCTCTCCACTGAGCTGGTTTTGATCATGTCTAAGCACTGATGATTCCACTTGCTTATCTCTCTCTCGGAACAAGACTTGGACTTTCAACTCTGGTGGCTCCTCTTTTATACCTGCCATATTGTCAACTCCTTTGGAAAGAAACAAGTGTGTTATCACAGCCATGGAAATATTGAAAACAGGTAAACAAGGTTGATGCAAGATAGAATGTTTCTCAGGTTTTACTTGTGTAACAAACCAATTATTTTGAACTAAATATTCCCATGAAACATCAACGTTTTTATCAATCTTTTCTAAACTTAACAGGTCTATTATAACACTTTTAGAATCATTAGAAATGAATTTGATAAGGGTGTTACTTACCTGAGCATGGTCTCCTTTATGTTCCGTATGCAGCACGGTACATGGTAGTGGTGTTGGATCTGGTGGTTTGTCCTTGATCATTTTGAAGCAACTGTTGCCTTGATGATCCTTTAGGTCTCTTAAAGAGGGCTTGGACCGTCTGTATCCTACTTCCATGTCTTGATCACGTCCAAGAGGTGGTGGTGTGATCGGCTTAGTTCTTTTTCGGACTTGGGGTTGAACTTCTAAGTCCGGTGGTTCCTCTTTAGCTCCTGCAATACTCCAAACTCGTTTGGCAAAAACCAAGTGTATTAAAGCAGTCATGGAGTAATTATAAGCAGACAAATAATTTTGATAAATTCTTTGCTCATGTTTGATGTGTTCATCTAAAAAAATGCTATGATTCATGAGTCTCTTTGTAGCAATAGAATTACTATCAAAATTTTCTACACATAACAGGTTTGTTATCACACTTCTTAAATCATCAGAAATGAATTTATTTAAAGTGTTACTAACCTGATTATGACCTTTGTCAGTTACCATAGACAAAACGACTTTGGGGATGGGTGTTGGGTCCGGTGGGTTTTCTTTGATCTGCAAAGTGTTGGTGACTCTGCCATCCTCCTTAGTATAGACTATGAGTAGCAAAAATCGTTCTTGGCCCTGGTTCTGTTTCTGGTTCTTAGACATCTCTTTTCCCTGACCCATATGTTTCTTCATTGTACCTGCAATGATCTCAACACTCTTGCCAAGAAACAAGTGCTTTAAAACAGTCTTAAAATCACCAAAAATAAATGGAAAATGTTCAGATTGAACCTTGTTAATCTTAAAAACTGAAACAATTTCTTGTTTCTTGTATACTTGAAACCCATGGTACATGATTCGGTCAAGTTCTTCCTTAGCTTTGACCTTCTCTTGTGAACAATAGAATTGCAGAAATGCATCTTCTTTATCTTCCTTATGGCCTGCAATATTTCTAATACCTTTGGCAAAAATCAAGTATATTATACTCGGAATTGGAATTTCAGAAACAGAATGTTTAAAAGTATGCCTTATCAAGAATTCATTCCAATATTGATTCAAGTTTTGAACTACACTTACTTGGCTACTATGAATGGTGTTTTGTATTGACTCAGCTTTCATAATTTTTACCTTTGAAACAAAACTAGCTGGTACTAATGAGTGCTTTGCAGTCAGATGTGGTCCTCCTTGGTTCTGCATTTGGTCCGAGAGCTCTTTCTCCTTTGTAGACTCTCCTTTTTGTTCTAATAATTTCTCCCTTGCATCTGCAATTGTTTCAACACTTTTGGCAAAAGACAAGTGCATTAAAACAGTCATAGAATTATTTAAAACAGATGGGGAAAATTTAGTTTGAACCTTTTCACTCTCAGAGTGGAAACAATCTCTTGCTTTATGTTGATTTGAGTCTCAGGAATTTTAGCTTTGGCTACAGCTGGATCTCCATGAATTATGGACGCCTTGGTGTGTACAAGCTCAATGTCTCTAGCTCTTACTAGAACAGATGGGTTCCATTCACGATTCAGAGACTGATGTAGTTCTCTAGGAACTCCTCTGAGCTGAAGGTGTTCTTGCAGTGAACTGTAGTCTGATCGAAACATCAGCAAGGCATCAGGTGGTTCCTCTTTGATATTCAAAACAGAATAGACTACTCTGCTATGCTCCTGATTTGATGCTGAGATTTCCAGTGCTGGGGTGTCTTTCTTTTGGTCAGTGTGCTCTCCTTGGGTTCCTAGACCTTTCTCAAACTCTTTTGGATAGAACAAGTGCATTATCACATCCATCAGATCATTAGAAACAGACTGAATCAAATATTCACTAACCTTGGTTCGATTGAAATAATTAGGCTTAGTGATCTCGGTGTTTAGAGCTTGCTTGGGAGCCTTGATTAAGGTTAGCTCTTCTTCTTGTTCTGCCAGTGGCTTTGGCGTTCCTAGATCTCTGACCACATGCTCCTCTTTAGAACCTGTATCAAATTCTTTTGGCAAAGACAAGTGTATGAAACTAGTAATGGATAACTTAGGAACCAGTTTGTCTAAAGAAGAACTTATCTTATTCTTTATTTGAACACTCGTTTGTTCTGATCTTGCTTTCGGTTTGCACAATGTTACTTGGCTGGGGACGTTCTTCTTCTCCATGGACTTTGGGATGTCACTCTTCTGATCTGGACAATAGGCACGTGTGCTCTTCTGGGTTTGCTGAAGGTCTGATGGTTGGAGCAAGCCTCTTTGATGATCTGGTGACACTAGCTTTCTCTTCTCTTTAGTATTGCAGCCTGAGAACTTCAGAGGGTATTGAGCTCTGGTTTCTGAGGGTTGTTGTTGCACGCATGTTTTATGTTTCATGGTTCTCAATGAAGGATCTGGTGGTTTAGGTACGACATAGTCAGTTCCTGGAGCATCTACAAATCCATATTGTTTTCTTTGTTGTTCAATTCGTGTCAGTCTCTCTTCTATTGATTGGATCTCGACAAGGATCTGTGCCATGACAACTTGTTCAGGTTGACTTCCCATGTTGATGCTCCTGAAGTACAAAGAAAACAGATCAAGTGCAAAAGGAATTTGAAACCAAAACAGAAACAACAAAACTAGCAAGTTCAATCTTTTCCTTCTTTTTTTTTCTTTTTTTGAGTTTACGTAATGAACTAACAGCAGACACGAAAATAATTATGAAGACTCGACATGAGACACTTAACAACCTAAACGTGATGAATAAATGAAACAGATGTGGAATATAACAAAGCAAGCTGATAGGCTAAACCACAACAGAAACACAACGAGCAATTGAAGCAGCAGCTGAGATAAACCCTAATCTATATAAAAAATAAAAAATGCAGACTCACGAACAAATGAAACAAGAAAAGACAATGATATGAGACTCTGACAATAGCAAACAAGAAACAAATGCACAACACAAATAGAACTCGAACAGATGCAAGCAAAGGCTAAAACCCTAATTTTTTTTTGAATTTTTTTTTTTTGTTTATAGAAAGAACTAAAAAGAGATGCAGACACGGGATATGAGACTCTAGATGATGCAATACGAGTTAAACAAGTGACAAGCAGACAGAAACAAATCGCAATCTCAGAAGAAATAGAGCATCAATGAAACAATTCACTTCAAACCCTAACAACTTTTTTCTTTGATTTTTTATTTTTTTTGATCAAACAAACTATAGATCTACGAAGCAGATATTGAAAGAACAGTTTTTATGTTTTTTATGAGATAGATGGAAAACGAAATCAAAGCAGAAACAAAACAGAAGCAAAAACAACAAGAATTCAAAATAACAATGAATCAAAAACTAGTGCAGTGCAAGCTAGGGTTTTGATAACCTGGTTAGGAGCCTTTTGGCTCTGATACCATTATGATGTAGGCACCGAGGGTGATGTCTATAAAGGGGCGGATGGATGGTGAATCTATAGCTGGCCGTACATCACTCTCTATTGATTCAAGTGAATGGATGATGAATTGGATGGATCGAGAGACGCCACATAGAGGATGAGAAGCTCTATGATAAGTCTTAACTCTCAGCTTCAAGTGAATCACACACAAGAAGAAGAATGGTTTGCACTCTAACTTCAATGGAATCGCTCACAAGGAAGAAGGAGGCGGCTGGTAGTTCTTTTCACAAGAAACTAGGTCTATTATTCATCTAAAAACGTCTACTAACTATTACAACTCAAGCCTAGGGTTTTATAAGAGAACCCTAGACGGAAACAACACAAATAAATAAAAACAGCAAGTAGTTTTAAAAGAAAACAACAAGACTTGCAATAAAAGTAAATAACTCCAAATATGGAAAGGTTGATGCGACTTGTTCTTCTCTTTATTTTCGTGCATATCCCTGATCCTGAAGTGTTCTTGAGCTTGTGAAAGATGTATTAGAATGGTAACAAGCTCTGGAATGCGCACTAAGGGTGTTGCCTCGTTAAAACCTTTCTTGGAAAACCCAATGGAACAAAACAAAGATAAGGAAAAAGAGTACAAGTCCTTAGAACGTCTTTGTGTGTCTTCAGCCTAAGGAAGTGGTGAAGACACTACTCCTGGTCGCCAAACATGATTCTCCATTGATAAACAAGGAAGCTTTGATGCAGCCTGATAACATAAGCTCATCATAGTATTCATCTTGCCTTTGTAATAAGTCATTGAAGCTTCCTTGACATCAGGTACATGGTCTGAGATTAAGCTTGATTTGATGGCCTCATCAAGGAGGATACTTCAATACATTACTCGAAGACGCCATTGCTATTCATAGAAAAATAAGGAGGTGAAAAATTTATTAGATTATGTACAAACATGAACATGAAAATGTCTACAATTATTTCTAACAAATAAGAAACAGACAAATTCAGTGATGAAATTTGCATAAATATCTTTGAAATAAGAAACACACAAAATCAGCGACATCATATAAAAAATAAATCGTTAAAAAGCAAATTAGGTTGTGTAGAAAAATGAAGACGAAAATGTGTCCAATAATTACAACCAAATAAGAAGGAGAAAAATATGTCACTTTCATGTACATTGGGGAAAATCTGTAGGTACATCAACCACATTTGTGATCAAGAGCGGGAATTTATTTAAAAAAATATATAATTCTAATTCTAATTCTAATTCAAATATGCTTACCAAAAATCAACAGGATTAAGCAGCAATTGATGATGATGAACAATATTTTCAAACAAAAATCAAGGGGTTATATAGAAAATATTATTAAAATTATGAAATTCATAGACCACAAGTGTGAAAACCTACTTGTGATGACTATGTGAGAAGACGGCGGCGACGAGCCTATTCAATGGCAAATAGAAATAGAAACGGATGAGAGTATTTTGATTTGGTGAAGGGTTCTCGTCGAATTTTGTCACTAAGTGGTTCAGAAGTGTAGAAGAGATTCAACCTGGCGGTGACACAGCGACGCGGTGGCTCCAGTGACGTCTAGCGCTGCCGAATAGAAATATAAACTTTCTACGGAGGAGGGTTTTGATTTGGTGAAGGGTTCTCTCCGGATTTCGTCACTAAAGGGTTCAGAAGTGTATAAGAGATTCAATCTCGGCGGTGACACAGCGACGCGGTGGCTCCGATGACGGCTAGGTCTCGTTTTGAAAGAGATTTGCCACAAAACTCTGATTTGAAGAAAGAGACGATTTTCGGATTTGGGGAAAGTTTATTTTCTTTTTAAAGTTTTAAAATTAATTAAATTAAATTAAATTTTTAATTAATTAAAATGATAAAAAAGATACTTAAGACAAAAGGTTAAATAACCTTTTTATCATATCATTATGTTAAACTAGTCACTAGTAATCTCTGGGAAGTTAGTCTAATAATTATTGCCAAAAATAGTGTTAATCTGGGCAAATTTTAGATTAAACTAAGTAGTGAAATAGTAAACAAAAAAAGAAAAATAGGGACAAAGAAGAAACAAAAGAAGACAGCTCATATGATGATTTTCATAAAATGAAAAGAATTTAAAATAAATATATCTATCTGCAGATTCTTTATTTTACTTTTCTACAACTTATATATTAATTATTAATCTAGAAGTTCTCTTTGTGGAAATCAAACTTGGTGGTTGTCTTTCGAGAAAAGTCCAAAGCTATATTTTTTAGTTCCTTAGTCAGCCCTGGTGCCCCACAATAGAAGACTCCTGCAAAATCAAATTCACATTAGTATTTTATTTAAAAGTCACTATCTAATTATATATCAAATAACATAACGAGAATAGTTACCGATTCGTTTGCCTGGGTGTTGGACCGCGATCCTCTTGTAAACTTGTCTCCAGTTAGGTTTAGCGAAGTGGGACTTGACACGTGTCCCCGAGACAACATCAACACCGTTCTTAGCGTGTTGTAGCGACTGAAGCATAGCGATAAGAGCCACCCTAGCATCACCTTCCTCGTACACGCTCGTGCAATAATTGTGAAGCTCAATTATTCCTTCCTCGTCCAGCTCTGAGACCTCGTCCATGATCCCTTTGAACCACTCGAAGGATCCTTGTTCTCTAGTCACCCAATAGAAGTAAGCCTTTTTTGTCCTAAACCCTTTACTATTACCATTACTGTTGTTGTTCTCAATGTCACTGTCAGGAGATTTCATGTTGTTTATGATGTCCTTGAGGATACTGATCATAGGTGTAGCTCCAATACCGAGACCGACAAGGAGAACCACGTCGTACTTCTTGTAGTCTTGTGCGGGAGCACCGTAAGGACCATCGATGAGGATCTTTGGGAACGCGAGGTTCCCATCTCCTCCATCTGCTCGAAGCAGACCGCTTTTGCCGGCGGTTGGAGGTTTGCAAACCTCGGAAAAGACGGTCCTGAGCTTGCGTGTCCAGTCACCTAGAGTGCGGATGTGAACGCTCAGGTATTCGTCTCCTGGAGCGGATGTGATTGAGAAAGGATGCCATTCAAAAGGAGATACGGCTCGGCAGTTCACGAACATGTATTGTCCACTTTTATATTTGAATCCTTGTGGCTTTGACATGTGTAGTGCCAACACGTTCCCGGGGTAAACAGCCACCTGATAAAAAATTTAGTGTTAATTGTGTGTAACTAAGATAAGATTTATAAACATTTTTATTTTCTATTTGTAGAATCTAAGCGAGCTATATTCTATAAATAGTAATATAACCGACCTTGAGAATCTTAACCGGTTTGATGCTTGATCTGAAAGCACGGATCAGCCTCTCAGATGCATATAGAAGGATCGGTACAGCGAGATACATCCATGTCTACAAGAATAACATAAACACGATTTGTTATTAACCCCAAAAAGGAAAGAAAATAAGAAAACCAGAACAACGAGGTTTAAAGAGCGTACCGTTTTCTGATACCAAATCTTTGTGAGGTAGAGCTTGATACCATGGACAATGAGAAGAGCATAAACAATGATGAACAAATGGTGAGAGTACCAAAAGGCATTAAAGCCAGTAAGCTTCTTGAGGAAATTAGGCAAATTAAGCTTGTTACGACGAAACCAAGGTGTAGCGAGTGTAAAGGCTATAGCCATTAGCACAACCATTACAATACCAGTCCATCCTTCCACTCCTTTCACAAACCACCAATAGCTCTCTGGTTGTTCACCAAAGTATGGTATCATTGGCTCATATGTATCCTCATCCGCGGCAATTAATCTTGGGAAATCACACGTTAAATGCGCAACCGCGTGAAGCAAAACCCCGACAACAATCCCACTTGCAATGACCTTATGGAAGTTGAGATTATCATCAAACGGAACGATAGTACCTAACTTGGTTTTATTCCTAAGCCAAGTGATGGTATTACGACAAATAGGTAGTAATATGAGAGCCATGTTGAACTTGAGAGTCTCTGCGCCTCCTTTAGCGACACAAACACAATAACCCATCACGCCAAAGGCCGCTTTGTTCTTGTACTGAATGAACTTGTAGGCAAAGAGGCCTCCGCAAATCCCAAGCCACAGCATCATGATCCATAGTCTCTGCCAGTTGTCAACTATGAAATATTTGGTTTTCTCCGACCATCTCACCAAAGGGTTGCTCTCTTTTGCTGGTTTTAGCTTCTGGCTTAGCATTTGGCTAAGTATCCTGCTGTCACCAATTCGCACCGATTGGTTCGGTGCTTGTAATAGGAGCATTTCCAAGTTTTCGATCTGTTTCAAAAGCATTCATTTCATATCATTAATTAAATATAGTAACATAATACAACACTGATGTTCTAAAATGGTACTTTTAACGCTTCATATATGTTTTCCCAATATTTAGAAGCTATGTGAGATTCGGATGCCTAGTGGCTCAAGATTATTCTTCTGTTTGGTCTCTTCATATATCTCTATATATATATAATTTTTACAATTTTTAGTGTTTACTTATAAATATATCAAGTAGAAGCATACACTGATTAATTGGTCTTTTAAACACGCATCTACGCCTGTCGAGTTTTGTTCGTTGATTTGGTCAAAAGCCAAGGTTAACCAATAAGTAAAAGAAAACGAAAAAAAAAGATGGCCCAATAATTTTGACCGCTTCTGATTTTTATTACATAACCTTGAATTTTCATGTTGTTTAAGAGTATTTTAATGGAGAGGGGTGAATTTACGATAATATTAGTAATATGGTCTAACTCAACCCAAAAGTTAATTATAGAGTTAAAGATTGCCACATGTTTTATATATTACCTTAAGATTTTTATCCCAACGAATGTGATTTCTATCCCAATCGATATGGGACATTTTGGATTCTAATATATACCATTAGTGATTGAGTG
The DNA here is from genome assembly GCA_963555745.1 of Cardamine flexuosa. Classification (NCBI taxonomy): domain Eukaryota; kingdom Viridiplantae; phylum Streptophyta; class Magnoliopsida; order Brassicales; family Brassicaceae; genus Cardamine; species Cardamine flexuosa. The sequence goes on along the minus strand of OY743216.1, from coordinate 18,509,557 downwards.
GGTGAAGGTGGACCATACGTACCATGATATAACCAGCATTGTCTGGGTCCAACTCTTCCATTATTAACGCTGCATATTCTTTGGCTTGCTTTTGAATATTCGAGAGCTTGTTTGCTGAAGCACTAAGACTTATAATCTGCAATTAATTACCAACAATCAATTAAGAAAAAAGTATTTAAACCTTAAACGAAAGTAATAAATACAAGCCATAACCACTATTGTCTTGTTCACATGCACTTAATGGATTTAGTGATGTTAACAGTAATCGTCATCAGATAAAGTCAGTGGGGTTTGCGCGTGGACAAAATTGTCAAGATAATCAACTAAGAATATAAAATAAAATATGAAAAGAAAAATAGATATTTATAACACACAAAAAAAGATAAAAAGATAAAAAGATAAATATTGAATGGTGCGTGGCTCACCTCAGCGACCTCTTCTTCTGTTACCCGTCCATCCTCATCTTTGTCCACCCTGACCAAACAGTGACGTCACTTATTAGTTACAAATCCACCACAACTCCACAAATGAATAAATAATTAATTTTGTATTATTAATTATTGGTTCTTAAATCCTGATGACCGTTTGATTAAAATTAAATATTAAACGACCATAGTGTTTACGCGTAGATATATTTATGGGTTAGGTGAAGTTTAGACTTACATGTCAAAGAAAACTTGAAGTTTGGCATCGAAGCTTTCATCTGAGATCTGTTCCCAAAAGATTCTAAGCTGTTCCTTTGTGATTGCATCACCGATAATGTTATTCCGGCGAGCCAATGCTCTAAAGAGCTGGTCAGCAAATTCTTTTGATTCCTTGTTCATTCCTAGAGAGAAAAAAAAATACTCAAACAATCAAACTAACATATAAATAGAAATATATATTGGATAAAATTGCTTAGTAAGAAGTAATTAAAGTGACGACAAAAAAAAAAAAGAAGTAATTAAATTACCTAAGCATTCCCAAAACTTGGAAGAGAGTAAGAGGCCGTTGTTGTCAGCGGAGAGTTTATCAAACCGTTGGTCCACGGCTGGCCACGCGGCGGTCTTGGTGGCGATAAACTTGAGACCTTTAAGGGCGTGGATGGCCGCGGAGCTCGTACGGTCGAACCGGCGTATGGCAGGTGAAGAGCGTCTAGAGAACACGCGCCGGAGCTCACGCGAGGCGTTCTTGATTCTTGAAGAAGTGCTACGGAAGAAAGAGAGGGAAGTAGAGTTGTTGAGACTGCTCTCGAGCGTCTTCTTGGTCAGAAGAGCAAGCTCTGGATCCTCGAGGTGGGCCCCACCTCCGACCGCTTGTTGGACGCTGTGGACGGCCACGGAGTCGTCTCTGATGTCCAGCGTTATCTCCACGTACTCATCGTCGTCGTCACCACCGCGGCCACCGCTTAAGCTGTTGCTTCTTTTGGGTAGATCCGCGGCGAATCTTGCGTTTTTCTTGGACGCGCGTTTAGGCCGCCCGAGCGGACCACTGAAGGCGCTACGGTCGCTAGCGATGCTTTCGTTATCGGAGTTGGTGTCTGAGTTAGCTCCTCGTAGAATCCCAAGTTCATGGTCGGAACTTGAATTGCCTCGTCTCATTTTCATCAAAATTTCAAGAAACTTGATTTGGCCAAGAAAACACAGAGAGAAAGATCTTAGCTAATAAACAACACACGTGAGATTACTATTTTAACAGAGAGGGGGAAATCTCCGCAATCAAAAAGGTGTTTTGATTTTTGTCTATGGAAGAAATTGGTTTTTTGTGTGAAATATTTATAGAGGACAAAAGAAATGGAGAGATGAAATAATTGGCATGCAAATTGCAATTCATATGTGCTAAATCAGGGAAGGTAGTGCGAAACTATGGATGGACCGCACTGGTCCGGTCAAAATATTTGCTGACCATTTATTTTGACTTTTTTTATATTTCATTCGTTTTTTTTCTTTTATACATTTCAACACCAACTCGTTATTACTTTTTTCTTTTCTACAGTGTTATTTATCTATATTTAATTACCTCGTGTCAATATTCATGGAAAAAACAACGACTAATCAAGGTTTTAGTAATTAATCCCTAAAAATGTTTACTTGGATCGTAACTAATCCTATTTATATAGCAATCATACAAAAAATAATACTAGTTTGCCTGTAGGGGTTAACTTAACAGTAGTGTCTAATATTCCTTCCGTTTCTTTTTTGTGTAGTTTTAGATTTTTAAATTTGTTTTATTTTATTTGTTATTTTAGGTTTTCAATGCAAATGTTTGGTAAAAGTTTTATTTTTATCGCTCTTATTTTAGGGGGTATATCGAAATGAGTATTTGGTGGGATTTGAGTTTAAATAACAAATCGTATGTTATTGAAACATGAATTTTAAAATATCTTTTAAAATATAGTGTTATTGGATTAATGATTTTAAATTATACACTGTAATCCATTGTTATTGAAAAATGATTAGGATTTGATTTAAAAGTTTCAGGTGAGATTTGAGGGGATTTCTTAGTTAAAAATACAAAGAACCAAATCTCATGGTTTTAGATGAGATTTCAGAAAGTTTAATAACAAAATTCCTAATTCACCAAAATTTCATCAAATCCTCTCAAAACTCACTAAAACTCAAATCTCTTTAAATATTCAATTCAATACACCCCCTTTAATGTCATGACCAATGAAATAAACTCAACTATATATTAGTTGAGGATAACACAGACAAATTATATATTTTCTTAATATATATGAAAATTTCTAAAACTACAAACAAAAACAAAAAAAAACGTAAGGAGTATTTTTCAAAATTCAATCTTTATTTCATTTTGGTATGCATATTCATGGAACGATATAAATATGTTGCTTCCAACGTATAACTTGTAATCTGTTTTCAAAAATAGTACTCACCTAGTGTTATAGGCTGACCATGTGAGCTGTATCGTTTTTGAAATATTTTTTGTTTCTATAAATAAAAGACTAACTAATATATACAGCAATAGGCCTTAGGTTTAGTAATATTAAGCATATAGTAATGAATGAGTTGATTTTAGTTTTGGAAAATTAGAGAAAGCTTTATCAAATAAAACTGCATGCATGATAAAAACAGATGTGAACAGTGAACGATACCATCTGCATTTCAATATTTGGTTATCGCTTTTCTTTCGACATTTATACTTGCTTAATGGTTAAAATGAATTAATGCTACGAACTTTTGGGTTGGGGTTAAGTAAGTTAGCTTTTGATCATGAAAGTTCCATGTATATGGGTGGACAGGTAAGGAAGGTCAATCGAATGATCGACCCGGTCGTTGACAAGGTCTGACCTAGGGTATATATATGTTCTTTGATCAAATGTTTGAGACACTTATATGGATGCATGAGAATCTAGATGAATGTATGTTAAAGAACTGTTAAATAACTGTAAGATGCACAAGATATTTGGTGAACTATTTAACTATAAACGAGTAGACGATTAAGCAGTACCTAGAGCCAGTCCAGAAATATTCAGAATTCCATACAAAATAATTTTTAATTATAAAATTAAGTTTAAAAATAATATTTTAGTAATTTTAAATATAATAAAGTTGTAATAAATATAATTATTAAAACTTAATAATAATTAAAGAAAATAAAAGTATAATTTCTATAATAATTTTAAAATAAATATCAATATATTGTTATTTTTTTAAATATTTATATTTTTCTATAAAATTATTAATATAAATTATATATATATTAAAAAATTAAAAATGAATCCCCCTCAAATTAGGGATCCTATTCAAATGTATTGTAGAAATGCTTCCGGTTTGGTGCCGGTCTTGAGTAGAAGCATGGAAAGCATTTGCTTGGGGTTTTCAACTTTAAAAAATAAATTCTTTGTATTATGGGACAAATTTTCCAAATTTTTTTTTATGTTATATGTAAAAGAGACCAATTTTCTGGTTTTGCTTCTACCTATTGGAAACTGAGGGCCTGCCCTGCGAGTAAGATAGGGTAAACGAACGGGGAAGTGATTGTAGTAACGCGCAAATATAACATGAGGTCATCAGTCTTTAATTACGGATAACGATATATTTACGTATAGAGCGGTTCCTAGGGATACGAAAACCCGAAGCAACTATTAAAAGACATCTCAGTTCATTTAACAATAACAACATTTATGGTTCCAAAACAATAAAAAAATAGAGTATATACAAACAAAACATTAATTTTAAAATGTCATTTTTTATATTCTGAATTCGACCTCAAGATTTGCTTCATTGCTACGGTATTCTTTCGTATTTTTACCCATTCTATTTAATATATTCCAATCCAAAATTCCAAACACTGCTCTGTTGGAGACTTGGAGTTAATAAACTAGCCTATAATTAACTTGAGTTTTTGTTTAAAATTTTATCCTTAATCAGAAAAACAATCTAGAACTGGATGAAACAAAATTATATGAAAAGTAATACTCACTAATTGACCAATGCTTTAATTTTGTATTTTCGATGAAGAAGAGTTGAAGAGGTTGGATAGGAAACTGTAAAGTTCTAATGTTTACATTTATATTTTTAATTAGTTACTTTTGAAAAAACCTTATTAACTCTAAGAAAAATATATGCATACGTAACAAAACCATGTGCATGAATAGTTTTGAAAAAGATTAATTTTTCATTTTTTACTTTTTTTTTTTTTTTGAAAATTTTAAAAGTGGGTTTATTAAAAATTCATTTAGAAACATATAGGCATACTAACAAAACCATGTGCATGAACATCATAGACGAGCATGTGAAGATAAATATGTCTGTTTTTTTTTTTTTTTTTTATGTCCGTTTGTTGTCTCGTTGAATTTACTTATATTTCTATATAGATAGATTTTGCATGTGAACCTGGAGGTGACCAGACGAGATGATTGTTTGCTTAGGACGTGCAAATACAAATTTTAGCCGTTAGTAGAACTTTTGGAAGGTGAATCTTTTAGATGTTAAACATGAGTCTTGTTCTTTTCAAACATGTTTAAACTCGGGGTTTTCTATAGAGTTATAAAGTTATTCACCAAAAGTGTTAGCTATGAAGATACCGATCGAACGGACTCAACCATGGGTGGATCCACATGAGAGTAATGTGTGTCAGGTTAAATTGTAAAATTGGAAATTATAAGGTAATTTATATGTGAAAGTGTTTATAACATCTATCCGGGGCGAAATAAGCCGAGCACCCCTATGATGATCAATATAATTTATTTTCTCGTATAGAAGTAATTTTATTGAGGAGTTCATGACTCTGTATGATATAAATATATAATTGTCAAATATATATATATATATATATAGCGGGAAATAAAGATAAATCTAAGCGTATTCCTCAACAAAATAAAGCGGGAAATAAGAAACAATATAAATTTGTAGGTGGCACTAACAGAGAAGATGTTTGGCCATGAACCGGTAGCTCATTAGCTTGGACGCCGCCCTCTAGAAAAGTCAGTTCAAGGGTATCAAATAATTTACCAAATAAAATGGAAAAGAGAAAGAAGAGATGAGTAGACGACAAAACATAAGATATCAGTGAACATATAGTACAAAGTGGGTGGTTTTTTTGTTTTCTCTGTCTCTTTTAAAATAGAGCCCGATGAGCGATGAAAAAGAAAGGAGAAAAGATGAAAAGAAATAAAAATAGAACCCGATGAGAGTGGCTAATAAGATGGTAGTTTAAAATCGTTTCTCAATTCATTAGTAGGGTACGAATCTTTGACTTACTTCCACTGCTATGCTATTAGCCTATTGCTATGTAAATCAAAATTGTGGCTGTTCATAGTGGCGGAGGCAGGATTTTTTTTCATGGAGATCAAAATATAAACTTTTGACTTTCCGGGGGTCAATATATTAATGATACTGAAATTTATATAGATTTTATATAAAAATACACCAAAATACACTAAATTTTAAAATTTATGGATGTCAATTGCCATCCCTCTCCTCCATGTAGCTCCGCCTCTGGCTGTTCACAGAATTAAACTGATCCTGACCATTCATTATTCACTTAAAATTTACAATTTTACATTACTATTACTACACATATACGTCGTACTATAAAACTGGTCTCACTTATACATCATATTTACTTTACTATACACAAAAAAACCAGAACGAATTTTATCATCTGGTCTCAATTGGTGATCAAAACTTTAAAGGCAACAAGGTTTATAATAAGGGATTTTCAAAAAAAAAAGCATTTAGTTATTGGATAATTCATTTTATAACCCTCAACTAAAATATTAATAAAATCCTCCTTTTGTAAATTTTTCTAATGAAAATATTATCAAGTATTAGTAAAATTATGAAAGTAGTAAGAACATCTCCATCGTAGATTTTTTAGGGGATTTTTACTTTAAAAAATAATAAAAAAGCACCAAACAGTAGAGATACAATGGAGATACATATCTTCCTAAAGACACTGAAGACACTCTTAAGACACTGAAGATACCCGTACGTACGTGACAATTTTTAATTGGAAGATTAAATTTGTTTTTTCTCTTTTCTTTTTTTCATCTGTGAAACTCTCTCTCTCTCTCTCACTCGACAAACCGCAAAAATCTCTCTCTCTCTCGACACAAATCTCTCTTCATCTCTTCTATTCTCTTCATTGATCAATTGAATCATGGTTAGTTCTTCTTCTCTTCATGGATTGAATCTTCATCTTCGATTCTTAAAGTTTTGAAAGCTGAAATTTGGTGAAATTGATTGAATCTTCATCTTTAATTCTTTGATTATTGTTCTTCAGTTCTCTTTGTTCGATTGAAATTAATTAAAACTAGATTTGGATTCTTAATAGATGAGATTGATTGTATTGATTTGTTGTTAGATTGTCAAGTATTTTTTTTAACTTTGAAATCGATTTTCAAGTTCTTTGCATGTGTGTTAATCTCTGAAATTACTTGTTGCTAGTGATTATTTAGTCTTTGAATTCCCGAAGGAAGAGCATGAACAAGGTCGCTTTAAGCGCCAGCTCATCGAGAACAAGGTAACCTTATGGAATTTGACTGCAATCAATCCTATTTTGTTAGCTGGATTATAAAGATTTAGATATTGACGTGTGCTTGTGTTTAGGGGTTTTATGTGGAGCCTGAGCTTTGGCCAAGGTACAACTACTCAGATTTCAAATTTGCCCCTGATTTGGATTTTCCTGCATGCTATGGGCAAAGAAGAAAGGGTTTGATGTGTTGGTGTTTGAGAAAGATCTGAGTGCTATAAGAGGAGAAGGACAATACAGAGGTCTGATTCAAATACAAAGCAACACTTTAGCTGCTTTGGAAGCTATTGATACTGATGTCGCTGAAGAAGTTATGGAAGCTGGTTGTATTACTGGTGATTGGATTAATGGTCTCGTCGATGGTGTCTCTGGTACTTGGTGAGTCTCTCCTAATTCTCTTAATTTAGTAACCAATCCAGAAATTTGATTAGTGAACCACTCTGTTTGGATTAAGTAATTTGATGTTTTGCTGCTTGAAGAGAAGAAAAGTTGTTATCTTGTGTTTAAAATGTTTAGGACTCGTGAAGTTTCCCTTTTGTTAAGTATGTCAAGTTTGATTATTTGATTCATGAAGTGATAAGAAACGAGAGTAATGTTGTTGGTTTTGAAGATTCTGGAGATAAGATGACTGTAGTTTTAACTGAGTATAGACTTTAACAAATAGCTTTTGTATATTTACAGTTCTCTTTAGTTGATGCAAAAGCAAATATTATATCTTTTAGTTTGTTGTGTTTCAGTTAACAAGTGAACTATCTTTTGTTTTTGAACTAGAACTGGTGTTCTTCTTTTGGACTGCACGGTCCAGTGATGATTATGTCTGATTACTGTGTAGGTTGGTATCGATGAAGTGAAGTTTTTGTCTTCCTTGCTTGTTTCATCAAAGCTTTTATTGTAGACCAACAAGTAAGAGAGCTTTTTTTTGCAATTTCTTCCATGGTTTTGTTAGATTACATTCTTATATGTTCATTTTCATCATTTGGGTTTTGTATCTGTGGTTGGATATTGATTATTTTGTGATGATGAAACATGGACTGTGCAAAGCTGTTGGTGTATCAGCAATGGAAGCAACAACAAGAAGCTTGGATATATAAGTCTAGTTTCATTGGATTTAATATTTTGTACAAGTCTAATGAGTCACTTTGAAACCAAGTTCCTTAATGATCATTTCCCAAACACAAACCTCATATGTAATGGTTAGTATGGTTTTTAAATTTTAAGACACCCTTGTTAGAGTATCACTAATGGAGTGACCAAAAGTAAAACATACTTAATGGAAGTTTTCTATTTAAATATCATTAAATTATATATTATTTAAATTTTAAGATACCCATTAGAATGTCACTAATGAGGATGCTCTAAGACATTTCTCATTTTTTTCTGCCACGACCCACGTGGAAGTATAAGATATCTATAAATGGAAAATGTCCCATGCGTTGCATGAGTTTAAATTTAATATTTTTAAATATGTAATCTTTTTATAAATAAATATGTTTTGAAATATTTTTTGTTTTATTTTAGTTTTCTGAATAAAATAAATGTTTGTATTTATTCATAAATTTTATCCCTATCTGAAAACTCATAATTTATTTTATTTTAATATAACTAAACTAAATATAAAATAATCATGAGATAATAGTTTATCTTCACTCATCAAGAAATATGTAGTCCTCACAATAATGTGTTTTTTTTAGTCTCAATAGAGATGTTTAGCAATCTATAGGATCAAGTGCATGGTTATGCGCAGTAGTATATAATGATGGGATCGAACCCACAGAGAGTAAAGTGCGCTAGGATGAAAAATATGGAAAAATTTATCACAGAAAATTCGAATAAAATCCGAATAAAATAAAAGGAAATAAAAATCAATTAAAAAATATTGGAATTTGGGAAATCGCAGGGATTTAAATAAATAAAAATGATATCTAACCGGATTAGCAATTTAATGATCTAGATCTAGAACTCAAACACGTAAACAAATAAATTTGTTTCCAAAAAGAGAATATTATTATAGCATAAAACCGCTAGGACCCTATGCAATCATATATTAACAAGTTTGATAAATTTCACTTGTAGATTCAGCCTCAACTCTTGGAAACTGAAAATCAAGCCTACAAACTATAGATTCGAGGTAGAATAACCAACACTAGCTGTATTATAAAACCCTATGAATCATTTGATAGATTCGTCAACCTAACAAAAGCATTTGTTTCATAGAAGTAGAGATCTATTAATCATAACCCTAATATAACAATATTCTAATATAACATTAAATCCCTTTGAATAAATTCCATCTCTCAACATGCAGATCTACTCAACCATGACAATGGGTTGATAGATCATGATGTTGTATAGTGTGCAATACAAAGAAAGAGATGAAAACAGAGTGTAGATCTAAGATTCAATAAGAAAATGTTTATACCTCAAAATGAAATGAAAATACAAAGGAAAAGTATATAGATCTGAAAAGATGAAAAGAGAACAATGAAAAAGTGACCAAAAACGGCCTAGATCGTGTATGGGCGAACTCCTCTTATTTATAGGGATTCACTAGGTTAAAATTAGAGTAAATGCTTGATCTGGATAATTTACGGCGTTGGGATCGATTGATCCTGTCTGGATCGGTCGATCCCAGTGCATTCCCGAAAATGCTTCGTTTGCCGCCAGATGGACATGTCTTCAGTAAAACAGAAATAACTCTTGAACCAAGAATGACAATGACATGAGACCGGTGCCAAATGAAAGCTAACTCAAAGGTCTATCTTGTGTCAAAATCTTATCATCATCAAATACTTGAAAGACCTCCATCGAATGTAAAACTTCTGAAGCCTCTGCATTGCTCTGCATCTTCAAATCCGTAAATTCATCAAATTATCATGGTTTGCTCTAATTATTTGTAAACCTGTAAAAATATTAAAAGAACCAAAAAGACACAAAAACCTAATCCTAGACTCAATAAAACATATGAAATCTATAGTAAAACTGATGAAAATAAAGACTCATCATTTACTTAATGCACAAATCGAGTAGATGTTTGAATCAGTCCAATGTTTCAGTGGTGGATTTAATTGGGAAACTACTACTATACTAACATCAACAATGATGTTAATGATAATATATCTATCATTACATATTTTCAAATAATATGACATATATTTGAATCAATTTAATGATGATTTTTAATTGGGTAGCTATTATCAAATAATATATACATATATAGTTTTTAGTATGAAAATATATATATTAAAAGAAAACAGTGACAAAGAATGGAAGGTTTTTTAGATAAGAAACCATATCATCTTCCAAAAAATCTTTTCGTCCCAAGTTGGTCAACATATTCTTGTTCTTGTTTGTCCATATGGTGTAGACAACAAAAACTGAGAGAAAAAAAATGAAGATACAACAATCAAGGATAATATGATCTCCAATCAAAGATAATATGAGTAGATATTTATAGTGAAACATATGTTATTTGTTTGTAATATTTGGTCGTTTGAAAAAGGAATTGTATAATTGATGGTGTTTTCTCCATATAGAGATCTTGTAATTTGAGTTGAAAATGATTCATGATGAGATCGTTTGATAGTATTTTGTGTATTTGATATTATCTCTTGTTTTTTTCTGGTTTGGTGTTTTTTTTGGGAGGTTTTTATGTTGTTCTAGTTTGTATCTTTATATATTAATGTTTTTTTTGTTGAGTTCAGTTTCTTTTGCTAATTTGTTGTTCTCATTTAACTGTTTTGAATTTTTTTGTTAATTTTCCATTATTATTAGTCTTGACTGTATTTTATTGTCTGCATTTGATCAGTTTTTTTTTTATTTGTTACTGTTGAATTTTCTGTGTCCATTAAAATGACCTTAGCAAATGCAGAGTATTCATCATTGCGATTTTAAAATTGAGATAAATGTAGTGATAAAAGTGATGTTTGAATTGTTTGAATTAGATATTTGAATTTTAAATAAAGATGTGTTTTTCTTATATGCAAAGTTTTATAATTACATTTGGATACAATATTAAGTAAGTAATGTTTAAACGATCGATGCTACATAACTTAATGATAAGAATTATCAATATATTTAATAACAACAAAAAAACATTTTTTTAGAATTTGCTGATATTTAGAAACTTAAGAATTAGTCTTTCATATTATCATGTAAAAATGTTTCGTTTACTCTCAACAAACATGAAAAGTCTCGGGCAATCTTTAATTGGTTGTTTACAAATAAATTAACATAACAAATAAAAGATTAATTTTAAATAGATTGGTTATTTACGAATTTTGTATTTTCTTTTATATTATTAAAAATGGAATGGTGTAAATACATGTTTTTTTATTATTATTGAAAACTGAGAGAAATATAGTAATAAAAGTGATGTTTGAATTGTTTGAATTAGATATTTGAAATTAGTTGGAATTTGAATACAAGAAATCTTCGAAATGAATTAACATACCAAATGGAAGATTCATTTTTAAATGGATTGGTTATTTCTAAATTTTGGATTTTTTTATATTACTAAAAATGGGATGGTGTAAATACATATTTTTTATATTGAAAACTGAGAGAAATATAGTAATAAAAGTGATGTTTGAAATGTTTGAATTAGATAGTTGAAATTAGTTGGAATTTGAATACAAGAAATCTTTCAAATGAATTAAAATACCAAATGGAAGATTAATTTTTAAATAGATTGGTTATTTCTAAATTTTGGAATTTTTTTATGGTTTTTAAAAAGTATATAAGATTAAGACTTTAATTGTTAAATGGATAGGCTATTTATATATTATGGAGTTTAAATACATGTTTTTTTAAATTATATTTTATCTGAATGGAGCATCTAAAGTTTTTGGTTAGCTTAAATTTGGAAATACATATAGTCTAAGACAAAAACAAATCAATATGTTTTATCAGTTGGATTCTTATTTATGTTATATCAGTTGGATTTTTATTTATGTAAAGAATTAGATTAAAATAAATAAGGAAGTTGAATACAAAATATAAAAAAATTTAAAAAAGAAAATCTAAAATGAAATGTAAGTTAATACATGACAGCGTCTCAGAGCTCTACATAATAGTAACTTTATTTTATTATATAAAATATGTCTTTTCAATTTTTTTAACTTAAAAAATATCTAAACAAATCTAGAGAAGAAAGAAAAAAATCTCCGTATTCTATATGCTTTTTTTTGGTTACATCAACGAGGACACGTCTAACTTATGTTACATTAAAATCATGCCAGTATCTAGCCCATGACAGTATAGGTATTTGCAACGGGCTAATGCCAAATTTCAAAAAAAAATTTTAAAGAAAATTGCCTAAATTGTTTATGGTAAAAAGGTTTGCAAATTTAATTTGCGTAGAACCCAATTTTTGTTCAGACGAGCCTAATTAGGGCCTATGCAGTAAAACACATATTCATCAACTCAACGACTTCATCCATAGAGACGGCAGAGACAAAGGAGAATACTGATAAGTCCCAAAGAGGGATCTATTAAGATAGTATCACAAATGTAGGAAGGATTGAGGAAGAGTTAGATAAAAAGAGAAGCTTAGAGAGAAAGAAAGATTTGAAATGAATTCCTTTGTTATGATCTTAATCGATAAGTATTATATGAAAGGGAAATATAATTTAAATAGTACTAGAAAGAATGGTTTAAGGCTGATAACCATAGTAACTCAATACTAAGATAAACGAAGCCCATCATGCCCAATGATAAGTATAGATGCTTATCAATACTCCCTCCTTCGAAAGCCACCTTGTCTTCAAGGTGGAAGGAAGCTGAATGTGGTATCCATAGCTAGAACCTGAATCATTGGCTCCCTTGTAGCTTGAGCGGCCCCCAGCCTCTTGCCACTTCTTAGCTCCACCTGCTTAACCCCCAAAGTGAAAACCAAAGTATCGTTCTTGAGCTTCTCATCCTTTTTCTGATGAGTCTTCTTATCGTAGCTGTCATGATCATGTAGTAATGATCCTCCAAACTCTGCTATACCTCCATGGCCGCAAAAGAAAATCCAGAACACTCTATTATAACCATATCGAACCATGGTCATAACAGTAATGATCCTCCAAAGTCTGCTATACCCCCATGGCCGCAAAAGAGAATCCAGAACACTCTATTATAACCATATCGAACCATGGTCATAACAATACTCCCGTCGCAAAGAATAACCTTGTCCCCAAGGTGTGAATATCTGCTGCCACGCTTCTTCATCTGGTGATGTTGAATTTTGAGTCTTCCCACAACCATGATGTAAAACGTATTACTCACCCTTTCGAGACTCACCTTGTCCTCAAGGTGATATTCACCATCCGGATCACACACCCTTCCAAGCTCTTGGTCACTTCTTATTGTATAAAACAACAGCAGCAACAACAGTTCTCCCTTGACAGCCTCACTTCTAGCTTCCGTTTTCTTTAAAAACTCTAATGAAGAACCATCACGACGCTTTCCCAGACTCAGTTCCACCCTTGCTGCTTCTCTTTGTTGTATGCCTGAATCCCACACACAACCAATCCGAGTGAGAGTTTGGTCCACGTTTCTCAGCTTCTTCACACCAGCCTTGTATTCTTGTTTTAGAGTCTCCACCTCAGCTTCTATAAGATGGTTCCGTATGTTGAGCTTAAGCAGAATTCTCCACCAATAGTTTTCTGGATTTACTCCACCAATCAGAGATCGAGTATCATCATCACAGCTAAACAACAGATCCTGGAATATTTTTCTAGCACTTGAAAAACAAGAAAATTGTGTTAAGCTTACAACATAGCTGTTCTTGTGTTCTGTTGGATTTTTAGGCGTCCAAAATTCTTGAGGTAAACCTCCACGATCCCATACACATCTTACTCCAATCAGATCTAGTTATCGTTTCTCTTTGAATCCAGCTTTATAAACCCAAAACGGAACCTCATCAAGATATTTAAGTCTTCTATTTCGAGAATTCAGCAAACAGGTAGTAATCCCAAGTTGTATAGTCTCTTTCACATCATATAGTGCCATATAATGTGGATAAACCTTTGTACTTGTAGCTATGTTTTTCTTCCTTGCCTTGTGGTAGCTTCCTATGATATGACTTCTTTGGCCACTGAGATTTAGACTAGCCGTTAGAGTCACAGAGGTTGATGTTTCACACGAGACTTCTCCCACCCAGTGCTCCTCTGATTTACTCAAAGAGATATCTATAACTTGATTCTCCGAGATCTGTGATTCCCAAGAATGTTCCACAGAATATAAGCCTTCATGTTCTGAAACTTGAGTAGCTGTAGCGAATCTATTTGAATCCATCAGATCATCCAGACTAGTAGGATTGAATGGACCCTGTGATAGAAATTCAGAACCCATTTCCCCATTAAACGCAAAAGAAAAGCTCACTTTCCTCGCCTTTGCATTTTTGATTCTTCTAGTCACCCTCCATCTTTTTACTTTGAGGTGCGCTCTCTCCACCTTCTTGTTCACTACACGATCTCCAACGCTTGAACCGCAGAACAGACCATAGCTCTTAAGAGCTTGTACAAGATCAAGCCGTGGTGTATACTTGTCCTGAAATACTAAGCCCTTTTCCCCTGATTTCTTTTTACGAGACCTATGTTACCTTTGTTTCACAGGGATCCTTCTAACTCCAAACTCTTCCTTGTCGAAAAAGTATATGATAACTTGCCTCCATGATTAATTCCTCCTTCCTTGTTTTGATTCCTGACGTCCTCCAGCTCAATCCAATCTTGAGTCTGCTTAACAAGTTCAAAATCAGAATCTACCATGGGAATTTCCTGTTTCTGGCCCATTGAATCTCTCTCGACTTCCAGCATCAGTGGACTATCATGTTCTTGGATTCCATCATCCTTCACGCCTTGGTTCTGAACCATAAAGTTGCTCTCTGCTTCTTCCACCATCAAATTATCATGATTACATGGTTTTATCAAATCATGTGACTGAAATCCATAACCAAAAGATGAGAATCACGTTTCACGCCTGTATCAACCACTGATCTTCTTCTTTTAACATGTGATATTGATATAGAATTATGAGAGTCACGTAATTGGCTTAATTATTATGGGCTTTGGTTTTGGGTTTTATTATTTAAGTCGGTTTCTAATTATTATTAGGGTTTTTTGGTTTTACAATATATAAGAGTTGTAATACACATTCATTAATATTATCAGAACTTTAAAGTATTACGCCTCATATCTCTCAATTCTCTATTACATTAACTTGCTCTTAGCTGAGGATCTCTTCTTCAATCGAAAATTCTTTGCAGGTGAGTACAGGATCTGTGTTTTAGGAACATTGATCTTGAGTTCTATTGGTTACTTGTGACTTACGGTTTACCTCTATCAAAGGTATCAAACACCAAATGGTTCTCGGAAACAATGGTTGAAACTAGATGACACAAGAGGAAGGGGTTCGTCAACTTGAAGCAGCACTAACCACACGAATCGACGCCGTGCTTCAACGAACTCAAACTGTGGAAGGTATGGTGACAGCTCAAAACGAGAAACTTGATAAAAACATCGCTGAGATGTTCAAAGCAATTCGGTTACTCTCTCTCACTCGCGGGGACACAGGGACAAGTGTATCATCGCCACTGTCTGCTACTCCGAACAATGCTAAATCTGACCTAGGAAAAGGAAAAATTGGTCCTCAAACCAATTACTCGGGAGTTACTAGGTTAGCAAAGCTTGACTTTCCTCGGTTTAATGGTGATAAAATCAATGAATGGCTGTTTAAGGTTGAGCAGTTCTTTGTCATTGATCACACACCGGCTGACCTTAAGGTGGGGATTGCTTCCATTCACTTTGACAACGTCGCAGCAACTTGGCATCAATCCAGTATGGAATCTGATATGGGGAGTACAATCACGTATGATTAGACGACATATAAGATGCTCTTGCAGGAAAGATTTGATGAAATTTTGGATGATCCGATGGCGGACTTGAAACAGTTGCAGGAAACAGATGGTATTATGGACTATCATGCTCGATTTGAGGTTATTAAAACAAGAGTAACACTTTCTGAAGAATACTTGGTCAGTGCTTATTTAGCCGGCTTAAGAATGGATACCTAGATTCATATTCGTATGTTTCAGCCGCAAAATACTCGACAATGTTTGCTTCTTGGAAGATTGTATGAGAAGGCTCACCCCAAGAAACCGTTTAATACGGCATAGTCTAACTCTAGGACAAGCAGTGGTAACAAAGGCTTGCTGCCATTTAAGAAGGAGCTGGAGACAAAAGGAGAACTTACTGCACCAGCTTTCAAACCTAATGAACAACAATACAAACCACGAAAATTTCTAACCAATGAGAAGATGGTAAAGCGAAGAGCTGAGGGTTTGTGTTACTATTGTGATGAGAAGTACACTCCTGGACACTTTCTCAAACACAAGAATACACAACTGTTTATGATTGAAATAGAGGGTGAAGAGGGTGATGAGTGCGTTGAAGAATCATTGGAACAAGAACAAACTGGTGACATTGCTCATATTTCTGTGAATGCAGTGGAAGGGATATCTGATTACAACACCATGAGAGTTTGAGGAAATCAAGGAAAACATATTCTTTTCGTTTTAATCGACTCAGGTTCGACTCATAACTTTATTGACCCTAAGGTGGCTACGAAATTAGGTTGTAAATTACAGACCTCGGGTATTTCTCGAGTTAAAGTGGCTGATGGACGTATGTTTGCTGTTAGCGCTAAGATAGAAAAGTTTCAGTGGCACTTTCAGAATACTTCTTTTCAAACAGATGTCATGGTGATTCCACTGGGTGGATGTGATATGGTATTAGGTGTTCAATGGCTGGCAACACTGGGTCCTATTACTTAGGATTTTAAGACATTAGAGATGCAGTTTCGGTGGAGTAACAAGAAGGTTTTGTTACATGGTATTAAACAAGGCTCAGTACGCCAAATGAAAGCTGAGAAGTTGAATAAATTGCATACCAATGAAGTTCAATTATCTATGATCTATACCCAGCCTTGTGAAGAAGACCAACCTACATTGTCCTCTCTTGAAGCAACATCCACGTCCCCATCTGCGTGCCCCGAAATTGACAACTTACTTGGGGAGTTTACAGATCTTTTCGCTGAGCCTACATCACTACCACCATTTAGAGAGAATCATAATCATCGTATTCCCTTGTTGGAAGGTTCAAATCCGGTGAATCAGTGGCCGTATCGTTATGTGCTGCATCAAAAAAACGAGATTGATAAGATAGTGCAAAAACTATTAAGTGCGGAGACAATTCAGAATAGTTCCAGCTCCTATGCTTCTCTGTAGTTTTGGTGAAGAAAAAAGATGGGAACTGGTGACTTTGCGTGGATTATAGAGAACTAAACGACATGATGGTTAAGGACAAATTTCCTATACCACTTATTGAAGATCTTATGGATAAATTAGGAGGGTCTTCTGTTTACTCCAAGATTGATTTAAGAGCCGGATATCATCAAGTACGAATGAATCCACCGGATATTCACAAAACCGCTTTCAAAACTCATAGTGGCCATTATGAATATCTAGTAATGCCATTTGGTCTTACTAATGCTCCAGCAACATTTCAAGGGTTAATGAATGATGTTTTTCGACCCTTCTTGCATGGGAAAAATGTCAAAAAAGCGCCAACTTATATTTTTGGGAACTTTAAACCCCCAACTTATGTTGGGCCATTTTAATGATAAAGTTTGAGGTTGACTTTAAAATAAATAGCAAAGTTATGTTGACTCGGCCAAAATAAGCATGACGTTAAATCAACTAACGGACCATAACTACGGTGTTAACTTACCCGTTAACAACCCTGTTATCTCAAAACAACGTCGTATTGTCTTTATGTTAAAACGGCGTCGTTTTACGGATTGCTCGAGTCTTGTATCAAAACGACGTCGTTTGTAATAAGTGATGATTTAAATCCCCAAATCGATTTCAAAAATCCCCAAATCGATTTTGAAACCCTAAATCGAGAATTCTCAAACTCTCAAAATCGATCTTTTATCTCTGTGATTATTGAGATGGCAAAGACCCGTGGGGGTAAAATTCCAAGTCGTCGGTCACCAAGACTGGCAATGGTGACGAGCATTGCTGAGAGCATCGGAGAACCATCTGGACCTGAGGCAGCAATCACTAAAGATGCTGAGAGATTTCATGATCTAGTTGAAGAAGAGGCTCAAGTGGATGAACCCGATGCTGAGAGATTTTGTGATCCAGTTGAAGAAGAGGCTAAAATGGATGAACCTGATGCTGAGAGTTTTCGAGATCCAGTTGAAGGAGAGGCTAAAATGGGTGAACCAGAAGCTGAGAGTATTCGAAAACGTGTTGGTGATGAGGCGCCTGAAAATTTTGCGAGTGGTGAGAGTATTCGAGAGCCATATGTTCTTTGTGACCCCGTAATTGTGAGTCTTTCAGACTCACCAGAACCCAAACGAAAGAAGCAACAACGGCGAAAGGGGAAAAAGAAGAAGCAGCAAAAACGAAAGTCACCTGAAGATGAAGATTATCGTGAAGATGTTCCTCAACCGAAGCCAAAACGTAAGAAGCAAACACGAAAGGGGAAGTTAGCAGACAATGGAGAAGATCGAGAAGATCATGAGGAGGTTACTAAACCCAAACAAAAAAGGAAGAAGAAAACAAGAAAAGAGACGTCTCCAGACATTGGACAAGATTGTGAGGAGCTTCCTCAACCCAAACCTAAACGGAAGAAGAAGGAAACACGAAATTCAGGTGAAGATGGAGATATGGATGATGAAGATCGTCAGGCTGTGAGCGGTGATGATTGTGAGGTTGTTGGAGATGAAGATTGTGATGAGGTTGTGCAGGAAAATGAAGATATAGGCTTAGATGAAGAAGAGTGTGATGATTTTGTTGCTGAGTTTGGTGTGGGTGCTAGAGAAGAGGAAAGTAGAGGAGGTGCTGAGAGTGATGCCGACAGTGGAGATGATATCTGGGATGAAGAGAGGATTCCACCACCTTTCTCACATAGTGATGATGAAGCACAATTCCCTGAAGCCGAAGATGGTGATTCTCCACAAGTAGAAGATCCTGAACAGCTGCTGAGTTTAGGGAAAACATTCAATAGTCCACAAGATTTCAAGATTTCTGTGCTCAAGTACTCTCTGAAAACGAGATACAATATTAAACTTTATAGGTCACAGAGTTTGAGGACTGGTGCTAAGTGCTCTGACACTGATGTGAAATGCGCATGGAGATGCTACAGCTCGTATGATAAGAGAAAACAGAAGATGCAGGTGAAGGTCTATGAGGATAAGCATACATGTGTTAGGTCAGGATACTCAAAGATGTTGAAGCAAAGAACCATTGCATGGTTGTTTTCAGAGAGGTTGAGAAAAAATCCAAAGTTGACGAAACAAGAGATGGTTGAGGAGATCAAGAGAGAGTACAACCTTGGTGTAACTGAAGATCAATGTTCAAAGGAGAAGACAATAGTGATGAGAGAAAGGAAAGCTACGCATGAGTATCATTTTTTGAAGATATGGAGTTATCAAGCAGAGATATTCCGAACTAATCCAGGGACAACATTTGAAATTGAGACAGTTCCAGGGCCTACCATTGGAAGCCTGTAAAGGTTTTTTAGACTTTTCATTTGTTTTAAAGCACATAGAGAGTCTTGGAAGCACACATGTAGGCCTATCATAGGAATAGATGGGGCTTTTCTTAAGTGGGACGTAAAGGGTCATCTCTTAGCTGCGACAGGGAGAGATGGAGACAATAGGATTGTTCCCATTTCTTGGGCTGTTGTAGAAATTGAGAATGATGATAATTGGGATTGGTTTATGAGGATGCTTTCTGCAAAGTTGGAACTTGGAGATGGAAGCCGTGTGGCTATCATATCAGACAAGCAATCGGTAAGTTTTGATGAAGTATTTTTCATTAACTGATTAAGTAGACGTGTGTGTGAGTAAACTGATAAAGAGGTTTGCTTTTATGTTCATGTTATGGCATGGCAGGGTTTAGTTAAAGCAATTCACAGTGTGATTCCACAAGCTGAACACAGGCAGTGTGCAAGACACATAGTGGAGAACTGGAAGAGAAACAGTCATGACATGGAGCTGCAGAGATTGTTCTGGAAGATTGCTAAAAGCTACACCGAAGGAGAATTTGCGAGTAAAATGCAAGAACTCAAGAGCTACAATCCTAGTGCTTTCGATTCTCTACAAAAGACCAATCCGAGGACATGGGCTAGAGCCTTTTTCAAGATTGGAAGTTTCTGCAATGATAACTTAAACAATTTGAGTGAGTCTTTCAACCGAACCATCCGACTAGCAAGAAGGAAACCTCTACTAGAAATGTTGGAGGATATTAGGAGGCAATGTATGGTGCGTAATGAGAAGAGGTTTGTAATTGCTGGAAACTTGAAAACTCGCTTCACCAAGAGAGCTCATGTGGAGATAGAGAAGATGATTTCTGGGTCACAGTTCTGTGAAAGATGGATGGCACGACACAACAAACACGAGGTACGCCTGGGTGATAACATTGTCACAGTGGATATGAATGAAAAAACATGTGGTTGCAGGAAGTGGCAGATGACTAGGATACCGTGTGTTCATGCTGCGAGTGTCATCATAGGTCAGAAAAAGAAAGTTGAAGACTATGTGACTGATTGGTACACGACAAATATGTGGAGGCAAACATATTTTGATGGTATTGGGCCTGTCCAAGACATGCTTCTGTGGCCAATAGTTAACAGATTTGGGGTGTTGCCACCACCATGGAGAAGAGGAAATCCAGGGAGGCCAAACAATCATGATAGGAGGAAGTCGTTGTTTGAAACTGCCTCTTCTTCAACTACCAAGTTGTCATGTATGCACCGAATCATGACTTGTGGAAATTGCAAGCAGGAAGGGCACACTAAGAAAGGATGTCAGAATCAAAGAGTTGTAACTCCACCAAAAAAACCTAGAGGTCGACCAAAAAAAGATCAGGTAAATATCCTCTAATAAACTAATTTCGTGATGTTTAATGTATGTCTTGGAACATTGATAGATTGATTACACGCAGGAGCCAAGGAATATCTTGTTTGGACAAGGACAGCCATTACAAGGATCATAAGGAGAACCATCTCAAGCATCTCAAGGAGTTTTACAGGGAGCACCTACTCTTTCACAACCATCTCAAAGACCACCAACTCCAAGACCACCATCTCATTCACAAACACCTCCAGAACCAGTCGCACAACCATCTCAAGGACAACCATCTGAAGGACCACCATCTCAAGGACAACAGGGAGGAGAAGGATCACAGACAGAAGCATCTCTGACAGGCTGAGGGCGATGGTTTGAATGTTCAATGGGAGGAGAATAATTTGAATGTTGTCTATTTTGTTTGTGCTTAGGTCGGACAAGATAACCTAAAGTTTGTGCTTCTATTCAGACATATGCTTTGTCATATTTAGATCATTTTGCTTGTTTTCAAACTGGTTATTTGTTTATCTCGGATTAGGCTCTTGTTGGCTTGTTTTCAGACATATGTGGCTGTTTTTTAGTTGTTCTCAGACATGGTTATGTTTGTTTTATTTCAAATGACATGGTGTTTTTGTTTCATTTGTTTTGAATACAAACACATGGTTTAAAACAACAAATTTCAAACCAAGATCAGACAATTCAATCAACAACCAAGAAATTCAAGCACTTGTTTTAAAGCAACAAACAAGTTTGACCAAACACATTAACTTCAAAGGTTTACAAAACAACTACATCAAATTTGAAACAAACTTATAACCCTTATCCCACCCTTACAACAACTAACTAGATCTCGACAGTTTCCTCTCATTTCCCTTACCAAATATTACATAAACAAGCACAATGGTCATCACACATATCCACCAAAAACACACTTTCAAGAACAGTTTCATCTTGCGGATTTCCACTTTGCTAACCATTGCTTCTTCTTTCGCTTCTTCCATTAGAGCCTTTAACTCATTCACCTCCGATTTGGCTTTGCTAACCTCATTTACCATGATTGCTAGTCTTGGTAATGCATCTTCGACCTCTTCTAACACGGCATCTTCCACCCACTTAAACAAATGACCCTAATATTCAAAAATTACACAAAATTAACACAGAAATTAAACAAATTACCCTAATATTCATAAATATGGAAAAAATGACTTACATCTCTTTCCGATTTCCATGACCTTGCATTGCGTTTGCTTGTACCGCGGAAGAAAGGACGTCCAGGGTTCTCTTGCGTCTTAGCAGTGAAGATCATGACATCTAACCCACACTTACACTTTGACAGCAAACCACGATCTCCAGAATACACCGATGTCTCTGAGCTTGAACTCATCTTTCCCAGCAACAGCAGAATCTTGCAAGACGATAGAAAAGGAGAGACAAAGAGATTTTGATTTTGAGAGTTTGAGAATTCTTGATTTTGATTTGAGAGATTTTGATTTTGGTCTTTTTGATACAAGACTCGAGCAATCCGTAAAACGACGCCGTTTTAACATAAAGACAATACGACATCGTTTTGAGGTAACGGGGTTGTTAACGGGTAAGTTAACACCGTAGTTATGGTCCGTTAGTTGATTTAACGTCATGCTTATTTTGGCCGAGTCAACACAACTTTGCTATTTATTTTAAAGTCAACCTCAAAGTTTATCATTAAAATGGCCTAACGTAAGTTGGGGGTTTAAAGTTCCCAAAAATGTAAGTTGGCGCTTTTTTTGACATTTTTCCCCTTCTTGCATAAGAGTGTTCTTATTTTCTTTGATGATATATTGGTTTACAGTTCTTCCTTATAACTACATGTACATCATCTACGAAATGTGTTTGATTTGATGCGGCAAAATAACTTATGTGCCAAGATGAGTAAGTGCTCTTTTGCGACAGACAAAGTGGAGTATTTAGGTCATTACATCGAGGCAAAGGGCATTTCAACTGATCTAAACAAAGTAAAAGCTGTAGAGAACTGGCCGGTCCCTATGACTCTCAAACAACTTCGTGGATATTTAGGCGTGGCTGGTTATTACAGGCGGTTTGTTAGGAATTTTGGGGCTATTGCAAGACCTTTGACAGCTTTAACCAATAAGGATTCTTTGGAGTGGTCTGACGAGACTAATGTTGCATTTAACAATCTAAAAGACGCTTTATGTGTCGTACAAGTCTTGGCTTTACCCCTGTTTGATAAGCCTTTTGTGGTGGAAACAGATGCTTGTGGAAACGGCATTGGCGCTGTCTTGATGCAAGAAGGTCATCCGTTGGCCTATACCAGTCGTGACTTAAAGGGTAAACAACTCCATCTTTCGATTTATGAGAAAGAATTGTTAGCTGTGGTTTTCGCGGTACAGAAGTGGCGCCATTACTTTTTACCTCGTCATTTTGTGATTAAGACAGATCAAAGGAGTTTGAAATATCTGTTGGAACAGCGGTTAAACATGACAATTCAACAACAATGGCTTCCTAAATTGTTCATATGAGATACATAGGCAAGGCAAAGACAATCTAGCTGCTAATGCTTTGTCTCGCGTGGAGGGCAATGAAGTTTTACATATGGCCATGTCTGTTCTGAACTGTGACTTGTTGGAAAAAATTCAAGCTTGTAATGACAAGGATTTAGCCAAAAACGAGATTATCGATGCCTTGAAGCAGAATCCGCAGTCCAAAAAACATTACTCATGGGCACAAAATGTCCTTCGCAGGAAAAGCAAGATTGTGGTTCCTTTGGATATTACAGTTCGATACAAAATCTTGGAATGGATGCATTGTTCTAGTGGGGGTGGTCATTCTGGAAGAGATGTAACTCATCATAGAGTTAAAGGTTTATTTTATTGGAAGGGCATGTCTAAAGATATCCAAGCTTACATTCAAAGTTGGAACACATTTCAGCCGTGTAAGTATGATACCGCAGCATCTCCAGGTTTGATTCAACCTCTTCCGATTCCTGATACGATATGGACTGATATTTCCATGGATTTTATCGATGGCTTTCCTCAGTCATATGGTAAAACGGTGATTTTTGTTGTGGTAGACCGGTTGAGTAAAGCAGCTCATTTCAGTGCTCTTTCTCATCCTTATAGAGCAGCCTCGGTAGCCCAAACATTCCTTGACAATGTGTTTAAAGTTCATGGGTTTCCTTAGTCTATTGTTAGTGATCGAGACACCATGTTTCTCAGTGAATTCTGGCGAGAATTATTCAGTTTGCAAGGAGTGGCTCTAAATCTTTCGTGCGTATCATCCTCAGAGCGATGGTCAGACCGAAGTAGTGAATCGATGTCTTGAAACTTACCTACGGTCGTGGTGGTTGCTAAATGCTTGGAGGACCGGGCAAAGCACAGAATGCGGATCAACATAGGACTGATAGGAACTTTGACGTTGGTGATTATGTGTACGTGAAGCTACAACCGTACATGCAAAAATCAGTGGTAATGCGCTCGAATCAAAAGCTTTCCCCAAAGTATTTCGGACCTTACAAAATCATTGATAAGTGTGGACCAGTTGCTTACAAGTTGGAGATACCTACTTTGTCTCAAATACATCCGGTATTCCATGTTTCACAACTAAAGCTTCAGGTGGGTACTTTCCAGTCCGCAAATCAGCTCCCATCGATCATCCAAGATGTTCCCGTGAAGGAACCAGCAGAGATTTTAGAAAGGAAGATGGTTCAACATCAGGGACAAGCTGCTACAATGGTTTTGGTCCAATGGTCGAATCAATCAGCAGATGAAGCAACTTGGGAGTTTCTTTATGACCTTCTGAGGAAGTTTCCGTCTTTTAAACCTTGAGGACAAGGTTTTTCAAATGGGGGAGATTTGATATAGAATTATGAGAGTCACGTAATTGGCTTAGTTATTATGGGCTTTGGTTTTGGGTTTTATTATTTAAGTCGGTTTTTAATTATTATAAGGGTTTTTTGGTTTTATAATATATAAGAGTTGTAATACACATCCATTAATATCATCAAAATTTTAAAGTATTACGCCTCTTATCTCTCAATTCTCTATTACATTAACTTGCTCTTAGCTGAGGATCTCTTTTTCAATCAAAGATTCTTTTCAGGTGAGTACATGATCTGTGTTTTAGGACCATTGATCTTGAGTTCTATCGGTTACTTGTGACTTACGGTTTACCTCTATCAGATATCTCCACCTTTTGATTCTCTAAACGATTTTTAAAACTGATTCATGAAACATACCATAGTTCTTTAAATAAGTGGCCATTGCTGCTTGCCTCTTTTTAGATCCTTTCTTACAAATATCTCTTTGTTTCAATAGGGTTGAGTTTACATCAAAGAACAGCCCAAGAGATTTCACATAATTTTTGATCCCCGGTGTGGGTGAAATATCCTTTTGAGATCTTTTCTTACGAGCCTTGTGGTAAATATGCTTCACTGGAGTCTCTTTAGAGGTCATCTTTTGATGTACAATTGAAGCCTCCCAGGTCTGTGATTCAAAGCCAGCCTCGCACACCACATGTTGGACAAAATGCCCAAGAGAAGTTTCTGGTTGTTTCATCGTTGTAGGTTCAGACTCCATGTCCTGAGTTTTTTCCAGGTCTATTTTCATAGGACACTGACTCTGGGGAGAATCCACTGGATGAATCGGATCAGCTAGGGGTAGAGGTACGATTTCATCTTCTTTAGATTTAACCGGAGCCTCCTTTGTTAGAAAACTCTCCCGATAGTCGCAAAACCACTGCCAATTTTCTTCATGCCTTGTCGCCGTCTCTTTGAGTTGTTGAAGGTTGGAACTAGTCTGTTCTGCGAACTGAGTGACCGTCGCGCTGAGACGTGTGAGCGTCAAATCACAACTTGCAAGAAAGATCTGATCCTCCGATGAAGAAGCTTGAGTTTTTTGATTAGCCATGTAATATCTCTCAATGAAAAAGCACCAGTTGATAAGTCCCAAAGAGGGATCTATCAAGATAGTATCAGAAATGTAGGAAGGATTGAGGAAGAGTTAGATGAGAAGAGAAGCTTAGAGAGAAAGAAGGATTTGGAATGAATTCCTTTGTTATGACCTTAATCGATAAGTATTTATGAAAGGGAAATACAATTTAAATAATACTAGAGAGAATGGTTTAAGGCTGATAACCATAGTAACCCAATACTAAGATAAACGAAGCCCATCATGCCCAATGATAAGTATTGATGCTTATCAAATACTCATAGTTCCGATAACATTAATTCAAAAGAGATCGAAATCCAGATTGTGGGTGCTATGCGATCTCTTAGAGTTAAAGTAGACTATATACATCTTTTGTCTCTCAATCTAATTCGTAAAATAAGTGCAATTGGGGTTCAATTAGTTTTTCTCTGGTTTCAATTTTATTGGTATCGCAAAACGTTTTTAGTTTGTAGCTACATTACCATTGCGAGTGTTCGAAGCCTACTAAAAAAGATATGGGATAAGAGAAATATGCTTTAGATGTGAGATTTGTTAAAGAGCATCTGAATCAGGTAATTTCATTACTCCATCATGTGAAGACTTAAGATACTGCACTTTTGCAGTGATGATATTTAATTGAGTGAATTTTACTATAAGTACATTTAACTTTATTTAGGAAGGGTTGGGTATTTTTTTCTCACCCATGTACCTTTTTATATTTTTTCGGAGCAGATGAGACGAAAATGTCCCTGAGAGCTTAGAAAGAGAAAACAACAAAACCACACAAAAATGAAGGAAACGGTTTTGTTTAAACCGAAACCACCCTTACTGTGGTTAGAAATAAATGAATGAGGACCTTGAGATTAAAAAGGAATAAAACAGATCGGACGGATAGATTTGAAAGCTGGTCATGTATCTCTTCTTATTTCTTTTGCTTTCTCGTTACAATCAAGAGACAAAATGTGAAACACTAGAGATGTTGAAGCTTAGTGATTATATTCTTGTCAGACGTCCAAGCAATTATCAACTTTGCTACATTCCTCTCTTGATTCATCTTGTCGCAGAAGTAAATCACCAAGAATAAAGGTTTGCTTTTGGTAATTACTCTTATGATCTTAATCTTTATAGTTTTACTCTGTAATTTTCTGGTCAAATATTTAAGTTGAGTAAAGGTTTGCTTTTGGTAATTACTCTTATGATCTTATTCCTCTCTTGATGTTTTGTAAAGTTTTTTGTTTACTGTCCATCTCACCATGAACACATGGTCAAAGTTATTCTCCAGCATTCTTTGTATGCTTTAAAGTGGTGTTTTGTGGTGATCGATTGGGTTAAATATGCTTCTGAACTTTTCTAGTGTCAATTGTGGTTCAGAACGTTTCTAGTTATTTTACTTTTGTTTGTTCTTAAATATGATAGTGATTTGGTTAAGAAGTCTCGGTTCCATTTGTTAATAATAAACAATAAGTTTTGAAGGCTGGAAGGAAGCATTTGGCAACCCTCCTGCAAGACGCAGATGAACATGTCCAATGGACGGCACAACATTCAAACTTTGTTCAAGTGCAAGTTTTCATTATTAGCTCAATTCACTAAACATTGTCCACATGTCCACATAAATTTGTCCATTAAACCATATCCATGTGAGTTCGATTTTAGTGATAATAAGTCCATAAAAACCAATTCCATCGCTTGAAATTTTCAAGATATAGGCTTTCACCAATGCTCTTTCCAAGTTTAACTGATTCTCCAGCCAAAGGACCTGTGCAGTTTGTCAAAAATTAGACTTAATGTGTAACCCCTTTGCTTTTCCTTTCTGGTCTACCTCTGCCAATGTTATAAATCCCTGAACAAAATCACAGAGTTGCAAGAAATGGAACAGCCCAAGTACTTCAAAAGATCCATTCATTCATGTCCATTAGCGACTGAATTGAAAATCTCATCCATTCAACTGTATCTATATGTAATAAGATTGTGCTTACCCACCGTCGTGCTTGTGCAAGATTGTTTTCTGGATAGTACTGAGCTGATTTCATAGAACAGACTATACCAAGAGTTCCAGGTTTATGACCTAATCCAAACGCAGTATCTGGTGTACATGTAGTGTCTCCAAAATCAAAATGTACAATCTACAGAACACGATTGAAAGTTCTTCAATTGAGAAAGATGTAACGCCCCGACCGTCTCTACCAGTGAGCACCCACGTCCTCTCTCAGGCCCGTGGGCCCCACCCCTGTTCGACAGTCGGTCCGTTATTTTTTTAAGAGGCTCCAAAGACTTGTTACTATCCCAACAAATCATCACATGAACTTTCCCCATGTTTTGGCCTCACTCACACGGTACCGGAAATCACTTCCCGATAGGTCATCCATCATACTACTACTCCAGCCCAAGCATGCTTAACTCTGGAGTTCTAACTAGAGGAGTGACGGAAAAGATAAGTGCACTTTGGTGATATAGGTAGCCAAATCAAATCTCTTAAGCTCTCCGTCATGTACCACCATATACCAGAAACCAGACTGTTACAAAAGAACCAAAACCATCAGTAAAAAAGCTTTGAATTTTGTGTATGCTCAAAGTAAGTAGTAATAATTAGTTACTGATGAAACAGGTCTTATAATTTACAATACTCTCATCTTTTTTAGCTAAGAACCATTCAGTTACTGATGAAACAAGTCTTGTAATTTACAATACTCTCATCCTTTTTGAAATTGTCAAAGGAACCTTGAACTTGATGTCCACATGGACCTATCCATTTGGTCTTCCAAATCCAACTCGAGTTTCAAAAATAAGAACAACATTTTTTTCCCTGCAAGTATTGTAAAGCGTCAGAGCAAAGATATGACAATGCTAAATGCAGCATTGTCATATCAAACACCATAGCATTGTCATTAAATTCATGATTCGATATTGTGTATCTAAATCTCAGACTATGATAAACTAAGTGCGCTAAACCTAAGTGATTCGATGAAACAGAAAGAATTGAATTGAAACTAAATGGAGCCTGAGATAAAATTTAAACATTGATCCAATTTGTTGCGCTTTGAAAAAATTGTCTATTCTTTTGATACCACTTTTAGGTCTTTAATTGCAAAATTTGTTCTCCTTTTCTTGCCTATATTTGCATTAACTTTTGTCTACAACAACTAAATATCAATATGGAACAAATCTAGGAATAAGAAGTTAATATGCACTACATATCAATATACAACAACTAAATATCAAGAAACTACCTATCATCTGATGGAAAAAAAGAGAACAACAAACTATGGTTAGCTAAATATCCAAAAGAACAAAAGAAAGAAAATACATGATAGTTGTGTCCATGATAGTTTGTCCACTTAGAATTAACCATAAAGAAGCCACAGTTTAATGACCACATGGTCAGCTTCAAATGGATCGTTACTGGCACAAACCCAGACTTGTTTTCCCCGTCACTGCAGCTTGAGATCTTTCATCACTCAACCTCTCATGAACAAACTGATCAGTCAAAGAAACACAAGCCAGCCACAACAACTCATTCATGTTCTTCCTCAACAGGAGATAACTCTAACAATAAGCATCCCCATCTTGTAATAATCTCTCTTTAGCTTGATGAAAATCTTCACACCATCTCCCGTTTTTCTCCTCTTACTTGGCCTCTCACCATCATCATCATCTAAGTTGCATTTCCGTAAAGTGGTATTTTCCTAACTAGAGCGATAAGTAGAAAAAGTAGCCCTAGGCGTTCGGTTTGTTCGGGTTATTCGATAGCTGAAAATTTGGTTTACAATTTTTTTTGCCATATTAAATCGAATATTAATTTGGTTTGGTTCGGTTTGGTAATCAGTTTTTTCGATTCGGTTTTAGAGTTTTAAATTTACTCCAAAAAACCATTTTTATTTTAATTCGGTTTATTTGAACCAAAATAGACCCAAATTATGATATTGGGCATCATTAACATATATGCCAATACAAATAGTTAAAAATAAAGTCCAATTAACAAAATAAAAATATTGGCCGAATTGAATATTTAACTGGCCCAAATCCATTAAGCAATTAGGGTTAGGGTTTTCTATGAGTGATTAGTTGTGGATGTGGTTGTGACTGTGGCTGCGGCTGCGACGGCGAGTTGCTGTCAGATTTCCAGCGAGACCAAAACTTGAAGTTCTTATTGTCTTCTTCTGCAAATAAATCAAAACAAAAATACATAAATTAGGGTTTTAGATTTTCAAATCCAATAACATAGATTGATTGAAGATTATCTCTACCTTAGCCGAGATCTTGGTGATGAGAACACCGATAATGGCAAATCTAGTGAATCGAGCCAAAGAAAGAAAAAATATGTGACAAAGAGAAACAGTGATAAAAAGAACTTGGTGACGAAGAAGAAGAAAGAGGTTTTGAAGATGAAGAATTGATGAAAAGGTAAGCTTGGTTGGACAAGAATGATTAAATTTAGGTCGGAAACATAGAGATCTGATTTTGGAAAATAATTTTGCCGATCGGTTTGCTCCCCTTTCATTTTTTGGTGACCAAGAACCAAAAATTCCGGTTTACTCGGGTCGGTTTATTTGGTTTGTTCTGAATGCCCAGGGCTAAGAGAAAGGGTAAGAAAGTAAAAATAAATGAGAATGGTACTAAGTGACAAAAAGGTACCCAGAGTTTAATGTAAAAGTAAGAAAGGTATCTACAGTGCAATTCATCCTATTTAATTTCTTGATGGCAATGTATAGCAGATGCTGGTATTGGTGACATTTCCAAAAATTCTCAAGAAGCAATGAGGAAAGATGATGCGTTTGAAGAACTGATATATCATGGTTTTTTTAAATAGTTTTTAACTATGATCTAAGTATTGTTTATAGTGTCTTTCTGGTAGTCTTTGAGTCTTATTAGGTACAAGTACGAGCTGAACATTGTGGAGACGTTTTAGAGATTTTGGAGCCTTGTACCTGAGCAAATAAACTTGGAGACGAATCACAGTGTTGATGTCGATCAACACTGCTTGATGGCGTTGGTCGACACTGGTCACGACATCAAGTCCTTTAAGTTTTTATCAAGTTTGAAGAATTACAAAATTTCCCGAAGAGTTTCATTTATTTACAATACAAGTCCTTTTTGTATTTTTGACTATATCTATGATTTTAAATATCATTATAGGCGAAGTTTTATTCTATCAATTTTTTTTGAGAGATTTGATCCCTAAGTACTACAATGATCTTATAATTTGCTGTTTAGCTTTAATCGAAACTGAATAACCTATTGTTTGAATTCAGAGTCCTTGTGAATTTGATCCCTAAGTACTACAATGATCTCATAATTTAAGATAGTAGCTCTAAGAGAAAATTTGAGCATATCAAGAGAAAAGGCACATAACGATCTAAGGTATGAAACTTGTGATGATGAGAAGGATGAAGTGAATAATGAAGCCTTCATGAATTTGTTTTTTTTCACTTGGTGCTTCACTCGGTGCTTCACTTGGCATTCTCGGGCGCGTGTACTGCTTCACTCGTCTATCTCTTATTCTAGCTCGATCATCATATATTTTGTCTCAATGGAAGTCTTCTCCAGGGGTGAAATGTGAATGAATCTGAAGTCCTGCAACCATAGGAGTAAATTCATTCGAGGAAATATGATGACAAGATTGGTCTATACCACGAAGAGATCGATCTACATAAAGTGATGGAACAATCTGATTTGGCGAATGATGAGATAGAGATTAGCGAAGATCAACCAATACCGGTTTAGATCGATCGATCCCTGATGCAGCCAAAATAGAATCCTCTGATTGAACAGTACACATTGTGTAACGAATTCAAGTCCCTATTGGAGATCACGCACCGCCAGTCTCTGAATGCACTAAGTTCTCTGTTAATGACAATATTGAGAAGATATTTATGGAGATTAGGGTGAGATGACCTTTCCGGGAACTCAAATCAATGATGTCTTTGTTGAAAGAGCCTGTGAGAAATGTTATAACCGGGGTGTCTACACTAAAGGAAGCAGTTGATATTCTCCAGCAAGAATGAGACAAGATAATGAATGAAAAATTTCCTACAAAAAGAGAATACCCTGGAAGTTTTCTTGTGTTATGTACTACCGAAGATTATCGCTTTAAAAATTGCTTATTTGATTTGGGGGCTAGTATAAACATGATGCCACTCTCTGCATCGTGGAAAATTGGGGTTATAACTATGCAACTGATCGCTATCTCGCTCGTCATGGCTGATGGATTGACTCAGAAACCAGTGGGACATCTCGTTAACATCCCTGTCTTAGTAGGATGATGATACATACTCACGGATTTCATTTTTCTGGATCTAG
Source organism: Cardamine flexuosa (assembly GCA_963555745.1). NCBI lineage: Eukaryota > Viridiplantae > Streptophyta > Magnoliopsida > Brassicales > Brassicaceae > Cardamine > Cardamine flexuosa. The sequence goes on along the minus strand of OY743216.1, from coordinate 18,477,461 downwards.
AGGACAATGGAACAGAACTCATCTTAGGACGTCCATTTCTCGCAACTGCCAAAATTTCAACCAATGTGTGATATAAGATCCAAAGCGTGGTGATAAAAGATGGAGGGATGGAAACTAAAGCTTTAAAGCTCTCTCTTGTTTGTTTAGTGGATGAAAATGTTGATATTTGATGGAGATTAAACAAGCTAGCTTTAGCGCTCTCTCTTGTTGGATTGGTTGATGGAGATGATGGTGGATCGAGGATCGCCACACAAAAATGTGAAAGCCTTTGTAATAAGATCAAAAACCGTTGTCTAAAGGAATCCACACAAGATACATTGATACACACTTTTATTTTAGGATGAATCCACAAACTAAAATAGACAAGCAAAACAAAGCATAAAGCTTTAAGAAGAAGACTCTCTCTTTTATTTTCCAAAAATATTATACATCTTTACAATGGTACAAATGAGCTTTTTATAGTTTTTACAAGGAGATATTTTTTTTAAAATTACTTTAAAAGAAAGTATTCACATTTATAAAAAATGAGGAAAATTAGCTAAATCAAAAAAATTTATTGCCACCACTTTAGCCTCTGATTTGAATGAAAATTCTTCGATTTTTCTTAGAATGTATGAAGATGAGATTCCCAAATCCATATATTAAAGATTTCACAAATTTATTATATTGCATCATTCTCTCATTCTGCAAATGATTTTGTCCTCAAAACCATTTCATCTTGAATTTTTTTTTGTTTTTATTTTTTATTTTTAATGCTAAACAGAAAATGGATTTTTCTTTGGATTTCTTTTAAAAGAAGTTTGAAAATTAAAGAATTTTTGATAGTTTTTATGGACGAAAGTTAGTTAGGAAAAATGAACATATATATATATATATATATATATATAAAGTTTTTCTTTTTGCTACCAAAAATAAAAATATGAAAAGAAATAATTTCTTTTAATGAGAAAAAATAAACCTTTAAAAAACATAAAGAAAACTATTATGGTTAAAAAATATATTTATAAGTTCAAAGAACAAAAAACAGATTTTTTTAATATAGAATGAAAGAAACAAAACAGATAATAAGAATGATAGATGATAAGAGATTTTAGCTCTAATACTGAATGATATAAGATCCAAAGCGTAGTGATAAAAGATGGAGTGATGGAAGCTAACAAGCTGGATTTAACGCTTTCTCTTGTTTGTTTAGTGGATGGAAATGTTAATATTTGATGGAGATCAAACAGGTTGGCTTTATCGCTTTCTCTTTTTGGATCTGTTGATGGAGATGATGGTGAATCGAGGATCGCAACACAAAGATGTGATAGCCTTTGTGATAAGATCACGAACCTTTGTCTCAAGAAATCCACACAAGAGACATTGATTCACACATGTATTTTAGGATAAATCCACAAACTAAAATAGACAAGCAAAACAAAGCTTTAAGAAGAATACTCTCTCTTTTATTTTCCAAATAAATTATAATATATGGAACAAATGAGCTTTTAATAGTTTTTACAAGGGAATGTTTACAATAAATTACATTAAAATAAATTATTCACATTTCTACAAAAAGAGGGAAATTAGCTAAAATCAAATAATCTTCATGTCACCAATTTAGCCTCTGATTTGAATGAGAATCCTTTGATTTTTCTTTGAATTTATGAAGATTAGATTCCCATAATAATCCACATACTGAAGATTCACAGCTTTTCGATATTGCATCAACGTGCATAGGGGAGAATAACACTTCATCTTGAAAAAACTGCATGAGGTTCTATGTGGAGACCGTTGATACGCTGCCTACCATATATGGTAAAACATTCGTGGTGGATGACTTCAAGCTATTGATGTTGTTCAATTAATGAACGTGATCCCGAAAACTCTCACATATGACATGGACATGGACTTTCATTGTGAAGATGAAGTGGATGAAGAAGAGAGTTTAGCTTGTGTTTTGGAAGATATAACTACTTCCAAACTAACAACTGATGCAAAATGTCAACCACCGAATGATGAAGTCTCAATTCTTCTAGTGGACCGAGCTCAAGTCTAAGGAGCCATACAAGTCAAGCTAGTGACTTTCATAAACAAGCGCTTATGAGAGGAAACCCACATGCTTTTTCTTTATTATTTACTTATTTATTTATGGATTTTATTTTTCTTATTATATACAATGATGTCATGTGTTGAGTGATCCAAAACAGGTGCAAAATACAGAAGATGCAAATTTTTGAGGTGTTTCAGAACACAGAGATTGGCCAATCCATCAGAGATCAATCGATCCCCGAGACAAGAAAAACAAAACCAGTTCGGATGAACATGACAATGCTCCCTTTTGGTCGCAAAATACCTTCTAAGATTTATGGTTTGTTTTCTTGTACACAATACATTATCTACACTGTTGTTTCGCATCACTTTTTCCTTTGATTTTATCTCACAACCGAACGTAGTGATTTAAGTCTAGGAGAATGGTCTACTCTTGTGTTACTAGCACTATGTTTTCTTTTGTTGTTATTTCTTGAGTCAAAAGTTTTTGTTGGAAACTTTGATCCTTTTTTGGTTATTTGTGTTGGTTTTTTCATTTATTTCAGATCCGACGAGTAAAAAAAATCCAAATGCAGACCACTTGACTCGAGACACCCATATTTCCAGCAGAAACCCGCTAAAGCTAATTTCTGTTTTTTTCCTTTTACCTCATCGATGAGATTGATGTTCAATGGCTTGACTCCTCGTTCATACTTTACAAAAGATAACATGTGTAAAGATAAATTGTACTCCTCTCCATTTTTCTAAAAAAATTCAATTAGTATATAAAGATAAGATGACTTACTTTTGAATAAATGGGTATGAAAATTTCCCATGACCCCATTATTTTACTCAAAATCGAGATGTTCATTGATGAGTCATGATTTTAAGGGTTGTATGCATTTGATTTCATATGTTTTTATTGAGTTTATGATTATAATTCATGTATTTTGGCTCTTTTTAGTGTCTTCTCAGATTTATACTTCATTGGAGCAAAATGGATGAAATGGACCAGCTTTGGACGTTTATACATTTCAAGGAATTCATTAAGATGCTCTGGGATCGACCGATCCTGAAGAAGATCTACCAGATTGAAGAATTAATGAAGTGGTGCGTTTTGAAGAAGGAGATCGACCGATCCATGAGGATTGATCAATCCCGATCACAAATATTCTCCAAATCAAGCATTTACTCTGATTTTTGACCTAATGGAGCACTATATAAGGAGGCTTGACCTGAGCAGTCAGAGGAATGCCAGAGACAAATTTTCTAAGTTTTTTTACTTTGTTTCTTTTCAGTTCTTAGATATGTGTTTTATCCTTTGATATTGGATCTATTGTTCTACTTCAACTCCTTTATGCAATTGGTATTTTCATCAATCATGATTTCTCAGTCCTTTGCCATGGCTAGCCATGAGTATATCTGTTTGTTGGGAGAAAGGATACATTCAAGGGGATTTCAATGGTTAATTAGGATGTTGTTATAAATTAGGGTAGATCTCTATTTCTATGGTTTTAATTATTTTGTTAGATTTATGAATCTAACAATTGATCTATAGGTTTTCTAAGACCCCTAATCATTGGTTCGATTATCCTGAATCAATAGTTTATAGCTTGAGAATCGTCACCCAATGAAACTCAAGGTTGGATATCAAGTGAACTATATCAGACTTGTTTGTAAATGATAGCATAGGGTCATAACTGATTTATGACTAGGATAATATTCACTTACGAAATGTGGTTTATTTGTTTACTGTGTTTTGAGTTCTATATTTATTTCATTGAACTGCTAATCCGGTTTAACTATTAAATCCCTAAGATTTCCCCCATCCTAACTCTTTATTTTTATTGAATTTAAATCTTAATTTCATTCTGGATTTATATTTCGATTTTGTGACACTTTATATTCTTCATTCTAGCTCTTTTTAGATCTGTGGATCTATAGTGCACTCTATTCCATGTGGATTCGATCCCAACAATATACCACCACGCACTTTACCGTGCATTTGCGGAGTTGATTGTTTGGGTTAAGACCTAACTCATATAACGTTTTTGGCGCCGTTGCCAGGGAATATGAGTTGCTTTTAGATTCTTATTTTAAACCTAGTCTAGAATATATTTTCTGCAGTTTTTATTTTATGTTTCGTGTTTCGTGTTTTAGTGTTTGGGATCAACCGATCTACTTCAAGATTGATCGATCCCAATATCTTTTTCTCAGATCTAATTTATCAAACTCTTATTTTTGTCAGGTGTATGCAACTTAGGAGAAAGGGTTCTAAAGATCTGCAAATTCTAAGCATAGAAGAGTTGGCCATGAAGATCAGAGTAACCAAAAAGGCAAGGAAAGGGGTAAGTATGGCTGCCATTAATAATCAAGGAAATATACCCCTAATGTTGTTTGTGAAAGTGCAGAGCAAAGACATAAGAGAGGCTTTGGCTGATAAAGCACCTCTCAATGAAGCTGCACCTCAACAGCAGAGAGCAAATTCCGCACAAGGACACCAAGTTCTTCCGTAAAAGGTTACCTTAGGCGAGAAAGATGCTCCTCATGCCAACTATAGGAACAGCTCTACAATCACTCCCCCTGCTATCCAGAGGTAAGAATTTAAGATAAAACCTCAGATCATTACCCTGGTAAAGCAAAATAAATTCCATGGGCTATCTAACGAGAACCCAATGGATCATATTGATATCTTTGAGGAGATTAGCAGTATCACCAAAACTAATGGAGTCCCCCAAGACTATCTCTGATGTAAGCTATTCTCTTTCTCGCTGGCTGACAAGGCTGATCGATGGCTTAAGTCTTTGATTCCTGGATCTGATGTGATCCTTCCCAAGGATAGCTTGCTTTCGAGATGCTGAATGGATGGATATATGGATGGATCGTATGGTCACACAGAGATTGTGGATTGTCTCTGATATACCGTGAAGCCTCCCAAGATATGACACACTTGGACGAGACCAATCTTGAGTATTTCCAGACACACACCGAAAAGACACAAGAAAACAGATCGGATATTACACACCAATCTTGAATTTGTTCACAAAGAACAGGCCTAGAAGTGCCTACTACTACACCATACTACACTTGGCTCTTCCCGCTTAGGAAGAGTTGCGAGCCGGAGTTTCGTGAAAATTTACTCTCAAAAATTGATAAAAGAAAAGTTGATTCAATACCTTAGAGTTTGGACATGCTTAAATAGAAAAGAAAAGAGAAAATATCTAAAACTTATTAATTGCAGAAATTAACTAAAAGACTTGAATTTAAAGAATGCCTCTTGCACTCCTCTTCAGTTCCACGAATCTGGGCACTTTATTTGGGCCAGGAAATCTTCTTAAGGCCTTAAGAAATCTCCCATGGACTTAGGTGAATAAGTGATCCAATTTGCCTCACTAAAACCTTCCTTTGGAAAACCCAATGGGATAAAACCAAAGATAAGGAAAAAGAGTACAAATGGATCACCCTCTTTCTTAGTCCACTTGAGAATGAAACGCCATCAGCATGTTGTGATATCCATTGTACTTCATCTGATCCTTAGACGCTTGATGATCTTGTACTTGAATGAGTAGTCCATTGATTGAGTTCTGGAATGCCTTGGCTCTTGCTCTTGCTCTTGTCATAGGTCCACTTGGAATCACCATTGTTTCTTCAACTTCATGTATATCCTCTCCAGGTTCAAGCTGCATTTGATTCCCTTCCATGATCACATCATTCCTTCCCTCTTGAAAGGCATTTGTCCTTAAATCTTGTTCATCTGCAACAAATGGGATTAAGTCAGCAACATTGAAACTGGAACTCACATTATACTTACCTTGTAGATCAAGCCGGTAAGCATTGTCATTGATCCTCTTTGTAACTCTGAATGGACCATCAATTCTTGGTTGCAGTTTGGACTTCCTTTCTGCTGGAAATCTTTCTTTCCTCAAATGTATCCACACTTGGTCTCCTTCCTCAAAGATCTTCTTATGCCGGCCCTTGTTGGCATATTTCTCATACTGTTTTCTCTTCTGTCTTCTTCCGAGCTTTCTCATGGATCTGTTTAACAAGTTCAGCTTTATTTTTCCCATCTATGCTTGTTCTTTCACTCAAAGGTAAAGGGGTTAGATCCAAAGGAGAAATGGGGTTAAATCCATTAACAATTTCAAACGGAGAGAACTTTGTAGCTGAATGCATGGAGCGATTATATGCAAATTCAACATGCAGCAAACAATCTTCCCAAGTTTTCAAGTTCTTTTTAATTAAGGCACGTAACAGAGTAGACAAATTTCTATTGACAACTTCAGTTTCTCCATCAGATTGAGGATGTCAAGTTGTCGAAAATAACAACTTAGTTCCTAGCTTAGACCAAAGTGTTTTCCAAAAATAGCCCAAGAACATAGTATCCCTATCACTAACAATAGTTCTAGGCATGCCATGAATACAAACTATCTGTTTAAAGAACAAGTTAGCTACATGACAAGCATCATCGAGTTTTATGACAAGCAATGAAATGTGCCACTTTAGAAAACCTATCAACAACAAAAAAGATTGAATCCTTTCCAGTTCTAGTTCTATGCAATCCAAGCACAAAATCCATAGACTTACCTTAGACTTAGCTTGTTTCAAGTGACACATCTTCCACATACTCTCTCGACATCTCTCTCTTCATATGCGGCCAATAGAAGTGATCTTGCATCAGTTTGAGAGTCTTGGAAATTCCGAAATGTCCCATTAAGCCACCTCTATGTGCTTCCCTGACTAATAAATCTCTCACAGAGCTATTAGGCACACACAAAAAATTTTCAAAGAATAAAAACCCTTCATGCCTAAAATATTTCCCAAAAGCAAATTTAGCACAAGAATTGTAAATCTCTTGAAACTCAGCATCAGTTTCATAAAGATTTTTAAGTTGCTCAAATCCTAACAGTTTAGCTTCCAAAGTAGTAATCAAAACATACCTTCGAGATAAGGCATCTGCAACCACATTTTTCTTACCTTGTTTGTATTTGATAACATATGGAAAAGTCTCAATAAATTCTACCCACCTAGCATGTCTCTTGTTGAGCTTCTGCTGACCTTTTAAGTGCTTCAAAGATTCATGATCAGTATAAATGACAAACTTCTTTGGCCATAAGTAGTGCTGCCACGTTTGTAAAGCTCTCACTAAAGCATATAACTCCTTGTCATAGGTTGGATAGTTCAGCGTGGCTCCTCCAAATTTCGCACTGAAAAAGGCAATGGGCTTCTTCTCTTGCATCAAAACAGCTCCAATAGCTACACCAGATGCATCACATTGAATCTCAAAAGTTTTCATAAAATCTGGAAAGATAAGAGTGGTGCATTAGTAAGTTTTTCTTTAAGAGTTTTAAAAGCTTTCTCCTGGGCTGTTTCCCATTTGAATCCCACACTCTTCTTGATCACTTCAGTCAGAGGAGCAGCAATGGTACTGAAATCTTTTACAAATCTCCTATAGAATTCTGCAAGCCCACGAAAACTCGTAACCTCACTCACGGTACTTGGACTTGGTCACTCACGGATAGCTCTCACTTTCTCGTCATCAACTTGAACGCCATCTGCACTTATAACAAAGCCTAGAAACACAATGTTATCCGAACAAAAAGTGCATTTCCTAAGATTGGCATACAATTTTTCTTCCCTAAGAACAATCAAAACTGCCTCTATCTGTAGATTAAGATAATATACATTCTTGCTGTAGATTAAGATATCATCAAAATAGATTACAACAAACAATCCAATGAAATTCCTTAAGACATGGTTCATTAATCTCATGAAAGTACTAGGTGCATTGGTTAAACCAAAAGGCATAACTAACCACTCAGACAAACCATGTTTAGTTTTGAAAGCAGTTTTCCACTCATCTCCTTCTCTCATCCTAATTTGATGATATCCACTCTTAAGATCTATCTTAGAAAAGACACTAGATCCATGCAATTCATCTAACATATCATCTAAACGAGGAATAGGATGGCGATACTTTACAGTGATGTAATTGATGGCTCGGCAAGCAACGCACATTCTCCATGTTCCATCCTTCTTAGGTACGAGTAGTACTGGTACAGCACAATCACTCATGCTCTCTCTGATGTATCCTTTGTCCATGAGTTTAGCCACTTGTTTTTGCAACTCCTTAGTTTCCACTGGATTGGTTCTATAAGCTGGCCTGTTTGGAAGTGAAGCTCCTGGAACAAAATCTATTTGATGCTCAATCCCACGAATAGGTGGCAATCCTTCAGGGTTCTCATCAGGAAACATTTCCTTAAAATCCTGCAAAAGAGAAGTAATCTTACTCGGCAAATCCGGTTTGAGGTTAGTAAGAACTTTCTTGTAAACAAATAAAATAATGGGTTGTTTAGAGAAAAGAACTCTCTTAACCACTTTAGATCTCACCAAGAAGTTTGATTGCCTCACGGGTTTACTCTCACAGGCCTTTTTCTTGTTTTTTCTCAAACTCTCTTTTTCTTTTTGTGGTGGAGTGTTTAGGAGTTCACTCACAGTTGCTTTGCCTTGTTGTTTCATTTGGATCTGATCTTGATAAACTTTTTGTGGTGTTTATGGAGCAAGAATTGTTTTTCTTCCCTTGAAGTCAAACAAATATCTGTTGGTGTAACCATCATGCATAGCCTTACGATCAAACTGCCATGGCCTGCCAAGAAATATGTGACTCGCTTCCATAGGTAAAATATCATAATGAATCTCATCTTCATACTTGCCTATGGTAATAGGTACCAATACGTGGCTACTCACGTTCATCTCTTCTACATCATTCAGCCACTGAAGACTACAAGGCTTTGGATGCTTTTCCACCTTCAACCCCAACTCTGTCACCATTGTTTACTTGCTACATTGGTGCAACTTCCTCCATCAATGATAAGACTGCAGACCTTCCCTTGTACTAAGCACCTTATGTGAAACAAATTTCCCTCTGCTCTTGTTCATTAACCTTAGCTTGAACACTCAATGTTCTTCTTGCCACGAAAAGTCTTCCCATGACTGGCAACTCTACATGTCCTTCTTCTTCTTCTGAAACAGAATCATTTACTTCAAACTCTTCCTTTGTTTCAATATCACCATTCTCCAACAACAACATGGTCCTCTTGTTGATGCTCATTGGCATAGTGCCCTCTACCTTGACACTTAAAACATCTGACTTCCCGATTCCGAGATGAGTTTGCTACCGCCTTTCCTTTGTTATCTTGAGTAGTAGCGATTGGTTTGAAATCTGTGCTGGCCTTGGTATCAATCTTATCCTCTCGGTTGTAGCTCTGCTTAGAGTAAGTAGCTACTGCTCCACGCAATGGCTTGGAAGTACCTTTCCTCTTGATTTGTTGCTCCACCAAAACTGCTTTATGAAGCATTTCTTCTAGGTTATCATAAGTTTGCATCTCCAATCTGTCTTGAATGTCACGAGACAACCCTCCAAGGAACCTTGCCATAGTTGCTTCAGCTTCTTCTTCAATGGCTGCCTTAATCATTAAAAGTTCCATTTCCTGAAAATAGTCCTCCACACTTTTAGATCCTTGAGACAACCTCCAAAGCTTTTGATGTAACTCTCGGTGAAAATGGCTTGGAACAAATCTTTTTCTCATCAAATTCTTCATTTCCTCCCAAGTATCAACTTGAGGCTCTCTATGGCACTTTCGACAAGTCACAATTTGATCCCACCAGTTGATAGCATAATCATAAAACTCTGTTGCTACCACTTGAACCGTCTTGTAATCCGGATAAGTTTGACAATCAAACACAAGCTCTATCTTCTTCTCCCACTCCAAATAAGCATCTGGATCATTCTTTCCATGAAATGGTGGTATCTTCAACTTAAGACCACTGAGATTATTTTCATCTCTTCTTCTTGATTCTTGATCACGTCTTGGCCTTCGCCGACTTCGAACTGAAGCATGACTGCCTTGGCTGTAATAATCCAGTTCTTCCTCACTTCTTTCTTGACGAGCTCGCGTTCTCCTTTCCCTAACTCCAGGTTTTGTTGTTGCCTTTGTTGAATGACATCTGGTTGTCCTTGTTGGATTGAAGTCTCCATATTGTCTAATCTTGTATGGACTGGTTCCAACTCCTTCTGCAACAAACGCTTCATCTCTCCCAATAAAGCTTGCATCTCCAAATTCTTAGATGCACGTCTCCTGCTGCTACTGTTGTTTGATTCATCTCCTTCATGAGTATGATCTACATGATGGGACATGTTGAATTTTTTCCTGCAAAATAAAGGGTTAGTAAAACAACAGAAAAATTCTCACATTTTTTTCTCTCTTTTTAAGTGTTTCTCTCTTGATCTCACAAAGTGTTTCTCTCAAATCTCTCAAGATATCTTCCTCAGTGAATTCTCAACGGTTTTTATAGAACAGTACCAACCAAATCGATGGTAACTCCAACAGTTCACGAAAAGAAAAGAAACAAGATGGATAGCAAAGAATGTTTTGTGTGTTTCCCCAACAGACAAAATAGAATTGATAGATAAACTCTGGAAACAAATTATAGCAAAGATCAAGAACAATGGTTTCGTGTTTCCCCAATAATCAAAGAGATTTGTAATATATATATATATATATATATATTTTATATAACTGAAAACGTAACTGACAAGAAACTGATAGGTTTTGAAGTTAATCAGGCCCCTTTTGGTATATTTTTTTTTTTTGGACTGAAGATCGAATGATCTATAGAAAGGAAAGATAGAAAAGAGACTGAAAGAAAAATAGAATGAAAAACGATTTAGATATAGAACCAAACTCGAAAGTGGCTCTGATACCACTTGATGTGATCCTTCCCAAGGATAGCTTGCTTTCGAGATGGTGAATGGATGGATAGATGGATGGATCGAATGGTCACACAGAGATTTCAGATTGTCTCTGATATACCGTGAAGCCTCCCAAGATATGACACACTTGGACAAGACCAATCTTGAGTATTTTCGGATATGGCACACTGAACACAAGAAAACAGATCGGATATTACACACCAATCTAGGATTTGTTCACAAAGAATAGAAGAGATTCACTCTCAAAAATTGATAAAAGAAAAGTTGATTCAATAACTCAGAGTTTGGACATGCTTAAATAGCAAAAGAAAAGAGAAAATATCTAAAACTTATTAATTGCAGAACTTAACTAAAAGACTTGAATTCAAAGAATGCCTCTCGCACTACTCTTCAGTTCCATGTATCTGAACACTTTATTTGGCCCAGGAAATCTTCTTAAGGCCTTAAGAAATCTCTCATGAACTTAGGTGAATAAGTGACCCAATTTGCCTCATTAAAACTTTTTTTGGAAAATCCAGTGGGACAAAACCAAAGGTAAGGAAAAAGAGTACAAATGGATCACCCTCTTTGGTAGTCCACTTGAGAATGAAACACTATCAGCATGTTGTGATATCCATTGTACTTCATTTGATCCTTAGACGCTTGATGATCTTGTAATTGAATGAGTAGTCCATTGATTGAATTCTGGAACGCCTTGGCTCTTGCTCTTGTCATAGGTCCACTTGGAATCACCATTTTTTGTCAACTTCATGTATATCCTCTCCAGGTTCAAGCTGCATTTGATTCACATTAGGATCTATCACAAACTGGGGTGAATGCCGAGCCCCTTTCTTACAACAGTTCTTCACCAAAGCTAGATCAGCAGCGTTAAAAAACAAGATAGTCACATTTCAACAAACTGGTACCGAGTCTTTCTATGAGGCTTTGGAAAGCTATAATGAATACCTAAGATACTGTCCCCCTCCAAGCTATACCGAGTTGGACAAGTTGAACTTTTTCTATAACGGCATAGAAATGAAGTACCAGATGGCTTTGAATACATCTAGTACGGCAGACTTTATGTGCAACACTCTGGAGGAGGTTATGAAGCTCATTCAAAACCTTGCAGCAAGCAAATCCAAACGCTGTCCTGACTATGATAGGAGAGTCAATCCTCCCACGAGTAATAAGGCAATAGAGAAGCTCACTGATAAGGTGGACAAGCTCTTGAAGGCACATAAGAAAGCTGTGAATTTCCTGGAGAATAATGAGTTTGATGATGAGGATGAACAAAATAAAGAGATCAAAATTCTGGGTGGACAGGGAAACTACCAAAACAGGGGTTTCAACCCTAAATTTAGGAATCAATCTAACCTGTCCTACCGCATGACTAATGTTGAGAACCCTGGAGATCAGTTCTATCCACCTCGGAGCTCTCAAAACCAAAGAAATTTCCAAAATAATGCTGGTTATGGTAAAATGGGATTCAACCCTCAATCTAGGAATGCTGGTTCCAAAGACAGAATTGAATCCCTAATCCAGCAGATCATGGAGGGGCAGAAACAGTTCTACAGAGACATAAACGCAAAGGTTGATGGGATGTATAAAAATCTCACCGGAAAGTTTGATGCCTTGGGGACACATGTGAAAGTGTTGGAGAACCAAGTTGCTCAAACTGCTGCGAAGGGTAAGGCACCACCTGGAACCTTTCAAGGTAAGCCTGAAACCGATCCAGAGAGTTTTTGAATTTCATCAAACTCAGGATGGAAAAAGTTTTGTTCCAAGAATTAATCCTGCAGAGATTGATTAAACCCTCATCAAGATCGATCGATCATACGATGAGGACGATGATTTATTTAACGATGAGTTCGAGTCACAAGAAGTAATTGCTACATCTGAAAATAGAAGTGACGACTCTAAGAATGAAGAGATTGACCAATTCAGTGAGGAGATCGAATGAAAATATGTTAACCTTAAGGAGATGAAAATTGATTAGGATCAACCAATCCCTAAAGAGATCGATTGATCTCATGTTGTGGAAAAACATGATAACCCGCATAGAGGGGGCAGATCGGTCAATGGAATCCAAGTACCATCTCGTAAACAGATTACCACCAATCCCTAAGTCGATATGTGACAAATTTGATGAGTGGAAGTGCAAAAAGATAGCAAAAGAGATGAGAGTTAGACTAACTTTTCCCGAAAATAACTCAATGATTCCTTTGCTAGAATAAGTAAAATCTTCACTGAAAGATCCGCTATGGAAGATTTCATCAAAATTCTGCGGGAGATATCTAACAAGCGTATGCCCAAAAAACTCCGTCCAAAGCTTGGAGATCCATGGAGGTTCGTCTTACCATGTACCAACTGAGAAACTTGACTTAAGAATAGCTTGGTGGATTTGGGAGCCAGTCTCAACATGATATCGCTTTCCACCTCATGTGACCTTGGGCTGCTGACTATGTAACCAACTGATAGCACTGTATTTAGCACGTTTTTACCATCATTTTATCATGCCTTAGTATAGATTTGAGTCATTGTTCATACTATTTTATGCATTTATCACTCATATAGGTTGTTTAGTGATTTTTCATGAGCATTGCATATTTAGGGTGTTCTCAGGTACTTATGGAGCATATGGAGCTTATGGAGTTTTGAAGCTGGCTGGACGCGGATTGAGTGAAGAAGACTGATGAGATTGAGTGCAGTGAAGCTGCTGATCTAGAGTGGATGTGCAGAGAAGACAGAAGGCTCGACCTCCCACTCGAGAGAGCACTCGAGAGGCCACCAGACAACACCACTCGACTGCTTACTCGAGAGGGCACTCGACCAAGCTACTCGATAGCTGGGTCGAGTGGCACTCTTCGACTATTTCCTTAAAACTCGTAAATGTATTAAGCACTTTTGTCACTTAGTATAAAAGTGCCTGATTAAACCTAATAGAGACATCAAGTAGAATCGCCGCTTAGCTTATAAAAATTTAGGTTTAGCTCTCGTTTTTCTCTTTCTTGTTCTTCATTTTTCTTCATTTCTGAAACTTTGTAACTTTGATAACTTTCAATAAAATTAGTACTTGCGTTTTATTTCTTCTTCAACCTTGCTCATCGGATCATCAGCTATCACATATGTCAAGCTTAGGCTTTTCTGAGTTTCAGACCCAAGTGATGATCTTGATGAGTGAGTAGTCTTTTTAGGGTTTTTGGGGATGGATTAGGTTAGTTTCACTCTCTATTGCTATGAGTTTCATTGATTGATCATTAATTCGTTTTATTCCCTCTTGGGTGAGTGTTTTTAATTCTTGTTCTTCTCTGATCAAGAGGAACATGATCTTATATGATTTCATGAGCACGATGACATGGGTCAAAAGTAACCCTAGAACTACTCTCTCAAATTAAGAGATCAATTGCAGCACTTAGGGGTCGAATCCACAAGGACTCTGAAAACTCACACAATAGAAACACAAAATCAAGTTAAACTAGATCAATAAATAGAAAACTAAATGAAACGATGCAATAACGAAATAACAAATAAACGGGATGTAATTCAAGTGATTAACACTGCTAGACCTAAGGACAATCAATCAAGAAAACTCTGGAAAGTGAACTGGGCAGTTCATAAATAAGGTCTACAGTGTTTGTGCGGTTCTTAAACACGTAACACTAATATGATATCTCATCCAACTCTCGCTGCAACGACATCTATCCTCTAAACAGAAGCAAACCAAATCTCTTTGCAAAATACCAATAAATAGAGTCTCTATGATATGCGGGTACGATATGTTTACAAAATTCGCGCCTACTAATATTCCTGTGGTACCAGGATTAAGGTGATCAATCTTAAGACTAGTGTGATAATCAAATCTAGATGAAGACATAATAGATAACCTAACAAGACTATGCCCAATTCAACAATCCATCATAAACCCTTTTGAAACCCTAGATCTAACAAGGTGACTACTCAGACATAGAAGAGGAAACACAAATCATTGTCTGAAATAAGAAATAAAGGGAGTTCATATTGAGAAAAGGCAATCCGTGCAGAAGGCCGGGTACTATTCATCCCGAGACCCGAGATTACTATTCATCCCGAGACCCGAGATTACTATTCATCCCAAGACCCGAGATTACTATTCATCCCAAGAGTCTTCGTCTTCACGTTCCAGCAATGTCACTATTCATGCTGTAAACTGCGTTTCACTATTGCTGCCGTTTTTCATTTAGGGCTTCCTCCTTCTTCTATAAAAGGAGGAAACCCCTTTTCTCTTGTAACTTAACCTAATTTTCGTGCCTCTTATGGCTGAGAGAGAGTTGCCTCTAATTCTCTTGTTTTTATTGAATCTCTTCTCTAATTCTCTAGTTAATCCGTATAGATCTCATAAAATCAATATGGTATCAGAGCCTTGTTACTGATTCTCTGCTTCTATTCAATCATCTCTAGCTATTTTCTTAATCTCCATTCATGCCACAGCTCTCTCTTTATCTCTCACAGAAAGTTCTCATTCTCTGCTTGTGTTTGTTTCTCTTGTCTATGCTTGAAGATTTCAGCAGGTTTCTGTCAGATTAATCTCCATTGCTGGCTCTATAGATCTTCAGCTCTCTTCTGGTTTTGACAGATTTTCGGAGGTACTGTAGCAACAGTGACACCAACAGAACTTGTGATTTCTCAGCAAAGGTGTAACCTTTCTCTGCTGTATTTGGTAAAATCATCTCTGTTCTACTTCACTTCAGACTCAGTTCATACGATTTCAGTCTTGTTGGTTGCTTGGGAAGTTAAGATCAATCTGGAAATTTGTGGGTTTGTTGGCTGTAAGAAACGCTGAAGCATGGATTCTTCAAAGTCTGTTCCTATACCAGTTACTCTCAAAAGTGTGAACTACTTACTCTGGGCTAGAACCACCAAGACAAATCTGTGTGGTCGTGGTCTTTGGAATCACATTGAAACCCAAGATAAGAAAGTAATCACGGATGAAGATGGAAAAGAGATCAGTGGAGATCCAAGTTCTGAAGATGGCAAATGGTTTCAAGAAGATCAGGGGGTTCTTGGACTACTTCAAAACTCACTTGAAGCCGCAATACTTGAAGCTTATTCTGATTGTGAGACGGCAAAGGAGCTGTGGGACACACTAAAGAATGTCTATGGAAATGTCTCCAATCTTACTCGAGTGTTTGAAGTTAAGAAAGCTATAAACAATCTCAGCCAAGAAGATCTGGACTTCACAAAACACTTTGGAAAATTCAGATCACTGTGGGCTGAACTCGAGATGCTAAGACCTTTCTCGGTGGATCCAAGTGCTCTCAAGGAAAGGGGTGAACAAGATAGGGTCTTTGGTCTGCTTCTCACATTGAACCCGGCTTACAATGATCTCATCAAGCACATCCTTAGAGCGGAGAAGTTACCAAGCTTAGATGAGGTGTGCTCTCAAATCCAACGTGAACAAGGCTCAGTAGGCCTCTTCAGTGTCAAAGGGGAAATGATCATGGCACACAAAGTTACTTTCAAGTCTGAAGATAGGAAGATTCTTGTGTGTGATCACTGCAAGAAGAGAGGCCATATCAAGGATAAATGTTGGATACTACATCCACATCTTAAGCCAGCAAAGTTCAAGGTTCAAGCGAACTTCTCTCACGAAGCCTCAACTGAGCAAGCTCAGGCCGGACCATCTAGACAAGGAGATGAATTGGCTATGGTTGCCTACTCCAATGATGTTGTTAGGAAGTCAGACCTTGAAGCTCTCATCAAGTCCATTGCTGCCCTTACCAATAAAGAATCCGGTATCACTCACTTTGCTTCTTTACCTAAATCACAAAATAAAACATTGATTATTGATTCTGAGGCTTCTCATCATATGATTAGTAACCCTAACCTCATTAATAATGTTAAACCTATTAATGGAAATGTGATAATTGCAAATGGTGATAGGATCCCCATAAGAGGAGTAGGTGATTTAAAACTTTGTGATAAGAACTCTAAAGCGTTCTTCATGCCCGAGTTCACCTCTAATCTTGTCTCAGTAAAAAGAGCTACAAATGATCTTAATTGCTATGCTATATTTGGTCCTAATAGCTTTCATTTTCAGGATATTGAGAGTGAAAAAGTTATGGGAGAAGGGAACACTAACGGTGACTTATATGTTTTTGAGGAGTCTCCAGCAACAAAATCTACTTCTCTTTCTTGTCAATCTTGTTATGTTGTTAGCCCAAATAAACTGTGGCATGATAGACTTGGCCACCCTCATGCTAGGGCTTTAGAGATTATGTTACCCCATGTTGTCTTTAATCATATGAACTGTGAAGCATGTATTCTAGGAAAACATTGTAAAACTGTTTTTCCTAAGTCTTCAGTTATCTATGAAAAATGTTTTGATCTTGTGCATTCAGATGTTTGGACTGCCCCATGTTTATCCAGAGACAATAATAAATACTATGTTACATTTATTGATGAGAAATCGAAATATACATGGGTCACAATACTTGCATCTAAGGATAAAGTATATGATGCATTTGTTAATTTTCAATCATATGTTACTAATCAGTTTAATGCCAAGATCAAGGTATTCAGGTCTGATAATGGTGGGGAATACACTAGTCACAAGTTCAAAGATCACTTAGCAAGACATGGGATCATACACCAAACTAGCTGCCCATATACACCTCAACAAAATGGTGTAGCTAAGAGGAAGAATCGACATCTTATGGAAGTTGCACGATCCATGATGTTTAACACCAATGTCCCAAGGAGATTCTGGAGTGATGCTGTCATGGCAGCTTGTTACCTGATAAATAGGACACCAACAAGGATCCTAACTGATTTAGCGCCATTTGAGGTATTGAACCGAACCAAATCTTCTATTGATCACTTACGAGTGTTTGGTTGCGTTTGTTTTGTACTGAGACCAGGTGAACTGAGGGACAAGCTTGAAGCTAAGAGCACAAAATGCATGTTCCTAGGCTACTCTACTACTCAAAAGGGCTACAAGTGCTATGACTACTCGGAGAACAGAACAATTGTGTCAAGAGATGTCAAGTTCATTGAGCACCAAGGGTATTACGACAAGAAGGATTGGGGGAGTTTGAAAGATTTGGCAAGATCACCAGCAGATAGAGCCGCTAGTCTCCAACATCTCCTTAGTCATCTTGGGAATCCTCCTCCTCGGAGAGAAGAACAATCTGATAATGTCGAAACCAACCAACAAGGAATGGAGACTACAGAAGATCAACCCAATACTGACCTTGGGAATACACAGGCATCTCCAAACCCCATGGAAGAAACTGATACCACTGAGCACACTCAGCCGGAACCAAACCCACTAGACAGGGAACAAGACCAAGTTCAAGATGAGGATGGTATGACTGAAGATGTGGTTCAAGAGGATCACCATGATGAGGTTGGACATGAAGCAGAAACTCCTCCTCCTCCACTGCCACCTCCTCTTCGGAGAAGCACTAGACAGAGGTTTGGACCCGAACATTGGAAGGTTACTAGAGTCTATTTCAACAACCAAGCTGTGGCGCATCCTATACAAATTGTGTGTTCGCTTGACCTGTTGCCAACTGCTCATCAAGCCTTCCTTGGGAAAAAATCTGTGATGAGGAAAAGAGCATAACGTCTACGAGTAGGGGATATGATCAAGGGTGAGTTGGATCCACAAGCCCCAGTTTGCTGTAGATGTGTTTGCAAACCTTAAGACTCGCAGCTTTGGTGAAGATGTCTGCTAGTTGATCTTCACTTCTTGTAAAACATGGTAGTGTGACTCCTTCTTTGATCTTCTCTCGAACTTTGTGGCAATCAACTTCTATGTGCTTGGTCCTCTCGTGAAACACAGAATTGCTGGCAATGTGTATAGCAGCTTGATTATCACAATGCATAGTGATGGGTCTTGTGGTTTCAATGCCTAGATCTCTGAGTAGTGCCTTAAGCCAAATGAGTTCTTCTGTGAGCTTCCTCATGGCTCTATACTCGGATTCAGCACTTGAACATGAGACTACCTTCTGCTTCTTAGACTTCCATGTCACCAAATTCCCTCCAATGAATGTGCAATATCCAGTGGTTGACTTCCTATCATTCGTGTCACCAGCGTAGTCTGCATCACAATAACCAACAATCTCGGCATTCTCATTCTTTCCCATCCATATGCCTTGTCCCGGACTCCCTTTTAGATACCTGAGTATCCTCTCCACCATATTCCAATGGTAGACTGTGGGTTTTTGCATGTATTGACTCACCTGATTCACAGCAAAACATAAGTCAGGTCTTGTTAAAGTCAGATAGATAAGCTTACCCACTAGTCTTCGGTATTGGAGAGGATCTGCATATGGTTTGTCTAATGAATCTTCTTCTTCGAGCTCCTTGCCCTTTTTCTCCCCCTTTCGCTTGACCTTGTAGCCATCTGCAAGAGGAGTTTTGGCTGGCTTTGCTCCCATTTTACCTGTCTCATTCAGCAAGTCAAGAGTATACTTCCTTTGTGATAGAAATAAGCCCTCCGAAGAGCGACATACTTCATTCCCTAGGAAATATTTTAGTTCTCCAAGATCTTTGATATCAAACACAGTTTTAAGATAGGTTTTAGTTTCGAGAATACCTTCCTTATCATTGCCGGAAATGATAAGGTCATCCACGTAGACCAATACCACAACGATTCCTCGTGGACTTTGGACTGTGAACAATGTGTGATCAGCTTCAGATCTCTTGAACCCTTTCTCTTCGAGAGTACAGCTCAGTTTGTGGTACCAAGCTCTTGGAGATTGCTTTAGTCCATAGATGGCTTTTCTAAGCCGCAGAACTTTTCCTGGAGCAATGGAGTCTTCAAGGCCTGGTGGTGGAGTCATGTACACTTCTTCTTCAAGTTCTCCTTGCAAGAACGCATTCTTCACATCCATTTGCCATAACTCCCAATCCAGATTTGCAGCCAATGAGAGAACAACTCTAACTGTATGCAGCTTGGCGACAGGAGCAAACGTTTCTGTGTAGTCGTCTCCATAAGTCTGTGTGAATCCTCTTGCAACAAGTCTGGCTTTGTACCTCTCAATATCTCCATTGCTTAGATACTTGATAGTGAAAAGCCACCTTGAACTAACAGCCTTCTTTCCCAATGGTAGGTCGGCTTCATCCCATGTATGATTCCTTTCCATAGCCCCAACCTCATTATCCACTGCTCCAAGCCATTCGTTACTCTCTTTGGCTTCTTCATAACTCTGTGGAATCCATTGAGCATCAATTTTCCCAAGGAAGGCTTGATGAGGAGTTGGCAACAGGTCAAGCGAACACACAGCTTGTATAGGATGCACCACAGCTTGGTTGTTGAAATAGACTCTAGTGACCTTCCAATGTTCAAGTCCAAACCTCTGTCTAGTGCTTCTCCGAAGAGGAGGTGGCGGTGGAGGAGGAGGAGTTTCTGCTTCATGTCCAACCTCATCATGGTGATCCTCTTGAACCACATCTTCAGTCATACCATCCTCATCTTGAACTTGGTCTTGTTCCCTGTCAAGTGGGCTTTGTTCTGGCTGAGTGTGCTCAGTGGTATCAGTTTCTTCCATGGGGTTTGGAGCAGCCTGTGTATTCCCAAGGTCAGTATTGCGTTGATCTTCTGTAGTCTCCACTCCTTGTTGGTTGGTTTCGACATTATCAGAATGTTCTTCTCTCCGAGGAGGAGGATTCCCAAGATGACTAAGGAGATGTTGGAGACTAGCGGCTCTATCTGATGGTGATCTCGTCAAATCTTTCAAACTCCCCCAATCCTTCTTGTCGTAATACCCTTGGTGCTCAATGAACTTGACATCTCTTGACACAATTGTTCTGTTCTTTGAGAGGTCATAGCACTTGTAGCCCTTTTGAGTAGTAGAGTAGCCTAGGAACATGCATTTTGTGCTCTTAGCTTCAAGCTTGTCCCTTAGTTCACCTGGTCTCAATACAAAACAAACGCAACCAAACACTCGTAAGTGATCAATAGAAGGTTTGGCTCGGTTCAATACCTCAAATGGTGCTAAATCAGTTAGGATCGTTGTTGGTGTCCTATTTATTAGGTAACAAGCTGCCATGACAGCATCACTCCAGAATCTCCTTGGAACATTGGTGTTAAACATCATGGATCGTGCAACTTCCATAAGATGTCGATTCTTCCTCTCAGCTACACCATTTTGTTGAGGTGTATATGGGCAGCTAGTTTGGTGTATGATCCCATGTCTTGCTAAGTGATCTTTGAACTTGTGACTAGTGTATTCCCCCCCATTATCAGACCTGAATACCTTGATCTTGGCATTAAACTGGTTAGTAACATATGATTGAAAATTAACAAATGCATCATATACTTTATCCTTAGATGCAAGCAGTGTGACCCATGTATATTTTGATTTCTCATCAATAAATGTAACATAGTATTTATTATTGTCTTTAGATAAACATGGGGCAGTCCAAACATCTGAATGCACAAGATCAAAACATTTTTCATAGTAAGTTGAAGACTTAGGAAAAACAGTTTTACAGTGCTTTCCTAGAATACATGCTTCACAGTTCATATGATTAAAGACAACATGGGGTAACATAATCTCTAAAGCCCTAGCATGAGGGTGACCAAGTCTATCATGCCACGGTTTATTTGGGCTAACAGCATAACAAGATTGACAAGAAAGAGAAGTAGATTTTGTTGCTGGAGAATCCTCAAAAACATATAAGTCACCGTTAGTGTTCCCTTCTCCCAGAACTTTTCCACTCTCAATATCCTGAAAATGAAAGCTATTAGGACCAAATATAGCATAGCAATTAAGATCATTTGTAGCTCTTTTTACTGAGACAAGATTAGAGGTGAACTCGGGCATGAAGAACGCTTTAGAGTTCTTATCACAAAGTTTTAAATCACCTACTCCTCTTATGGGGATCCTATCACCATTTGCAATTATCACATTTCCATTAATAGGTTTAACATTATTAATGAGGTTAGGGTTACTAATCATATGATGAGAAGCCCCAGAATCAATAATCAATGTTTTATTTTGTGATTTAGGTAAAGAAGCAAAGTGAGTGATACCGGATTCTTTATTGGTAAGGGCAGCAATGGACTTGATGAGAGCTTCAAGGTCCGACTTCCTAACAACATCATTGGAGTAGGCAACCATAGCCAGTTCATCTCCTTGTCTAGATGGTCCGGCCTGAGCTTGCTCAGTTGAGGCTTCTTGAGAGTAGTTCGCTTGAACCTTGAACTTTGCTGGCTTAAGATGTGGATGTAGTATCCAACATTTATCCTTGATATGGCCTCTCTTCTTGTAGTGATCACACAAAAGAATCTTCCTATCTTCAGACTTGAAAGTGACTTTGTGTGCCATGACCATTTCCCCTTTGCCACTGAAGAGACCTACTGAGCCTTGTTCACGTTGGATTTGAGAGCACACCTCATCTAAGCTAGGTAACTTCTCCGCTCTAAGGATGTGCTTGATGAGATCATTGTAAGGCGGGTTCAATGTGAGCAGCAGACCAAATACCTTATCTTGTTCACCCCTTTCCTTGAGAGCACTTGGATCCACCGAGAAAGGTCTTAGCATCTTGAGTTCAGCCCACAGGGATCTGAATTTTCCAAAGTGTTTTGTGAAGTCAAGATCTTCTTGGCTGAGATTGTTTATAGCTTTCTTGACTTCAAACACTCGAGTAAGATTGGAGACATTTCCATAGACATTCTTTAGTGTGTTCCACAGCTCCTTTGCCGTCTCACAATAAGAATAAGCTTCAAGTATTGCGGCTTCAAGTGAGTTTTGAAGTAGTCCAAGAACCCCCTGATCTTCTTGAAACCATTTGCCATCTTCAGAATTTGGAACTCCACTGATCTCTTTTCCATCTTCATCCGTGATTACTTTCTTATCTTGGGTTTCAATGTGATTCCAAAGACCACGACCACACAGATTTGTCTTGGTGGTTCTAGCCCAGAGTAAGTAGTTCACACCTTTGAGAGTAACTGGTATAGGAACAGATTTTGAAGAATCCATGCTTCAGCGTTTCTTACAGCCAACACACCCACAAATTTCCAGATTGATCTTAACTTCCCAAGCAACCAACAAGACTGAAATCGTATGAACTGAGTCTGAAGTGAAGTAGAGCAGAGATGATTTTACCAAATACAGCAGAGAAAGGTTACACCTTTGCTGAGAAATCACAAGTTCTGTTGGTGTCACTGTTGCTACAGTACCTCCGAAAATCTGTCAAAACCAGAAGAGAGCTGAAGATCTATAGAACCAGCAATGGAGATTAATCTGCTGAGAAGGGACAGAGACCTGCTGAGATCTTCAAGCATAGACAAGAGAAACAAACACAAGCAGAGATTGAGAACTTTCTATGAGAGATAAAGAGAGAGCTGTGGCATGAATGGAGATTAAGAGAATAACTAGAGATGATTGAATAGAAGCAGAGAATCAGTAACAAGGCTCTGATACCATATAGAATTTATGAGATTTATGCGGATTAACTAGAGAATTAGAGAAGAGATTCAATAAAAACAAGAGAATTGGAGACAGCTCTCTCTCAGCCATAAGAGGCACGAAAATTAGGTTAGGTTACAAGAAAAAAGGGGTTTCCTCCTTTTATAGCGGAAGGAGGAAGCCCTAAATAAAAATACTGTAGCAATAGTGAAACGCAGTTTACGGGATGAATAGTGACATTGCTGGAACGTGAAGACGAACACTCATGGGATGAATAGTAATCTCGGGTGTCGGGATGCATAGTAATCTCGGGTGTCGGGATGAATAGTACCCGGGATGAATAGTACCCGGCCTTCTGCACGGAATGCCTTTTCTCAATAGTTTTTTCTATGATGAGGTTTTTACCGAGGTAACGCCTATTTAGGTCCAAGCTTAGTCTTTGTTCACCGACGGCTAAGCTTGAGGGGGAGTATTGAGAAAAGGCAATCCGTGTAAAAGGTCGGGTACTATTCATCCTGAGACCCGAGATTACTATTCATCCCGAGACCCGAGATTACTATTCGTCCCAAGACCCGAGATTACTATTCATCCCGAGAGTCTTCGTCTTCACGTTCCAGCAATGTCACTATTCATGCTGTAAACTGCGTTTCACTATTGCTGCCGTTTTTTATTTAGGGCTTCCTCCTTCTTCTATAAAAGGAGGAAACCGCTTTTCTCTTGTTTAACCTAATTTTTGTGCCTCTTATGGCTGAGAGAGAGTTGCCTCTAATTCTCTTGTTTTTATTGAATCTCTTCTCTAATTCTCTAGTTAATCCGCATAAATCTCATAAAATCAATAGTTCAGAATTCTTCTCTCTGCAAAATTTGAAATTTGAATCTTCTCTCCAGCAAAACTCCTTAGAACTTACAATAAATTTAGAACTTCTCAAAAAATTAGAGAATTCAAAAACTTAGTCTCTGGGACTTCTAAAACATAGTTTAACCTAAAAACACGATTAGGCATGATGTGTAAACTTTGAAAACTTCTGGGGCAAATTTGCAATTCTTGAAACTTGGTAAAACTCGAAGGCGTCATTCACGTTGTGGTTGTGTCGACCGACATGTAAGGCCTTTCGGTCAACATGGACATCAATATTTGTCTCCTTGTTGATTTGCTCAGCTACAAGCCTCCAAAAGCTCCAAAGTGCTCATCAGGGTCCAATCCATGTTTGTACCTAATAAGACTTAATATATATACAAAAGTCTCTAAAAATACATATATCATGTCATAAAACCATAAAATCCATGATATATCAACTCCCCCAGACTTAGCTTTTGCTTGCCCTCAAGCAAACAGAAAACCAACCAAGGAAGAAGTTTGAAAAACGTGGAACTCACCTACTATATCTAACTAAAAACACGAAATTGGACTAATTGCAAATAAGGAAAAATTCTGGGCAAAAAGGGCAAATCTTTGGCGTGAATCCATGTCGACCGACACTGTTCACGTGTGTAGGTTGAAATGAACAGTAACAGTGAACAGTAACTCGATGAATAGTGCTGATGAACAGTACTTGATGAACAAAACTTTCCATCTACAATGCTCCATAATTGCTTCATAATGTATCAACAAGGTCCATCTCGCATTTGTACCTAATAAGACTCAATATATATACAAAAGACTCTAAAACCAATATGTATATCATGGCTAAAAACCATAAAAACCATGATATATCAACCCCCCTAGACTTAGCTTTTGCTTGCCCTCAAGCAAACAAAAGACTAAATCAAGGAAGAAGTTTGAAAATCGCAAAACTCACCTACTCTTCAGAACATTGTGCTTACCAGTCATCATGTAATCCACATGGTACAAGAACTATTCGGAGACTAACCACCATGTACATTCACCGTAGTCACTTGCAGTCTTCTCAATACCCACCACAACTTAACTACATATCCCTTTAGTAAGCCATTTCATTGGTGGGTCTCATTTCTGAATTCAATGTTCAAGAGCCTTCTAGACTCAGCTGTCATCCTATACCATATCAAGACAAACCTCACAACAACAATGATGTTTTCGTCTCCCCTACACTTGAATCCTTTGTTATTTGGGAACTTATTTATTTTTCTTTTTTATATGAAGGTAGGCTATTAGAAGTGAATAACGGGTCACAGGATCGCTCCTACCCTCACAGCAACCCTAATTTCATCAAGAAGTAGAAATACGGGGGCATAGATTTCTCTTACCCGCTTCTACTTCAGAGAATTACTTGGTCATTCATAGACAATACCTAAAAGCTTTTATTATAATGATATTTTCTTTCTTTCTTTGGGGAGACTAGACATCATAACTTACTTTGGATTTATCAGATCAGGTAAAAGGAACTGACAGAAATTAGCTCAGGCTATAGTGGACATCTGTTGTATGTATGGGAGTCTCAAGTTAACCGGTCAGACTTGGGGTTTTTCCATTAGTTAAAACTGAATAAGCTCTGCAACAATGGTCACCAGAAGACATAGCAAACAACAATAGACCAAGAGATAGCTCATAGTTCCTGGACAAGCTTTGACTAAAAAAAACCAAGGTTTTGAAAAACAAAAATTTTGGGACTGACTCTCAAAAGAATAAATATAGTTAGCAACTACCTCCCCCAGACTTAAACTACACCGTCCCCAGTGTAAATAAGCCTAAGGAAGATCAGAAAAAGAAATAAAATGGAATAGAGATTGAACTGTTATGTTTTGAAAAACGTGACCTGATATGGTGTGTGTGTGTCGACCGACACACACCCTGCATGTCGATCGACACGAGCAAGAATGTGAAGTTCCAAATTCTGACACCATTCAACTGATCATTCAACTCGTTTTCTGACAGTAGATCCTGATTAAGAGCTCCAAACATGTCAAATAACAAAAAATATATGACATAAAAGTTTCAACAATATTCAATAAAAGTTAGAACCAAAGTAAAAAGTAAAAAGATACGATAGAGTGGGTTGCCTCCCACTAAGCGCTTGTTTAAAGTCATGAGCTAGACGTATGTTGGTGAATCAAGTCGATGGAGGTTCCTCTAGGTCCAAAAGATATCCATCAGGAATCATCGTCTCAGCCCAATAATGTTTGACTCGCTGACCATTGACTGTAAAGTCTTCTCCATTGGGATTGTTCAAGACCAAAGCACCATATGGCTGAACCTGTTTGATTGTGAAGGGACCTGACCAACGAAAACATAATTCCCAGGAAATAAATTCAAACGAGAATTGTAGAGAAGTACCTGATCGTTTGGTTCAAAGGTTCTGTGAATGATCTTCTTCTCATGATATGCCTTAGTCCTTGTGAGTTAAAATGCGGAATATAAGATGATGTTTAAGAAGTTTAAGAAGATTAGAAAGTATAAGCATAAAGTAACAAGTCTAAGCATAAGATAAAGAGAAGTTTAGAGAGAATTTAGTAACACGTATAAGATTGGAGCCTCTAAGGGCTTAAGCCACAAAGGAGGCAGATCCACAAGTTTATATAGAGAAACCCTTTAGGGTTTTGTCCTACTCTCTTTTGAATTTTGAATTAGGCACCTTTCCTCCATCTTTTGGTAGGTGTTTGTGGATAAGGCTCTTAGCATCATTTGACCCTGCTTTTGCATATCCTGAATCTTTAACCCGACTTTTGCACAAGATGCTTCTCTAACCCGGATTTAGCACAAACTATTTGATGATGCTTTCTTGCCTTTCCTTTAGAACCGGGGGCGTGCAATATCCGTACATTCTGTACATGACCCAAGATTTGCATGCCCTTATTTTGCGCAATCCTGCATAAGCTTCTGCAAGCCTTAGTGAACCCGAACTTTGCACGGTCTTCTCTAATGCTTTTGTAAGCCCAGACTTTGCACATGCAGCTTGACTCGATGTGTAGCTTGTGCTGCCTTCTTGATCTCAACACTCCCCTTCAAGCTTAGCCATTGGTACAAAAGCTTATGCTTGGATCCCCATAGGCGTTACCTCGGTAAAAACCTCATCATAGAAGAAAACCTCTTGGGAAAAAAGTCTATGATGAGGAAAAGAGCATAACGTCCATGGGTGTAGAGGATGCAATTCAAGGTTGATAGAGTGGCGTGAAGACTTTAAGTACCCAGATCTTCAAGGATAGCTTTGACCTCATTAACAGCTTTCTAGGCTTCCTCTTGTCTTGACTTTTTCTTTCGCTTGCTTTTAGACTTCAAGTCTCAATGTCCCTCCTTTGGTACTTGGGAAAGAATCAATACTCTTGAGATGGTGGTGGTGATGATTTCTTCATATGGCTTATCTAGCAAGACTTGGCCCTTTCTTCTCTTCTTCTTGCTTTGCTTTGTTGATGTTGGTTTTAGCGGAATATTATGATGATTAATGAGAGATTATGTGAAGAATGAAGAACATGAATGATGAACTCGGAAGAATAAAAAAAGAGAGAAATGTATTACTAAGATTAGGTTACAAATAATGTATGTTACATCCTTTAAATAGAAATGCCTACTAGGGTTCCCTATGCACAATACAAACGAGGGATAGTGACATTAAGGAGAGTGACATGCTCGGATCCATAGGCACAATAGTGACCTTGCCTCGCCTCGGTGAAGCATAAGGGAATATGTGACTTCTCCACCAAAATATCTCCAACGGCTATATGCTAAGGATAACGGCTCCATTCTTCATAATAGGCCATAACATCTTGGGCTCTCTCTTCTCCATTCATAACATCATGGTAAGTTTAGAACCGAGACTTGGATAGTTATGATCAATACTCCCCCTCAAGCTTAGCAACGGTAACTTGGAACCCGTAAACCATCACCTCGTTAAAACCTTAGCATAGTAAAAACCACTTGGGAGAAAAACTTATGCTAAGGAAAAAGAGTATGATGTTTCACGGATTAAGTGAATATGATCATGGTCTTGTGAGATCCACAAGTCCAAACTTACCATGAATGTGGTTGCAAACTTTGAGACTTGTAACCTTAGTGAAGACGTCAGCTAAATGATCTTCACTTCTTGTGTAACATGGAAGGGTTACTCCTTCTTCAATCTTTTCCCGGACCTTGTGGCAATCAAATTTAGTGTGCTTTGTTCTCTCATGGAAGACGGAGTTGGTAGCAATGTGGATTGCAGCTTGATTATCACAATGCATGGTGATCGGATGATCTTGTTCAATTCCCAAATCTTCAAGCAATGCCTTGAGCCATGTGAGTTCATTGGTGAGCTTTCTCATGGCTCTATACTCGGATTCGGCACTAGAGCAAGACACAGCCATTCGCTTCTGTGTCTTCCATGTAAAGAGATTGCCTCCAATGAAGGTGCAATAGCCGGTTGTAGACTTCCTATCCTTAATATCTCTGACATAGTCAGCATCACAA
This sequence comes from Cardamine flexuosa, assembly GCA_963555745.1. NCBI lineage: Eukaryota > Viridiplantae > Streptophyta > Magnoliopsida > Brassicales > Brassicaceae > Cardamine > Cardamine flexuosa. The sequence goes on along the minus strand of OY743216.1, from coordinate 18,448,945 downwards.
TATCCCACTATCTCGGTGCTAGCATTCTTGCCCATTCATATCCCTTGACCCGGGCTTCCTTTGATGTAGCAAAAAATCCTTTCTAGCATGCTCCAATGATACTTCGTGGGATCTTTCATATGTTGACTCACCTGATTCATAGCAAAACATAAGTCAGGCCGTGTAAGTGTAAGACATATGAGCTTACCTACTAGCCGGCAATATCTTTGAACATCTTCAAATGGTTCATCTTCTTTCTCCCCCTTTCGATCGACCTTGTAGCCATCTTCTAGTGGAGTTTGGCAGCTTTAGCTCATATCTTTCCTGTTTCACTCAAGAGATCAAATGCATATTTCCTTTGAGATAAGAAGAGTCCTTCCGGAGACCTACATACTTCAGTTCCTAGAAAGTATTTGAGTTCACCAAGGTCTTTAATATCAAAAACAGATTTAAGGAAATCTTTGGTCTCTTGAATACCTACCTTGTCATCTTCGGAGATGATTAGATCATCAACATAAATGACAATGACAACAATACCTTTGGCGCTTTGTAGAGTGATAAGCGTATGATCAGCCTCTGATTTCCGGAACCCTTTATCCTTGAGGGTGGTGCTAAGCTTGTGGTACAATGCTCTTGGGGATTGTTAGAGACCGTAGATCGATTTCCTTAGTCTTAGAACCTTTCCCAGAGCAGTGGTGTTCTCAAAACCCAGAGGTGGTGTCATGTAGACCTTATCCTCAAGCTCCCCTTGAAGAAATGCATTATTGACATCCATTTTCCATAGTTCCCATGAGAGATTGGTTGCCAAGGATAGCACTACTAATATAGTACCAAGTTTAGCATCCGGTTGATAACGTCGTATTTTTACCCATTTTTACTATGGTTTTTATATCGTTTTGAGAGAGATTTGGTATGATTTCAAGGCTAAATAGGATATTATCAAGTATTGTTAGTGTCAAAGAGGTTTTATGGGAATATAGACCAAAAAGGAGCAAAAACCCGTTTTGAGGTAGTTTCATAGATTCGTATTCTGGCAACCGCATTTTTTTTTTTTGAACATGGAATTAATGAACTAATGCCCATACATTAAACATTCAAAACCATACAATAGCAACCATTTACATAAACGACCACGAAGGTCAACAGTTCTACCGGTTCTAGCAATCCTTCGAAAGCTAACAAAAACCACAAAACTACCGGGTCCTAATCATCCCCTCTTCACTGTCTCGATTCCACGATCACGCCTTATCTTTACCTGCATCGACAAAAGTGATGCATCAACATTTGGTAAACCAAACGCTGAGTGAGATTGATCCTCCCAACAACAGGTCATATGAAAGCCACACACAATTTCTAACAACCACAACAACAAGAAATCAAACACACCACGCGTTAATTTCTACTCGATCAAATTCACGCATGAAAATAATCCACAACCACAGCCCTATCAATTCCTAATCATCAACCCATGAAAAGAAATCAATAGCATATATGACTAACCACTTAACAATTCAAAACCCATGAAAAGCTAAAACTCACAAGCTTAGTAAGCACACACTAAAACTCCACAATGATCCATGGAATTCACCAAGAACCCATGAAAATCACCATCACCAAGCCAAGCAATAATACACAATTAAAGCTTAACAAGGCACAACAAGTAATAATCCATGCTTCTCTAACTACCCCACAAACCCCCACACAAGGCTTAATGTTAACCTTTGGTCACAAACTCACCTTGAAAACAAAGATGATTTTTGAACCAAAAACAACAATCACCCAACCAGCAGTGACTTCCCACTCGCCAACAGTAGCTCAACTCACTCTATACAGCCAACCACAACAACCAAAAACAACATTTAACCTAAACTGAAAACATTCTGGAAACATCGCAGAACGGTAAACCTGAAAGATGGGATCACGAAACGAAATCTAACCGTCCACACACAAATCTCGCCATTGCAAATCTTCCCCTAGATGTCCTGTAGCTACCCACAAAATTTCGTAGCGATCAGACCGAAGGTTCACTTGCGATCTTCCTTTGAATAGACGCTGGTCCAAATCGCGTCTGAGACAGAACAGTTCATGAAAACGCCTATAACTCTTTGAATATTGACTCAAATCAATATCCGCAAAAGTTCATATCTAGATATAGGTCTTAGCTACCATCCCAGACAATTTCGTTACCTTTGCCTACTATTTGCTAGGTCGAAACTCTTCTCTACCGGACTCTGACAGTTCTGTCTCTCCCTCCCTTCACCAAAGCTATGAAGGATCTAGCCTTAGATGGACTCCACAAGCTCAAGAAAGATCTCTCTTCCTCCTCCAAGCTCCACGCCACAAAGCCTCACTCCAAACCTTCCTTCTTCCAAGCTTCACAAAGTTCCACACCCTTGATCTCGCAAGATCCAAGCTCCACAAGCTCACAAAGCCTTCCTCTTCTTCTTTTCTTTTCTTCTTCTCTCTTCTTTCTCTTCTCTCACAAGCTCAAGAAACTTACTCTCCCTCCTCACAAATGGCGAGCTCAAGAAGGAGAAGAAGAGAAAACCAATTTTGTTTACCACTTGATACTTTTGAGAAAAACCCCCACAACTTTCGAACCAATTTATGACACCCTCGGAACAAATCTAAATTAATTATTTCAACCCCATAGTTAATTTCTCGAGACTTGTCTAAGGTTCATAAACTCGAAAGAGTTTCTAAATTAATTAAATTACTTAATTTCCAGAACACGGGCGTTACACGTATGGACCAATATTGGAGTTCTCTATTTTATTGGAAAGCTTGAAGAGTCAAGATTCGTATGGGACATGAATCGAAGCAATCCATTCAGCCGTTTGGAAGATGCATTCCAGAAGATGAAATTATGTCAACTCGGAGCCAAAGCACCAAAACCTCGGTCACTAAGCTCGTTTATGGACTTAGGGTTTCGTGTGCTTCATCAAAGTTTCAAACCACCACCTAAGTTCACCATAGAAACCGTAGAAAGTCCATCATCATCTCAAGAAGCCGATGCCGTCTCCAAGGAGCCGCATAAGCCTATTGATCTCGTATAAGCTTTGAAGTTCCACCACCTCTTTCTCTATTCTTTTGTAACTTTATCAAAGGAGAAGTCCTTACATCTTGTTATTTTTGGATCTAAAGACTTAATCTCTAAACCTTTACCTTATTGCATTAGATATATGTTTTACTCTTTCATATCATCGATGACAACCTTGAGCATGGCCGAGTAGACTACCCGGTTGGGTCTGAAGGGCCAGTCAATAGGGCGAGATGATCATTGTTTTAAAGTGGCGAGTTTTCTTCTTATTTGCATAATTGTTTACACTGTCTCTCAGTTTTATCTTTTTCTTAATGCATATAGTTAGAGTCATGACCTAGCTATTGATCTAAGACATCTAAGTAATTCGAACCGTTTGCTTAATTTTTGGAACCTAGACAGAATGAATATCGCGTCATAACAAGCACACATCCTTAGTTATGGAGTTTTATGGATTTGGATTGAACTTGATTTTAATGCTTTGAAACCTATGTTATTGCCTGCGATAGTTGAATAATAGGATTTGTGGATTTCAGCCGGTTTTCTCTATGACAATAGGTTAGCCGAACATTAGTGTTTCATAGTCCGAGACTTAGGAAGTAGACATGCATTACGTAGAACTTATCTTGAATTTATTGATCATTGAACCCCACAGATCCCTTAAAAGCCTAACATTTACCTCATATAGATGTACAAACTTTTTTATTTGCTTTGCGTGACACAAAACCCCCCTTTATTATTGAGTTCTAGCTTTACTTGTTCCTCTTGATTTGCAATACATCTTCTCTCTCTGTGGGTTCAATATACCTTATTGTGCACTTGCAGCTTGTTTATTGTGTGGTTCCCTTGAGGAAAAGTTTTGGGAAGACAATTCCCGACACATCAAGCTTTTGGCGCCAACGCCGGGGAGAGATTGCTCAGTTTGCAAATTTACAAATTAGAGTAACGTCTAGAACATTGTGCTACTGATTTTCCTTTGTGATTTGCATTGTTTCAGGAGACCTTGAGGATGAACCTCGACGCTCTCCCACTGAAGTTTCGCAACCTTACTCTTGCGCAGCTGTTGGCGAAACACAATTCTATGGACGGAGACATTTCAGGAATACTCTCTAGCTCACCTTCTGGAGCTTACCACCGCTACTCTCAGCCATCTCGTGGTACACCTATGATTAGGCACTCTGGTTGTCCATCAGTTTCTCGATCCACTGGAGATCGCTCAATGAGAGCATCTCATTCTTTTGGACCACACTACTCAGACCGATTCTATCCCTCTATGGATCATCACTTTGATTCAAGAGAAGTCATGAGAATTGAAACACATGAAGGCTATAAAGCACCAATCTTGGATGCTTTCACTGATAACATGATGAAGCTTATGCAACAATTCTCCTTTGAAAAAAAGAAGCATCATGAAGAGCTTGACGCCAAGTTCACTAAGATGAAAGCTCACTTCAGTTCAAAGATCTCTACTCTCACCAGCGAAGTCCATCATATTGAAGATCAAACTCATGGTATCAACCAAGAGCTATTGAAGCATGGAGAATACTTTCAAGAACAGGATGACAAGATCCTTGACGCCTTGTACTTCTCCCACCAAGTAGAAGATCGGCTTGAACAATAGATTGAGACTTTGAAGCAAAATTTTGATTATGGGAATCCGAATTTTGGAGACATTGAATCTGAGCAAGGAGAGACCACAATCTCATCTAACCTTACTCAAGAGGGAGATGAAAAAGGAGAAGTTTGCTGCAACATGATAACCGGAACCCCTTATGGAGAAGTTCCCGAGAACAACAACTTCCATCAACTTGGGAGCCAAGGAGAGGTTTACTACCAAAGTAACTATGGACCTTTTTCAACACCTTATCATCACCATGAAGATTGGAAGGTACCCCCTAGTTGTCAAAAATCTCATTTTCCGCATCCTTACCAAAGGAAGCCCGAGGATCTCCAAAACCGGTTCCCATGGAACCGCCATACTTATCATCCATTGCCGCCACCTCTGCAACACAATGGCTACGCTTATTCACATCAGAAGAGTCTAGAGGAGAGACTTGAAAGATTATTGAAGCAAAGCTTGGAACTACATGAAGTAACTTCAAGAAAACTCCATGAGAGAATTGATATGATTGAAGGAAGTATATGGGGACTTGCTAGAAGGATCACTAAACTTGAATGGAGGATTGAAGATGAAGAACTAGACAAGGAAGCCACATCTAAACTTCAGGAGGAAGTTGAAGATGATGAGAGTTCTGAATCCTTACCCCATTATGATTGTAATGTGATCACATCCCACAAAGAAGTGAAGCTGTTGCGTGAACTAGAAGAGGGTGAGATATTTCAAGAAGCTATGAACCCAAGAAGAGTGAACCCTCCACGAAATGACCATGGGGTCAGCTTGCTAAGGAACCGATGGTACCCTCACATTATAAGTTTAAAAGATCTTGGAGACTTTAACAGAGCCGTTGGAGAACTACCGAGGGGTAATCCTTTGCTAAAGCTTGTTCCAACTATGACATTGGCCGATTTTTTTTGGAGGGTTGTGAGACAAGGGCAGAGATAAGGGAGCTCTATGAGAAAGCTTTGAACTACCTAACACCCCTAAGGAGACTTAACAAGATTAGTAATACTGGGAGATTTCTTATATCTTGCACTATAAGAGGAGTCAAGTTCAACGAGGCATTGTGTGACTCTGGGTCATGCATAAATCATATGTCTACCATAGATGCGGATAGGATTGGTTTGAAAAATCTCCAAACATCTGAGATTCGCACTGGATTTGCAAATTGTTCATCTATAACTCCGAAGGGAATGATCTCATACGTCAATGTAAAGATTGGGAATTGCGATATTCCCACGGATTCCAAGTTGTTCATGTTGAGAGAGGAAAAGCTTTGCAACTCTAACTAGGAGGATCCTTTCTTGAAAAAAACTGGAGCGGTCATTGATTGGCCAAACAAGCGGATGAGCTTCACCAACATAGATCGACATGTCTTCTACAAAGCTGTACCTTTCATTTCGGCAACTCAACGCTCAAAAAGAGACATCTCGGATCCTGATTGAACACCCCTAGAGCTTATCAAGTCCAAGAAACTCTGTCTTAGGACAGGGGATTCTTCTCATCTCTCATAAGAGAAGAATCGAGTCTCGCAAAGGACTTTAAACAAGGGCGCTTAGTGGGAGGCACCCACTTTTGTAAGTTTTCTTTCCCTTTAATAGATTAGATTTCCCTTTGCTTTTGATTTTTGCATGTTTTATCTCAGGTATTCCACATAAACAGAAAATAAAATACAAAAGAAAAAAATAGAAAAGCATAAAAAGAGAAGAGAATCGAGTTGGAGCCAACCTAGGTCACAAGGCTCGTGACCGAGATTCCAAGGAGACCCAACCCCGGACACGAAGCCTATGACCGAGGTTTTGAGTATGGCAACTCCAAAGTTCATGTTTCAAAGTGGCAAGAAGATTTCACAAGTCTGGTCAGAGTCATTTGGCCAATGCATGCAGAAGGCAAAATATTGATTATACCGAAGATCAATGCTGAAAGTCCCCATGAAGCATAACTCACCTCCAACTTGAACAAGGACAACATCAGGCCCATTACCCCGGTCACAACACCAATGACCGAGGTCCTAAGAAGGCCACACCCCAGTCACGAAACCAGTGACCAAGGTTTCCGAGCAAAACCCTCCGAGAGCCAATTTTCGGATTCTAAGGATATTTTGAAGAAATTGTTGATTTGGTACGTTTCTGACCTTATGGAGCTTATTGAAGCTAATGACATCATCTTAGGAAGCTATGCAACCTTCCCCGACTTCATCCATTGAGTTTTACCAAGTCATGGCAAAGTCCAAAACCGGGCCACGACTAGGACAAAACCAAGCCTCATGAAGAATTTTCAAGTTCCACTCAACCAAACGATCAAGGATCATGTACTCAACATCTTATGGGTGTTCTAAGAGTAATGGTCGAGCCATGTTTTGGAAAAGGATTCATGGGAAGAAGATATTTCCATCTTAAGCTTCACGGTTGCATATTTTCACTAAAGTTGAAGGATATCAAAATCAATTCGAGCCAAAAGAGTCCAACTGGACACACGTCTAGAAGTTGACCCTTGGAAAGTTGTGGTCGAAGAAATTTCAGAAAAAGAAGCTCAGGGAAGAAAATGGCCAATCATCAACATTGAGTCCGCAGCCGGCAATGCGCCATGGCTACGAAACCCACCAAGGTAAGAGAATTTCAAAGAAATCCTTGGTCAAATGAACTACAATCAGGTACTCAACATATTTGAGTATTTTTGAGAGCGATGATCAATGACTATCTAATTGAATGAAATTCAAAACTAGAAATTCCCCTACGCTATGACGAAACCGATCCGTCAAACAAGTATTTTGCCTATGGTGCAGAGAAAGACAGTAAAAACTATCAGCCTAGGCACAGAGAGACAAAACACAAGTTTTTCAATTAATTGTAAGTATAGAAAATATCGAACCAATGGGTGGCTAGAGTTATGCAAAAAGGATGGTAAACTAGCCACTCGACCAAAGCAGTCGAGTAGGGTGGTCGAGTGCTACAGTAAAAACAGAGAAAAACTACTGTGAACGATTACTAAGCAAGATGTTAACTATGGGGAAAAACAGGGACTCTAGGGATGGAAATCACAGGATCGCAAACACTCTGTTCTATTGCAGCTATCAACTAGCAATTTCATCACAGGTATAAACAGTGGATGAAATCTACTCTAAGGCATGATAAAAAGGTGGTAAAAACGTGTATAAAAGTGGTGTTATCAACTCCCCCAAACTTACCCTTTGGTTGCCCTCAAGCAAATAGAAAGGATAAGATGAAATGAGTAGTGTGAAAAGTGGGGATCAGAACCTTAGCAGACTAAACAAACCTCTGACCTCAATGTCATAGTTAACAGGTCTAAAATGCAATACACATAAGTCTTACTTAAAAACCTAGCCATGCTCATCACAACAGAACTTATCAATCAGACTCAGCCTCAACAAGCATTCAAAGTAAACTATCCCTTTAACATTAATTAAAAGCAAACAGTAGATCATGCTATGCATTAAGTAAGAACTCATTTGGTTCAAGGACTGGGCTTAAGAGATAAAAATGATCTCTTCTTCCTTTGGTTTATGCATTTAGTAACATGGATCTCGCAGAGAATTGATTTAACTTTAAGAGAATGCTAAAGGTAAAAGCCAACTGATGCATATAAGAATAGATTCCCATCTACCCAAGCACACACACACTACTGACTTTCCCTAACTCCATACACAAAATTGATCCTAACTCCAAAAAGCGTGGACCAGAGTCTATATGGGAACCTATGCTTGTCGACCTAAACCTAACACTTTCTCTTAAGTTTAATCAAAAATTAGGCCTTCCACTCAGAATTGATTATGGTCTGAAAGAAGTGAAGTTTGGTGCTTTGGGGAGTTGCTCCTAAGATGGGACCAGCTATTTGGATCAACAAGAGTGGTAAAAGGGATAAGGAGATCCAAATACGTATAGGGTGTCCATGAGTTCATACTATAATTCATAACATGATAACTTTTAATCAGATTAGGCTCAAATTATTAGGGATAGCATTACAAATCACAACTAGTTTTAACTAAGGCAGAAAGCTAAGTCTGATTCCAAACAGGGTTCAGCCTTATGTTTCAAACTTAGGTGCAAGCATTAGAGAACTAAAAACTATGGCAATGAAGCCATATGTTTGGTTATTAAGCTTATTAGGTTTAACCCTCATTGTTTCCTATGTAAATGTACAGTCCTAAACGAAATGATACTAGACTCAATCCTACAATGCAAATGATCCTACATGAACACTCTGTTTTTGAAAAACAATTTTTGAAAAATTTCAGATTTTTATGGTTTTGTATGCACATAGATGCTGACTCAAGTAAGCGGAATTTGAATAAGAAAAGAAGTAGATATGTCAAATACATCTCTCAGACCCTCCCCCAAACTTAAATTACACAGTCCCTTGTGTAATAAAAATTCAAAAGAAAGGTTTGAGTGATTGAAAACAAAGCTAAACAAAAATATGCAATTGTATTTACAGTGAAGGGTCTTGAGTTGATACCTTATGGTGGAGTGAAGAGGGTTTCAGCAGCTGTATCCATGATTTTTTTGGTCTAGCTTGGCTCTATACGTTCCACTGCTTATTCCCTAAGACTCTAAACACTAGAAACACATCAAAAATACCAAAAACATAAATCTTGAAGCAATATATATATATAGGGATAGACATAGGACTTCCTCCCAAGTGAGCTTGTTTTAAGTCACATAGCTTGACTCTTCACTCTTTTTAATCAGGTGGTGGGTCATAGAGGGGTACTGGAGATTCCATTTGAAAAAGCTTAGGTGGGTAATGGAGGTTGGAAGCTGTTGCTGCAATGTTGAAAGCTCTACTCTTCCCTGGCACACTTAACTCCTTGGTGACTTTCTTGGGAGAGGAACTATTGACATTACTCTTGAGCTCTAGTATCTGAAGCTTCACCTCTTCCAGTTGCCTTGTAAGCTCATTCTCAGCCTGTTTTGATGCCTTGACAATCCTGCTCGAGCAGTCATATAGTGCAGTTTCGACTGCATTGATGGAAACGTTGAGTTTAGACATCAAGCTAGGCGTTTTTGGGCGCATGGGGGTTTGGCTCGAACATGAGCTCGAGCAGGTGGTCGAGTGACCTCTGAACCTTCTTCATTGAGCGTGATATCCTCTGTTTGTGACCCAACTGCATCCTTAGTAACTTTTGGTTTGATACCTGCTTTATCTGGGTCTAAAACTTCTCCAGGGCTCAAAATCTCACTGTTGGGATCTCCAACTTCCTTTTCTTTTGTCAAAGCAATGGGAACGTGATCTTTCTGAGGAGGTTCCTTGAATGGTGCATCAAAGAGATGGTCCATTACTTTAAGAGAGAAAGGCTGCCCATCAATGGTTGGCTTTTTGGCAGCACTATCAAAATCAAACTTCAGCACTAGATCACTCCCAGGATGAAGATCTATCTTCACATTCTTTGTATTGGTCACAGCACCAGCAGATGATAAGAAGGGCTTTCCAAGAATTAGAGGAGGTACTGGCTCCTCATCCATTTTCAACACCAAAAAGTCAGATGGCACCTCAACATGCTCAACTCTGATAGGGAGATTTTCCAGTAGACCATAGGGACGTCCCATGGTCCTATCAGCTATCATCAAAGAGAGCTGACTTGGTTTGTAATCATCATAGCCCAACTTCTTGGCTAGAGACTGAGAAAAAATGATCACAGAAGCTCCCAAATCACATAGAGAATTCCTGAAGACTGTTTGGTTTAGAGAGCATAGGAGATTGAATGATCCTGGATCTTCAAGCTTCTCTTGCACTATACTCTCTTTCTCAGTTATAGCTTTGCATTCCTGGCTCTTTGCAGCTAGCTCTCTTTTTTCCAAAATTTTCTTCAAGGTTCTTTCTCGTAAACCACTTTTGGATGGACCCAGTGCCTTAACAGCATCCTCCCAGGACAATTCCGCTTCCATCTCCAATAGCTCTTCCTCTAATAAAATCCCATAGCTTTCCTATATCTCTGCTTTGAATTTTTCTGGGTATCTGCTTTGAATTTTTCTGGGTATGGGCTTTTGATCATTGCGTGCATATCAGCTATTCGTTTCTCCTTTTCAGTCATTGGCTCTACTCGACCACTCAATCGAGTGGGTCAGAAATTTGAAAAATTTCAGCAACAGCTTGACAATCAGCCTCCCCATCTTGAATATCACTGTCCACAGTGATAGTTGCATCTTCTTCTCTGGCTGGCGACTATTGATCATTCCTCACTGAGATAGCATCGGCAGTGCTATGCATCTGTTCTTGATCTCCAACTTCCTCTTCTTTAGGAGGATTAATGTGGCATTTCTCAGTAGAGTGAAGCCTGTTGCTAGAGGAGAATTTTGATAGAAAGGCTTTCTGACATGCATCCCAAGATGTGGATCTGTGGCAAAGGTTCCTCATCCAGAGGCTGGCCTTGTCTCCTAAAGAGTGAGGAAACAATCTTAACCTGTCCCCATCTTCAGTTGCACCAAACATCATGGAGATGAAGCAGAGCTGCTCAAACAATTTCAGATGCCTTATAGGGTCCTCTGTTTGTAGAACAAAGAACTTGTTGTTCCTAATCGTTGCCATGAGCTTAGTCTTGACTACAAATGCATCATGTGTATCATCAGGAATATCTATGCCGTTCCACCGTATGTAGTTTGTTGGAGTATCTTCTGCTTCTATTAGACTTGTCTTTGACTCTCTGGTGTACTCCATCAGGTAACTCGAGCTACAAGGTCGAGTGAATAGTACCTGAGAAAAATGAAAAATTTCCAGAGTCAATACCAGTATAGTAAAGTGAAAGAACTTGATCTTGTAAGTAGTGAAATCCTAATTGTAACTTTAAAACCACCCAAATGGCAGCGGTGCCAAATTGAAACAAGTATTTTGCCTATGGTGCAGAGAAAGACAGTAAAAACTATCAAACTAGGCACAAAGAGACAAAACACAAGTTTTTCAATCATTTGTAAGTATAGAAAATATCGAACCAATGGGTGGCTAGAGTTATGCAAAAAGGATGTGATCAATAACAAACAATTCAAGCCAAATATAAAAATAGTTGGTTTTATCTAACAGCCTAAATGAAACTATAACCAAACCTTAAGTGACCCTAGAGCTACCAAAGTCTGTCACACTTTAGTAAATCATCAAAAACACAAGAAAACTATGCTAAACTAACCACTCGACCTAAGCAGTCGAGTAGGGTGGTCGAGTGCTACAGTAAAAACAAAGAAAAACTACAGTGAACGATTACTAAGCAAGCTGTGAACTATGGGGAAAAACAGGGACTCTAGGGATGGAAATCACATGATTGCAAACACTCTGTTCTATTACAGCTATCAACTAGCAATTTCATTACAGGACTACCCTAGACAACAGACTTCATAACCAGCTCAATCCATAGTTCGTGGTAGAGAGCCCCAAGACCCAACCCAGTCAGCATAGTGTGAGGAGTCGGATCAGGCATGAAGAATCAGCCTATTCAAGTCGAGAAGAGTTCATAACAAGTGAATAGGTGGAGTCGTGACATAAATCAATGACTGATGCATCCACCCTCACGCTATTATACTCTAAACCCCGGAAAAAGTCTGTCTAATGGCTCAAGGCATGGTTCATGCTCATGAGACCATCTAAAATCATGTTCTCCTTGATCAGGGGAGAACATGCATTAAAATCACTCACCTAAGAGGGAGTCAAAACTGAGTGATGATCAAACTATCTAAGAAATAACAAAACAGAGAGAAGCTACCCTAATCCATCCCCAAAAATCCCAATTTTACTAACTCACCGGATTCATCACTTGGGTCCGAAACCCAGAAATCTCTAAAAGAGACATATGTGATAGCTGATGATCCAATGAGCAAGAGTGTAGGAGAAATCTAAGGCAAATACTGATTTTATAAAAAGTTATGCAAGTTACAAAATTTGGGAAAATGAAGAACAAGATGAAGAACTACAGAGAGAAACTAAGCTAAACTAGGTTAAACTAAAAAAATCGGCCACCTCTGACATTAGGTTAATCAGGAGCTTTTATACTAGGTGACAAAAGAGAATTAATACAAATTCCGAGTTTTAAGGGAAAAAGAGTAAACCTGCCACTCGACCAGTCAGTCGAGTGGACCAGTCGAGTGGGTTCTGTGGCTCGTTCGACCACCCACTCGAGTGGCCTGGTCGAGTAGGTCAGTAGAGTGGCTGACTTGACTTCCCACTCGAGTGGGTAGGTCGAGGAGGCCACTCAAAGTGTCTCTGGTGCAGTGCAGGCTCTAATTCAACATGTCTTCACTCTCTGGGATGTATCTTCTAAATGGCAGACTGGATTGTTTTGATTCTTATCCCATGTGAAACCTGATTCTTCTAGCTTTTCAATGGTATACAGAAATCCAAATTTGGTCCAGGGGAAAGTCTTCAAATGTTGCCAAACTTCTGATGCTCCGAAGTCACTCGAGTGGTCTGGTCGAGTGAGCCTGCCTGAGAGTGATTCACTCGAGTGAGCCTGTCTGAGAGTGCTTCAGTCCAGTGGTCTGGTAGAGTGTGCCTGTCTTATTGATTTTATGAGATTTATGCGGATTAACTAGAGAATTAGAGAAGAGATTCAATAAAAACAAGAGAATTAGAGGCAACTCTCTCTCAGCCATAAGAGGCACGAAAATTAGGTTAAGTTACAAGAGAAAAGGGGTTTCCTCCTTTTATAGAAGAAGGAGGAAGCCCTAAATGAAAAACGGCAGCAATAGTGAAACGCAGTTTACAGCATGAATAGTGACATTGCTGGAACGTGAAGACGAAGACTCTCAGGATGAATAGTAATCTCGGGTCTCGGGATGAATAGTAATCTCGAGTCTTGGGATGAATAGTACCCGGGATGAATAGTACCCGGCCTTCTGCACGAAATGCCTTTTCTCAATATGTTTGAGGGTGCTTCACTCCAGTGGTCTGGTCGAGTGTGCCTGTCTGAGAGTGTTTCACTCGAGTTGTCTGGTCGAGTGAGCCATCCGTCTTCTCTGCAATCTTCACTTGACTCCATAGGGCTTGACTACACATCTTCAATTCATGAGCCAAAATCCAAGTATGCTCCATATGCTCCATAAGTACCTGATAAGACCCCAAATATGCAAAATGCATGCAATGCCTGTACAGAAATATGAAACATCCTATATGAAGCATAAATGCATGAAATGGTATAAACAGTGGATGAAATCTACTTGAAGGCATGATAAAAAGGTGGTAAAAATGTGTATAAAAGTGGTGTTATCAATCCGCGGCTAGGAATTTCACAAATCTGGGCCATTTTTCTATTGGTACGATGGATCAACACAAGATTCAATATCTAATGATATGAGGATATTTGGGGAAGTTATCATCGAATAAAATGTAGCCATGATCGGGCTAGATTTCGAGATTCACCATTCGACCCTATTTTGAAGGTGTACTCGGCCGTAAGGAGGTAAAACCTCAATGGGACATCCAAGTCTTAGATCCACAAGTAAGTATGCATTCCCTTGATACATTTTGAAGGATGGGATGATATACTTACATTCTAAGAAGAAGGAACAAGGAAGAAGAGGGCAGCCACATCCTATCTGGACTCAAAAGGATGGCCCCGGTCACGAAGGCCGTGTTAGAGGTGTGAAGGAGGGCCAGCCCCGGTCCCGACCACTTGTGACCAAGGTTTCTCACCCTAGTGCCTCCACACCACTCCTCTGACACCATGTTACTTCACTGATCAAGATCACTTCACTAATCCGACCACAAGCATATTGGGAGCAAATCAGTCACCATGGGAGGATGTCAACCATGAAAATCACAACATCAAAGAGATAACATCACCACCATCTCACCATCAACACCACCACCATTCTATCCTTTTCTCTTTCTTGTTTTCCCACCGAGGACGGTGTGATTTAAGTCTGGGGGGAAGGATGTTCATCCTTTACTGACAACTCTATTTTGTTGACTTGACACCTTTTGCCACTTTTTACATCAATGATTATGCCTATTTATGCATTTTTGTCAAGTCAAATTTTTTTATTGAAACAAAACTGTTAGGGAATGATGACCTTGATCTATTGGATTGTTTGGACTGGTGATTACTCTAATGACTCACAGCTTGGCCGAGGATCCATTGAGAAAGGCCGCAGGAGGATTCAACATTCCCCAAAGCTTCTTTTCGTTGGAAAGTAGGGTAAACCAAAGTTGTCTCTAAATTCACTTGAACCTAACTTGACATTCAATTTCTTCCTCAGGGATTGGCACTCACTGGACATTGATAACACTGTATTTAGCATGTTTTTAAAGCTTTTTTATCGTGCCTTAGAGTAGATTTTATCCATTGCTTATACCATTTCGTGCATTTATGCTCCATATAGGATGTTTAATATTTATGTATAGGCATTGCATGCATTTTGCATATTTGGGGTCTTATCAGGTACTTATGGAGCATATGGAGCATACTTGGATTTTGGCTCATAAAGTGAAGATTGCAGAGAAGACAGAGAGCACTTTAGACAGGCTCTCGAGTGACCACTCTAGACAGGCTACTAGACAGGCACTCGAGTGAGCACTCTAGGCAGGCTACTCGACCTCAGCACCACAGGCTCACTAGGTTTCAGCACGACATGCCCACTCAAGTGACTTCAAAGCATCAGAAGTTGGGGAACATTTGAAGACCTTCCCGTGGACCAAATTTGGATTTCTGTATACCATTGGGAAGCTAGAAGACTCAATATTCACATGGGACAAGAATCAGAGAAATCCAGTCTGCCATTTGGAAGATACATCCCCAAGAGTGAAGACATGTTGAACTAGAGCCTGCACTGCACTAGAGACACTTTGAGTGGCCTCCTCAACCTACCCACTCGAGTGGGTAGTCTAGTCAGCCTCTCTACTGAGCTACTAGACCAGGCCACTCGAGTGGGTGGTCGAGTCAGCCACATCACCCACTCGACTGGTCCACTTGACTGACTGGTCGAGTGGCACGTTTGCTATTTTTCCCTTAAAACTCGGAATTTGTATTATTTCTCTTTTGTCACCTAATATAAAAGCTCCTGCTTAACCTAATGTCAGGGGTGACCGATTTTATTAGTTTAACCTAGTTTAACTTAGTTTCTCTCTCTAGTTCTTCATCTTGTTCTTTATTTTCCCAAATTTTGTAACTTGCATAACTTTTTATAAAATCTGTATATTTGCCTTTGCTTTATTCTACACTCTTGCTCATCGGATCATCAGCTATCACATATGTCTGTTTTAGAGATTTCTGGGTTTCGGACCCAAGTGATGAATCTGGTGAGTGAGTAGTAAAATTAGGATTTTTGGGGATGGATTAGGGTAGCTTCTCTTCGTTTTATTATTGCTTAGATAGTTTGATCATCACTCAGTTTCTACTCTCTCTTGGGTGAGTGATTTTAATGCTTGTTCTCCCCTGATCAAGGAGAACATGATTTTAGATGGTCTCATGAGCATGAACCATGCCTTGAGCCATTAGACAGACTTTTTCCGGGGTTTAGAGTACAATAGCGTGAGGGTGGATGCATCAGACATTGATTTATGTCACGACTCCACCTATTCACTTGTTATGATCTCTTCTCGACTTGAATAGGCTGATTCTATTGAGAAAAGGCATTCTGTGCAGAAGGCCGGGTACTATTCATCCCAGGTACTATTCATCCCGGGTACTATTCATCCCGACACCCGAGATTACTATTCATCCTGTGAGTGTTCGTCTTCATGTTCCTGCAATGTCACTATTCATCCCGTAAACTGCGTTCCGAGAATGTCACTATTCATCCCGTAAACTGCGTTTCACTATTGCTATAGTTTTTTTATTTAGGGCTTCCTCCTTCCGCTATAAAAGGAGGAAACCTCTTTTTTCTTGTAACCTAACCTAATTTTCGTGCCTCTTATGGCTGAGAGAGAGCTGCCTCTAATTCTCTTGTTTTCATTGAATCTCTTCTCTAATTCTCTAGTTAATCCGCATAAATCTCATAAAATCTATATGGTATCAGAGCCTTGTTACTGATTCTCTGCTTCTATTCAATCATCTCTAGCTATTTTCTTAATCTCCATTCATGCCACAGCTCTCTCTTTATCTCTCACAGAAAGTTCTCAATCTCTGCTTGTGTTTGTTTCTCTTGTCTATGCTTGAAGATCTCAGCAGGTTTCTGTCCCTTCTCAGCAGATTAATCTCCATTGCTGGCTCTATAGATCTTCAGCTCTCTTCTGGTTTTGACAGATTTTCGGAGGTACTGTAGCAACAGTGATACCAACAGAACTTGTGATTTCTCAGCAAAGGTGTAACCTTTCTCTGCTGTATTTGGTAAAATCATCTCTGTTCTACTTCACTTAAGACAGTTCATACGATTTCAGTCTTGTTGGTTGCTTGGGAAGTTAAGATCAATCTGGAAATTTGTGGGTTTGTTGGCTGTAAGAAACGCTGAAGCATGGATTCTTCAAAATCTGTTCCTATACCAGTTACTCTCAAAGGTGTGAACTACTTACTCTGGGCTAGAACCACCAAGACAAATCTGTGTGGTCGTGGTCTTTGGAATCACATTGAAACCCAAGATAAGAAAGTAATCACGGATGAAGATGGAAAAGAGATCAGTGGAGATCCAAGTTCTGAAGATGGCAAATGGTTTCAAGAAGATCAGGGGGTTCTTGGACTACTTCAAAACTCACTTGAAGCCGCAATACTTGAAGATTATTCTTATTGTGAGACGGCAAAGGAGCTGTGGAACACACTAAAGAATGTCTATGGAAATGTCTCCAATCTTACTCGAGTGTTTGAAGTCAAGAAAGCTATAAACAATCTCAGCCAAGAAGATCTGGACTTCACAAAACACTTTGGAAAATTCAGATCCCTGTGGGCTGAACTCGAGATGCTAAGACCTTTCTTGGTGGATCCAAGTGCTCTCAAGGAAAGGGGTGAACAAGATAGGGTCTTTGGTCTGCTTCTCACATTGAACCCGGCTTACAATGATCTCATCAAGCACATCCTTAGAGCGGAGAAGTTACCTAGCTTAGATGAGGTGTGCTCTCAAATCCAACGTGAACAAGGCACAGTAGGTCTCTTCAGTGGCAAAGGGGAAATGGTCATGGCACACAAAGTTACTTTCAAGTCTGAAGATAGGAAGATTCTTGTGTGTGATCACTGCAAGAAGAGAGGCCATATCAAGGATAAATGTTGGATACTACATCCACATCTTAAGCCAGCAAAGTTCAAGGTTCAAGCGAACTACTCTCAAGAAGCCTCAACTGAGCAAGCTCAGGCCGGACCATCTAGACAAGGAGATGAACTGGCTATGGTTGCCTACTCCAATGATGTTGTTAGGAAGTCGGACCTTGAAGCTCTCATCAAGTCCATTGCTGCCCTTACCAATAAAGAATCCGGTATCACTCACTTTGCTTCTTTACCTAAATCACAAAATAAAACATTGATTATTGATTCTGGGGCTTCTCATCATATGATTAGTAACCCCAACCTCATTAATAATGTTAAACCTATTAATGGAAATGTGATAATTGCAAATGGTGATAGGATCCCCATAAGAGGAGTAGGTGATTTAAAACTTTGTGATAAGAACTCTAAAGCGTTCTTCATGCCCGAGTTCACCTCTAATCTTGTCTCAGTAAAAAGAGCTACAAATGATCTTAATTGCTATGCTATATTTGGTCCTAATAGCTTTCATTTTCAGGATATTGAGAGTGGAAAAGTTCTGGGAGAAGGGAACACTAACGGTGACTTATATGTTTTCAATCATATGTTACTAACCAGTTTAATGCCAAGATCAAGGTATTCAGGTCTGATAATGGGGGGGAATACACTAGTCACAAGTTCAAAGATCACTTAGCAAGACATGGGATCATACACCAAACTAGCTGCCCGTATACACCTCAACAAAATGGTGTAGCTGAGAGGAAGAATCGACATCTTATGGAAGTTGCACGATCCATGATGTTTAACACCAATGTTCCAAGGAGATTCTGGAGTGATGCTGTCATGGCAGCTTGTTACCTAATAAATAGGACACCAACAAGGATCCTAACTGATTTAGCACCATTTGAGGTATTGAATCGAGCCAAACCTTCTATTGATCACTTACGAGTGTTTGGTTGCGTTTGTTTTGTACTGAGACCAGGTGAACTAAGGGACAAGCTTGAAGCTAAGAGCACAAAATGCATGTTCCTAGGCTACTCTACTACTCAAAAGGGCTACAAGTGCTATGACCTCTCAAAGAACAGAACAATTGTGTCAAGAGATGTCAAGTTCATTGAGCACCAAGGGTATTACGACAAGAAGGATTGGGGGAGTTTGAAAGATTTGACAAGATCACCATCAGATAGAGCCGCTAGTCTCCAACATCTCCTTAGTCATCTTGGGAATCCTCCTCCTCGGAGAGAAGAACAATCTGATAATGTCGAAACCAACCAACAAGGAGTGGAGACTACAGAAGATCAACCCAATACTGACCTTGGGAATACACAGGCTGCTCCAAACCCCATGGAAGAAAATGATACCACTGAGCACACTCAGCCGGAACCAAACCCACTTGACAGGGAACAAGACCAAGTTCAAGATGAGGATGGTATGACTGAAGATGTGGTTCAAGAGGATCACCATGATGAGGTTGGACATGAAGCAGAAACTCCTCCTCCTCCACCGCCACCTCCTCTTCGGAGAAGCACTAGACAGAGGTTTGGACCCGAACATTGGAAGGTCACTAGAGTCTATTTCAACAACCAAGCTGTGGCGCATCCTATACAAGCTGTGTGTTCGCTTGACCTGTTGCCAACTGCTCATCAAGCCTTCCTTGGGAACATTGATGCTCAATGGATTCCACAGAGTTATCAAGAAGCCAAAGAGAGTAAGGAATGGCTTGGAGCAGTAGATAATGAGGTTGGGGCTATGGAAAGGAATCATACATGGGATGAAGCCGACCTACCGTTGGGAAAGAAGGCTGTTAGTTCAAGGTGGCTTTTCACTATCAAGTATCTAAGCAATGGAGATATTGAGAGGTACAAAGCCAGACTTGTTGCAAGAGGATTCACACAGACTTATGGAGACGACTACACAGAAACGTTTGCTCCTGTCGCCAAGCTGCATACAGTTAGAGTTGTTCTCTCATTGGCTACAAATCTGGATTGGGAGTTATGGCAAATGGATGTGAAGAATGCGTTCTTGCAAGGAGAACTTGAAGAAGAAGTGTACATGACTCCACCACCAGGCCTTGAAGACTCCATTGCTCCAGGAAAAGTTCTGCGGCTTAGAAAAGCCATCTATGGACTAAAGCAATCTCCAAGAGCTTGGTACCACAAACTGAGCTGTACTCTCGAAGAGAAAGGGTTCAAGAGATCTGAAGCTGATCACACATTGTTCACAGTCCAAAGTCCACGAGGAATCGTTGTAGTATTGGTCTACGTGGATGACCTTATCATTTCCGGCAATGATAAGGAAGGTATTCTCGAAACTAAAACCTATCTTAAAACTGTGTTTGATATCAAAGATCTTGGAGAACTAAAATATTTCCTAGGGATCGAAGTATGTCGCTCTTCGGAGGGCTTATTTCTATCACAAAGGAAGTATACTCTTGACTTGCTGAATGAGACAGGTAAACTGGGAGCAAAGCCAGCCAAAACTCCTCTTGCAGATGGCTACAAGGTCAAGCGAAAAGGGGAGAAAAAGGGCAAGGAGCTCGAAGAAGAAGATTCATTAGACAAACCATATGCAGATCCTCTCCAATACCGAAGACTAGTGGGTAAGCTTATCTATCTGACTTTAACAAGACCTGACTTATGTTTTGCTGTGAATCAGGTGAGTCAATACATGCAAAAACCCACAGTCTACCATTGGAATATGGTGGAGAGGATACTCAGATATCTAAAAGGGAGTCCGGGACAAGGCATATGGATGGGAAAGAATGAGAATGCCGAGATTGTTGGTTATTGTGATGCAGACTACGCTGGTGACACGAATGATAGGAAGTCAACCACTGGATATTGCACATTCATTGGAGGGAATTTGGTGACATGGAAGTCTAAGAAGCAGAAGGTAGTGTCATGTTCAAGTGCTGAATCCGAGTATAGAGCCATGAGGAAGCTCACAGAAGAACTCATTTGGCTTAAGGCACTACTCAGAGATCTAGGCATTGAAACCACAAGACCCATCAGCATTGTGATAATCAAGCTGCTATACACATTGCCAGCAACTCTGTGTTTCACGAGAGGACCAAGCACATAGAAGTTGATTGCCACAAAGTTCGAGAGAAGATCAAAGAAGGAGTCACACTACCATGTTTTACAAGAAGTGAAGATCAACTAGCAGACATCTTCACCAAAGCTGCGAGTCTTAAGGTTTGCAAACACATCTACAGCAAACTGGGGCTTGTGGATCCAACTCACCCTTGATCATATCCCCTACTCGTAGACGTTATGCTCTTTTCCTCATCACAGATTTTTTCCCAAGTGGTTTTCTCTATGATGAGGTTTTTACCGAGGTAACGCCTATGTAGGTCCAAGCTTAGTCTTTGTTCACCGACGGCTAAGCTTGAGGGGGAGTATTGAGAAAAGGCATTATGTGCAGAAGGCCGGGTACTATTCATCCCGGGTACTATTCATCCCGACACCCGAGATCCCGACACCCGAGATTACTATTCATCCTGTGAGTGTTCGTCTTCATGTTCCAGCAATGTCACTATTCATCCCGTAAACTGCGTTCCGAGAATGTCACTATTCATCCCGTAAACTGCGTTTCACTATTGCTATAGTTTTTTTATTTAGGGCTTCCTCCTTCCGCTATAAAAGGAGGAAACCTCTTTTTTCTTGTAACCTAACCTAATTTTCGTGCCTCTTATGGCTGAGAGAGAGCTGCCTCTAATTCTCTTGTTTTCATTGAATCTCTTCTCTAATTCTCTAGTTAATCCGCATAAATCTCATAAAATCTATAGATTCTTCATGCCTGATCCGACTCCTCACACAATGCTGACTGGGTTGGGTTTTGGGGTAGAGCCACGAACCATGGATTGAGCTAGTTATGAAGTCTGTTGTCTAAGGTAGTCATGTGATGAAATTGCTAGTTGATAGCTTTAATAAAACAGAGTGTTTGTGATCCTGTGATTTCCATCCCTAGAGTCCCTGTTTTTCCCCATAGTTCATAGCTTGCTTAGTAATCGTTCACTGTAGTTTTTTCCTGTTTTTACTGTAGCACTCGACCACCCTACTCGACTGCTTAGGTCGAGTGGTTAGTTTAGCATAGTTTTCTTGTGTTTTTTGATGACTTACTAAAATGTGACAGACTTTGGTAGCTCTAGGTTCATTTAAGATTTGGTTATAGTTTCATTTAGGCTGTTAGATAAAACCAACCCTTTTATATTTGGCTTGAATTGTTTGTTATTGATCACATCCTTTTTGCATAAATCTAGTCACCCATTAGTTCGATATTTTCTTTACTTAGAATTGATTGAAAAACTTGTGTTTTGTCTCTCTTTGCTTAGGCTGATAGTTTTTACTGTCATTCTCTGCTTATTAGGCTAAAAATAATTGTTTCAGACATAAACCTACTCGATCCATACAAGGCCACACAATTTTACACCAAACATACGATTACCTCTCTACCTCTTTGCAAAACAGAAAAGAAAAAATAGAAAGAAAAGCAAGAAAAGAAAGAAAAAGAAGATGGAAACAAATCAAAGCAACAAGCCCAAGTGAACCGAGGGATGATGCATAAACCCGTGTATCCTTTGCGATTCCAGGGAGACTGGTCCAAAAGAAAAAAAAAAGAGAAAGAAGAAAAAGAAAAGGCGCAGCACCGGAAACAAAAAAAACTCGGTGGCTGTAAACTTGATATCAAGGAGTTTGGAAGGAAAAGAGGAGAGGGAAAGTATGCTGGAGAAGGCATTGGTAAAAAGAAGTTCCCCTGCCTTTAAGTCGATTTCCTTTTGGTAAGACCACCGTCCCTTTCGCTCCACTAATCTATGTAAAGAGATGACAATTGAATCCAAAAATTCCTTTAGATTGGAGTAACTAAGGTTTGAAGATGATCATTGTGGTTGATCTCGGACTGTGTTCCAACGCCCATTGACAAAAATTTTGAAGTCCAGACATCCCCAACAAGCTAAGTGAGTTCCCGTGATTTTCAAACCTCTTTTCCATTCTATTTTGCTTGGAGACAAGCAAAATCTAAGTCTGGGGGAGTTGATAACATCGTATTTTTACCCGTTTTTATGGTTTTTATATCGTTTTGAGAGATATTTGGTATGATTTCAAGGCTAAATAGGCTATTATCAAGTATAGTTAGTGTCAAAGAGGTTTTACAGGTTTTATGGGAATATGGACAAAAAAGGAGCAAAAACTCGTTTTGAGGCAGTTTCAGAGCATCAGAAGTTTGACAACATTTGAAAACCATCCCATGACCAATATTGGAGTTCTCTACATCATTGGAAAGCTTGAAGAGTCCAAAATCGTATGGGATAAAAATCGAAGCAACACATTCAGCCGTTTGGAAGATGCATCCCAGAAGATGAAGCTATGTCAACTCAGAGCCAAAGCACTAAAACCTTGGTCACTAAGCTCGTGACCGAGGCCAGGCCTCTTAAGCACCCCGGTCAATAAGCTCATGACCGAGGCCAGCCTCCTTCACCGCCTTAGACACTTAGCCTATCACTAGGCTCGGCCCATTGCCTCCACACTCACCAAGATGACGAGTATGCCCTTCCTAAACCCTAGAAGCCAATCTCTTGTGCCCCAAGACCTATATATAAAAGTTTATGGACTTAGGGATTTGTGTGCCTCATCATAGTTTCAAACCACCACCTAAGTTCACAACCGAAACCCTAGAAAGTCCATCATCATCTCAAGAATCCGACGCCGTCTCCAAGGAGCCGCAGAAGCATATTGATCTCGCAGAAGCTTTTGAAGTTCCACCACCTCTTTCTCTATTCTTTTGTAACTTTGTCAAAGGAGAGGTCCTTACATCTTGTTATTTTTGGATCTAACGAAGTAATCTCTAAACTTTTACCTTATTGCATTAGATCTATGTTTTACTCTTTCATATCAGCGATGACAACCTTGAGCATGGCCGAGTAGACCATCCCGTTGGGTCTAAAGGGCCAGTCAATGGGGCGAGATGATCATTGTTTTTGAGTGGCGTGTTTTCTTCGTATTTGCATAATCGTTTACACTGTCTTTCAGTTTTATTTTGTTCTTAATGCATATAGTTAGAGTCATGACCTAGCTTTTGATCTTAGGTATCTAAGTAATTTGAACTGTTTGCTTAGTTTGTTGGAACCTAGATAGAATGAATATCACGTCATAACAAGCACACATCCCTTAGTTATGGAGTTTTATGGATTTGGATTGAACTTTATTTTAATGGTTTGAAACCTATGTTATTATTGCCTGCGATAGTTGAGTAATAGAATTTGTGGATTTCAGCTTGTTTTCTCTATGACAATAGGTTAGCCAAACATTAGTGTTTCATAGTCCGAGACTTAGGAAGTAGACATGCATTACGTAGAACTCATCTTGAATTAATTGATCACTGAACCCCAGAGATCCCTTAAAAGCCCAACATTCACCTCATATAGATTTACAAACCGTTTTATTTGCTTTGCATGATTTGCGTGGCACAAAACCCCCATTTATTTTTGAGTTCTAGCTTTACTTGTTCCTCTTGATTTGCAATACATCTTCTCTCTCTGTGGGATCGATATACCTTAAGTACTACGATTGATTGCTGTGCACTTGCAGCTTGTTCAGTTTGGGAAGACAATTCCCAACACATCACCGGTGCAAACGTCTCGGTGTAATCATCACCATACGTTTGAGTGAAACCTTTTGCCACAAGCCTTGATTTGTGTCGTTCAATCTCACCGGTGCTGAGATACTTGATAGTGAATATCCATCTTGAACTCACAGCCCTCTTCCCATTAGGCAAATTGGATTCATCCCATGTATGGTTCCTTTCCATTGGACCAATCTCATCACTAGCCGCATTCTTCCAGACCTCAATGTCTTTTGCCTCCTCATAGCTTTGTGGAATTGAATGCAGCTCAATCTTCCCAAGGTATGCTTGATTTTCCATAGGCAAAAGGACGAGAGAACACACGGCTTGTATAGGATGAGCCACGGCTTGACTATTGAAGTAAACCCTTGTATTCTTCCAATGCTCTTTTGGAAATTGTTGTCGTGTACTTCTACGAAGTTGTGGAGCCACCTCGCTGGAAGTCTCATTCTCATGATTGTCATGGCTTTGTTCTTCATGTTATTCCTCTTGTGCCATATTATTCTCATCATGATTTTGAGATGGTCTTTCCACCGGCTCCTCCTTTGGTGGGACTTGAGGGTCTTCTTGGGGTGTGTTTCCTCAGAAGTTTCTTTCTCTTGAGGCTTTCCATTTCTGAGATGATCTAGAAGGAACTTCAAGCTTGCCACTCTATCGGTTGTAGATTGTGATAGGTCTTTCAAGCTTTCCCAATTATTCTTATCATAGTATCCTTGATTTTCCATGAACTTCACATTCCGAGAAACATAGATCCTACCATTCACCGGATCATAGCACTTGTATCTCTTTTGAGTTATTGAATATCCAATGAACATGCATCTAGTGCTCTTCACATCTAGTTTGCTTCTTTGTTCACCTGGTATTAATACAAAACAAACACAACCAAACACACGTAAGTGATCTAGTTAAGGTTTGGTATTGTTAAGTACCTCAAATGTTGATGCATCTTTCAAGACCCGGGTTGGGGTTCTATTGATGAGATAACAAGCGGTGATAACTGCATCTCCCTAATATCTCTTTGTTACCTTTGTGTGCAACATGATTGACCGTGCTACTTCCATAAGATGTTGGTTCTTCCTTTCGGCCACACCATTTTGTTGTGGTGTATATGGACAACTTGTTTGATGCACTATTCCATGCTTGGCCAGATGTTCTTTAAACTTGTGGCTTGTATATTACCTCCATTGTCCGATCTAAGTACCTTAATTTTAGAATTGAATTGATTAGTAACATAGTTTTGAAAGTTAAGAAAAGCCTCAAACACACGATCCTTAGATGGCAATAGAGTTATCCAATTATATTTTGATTTTTCATCAATGAATGATACAAAATACTTGTTATTGTCTCTAGATACACATGGTGAGGTCCAAAAATCAGAATGTACTAAATCAAAACAATTCTCATAGATAGTTGAAGACTAAGGGAAAATAGATTTGCAATATTTTCCAAGGATACAAGCTTCACAAAGCGAATGATCAAAAGAAACATTTGGTAACATTAATTCAAGTGCACAAGAATGAGGGTGGCCTGATCTAGCATGCCACATAGCATCAGAGGTCGAATCCACAAGGACTCTGAAAACTTACACAATAGATTGTAACAGTTCGAGTTAAGCTAGACGAAAATAAGAAAACTAATAAAACAATGAAATAAACGATTAGCAATTGAACATGATTAATTCAAGTGATTAAAAGCGCTAGACCTAGGGACATCAATCAGGAAACTCGGGAAAGTGAACTGGGCAGTTCGTAAATCAGGTCTAATGTGTTTGTGTGGTTCTTAAACTTGTAACACTAATATGATATCTCATCTAACTCTCGCTCCGACGACATCTATCCTCTAAACAGAAGCAAACCAAATCCTTTGCAAAATACCAATAAATAGAGTCTCTATGATAGTGCGAGTACGATATGTTTACAAAATTCCTAAACAAACTCTCGCTACGAAAAGGCTGTTTGCTCATTTAAGATTGGGTCAGGGTATCAATAGCACTCTCGCACCTACCAATAATTCTACGGTACCAGTATTAGGGTGATCAATCCTAAGACTAGTGTAATAATCGAATCTAGATGAAGAACATAATAGATAACCTAACAATACTAAGCCCAATTCAATTTTCCTTCATAAACCCTTTTGAAACCCTAGATCTATCAAGGAGACTACTCAGACATAGAAGATGAAACACAAATCTTTGTCTGAATAATACTCATAAAAATCGGTAATAGAAACAAAGGGAGTTCAGAATTCTTCTCTCTATAAAGTTTGAGATCTGAATCTTCTCTCCAATAATCTCCTTGAAACTTACAATGAACCTTAGAACTTAGAGTATGAAAAAAACGTAGTCTCTGAGACTTCTAAAACATAATTTAACCTAAAAACACATATATACAAAAAACTTCAAAACCTATACATATATCATGTTATAAAACCATAAAATCCATGATATATAAAATCCCCCAGACTTAGCAAGGAAGTAGATTGAAAATCGCGAAACTCATAACTTCATTGGAAGACCACAATCGCATTCGCGATAGTGAACCACTAGAAATCCTTACCTGGCAAGATCCAGACCACCATGTACGTCGTCACAGGCATTCGCAGCATTCCTAATTTCCACCACAATTTACTCAACATAATCCAATCAAGCAACCTTCACCGCTGTTTCTCTATCCCCCAACCAGTTTCAATGCCAAGGATCTTCTAGATTTATAACCATACTTCACTATAACAAACCAGCCATTATCAACTTTATTGGTACTCTTTAAACTCCACCAGACATAGTATTTATTTTCTCTTTTCTCCTTTTCATTATTCATTTTTTTTTTATAAGAAGTAAATCTATAACTTCAAAGATTATAAACAAATGATCATCGAAAGTTGCTTCCTACCGGTTTATAATCCTTGCGTGATCCTCTCATTAGAATAAACAAAAGTTGGTCATCGAAAGTTGCTTCCTACCGATTTATCATAATGACAATCATCTCACCGTTAAAAAATTAAAATTAGGGACAAGGGAGAGGAGTACGACATTTAAATCGAACAGGCCAGATGTCAAGCTTATACGAAAAATCAAACCCAACAGACATCAATTCCATCAATAAAATAAAGTACTTAGGTCAGATCTAGGACAATTGGAAACATGGGGATCTTAAGCACTCTAACTAGCCATTGAGTTTTCCATTAGTCTCGGATTCAGGTCACGATAGAACCAAATGGTCACTTGAGAGCTTACTGCAAAGTGTGGTTGTTACCTCGGTAATCATCATTGTTTCTGAAAAAGTTTTGACTCAATAAAACAAAGGTTTTAAAAAACGAAAAATTGGGTTTACTCTCAAAAAAGTAGATATAGTTAGCAACTACCTCCCCTAGACTTAAACTACACTGTCCCTAGTGTAAATAAGCCTAAGGAAAGTGATAAAAAATAATAAAATTAAGTAGAGATTGAACTTTTATGTTTTGAAAAACGTGACCTGAGATGGTGTGTGCACGTTGACCGACACACACCCTGCGTGTTGATCGACATGAGCAGGGATGTGGTTTCCCGAAATTCTGACACCTTTCAACTGATCATGCAACTTGTTTTCTTACATTTAGATCCTGATTAAGAGCAAAACATGTAAATAAGAAGCTGATATATAACATAAAACGAGTTCAACAATACTCAAATAAAAATAAAGTAGAAAGTAAGAAGATACGATAGAGTGGGTTGCCTCCCACTAAGGGCTTGTTTAAAGTCATGAGCTAGACGTAATGGTGGTGAATCAGGTCGATCGAGGTTCCTTTGGGTCCAAAAGGTGTCCATCGAGAATCATTGTCTCAGCCCAATAATGCTTGACTCGCTGACCATTGACTGTAAAGTCTTCTCCATTGGGGTTGTTCAAGACCAAAGCACCATATGGCCAAACTTCTTTGATCGTTAATGGATCTGACCAACGAGAACCCAATTTTCCAGGAAACAAAATCAAACGAGAATTGTAGAGAAGTACATGATCATTGGACTAAAAGGTTCTGTGGATGATCTTCTTATCATGATATGCCTTAGTCATTTCCTTATACAACTTTGAATTCTCATAGGTGTGGTGCCTTATCCCATCTAACTCATTCAGTTGTATCAATCTCCTTTCCGCAGCCGGTTTGATATCAAAGTTCAGCAACTTAACAGCCCAGGCGGCATTATGTTCAAGTTTAACCGGGAGATGACAAGCTTTTCCATAACGAAGATGGAAAGGTGTGGTTCCTAGTTGTGTCTTATAAGCTGTTCGATATGCCCATAGTGCATTGTCAAGTTTTGCGGACAAATCCTTGCGTGTCCGACCTACTGTCTTCTCCAGGATTTCCTTAATCTGCCTATTCGAAACTTCCACTTGACCACTTGTTTGTGGATGATAAGGTGTCGTGACACGGTGCTGTACTCCAGGCTTCTTCAAAAGTTTAGCAAATACCTTATTGATGAAGTGTGATCCACCATCGCTAATGACTATGTGAGGCACTCCAAATCTGGGGAAGATTATGGACTTAGAAAGCTTGATAACAACAGCTGCATCATTGGTGGGACTAGCCACCGCTTTTACCCACTTAGAAACATAATCCACAACAACAAGGATGTACCTATACCCAAAAGACTATGGAAAAAGACCCATAAAATCAATACCCCAACAATCAAACACTTCTACCTCGAGAATGAAGTTCTGTGGCATCTTATTCCTCTTACTGATCTTCCCTCTTCGCTGACATACATCGCAGCGTGCTATAAACGCATGAGCATCATGAACAATAGTGGGCCACCAAAACCCAGCTTGAAGTACCTTAGACACAGTCTTGGAGGTTGCGAAGTGTCCAACATATTCAGATCCTTGGTAATGAAACAGTATTTCAACAACTTCTGTCTCACCTACACATCTCCTGTATATCCCATCAGAAAAATGCTTGTATAGGTAAGGTTCATCCCAAAAATACCTTCTAAGCTCTCTAAAGAATCTCTTCTTTGCATAATCCTTAAGGTGATTTGGGGGTACATCAACAGCAAGGTAGTTGGCAATATCAGCATACCACGGTTTAGTGGAAACAACTTTCACTGCAAAACATGTATGCACATGAGATGTCCTGGATCGTTCACTTGGCAACGCGTCGACCGACACAGGCAGCTCCTGTCGGTCGACATGAGTGCTACCTCTTCCGTTCTCACCAAATTCTCAACCCAAACTTGTTTCCATAAAATTGATATTCTCCTCAGGTATGAAATCATTAATAGGCACGTCATCTGTGATACTTATCCTTGAAAAATGATCAGCAACTCCATTCTCAATGCCTTTCTTGTCTCTAACTTCAATATTAAACTCTTGAAGAAGAAATATCCATCACAACAGCCTTGGTTTAGCATCCTTCTTGTTCATTAAGTACTTCAAAGCAGCATGATCTGTATGAACAATCACCTTAGAACCCACAAGGTAGTTTTGAACTTCTCCACAACAAACACCACAGCCAAAAGTTCTTTCTCAGTAATTGCATAGTTCTTTTGAGCATCATACAATATCTTACTCGCATAGTACACAGCATGCAACATCTTGTCCTTTCTCTGACCCAACACGACACCAACAGCATAATCACTTGCGTCACACATCACCTCAAAAGGTAATTCCCAATCTGGTGGTTGTACAACAGGGGCACTAATCAAAGCTTTCTTGATATGTTCAAAAGCCGCAAGACTCTCAGGTGTAAAATCAAACTTAACTTCCTTGCACAGCAGTGCGGTGAATGGTCTAGCAATCTTGCTGAAATCTTTGATGAATCTCCTGTAAAAACCAGCATGTCTCAAGAAACTTCTAACTGCTTTCACACAATCTGGAGGCTGCAAACTCATCATTACCTCTATTATAACGCGGTCTACCTCAATACCAGCCTCTGAAACTCTATGTCCTAACAAAATATCATCTCTAACCATAAAGTGACACTTCTCCCAATTCTGAACTAAATGCTTCTCCTCACATCTCTTATGCACCAAGCATAAATTATTCAAACTATCCTTGAAGGAAGGGCCATAAACAGAGAAGTCATCCATAAATACCTCCATAAACTTCTCAATCATGTCAGAGAAGATAGACATCATGCATCTCTGAAAAGTAGCTGGGGCATTGCACAAACCAAAAGGCATCCTAGCATAAGCAAAAGTACCATAGGGGCAGGTGAAAGTAGTCTTCTCTTGGTCATATGGGTGAATAGGAATCTGGAAAAACCCTAAGTATCCATCCAAAAAGCAATAGTATGGATGATTAGCCAACCTCTCAAGCATCTGATCAATAAAGGGCATAAGGAAGTGATCCTTTCGTGTGGCTGCATTAAGCTTCATGTAGTCTATACACATCCTATGACCAGTCACTGTCCTAGTAGGAATCAACTAATATTTATCATTCTTTATCACTGTCACTCCTCCTTTCTTAGGAACCACATGCACCAGACTTACCCACTTGCTGCCTGAAATCAGGAAGATGATTCCCGCGTCCAATAGATTGAGAAAAGGCATTCCGTGCAGAAGGCCGGGTACTATTCATCCCGGGTACTATTCATCCCGAGACCCGAGATTACTATTCATCCCGTGAGTCTTCGTATTGAGAAAAGGCATTCCGTGCAGAAGGCCGGGTACTATTCATCCCGAGACCCGAGATTACTATTCATCCCGTGAGTCTTAAACTGCGTTTCACTATTGCTGCAGTTTTCTTTTATTTAGGGCTTCCTCCTTCTTCTATAAAAGGAGGAAACCCCTTTTTTCTTGTAACCTAACACAATTCTTGCCTCCATAGGCTTAAAGAAGAAAATGGCTGAACCTCTCTTTCTCTCTAGTTCATCTAATCTCTGTCCTTATTTCCGCATCTAATCTCTTTAAAATCTCATGGTATCAGAGCAGGTTACTGATTCTCTGTTTGTATTCAATCATTTCTAGCTATTCTCTTGATTTCTCCTCAGTTACTATTCTCTTCTCTACACACCACAGCCATTTTCGTTTTTTTTTTTCAAGTTCTCAATTCCGAAATTTGTTTGTTCTTCTTGTCAAAACTTGAAGATCTCAGCAGATCTCTGTCCTGTCTCAGCAGATTAATCTCCATTGCTGGCTCTATAGATCTTCAGCTCTCTTCTGGTTTTGACAGATTTTCGGTGGTACTGTAGCAACAGTGACACCAACAGAACTTGTGATTTCTCAGCAAAGTTGTAATCTTTCTCTGCTTTATTTGGTAAAATCATCTCTGTTCTACTTCACTTAAAACTTAGTTCATACAATTCTAGTCTTGTTGGTTGCTTGGGAAGTTAGGATCAATCTGGGAATTTGTTGGTGCGTTGGTTAGAAGAAACGCTGAAGCATGGATTCTTCAAAATCTGTTCCTATACCAGTTACTCTCAAAGGTGTGAACTACTTACTCTGGGCTAGAACCACCAAGACAAATCTGTGTGGTCGTGGTCTTTGGAATCACATTGAAACCCAAGATAAGAAAGTAATCACGGATGAAGATGGAAAAGAGATCAGTGGAGATCCAAGTTCTGAAGATGGCAAATGGTTTCAAAAAGATCAGGCGGTTCTTGGACTACTTCAAAACTCACTTGAAGCCGCAATACTCCAGTTGTTTCCCACTTCTCAAGGTAACTGCATGACAAGGTGAACCGGGTCTCTCTCCAATTCCTTTGGAAGAACTAGCTATTTTTGAAGTTTGAACATCCAATCTCTTGACATGGTTATCCAAAAGTTCGAATTTCCCATTCAAATCCGCATACAATGCATTAATCTTTCCATCAAAATCTGCCTTAAGCTTTTGTTGTCCTTCCAAAATCTTGTTAAGCATAACTTTTATCTCATCCTCAGAAGTTTTAGCAGGGGGTTTCAGATAGGAAGTGTTCTCTTAGTTCTTAGTAAAGCTCCTTCCTTGAAATTCTTGGCGAGAATCTTGTTTTGGCACGGGCCCAGAATTCTGATTACTTCCATAGCTATTCCTCTGACCACTACCACCAAAATTTCTGGAGTTCCCAAAACTTTGAACACCAAACCTAGAACCATTCACAAAATTCACGTCTTCCTCATTGCACTTGTCCTCTTGTTCTATGCTCTCAACATCTTGAGCAAATTTGACTGATTTCCTATTGACTAGGATATTGCGCAAAGAATCAAGTCTTGCTTTAACCTCTCCTATTTGATCATTGTCCACTCCAGCAGCTAGCTTTTTCCTTCCAAAATCAACATTCTTGGTACTGTTACTGATCACCAAGTTCTCAATCAACTTAATAGCTTCCATTGGTGTCCTAGTCTTGAAATTACCCTTGCTTGCAGCATCCAAAGCAACCTGATACCTCCAATAAATTCCATAAAAGAAAGTCCGAATGAGCTGGACTTCATCAATGTTGTGGTGCGAACAATCTCGTTGGTACCTCTTGAACCTCAACCACACAGCCTTCAGTGTCTCTGCAGGTGCTTGAGTAAACTGAATAATCAAATCCCTCAAGTCTTCTGCCTTAGCATCATCATAAAAATTATTCAAGAAAGCTGTATGGATATCCCTCAAAGTGGTTAAGGAACCCGGTTCCAACTGTTTGAACCATTGAGCTGCTTTCCCAGTAAGAGAGTATGGGAAGAGCTTGCAGAATATATATTCTTCAGACACTCCATTGGTTTTAATACTCGAAGCCAAGTTTTTGAACTTCTCTATATGGTCCATTGGATGTTTAGCAGGATGAGCATAGAAAGTGTGTTGCCCCACAAGAGTGTAGTAATGGGGTTTCAACTCAAAATCATTCCTCTGAAAAAGCAGGAGGGCATATAGCAGACATGTTGGAGTAAAACTCATTGGGTCTGTTGAAATCAGCAAGTGTTCTTCCCATATTCTCAATCCTAGCATCCCAGTTATCCGGACCGTTTCCATCGCTATCACGTCGACCGACACCAACATTACCCTATCGGGCGACACGACCAGTGTTGTCGACAATTTTTACGATGGGGTTCCCATCTGCATCAAGCCTTTGACCCTGAGCATTGTACTGGTTGGCCTCTAAATCAAGTATGATCCCAGCAGCATCTTTCTCAATCAAAACAGTTCTAACCATCTCGGATTTCCTAAGTGCTTTGCGATTAGCTCTCTCTAACTTCATAATCTCCTAAGTAGCAACTAGTTCTTTGTCCTTGCTGGTCCTAAGTTTCATGCACCTGAAATAAGAGAAAGTAAAGGCGTAAGTAACAAAATAAAAGAAAAATCTAGACTAAACTCTAACTGAAATCTAATGGTGAATTTAGAGTCCCCAGCAATGGAGCCAAAATTTACTGGAGTCAAATATAACCCTAGAACTACTCTCTCAAATTAAGAGATCGATTGCAGCACTTAGGGGTCGAATCCACAAGGGCTCTGAAAACTCACACAGTAGATTGTAACAGATTCGAGTTAAGCTAGACGAAAATAAAACAATGCATTAAACGAAATAACAATTTAACAGGATTATTCAAGTGATTAAAAAGCGCTAGACCTAGAGACATCAATAAGGAAAACTCGGGAAAGTGAACTGGGTAGTTTGTAAATCAGGTTTAAAGTGTTTGTGCGATTCTTAAACTCGTAACACTAATGTGATATCTCATCCAACTCTCGCTGTGACGAGATCTATCCTCTAAACAGAAGCAAACCAAATCTCTTTGCGAAATACCAGTAAATAGAGTCTCTATGATAGTGCGAGTATGATATGTTTAGAGTCCTAAACCAACTCTCACTGCAAAAAGGCTGATTGCTCATCTAAGATTGGGTCAGGGTATCAATAGCACTCTTGCGCCTACCAAAAATCCTACGGTACCAGTATTAGGGTGATCAATCCTAAGACTAGTGTAATAATCGAATCTAGATGAAGAACATAATAGATAACCTAACAATACTAAGCCCAATTCAATTTTCCTTCATAAATCCTTTTGAAACCCTAGATCTACAAGGTGACTACTCAGACATAGAAGATGAAACACAAATCTTTGTCTGAATAATACTCAT
Organism: Cardamine flexuosa; assembly: GCA_963555745.1. NCBI lineage: Eukaryota > Viridiplantae > Streptophyta > Magnoliopsida > Brassicales > Brassicaceae > Cardamine > Cardamine flexuosa. Next base: position 18,414,578 of record OY743216.1, on the reverse strand, counting down.
AAAAATTGGAAATAGAAAACAAAGGGAGTTCAAAATTCTTATGTCTACAAAGTTTGAGATCTGAAACTTCTCTCCACTAATCTTCTTAAAACTTACAATGAACCTTAGAACTTAGAGTATGCCAAAAACTTAGTCTTTGGGACTTCTAAAACATAATTTTACCTAAAAACACGATTAGGCATGAAGTATAAACTTTGGAAACTTTTGGGGCAAAGTTAAAATTCTTGAAACTTGATAAAACTCGAACGCGTCATTATCGTCGTGATGATGTTGACCGATACAAGGGAAGCATGTCGACCGACGAGGACATGAATATTCATCTCCTTGTTGATTTGCTCAGCTACAAGCCTCCAAATGCTCCAAAGTGCTCATAAGGATCCATCTCGTGTTTGTACCTAATAAGACTCAATATATATACAAAAGACTCCAAAATTAATACATATATGTCATAAAACGATAAAATCCATGATGTATCAGAAATCTCCATGAGAAGCCACATGAGATGCACCAGCCATTGTCTCTTCCCCACTCTTACGCTTAGACTCGTTCTCAGCTTCCCGGGAGACGTTTACCTTGAACTTGTTGGGCTTGAGATGGGGATGAAGGATCCAGCACTTGTCCTTGGGATGTCCTTGCTTCTTGCAATGGTCGCATATCCATGGCTTCCTATCTTCATGCTTGTAGCTTCCCTTTTGAGCCATGATGAGTTCGCATTTTCCACTAAACAAGCCGAGAGAGCCTTGTTCCTTTTGGAGTTGAGAACAAACTTCATCAAGGCTTGGACTTTTATCAGCTCGGAGAGGATGCTTGATTAAGTCATTAAACGACGGGTTCAATGTTAACAAGAGCCCAAAGACTTTATCTTGTTCTCACCTTTCATTGAGTATCACCGGATCAATAGTACTTGGCCTTAGCATGTCTAGCTCGGCCCACAATGACCAGAATATACGAAAGTGCTTGGTAAATTCCAAATCCTCTTGATTGTGGACGTTGATAGCCTTCTTGACTTCAAACACCCGGGTTAGGTTTGAGATATTCCCATAGACATTCTTGAGAGTATTCCACAACTCTTTTGCCGTTTTGCAATATGAGTAAGCTTCAAGGATGGGGCTATCAAGAGATTTTTGGAGAATGGCAAGCACCGTTTGGTCCTCTTGGAACCACTTAACATCCTTCTCTTCTTCCTCTTCTTTGGCTAGTTCTTTCCCATCTTATTTAGCCATCTCCTATGGAGCTTGGGACGCTTCAACATGGCTCCAAAGACCACGACGCCCACATAGTGTGGTTTTGGTGGTTCTTGACCACATGAGATAGTTGATTCCTTTGAGAACAACCGGAGTAACAATCGGTTTTGAGTTTTCCATGGTGGAGAGTGGTGGATAGACCGTTGGACAAAGCTATTATCCGGTGGGTAAAGCGCTTGGAGCTATGGACTGCTGGATATTCCGATGAAGATCTTGAGAAAAACAAGAACTGAACCAGAGAAAGGTAATGGAATAACCGGAGCTTTGGTGAATGTCGATCATATAGCTTTTGGATAATGAAGAAGAATAAGAGGTTTTAGTGAACGTGATTAGTAGAATGAGAGATTTAATGCAAGAGATTAGTAGGATAGATATAGAATCGAAACATGCTCTGATACCATGTTGGTTTTAGCGGAATATTATGAAGATTAATGTTAGATTATGTGAAGAATGAAGAACATGAATGATGAACTCGGAAGAATAAAAAGAGAGAGATATGTATTACTAAGATTAGGTTATAAATAATGTATGTTTCATCCTTTAAATAGAAATGCCTACTAGTGTTCCCTATGCACAATACAAATTAGGGATAGTGACATTAAGGAGAGTGACATGCTCGGATCCATAGGCACGATAGTGACCTTGCCTTGCCTCAGTGAAGCATAAGGGAACATGTGACGTCTGCACCAAAATATCTCCAACGGCTATATACTTAAGGATAACGGCTCCATTCTTCATAATGGGCCAAAACATCTTGGACTCTATCTTCTCCATTCTTTACAAACTTAAAGGAAGCTCGGCCCTTAGATGATTAGAACCGAGACTTGGATAGTTATGATTAATAGTTGACAACTCCAAAACATAAGTATAATCCTCCATTGATAGATCTATCATAGCTTGATCTTCCCAAATCAGAACCTTCCCAAACAATGCTATTTTTTTGATGAATGCATAAGTAGAGGCTGAACGTATGACTGGAACATGATCTATACCGTGCTTAATGATAACACCACTTTTATACACGTTTTTACCAGTTTTTATCATGCCTTAGAGTAGATTTTATCCATTGTTTATACCATTTCATGCATTTATCCTTCATATAGGATGTTTAATATTTCTGTATAGGCATTGCATGCATTTTGCATATTTGGGGTCTTATATGGTACTTATGGAGCATATGGAGCATACTTGGATTTTGGCTCATGGAGTGAAGATATGCAGTCAAGCCCTATGGACTCGAGTGAAGATGTGCAGTCAAGCCCTATGGACTCGAGTGAAGATTGCAGAGAAGAGAGATGGCTCACTCGACCAGGCTACCCGACCAAGCACTCGAGTGAGCACTCAAGACAGGCTACTCGACCAGGCACTCGAGTGAGCACACAAGACAGGCTACCCGACCTCAGCATCACAGGCTCACTGGACTTCAGCACCACCTGCCAACTCGAGTGACCACTCGACCACCCCACTCGACTGCAGGGTAGAGTGGGCACTCTCTGACTTTTTCTCCTAAAAACTCGCAAAATGTAATAAGCGCTTTTGACTAGGTATAAAAGCGCCTCATTAAACCTAATTAGAGAGAATCAAATAGCGCCGCTTTGGCTTAGTAATTTTTAGGTTTAGCTCTCGTTTTTCTCTCTCTTGTTCTTGCTGTTCTTCATAGTTCTTCATTTTCTGCAACCTTATAATTTTGATAACTTTTTATAAAATCAGTACTTGCATTTTATTTCTTCTCCAACCATGCTCACACGATCATAGGCTATCATATATGTCAAGCTTAGGCTTTTCTGGGTTTCAGACCTCAGCTATGATCATAGTGTGTGAGTAGTAAAGTAGGTATTTTTGGGGATGGATTAGGGTAGCTTCTCTTTGTTATGGTATTGCTTAGATAGGTTGATCATCACTCATATTCGACTCCCTGTTGGGTGAGTGATTTAATGCTTGTTTTCCCCTGAACAAGGAGAACATGATTTTAGATGGTCACATGAGCACGACCCATGCCTTGAGGCATTAGATAGACTTTTTCCGGGGCTGAGAATACAATAGTGTGAGGGTGGATGCATCAGACATTGATTTATGTCACAACTCCACCTATTCACTTGTTATGAACTCTTCTCAGCTTGAATAGGCTGATTCTTCATGCCTGATCCAACACCTCACACTATGCTGACTGGGTTGTGTCTTGAGGCTCTTTACCACGAACCATGGATTGAGCTGGTTATGAAGTCTGTTGTCTAGGGTAGTCTTGTGATGAAATTACTAGTTGATAGCTGCAATAGAACAGAGTGTTTGCGAATCCTGTGATTTCAATCCCCAAAGTCCCTATTTTTTTCCATAGTTCACAGCTTGCTTAGTAATCGTTCACTGTAGTTTTTCTCTGTTTTTACTGTACCACTCGACCTCATCACTTGATCAGTGCGGTCGAGTCGTCCTAGTACTGTGATTTTTTCTGTTTAGTTCCATGATGTGCTAAAGTGTGACAGACTTTGGTACCTCTAGTATTTATTAGGGTTTTTAGTAGATTTCTCATTTAGACTGCTAGTACCATACCCTTTTGATAATTACTTGAATAGCTTGCCTTAATAATCTGCTAGTTGCTGTAGACCACTCTTGATTGGTTCGACAAAGTTACATAACTCTTACCACTATACTACAATTGATTAGAAACTCTGTGTTTTATCTCTCTAGGCTTAGGTTGATCGCTTGGCTGTCTTTCTTTGCTTAGAGTAGGTGAAATCTAGTTTCAATTTGGCACCGTTGCCAGTTTTGAGTGTTGTGTCCACACAATTAGTTGTTTAAGGCTTACTAGATCAAGTCTGTTACTTTTGAGATCTGGGTACTGATTTGGTTTTGAAATTTTGCCTGTTTTGCATCAGGTACTATAGCACTCGACCCCCACTCGACCTTACCACTCGAGTACTTGATCGAGTCACTACTCTCTGAATGCAAACGCGTTCTCAAGGCAGCCAAAACCTAATCCAGTTACTTGATTACATACATCGTATCAACCAGCATACTCGTCAAGCTACACCTGCACCTGCTACCCCCATTCCTGCACAACCAGTTCCAGAGACACCAATGGTCATGGCAGAACAAGTTCCTCAACCTAGGGTGATTGGAGCAGGAGACGCTCCAAACACTCACTCTCAGAGGCAGGGAATTGTAACCCCTCCAGTCAACAACAATAATTTTGAGATCAAGACAGGTTTGATCTCCATGGTCCAGAACCAAGAATTCCATGGACTTCCTATGGAAAACCCTCTTACTCATTTGGGCCAGTTTGATAGACTGTACGAGCTCACCAAGAAAAATGGAATCTCAGAGGACAGCTTCAAGCTATGCCTCTTTCCATTTTCTCTCGGTGATAAGGCTTCCCACTGGGAACGAGCACTGCATCAGGGTTCTATAACCACCTGGGAAGACTGCAAGAAGACTTTCTCTGCTGAAATTCTTCTCTGTGCCAAGGACTTCCAAGTTCAAGAATAAAATCTCCAGCTTCACTCAGCAAACAATTGAGAGTTTCTCCGAAGCATAAGAGAGGTTTAAGGAGTACACAACGCAATGTCCTCACCATGGTTTCACCAAGGAGTATTTGCTCAATACGCTCTAGAGAGGGGCAAGCCTGAAGATCAGAATGCTATTGGATACAGCCAGTAATGGAAATTTCCTCAATAGAGACATAGTTACTGGCTGGGAGCTAGTGCAGAACCTTGCAATCTTTGATGGAAACTACAGTGAGGACTTCGCCAGATCAGTCAGAGGACCATCTTCGTCTTCTCATAAGACCAAGCAGGATATCCAGTCTCTTAGTGAGAAACTTGAAAAGCTCATTCTGGCGCAGCAGAAATCTGTGAACTTTGTTGGTGAAGTTTCTGCTACTCAGGCTCAGGAAGGTGAAGATGATCATGTTCAAGAGATCCTGTATATACAGAATCAAGCTGGCTTCAACAGAGGGTACATGAACTATAGAAACAATCCTAATCTCTCCTATAGGAATCCCAACGTAGCCAACCCTCAAAATCAAGTTTACCCGACTCAGAACCCAGGCCAAAACAAGCCTTTTGTACCTACAGCTCCAGCTAATCCACCTGGATTTTCTCCAAGACCACCTCTTCTACTCCAACTTCTTCAAGGCCAGAATACTGCTACTCAAGAGACATCAAAGAGGTTCACTGAAATCAGAACCCACATCAATTGCTCTTATGATGATTTGAACCATAAGATTGAGGTTCTCAACAGCAGACAGAAGTTTGTTGAGTTTAGTGCTGCATCAGCCTCTACTAAGACGACATGCCAACTTCTTGGAAAAGCTGTGCAGAACCCTAAGGAACCTGCAACTCTCTATGCAATGAGCAGAGCACCAGCTCTCCATCTTCTTCCTTTCTTGAAGAGATTCTCCAACATCACTATGGACAGTGATACTCAAGTTGGGGAGGGCAATCTTTCGATCTGCTGCTGAAATTGGATCAAGCACTGTAGCACTCGACCACACAACTCGAGTGAGTGGTCAAGTAGGCACACCCGAGACTGCAAGGAGAAGCGCATAATGGACCTGCATGCGATGATGACAAGTCCTTTCCCAGAACAGTTCAAAGCTAAGATTGAGAAGGAGTATGCTATTATGCTTGAGGAAAAGCTATCAGAGCTTAAAGCTAAAATGACTTGTGATGAAGCTGTGAAGTCACTTGGGCCTTTTGACAGAGGTTTGAGAAAAAGAGCCTTGAAGAAAATGCAAGATAAGAGAGCAGCAGCTGCTAAGGCCTATGAGTGTAAGATGATCACTCACCAGAAAGTGGTAGTGCAAAAGAAGCTGGCGGATCCTAGATCTTTCAGAAACCAGACTTTCCAGAATTATCTCTGTGATCTGGGTGCTTCGGTCAGCATAATGCCATTGACTGTGGCAGGAAAGCTGGGCTATCACAAATTTCTGCCAAGCACCAGCTCTCTAGTCCTAGCTGCCAGAACCATCAGATTTCCCCATGGCTTGCTAGAGAATGTCCCAGTGAGAGTAGGAAACATGGAGATCCCAACTGACTTCATAGTGACGAAGATGGAAGAAGAGCCAATGGATCCCCTCATACTAGGCAGACCATTCTTGGCATCCTCTGGAGCTATTATTGACACCAAAAGTGGTGAAATAATTTGTCGAACTGGTAATGACTTGGTGATGCATTTTGACACCTCTTCCGGCTTGAAGAGCCTTGATTTTGAGAGACAGCTTTTTTACATGGAAGAAGCTGAGCGCTATCAAAAGACAAACTTTGGAAAGTTTGAACAGTACTCTCAGACACCATCCAGACCTCCAAGGTTCACAGTCACCATGGGTAGTCACTCTGATGGAGCAGTGCACAAGTTTGATGTGTTTGTAGCAGAAGGTGACTCTGATGAAGCCAAATTAGGGCACACTCGACCAGCCCACTAAACTGCTAGGTCAAGTGACCACTCGAGTCATCACCAGAGAGCATAGCCGACCCCTACGAAACAACCTAGTTCGATTTGGTACTCGGACCAGATATATTTTTGTACAGGGAAGAGCAACTCAACATACCTACTCACAACACCAGCATCAGACCATAGCACAGTCCTTGCTCTGCAAGGTGTTGTTGTTGAGTTGGCAGAGAAGGTGGACAGGCTTGAGAAGGAAGTCTTGAAGCTCAAAGAGGCCTAACAAGTTCCAGAGGCTATCAAGCTCTAGCAAGCTCAAAAACCCCCCACCAGAGATGGGAAGAAGGAGGCCCAAGCCACTTGGAATGAGTGATAGCTTCTATCACGCTATCATGGCAGTCTCTCAAGGACCTTCCACCTGCCTAAAAAGAGTGAGAGTCAAGCTAAGTGACTTTAAACAAACTCACTTAGGAGGAATTCCCATGTTTATCATTGTATATACTAGTTTTGATTTATCTTATGTCTTTATTAATTTTGTAATTTCTAATGTGTTCTTAGTGTTTTGAGTTTCAGGAGAGGATAGGAGCTAAGTATGAGTCAAAGTGGAGTTTCAAAAAGGTCAGCCTGAAATTTGCAAAGTCACTTGACCACACCACTCGACCCCCAGGTCAACTGGTCAGGTTTTGTCTGAAACCTCAACTTTTAATCTAGGCCGTTCATTTGAAATCACTTTATCATTTAATACCCACGCGACCCATCTCCTTCTTCTTCTTCATTGTTCACGATTTTTTTCATCTCTCTAAAAAAAACGCGAAACCTCTTAACTTCTCTCTAAAATTTTTTCATAAAAATTATAAAGTTTTTCATCAAATCTGCATCATGTCTCACTACCTAGCAATTCTGAAACTCACTTGTAAGTTTTTAAACCCTTTGAACCCATTTTTGCGAAAATCCAGGTTCGAAATTTTGAAATTTTCTGAAATTTTTTTACTTGCATGTAGTTAATCGATAAGGAATCGAAAGAAGTATGCATTGATTTCTATGGTTGAAATTGATAGAAATTGAAATTTTGTTCTTAGTGGTGCACTTAAAAATTTTCAAAATTTTTTTGTAACCTTAGGACAAATTTCGGTTTAGCTATTGATTGTTTAATAATTGGAGAACCCACATTGATCATCATTGTTGAAATTGCACAAATTTTAGAAATTTTAGAAATCATACATATCAAAAATCGCTTTGGAACTTGAATTTGGAAAATTTATGAGCCTAAGTTGTTTAGATCCTTGCTAGGCTTGAAATTGGATGCATATGATTGTTAATTTACTTACTCGATCAAAGCACTCGAGTGAGTCAAGTCGGGCAAAATTTTATTTTGGAAAATTTTTGCCAACTCGACCACACCACTCGAGTGGTCCAAATTTTTGGTAAATTTTTGATTTTTGAATTCATTTCAGGAACACTGGCACTACAAGGACAAGGGCAACAAGAAGCCTAACCGCAGTAAGAGCCACTTGACCATCTGGGTCACGGCAAGACAAGGCTAAGGGTAAGAGGGTTCAAGAAGAAGAATCAGTGAGAAGGAACTGTGAGGAGGAGACTAGTTTTGAGAGTTCAGAGGATATCTAAGCTGAGATATCTGAGGAAGCTAAGCTCATCTCCATCCTGGAAAGGGTGAAATTCCTTGGGACTAGGTACCCTGATCGCCCCACCATGCAAGCTCTGGGAATTTGCACAGAGGTGGGGAAGCTCTATAAGTCTGCTGACATCGTGGGACTTAGCTACAGCCCACGTGATGGTTTCAAGACTGAGACATGCCATTTCTTGGCAACAGTGGACCTCCACCTCTATGAGACGAGAGGGATGGCTAGTACTGCAGAGATAGGGCATGTGATCTTCAAAGTCAGAGGGATAGACTATCAGCTACCCCTTAGTTTGGTCGACATCTTGTTTGACTTCGGCAGAGGAACAGGGCAAGCCCAAGACTTTGAGAAGAAAGAGCTGAATGAGTTGTGGTTAGCGCTTGGAGGAAGGGAGCACTATCAATCTGCTAGGACTAAGAGCAGTGAGATCAGGCACCTAGCAGTGAGATACCTCCACAGGACTCTTGCAAACACAATGTTTGCAAAGAAGGCCATAAGGCCAGTGAATGAGAGCGAGTTGAAGATGCTGGACAAGGCTCTTTGCGACTACCTCATCTACTCATCTGAGGAGAATCGAGCCAATGGGATTGAGATGCGAGAAGATAGAGCCTACCCAGGGAACTCCATCATTTTGGTGATACACCTCATAAGCTACAGAGCTACTGCCATTAAGAATGACAAGATGCTGAACAAGGCAGAGTTCACAATGGGAGGGATAGTTACTCCATTTTTAGAGGCTGCTAGAGTTGAGCTCATATCAGCACCTACACCATACACTCTGATTAACTTGGATCACATGAAGGACACTCAGACTATTGGTGCAAAGGTTGGGAAGAAGTACATCTACAACTTCTCATATCCGAGGAGTAGCAAGGCTAAGATTTTGCTACCTTATGGATGTTTAGCCAAGCACTATGCAGAGGAGTGTGACCGTAGTGTCCCCTTTGTACCACCAGTCAGAGATCTCTACTTCTCTGATGAGGGAGTTAGACTCCAAGAAGATGAGACGTTTTAGGACTTCATAGGGAGTGTGCAAGCTCCAGAGAGGTTTTATTTTGAGGAGACAGAGTCCAAAAGCCTCAAAGAGGCTAATCATAAGATCTCCACACTTCAGAAGTGGTGCAAGTGGCAGGATAAGCAATTCAGAAAGTTCAAGAGTGGAATGAATGCCACAATGAAGGGGATCACCAGCCGTTTTGCAGCAGCTGAGAGGAAGTTGAGTGCTGGCTCGTCAAGAAGGACTTCGGCTGAGCAGAAGGAGAGAAAGAGGTGCCCGGATCACCCCAAAGAGGATTTGGAGCATTCGTCCCCAGATGAAGCCACTCAATCACCTGGGTCGAGTGAGCCACTCGAGTGCTACCCTGGATTCGACCCGAGTGCACATGTCGATCCTTACCCACGCTATGATCAGGGCGCACAGCTTCCGCCTTACCCTGGGTACTACCAGAGGGAACCATTCGACCACGCTGGGTCGAGTGCACAATACATGCCACACCACTCGACTGCTGGGTCGAGTGGACCACTCGAGTCACAACCCGGAGCTGATCCTCTCAACACCACAGTTCCAGCCGACACTCAGGAGAGAATGGAGGCTAACACAGATGCCTTCTTCACTCCACAAAAATGAGTTACCACCCCACAAGAATGAGCTACCACCCCACTTCCTTATCATTGTTCATATCATTGCATTTTTTTGTTCTCTTTTGTTTTAGTCTCTCAAATCATCTCTTGAATTCATTTTAAACAAGGGAATGTGTAATTTAAGTTTGGGGGAGTGTTTGAGAGGCGTATTTGACATATTTCCTTATTTTCTTATTCAAATTTGCATCATCTATGTGCATTGAAAAAACCTAAAAATTTGAAAATTTTCAGAAAACTATTTTACAAAAAAACAGAGTATCATGTAGTTTCATTATCATTTTAGGATTGAGTTTTAGAATTTTGCTTAGGATTGTACATAAGCATAGGGGATAATGATGAGTCAAACCGTAAAAAGCTTAAGAATCAATCATATAATTTCAATGCCACAGTTATAAGTTGTCTAATACATTCACCTAAGTTTGAAAATTAAGGCTGCACCTTGCTTGGAATTTAGATTTAGCACTCTCACTTGGTTGAAGCTTATTGTGATTTGTCAAACTATCCCAATGAATGCATTATGATATGCTCTAAAACTTTAACTCATGGATACCTCAAAATACTTGGATTTTCTTTCACCTTTTACCACTCTTGCTAATCCAAGTAGCTGACTCCACCATTGAGACAGTTCCACAAAAACCAAACCCAAAACTTCATTTCAGACCATACATTATTTTTGAGTGAAGTGAGGCATATTTCTGGATTGAATTAGAGAGAAAGTGTTAGGTGTTGCCGACAGGAGTAGCCTCTCATATAGTCTCTGTTTCGGCTAAGAATTTGAATAAGTTGGGGTTTGAGTCTGGGAAAAGAAAAGAAAAGAGAAAAAGAGGTTGCTAAAGATCATAAGCTTTGGAGATGATAGGTTCAAAAAAATAAGTCTAGTAAAGGATTTGGAAGAAAAAGATAAAAGTTGGCTCAGTAAAAGAAACAGAAAAAAATCGTATAGTAGCCACTCGACCAAGACTACTCGAGCGAGTGGTCGAGTCATAGCTTAGTGAAAAAATCAAAAATCCCAAATCCGCTAGAAGTAAAAAGTAAAGTATCCTCTCCTTAGAAGAAAACAGAAAATCGGTCCTTGAGTCAAAAAAATGAAAGGAAAAGCATCTAAGCACAAGGGTAGAACTAGGATGAAGTTTATGGGATTATAGAGTTAGGAAGGTCATTGGTTCTTCATGGGTAGATGATAGTCTACCCCTGTATTCACCAGTTGGCTCTACCTTTAGCATTCTCTTATAATTCAATCCATTTCATTGAGAGATCCTGATACATGCGCTTAAAACCAGAGGAAGAAGAGATCATTTTTATCTCTTAAAACTTGTCCCTCAACCTAATGAGTTACAGATATAGCATATCATGATTCACCAGTTCGGGCTTAATCAATGTTAAAAGGATAGTTTGCTTTGAATGTTTGCTTGTGGCTGAGTCTTAGTGTTAAATTTGATGTGATAAGTATGGATAAAACTTTTAAGTAGAACTTCTGTGAATTGCATTCTAGAACTAATAACTGTGACATTGACATTAGAGGTTTGCTTAGTTTGCTTAGGTTCTGAGTCCCCACTTTTCCAGTCGTTAAGCACGGTCTAGATCATGTTCCAGTCGTATCCTTTCATCTTATCCTTTCTATTTGCTTTAGGGCAAGCAAAGCGTAAGTTTGGGGGAGTTGATAACACCACTTTTATACACGTTTTTACCAGTTTTTATCATGCCTTAGAGTAGATTTTATCCATTGTTTATACCATTTCATGCATTTATCCTTCATATAGGATGTTTAATATTTCTATATAGGCATTGCATGCATTTTGCATATTTGGGGTCTTATCAGGTACTTATGGAGCATATGGAACATACTTGGATTTTGGCTCATGGAGTGAAGATGTGCAGTCAAGCCCTATGGACAGGAGTGAAGATGTGCAGTCAAGCCCTATGGACTCGAGTGAAGATTGCAGAGAAGACATATGGCTCACTCGACCAGACTACTCGACCAGGCACTCGAGTGAGCACTTAAGACAGGCTACTTGACCAGGCACTCGAGTGAGCACACAAGATAGGCTACTCGACCTCAGCATCATAGGCTCACTAGACTTCAGCACAACCTGCCTACTCGAGTGACCACTCAACCATCTTACTCGACTGCTAGGTCTAGTGGGCACTCTCCGACTTTTTCTCCTGAAAACTCGCAAAATGTAATAAGCGCTTTTGACTAGGTATAAAAGCGCCTCGTTAAACCTAATTAGAGAGAATTGAATAGCGCCACTTTGGCTTAGTAATTTTTAGGTTTAGCTCTCGTTTTTCTCTCTCTTGTTCTTGCTGTTCGTCATAGTTCTTCATTTTCTGCAACCTTGTAATTTTGATAACTTTTTATAAAATCAGTACTTGCATTTTATTTCTTCTCCAACCTTGCTCACAAGATCATAAGCTATCACATATGTCAAGCTTAAGTTTTTCTGGGTTTCGGACTCCAGCTATGATCATAGTGTGTGAGTAGTCAAGTTGGGATTTTTGGGGATGGATTAGGGTAGTTTATCTCTGTTTTGTTATTGCTTAGATAGGTTGATCATCACTCAGTTTCGACTCCCTCTTGGCTGAGGGAATTTAATTCTTGTTCTCCCCTGATAAAGGAGAACATGATTTTAGATGGTCTCATGAGGACCGCCCATGCCTTCAGCCATTAGATAGACTTTTTCGGGGTTTAGAGTATAATAGCGTGAGGGTGGATGCATCAGACATTGATTTATGTAATGACTCCACCTATTCACTTGTTATGAACTCTTCTCGACTTGAATAGGCCGATTCTTCATGCCTGGTCCGACTCCTCATACTATGCTGACTGGGTTGGGTCTTGAGGCTCTCTACCACGAACCATGCATTGAGCTGCTTATGAAATCTGTTGTCTAGGGTAGTCCTGTGATGAAATCGCTAGTTGATAGCTGCAATAGAACAAAGTTGTTGCGAATCCTGTGATTTCCATCCCGAGAGTCCCTGTTTTTCCCCATAGTTCACAGCTTGCTTAGTAATCATTCACTCTAGTTTTTCTCTGTTTTTACTGTAGCACTCGACCTCACCACACGATCAGTGTGGTCGAGTCGTCTTGGTACTGTGATTTTTCCTGTTTAGTTCCATGATGTGCTAAAGTGTGACAGACTTTGGTACCTCTAGTATTAATTAGGGTTTTTAGTAGATTTCTTATTTAGACTGCTACTACCACACCCTTTTGATAATTACTTGAATAGCTTGCCTTAATAATTTGCTAGTTGTTGTAGACCACTCTTGATTGGTTCGACAAAGTTACATAACTCTTACCACTATACTACAATTGATTAGAAACTCTGTGTTTTATCTCTCTAGGCTTAGGATGATTGCTTGGCTGTCTTTCTTTGCTTAGAGTAGGTGAAATCTTAGTTTCACTTAACTGAATCCTTGGTTCTGGGTAATGCTCCATATAGCATCTTCTAACCCAGCTCGGTACTACTTGACTTCTCTTGACCCAAAGTTCTCTCATGTGCCACATATGAGTGAATATTTTAACCCAAGCTTCAAATGCCCAAGATGATTTGGTTTTGGATCGCTCTCTTCACTTCTCGCCAATGCTTGAAGCCTAGCCCCAATGCTTGGGTGAAACTGCATTTTTGAACCCATAATCCTCGAGTGATCTCCTTGCACATAGATCTCTTTGTCTTGAACCAACTCTTGTTTCAGCCTCCATTGCTTGACTCTTGATCTGCCTCCATTGCTTGACTCTTGATCTTGAAGCTTTGATCGGATCCTCCATAGATACAACCTCTGTTGCTTGACTCTTGATCTCCATAGCTATAGCTATTCTTGCCATCTTTGTCCACCAAGTTTCGTACCCACAAAGATTCATAACCACATAATCATACACACACACCTTGCTCTCTTATATTGTATTTTCCCCCTCAAGCTTAAGTGTTGAGACTCCCCCTTAAGCTTGCAATTCAGAGGAATCTTTCCTTTTCTCCTTAACGTCTTCTTACTTGAAACGCATGGCATCTTCTCTTCTAGGTTTGTATCTTCACAAAATTTGTGTGAGGGTGTCCATAAACCTTCCTCACGGCTTGGATTCCCCAAGCTTGATGTGAAGCCTTTATTTGGTAGCACCATAGAACTCACCTCATCCTTTCTTTTATAGAACCCCACTTATCGCCAGACAGACCTCTCTCCTATAATCTGAGCATAACTCGCGAACCATAACCCAGAAACACTTCATACTGATCCGAAACGAACAATAATTCTTGTAGCTTCCTTGTGTCCAAAACTCGTCAAGAACAAAGCGTTGGAAGGCTATCAACGAACATCAAATTTGTGATGAACCGACGCTTCGTCCCCTCATTTCTTCTTATGCTATCCTTTCTTTCTTTGTCTCAAACTTCTTGAAAGTATAGTCACAGCAATTACTCCTTTGTACCTTCATTAAGAGATACAAAATTTTAAAGCAATGGCCGTGGGGTTTTAAGAAGTTTAGGATGACAATTTTGAGGATAGTAAACATGAGAAATGAATGCAACACAATCAAGACAAAAAAATGTAACACTAAGAGTTTAGAGAGTTGGCCTTTGGTGTTTATGATCTGGTGAATGGGCATGATGAGTTGGTCTTATTATCATCATGTTGTGGGTCTTTCTCTCAACATTTCTTGAGCAACACCTTCCATTTTCCATTTCATGAACATACGGCTCCAAGAACTTCTTGACTCCATTTCTTCTTTATGTGCCCCTTCTCCTTTAACGCTTCTCTCACCAAGTATAATCCATGCTTTCCTTGTTTAAACCCTTCATAGAGGATTTAAGTTCAGTAAGTAATGGCCGTGGGGGATTGAGAAGGTTAAAAACATTGGTTTGCAATTTGAAGAAATAAGAGTAATAATTCACAAGGCTCAAAGATATTCAAACAAAAAAACGGTTAGAGGGTACTCCCTTTTTGTTGATGATCTGAACACGTTTGTGAGTTCATGTACCACTCTTCCTCACTGGTATTTGCTAAGCTTAGTGTCAACAATAGTTTGGAACAACATATTGCGGTTTCCCTGTTTATTGACATGCCTGCAATACCAAAGATTAGTAAACAAGTTTTCCTCTTTATGGTTCTTCACCATAAAGATAATGTATTCTCTTTTGAGAGAAAGACTTTAACTATGGTCTTAGAAACTTGAATATCATAAAGATAGAGAATTCGGACCAACAGTATAATCCTTAACAAAAATTAGATAAATCAAAGTCATAAGTTATTCCTCATTCATAAGAAGGAAATTAGACTAGAATTTATCATTTCATTTGAAAACAAGGGATGAACTATTATTGATTTGGAGGGACTTCACAAGGAATTTTCCTAGATCAATGTCATCTTTAAAAAAAAATCATGGACTTACATGCTTACAAGAAGCTAGCCATAATTTTTAACTCGGGTGAAAAACGATCTTAGGTGTATTTTGAATTTAAAATAAATTTTAACACAGATCTTTTCACCTTAGAGAACAAAACAACCAAGGACTTAAATGCTTAGAAGCGGTCCAAGGTTTAATAACCAGAGAAATTTGGATTCAGCAAGATCTAAAAGCTTAAGACTCTATTGAGTAAAAGCAACCAAGGTTCTCATTCCTTTGGAAATTTTAAACAAAATGAGATTTGGATTCATCATGGATTTTATGCTTTTACTCATAAGAGTTCATGTTTACCAAGGTTCTCTTCCCATGTAATTTGTATAAAAAGATATACCACACCTTTGATCTTTAATTCATATGAATCAAGCATCTTAGGTGTGTTCTTCTTCTCTTAAATGATTTAAACGATATACATAGCATATTTGAGTTTAACCTAAAAGTAACCGTGACATAGAGAAAAGGGAAATGGGCTTTAAGAGAATGAGAAAGTAGAATGAGACATCAATGCTATCCATGGGTGTAAGGATAGGGAACCCACAAGATATTCTGGAGATCATCTCATCTTCTTTCTCTTCTTCATGGGATTTCACCACAACCACATTTCGTCCTCTTCATTGTCACCACGTAGAGAAGAAGATTTATCAAGAACAAATTTAAAAGCATGATTTCCTTAAGGATCAAGCATGACTTGATTTCTAAATGAAAAACAAGTATGGTTCCTTTACGGATTCATCATAACAATTTTTATACGTTTAAGAATGAAGCACGCATGTCATAAAGAAATCAAAACCAATAAGTAAAAGAAAATGAGCCAAGGACTTAAAATATGCGACATAAAGAAAACATAGTCCAAGGTTTAAATATGACAAACGAGATTTGGATTCAACACAGCCAAAAGCTTAGAACTCTTTTGAGTCAAAGCAACCATGGTTCTCATTTCATTTGTCAAGACTCAATAAGATATTGGATTCATCAAGGTTCTCTAGCTAGATATCTCCTTAAGGATTTAATTTCCAGAAATATCTAGCATGGATACAACAAGGATCTCTTCCTTTTGAGTCAAAATGGTGAACCAAACAGAGATTGCATTCGTCTAGGTTCACTAACTAGATATCTTCTTAAGGTTTTCCCAAAGATATCTAGCCATGGATACAACTAGGATTTATCTCTTTTGATTCAACCAACGTATACCACAACTTTTTAATCCTTTAATTCATAGAAATCAAGCATCTTTTCAAGTGTGGTTTGTTAAAATGACCTTAACCGCATATCCAACACAAAACTTCCAATGAACTTCATGTTCTTTCATTTCAAAAAGAAATCAGAATCTATTCAAGGTTTTAAATCTATAAGGATGCAATTTTAAAGGCTCATTTTAAAACAAAAGTAAATGAACATATATACCACGACACTAGGTGCATTAGATTTATATAAATCAAGCACCATTCAGCGTGGTTCCCTTTGTTTGAAATACCCAAATAACAAAACTCAAGCAAGAACTACAATGGATTTTACTTTTCTATTCCATTGGAACTTAGAAATCTATCCAAGGTATTAAAAACAAAAACAAATGCGATTTTGAGTTTGAATCAAAACTAACCGTGGCTTAGAGAAGATTAGTGAGGCTTAGAGAAGATTAGAGAATAATCTTTGCCACTCAAATCACTCATTTAAGAGCGAAGGCATCAGATTTCTCTTCTTCCCTTGTGGTTCTTCACCACGCCTCATTTACTCTCTTCATTGCCATAAGGATCAAAATAAAATGCTCTGATACCATGTGAGTTTAAATGCGGAATATGAGATGAAGTTTAAGAAATTTAAGAAGATTAGAAAGTATAAGCATAAAGTAACAAGTCTTAGCATAAGATAAAGAGAAGTTTGAGAGAAAAAGGGTAAGAGAGAAGAAGATAAGGTTTTGTCCTATTCTCTTTTGAATTTTGAATTAGGCTCCTTCCCTCCATCTTTTGGTAGGTCTTTGTGGATAAGGCTCTTAGCATCATCTGACCCTGCTGGTGCACATCCTGAATCTTTAATCCGACTTTTGCACAAGACGTTTCTCAAACCAGGATTTTGCACAAGTATTTGATGATGTTTTCTTGCCGTTCCTTTAGAAGCGGGAGCGTGCAATATCCGGGTTTGTACGGATCCGTACATTCCGTATATGACCCAAGATTTGCACGCCCTAATTTTGCACAACCCTCCATAAGCTTCTGTAAGCCTTAGTGAACCCAAACTTTGCACGGTCTTTTCTAATGCTTTTGTAAGCCCAGACTTTTCACGTGCAGCTTGACTCGATGTGTAGCTTGTGCTGTCTTCTTGATCTCAACAGTCCTCTCCTTATAAAACTTTGAATTCTCATAGGCGTGATGCCTTATATCATCTAACTCATTCAGCTGTATTAATCTCCTTTCCGCAGCAGGTTTGATATCAAAGTTCAGCAACTTAACAGCCCAGGCGGCATTGTGTTCAAGTTCAACCGGAAGATGACAAGCTTTACCATAAAGGAGATGGAAAGGTGTTGTTTCAAGTGGTGTCTTATATGCTGTCCGATATGCCCAGAGTGCGTTGTCAAGTTTCGCGGACCAATCCTTGCGTGTCCAACCTACTGTCTTCTCAAGGATATCCTTAATCTGCCTATTCAAAACTTCCACTTGACCACTTGTATGTCGATGATAAGGTGTCACGACATGGTGCTATACTCCATGGTTCCTCAAAAGTTTAGCAAATATCTTATTGATAAATGTGATCCTCCATCGCTTATGACTATGCGAGGCACTCCAAATCTTGGGAAGATTATGGACTTAAATAGTTTGATCACAACAGATGCATCATTGGTAGGACTAGCCACCGCTTCTACCCACTTTGAAACATAATCCACAGCAACAAGGATGTACCTATTCCCAAAAGATGATGGAAAAGGACCCATAAAATCAATATCCCAACAGTCAAACACCTATACCTCTAGAATGAAGTTCTCTGGCATCTCATTCCTCTTACAGATCTTCCCTCTTCTCTGACAGACATTGCAGGGTGCTATAAACGCATGAGCATCATGAAATAGAGTGGGCCACCAAAACCCAGCTTGAAGTACCTTAGACACTGTTTTGAAAGTTGCAAAATGTCCAGCATATTCAGATTCATGGCAATAAAACAGTATCTCAGCAACCTCTGTCTCTGCTACACATCTCCTATATATCCCATTAGAACAATGCTTGAATAGGTAAGGTTCATCCCAAAAGTACTTTCTAAGCTCTCTAAAGAACCTCTTCTTTGCATAATCCTTAAGGTGATTTGGGGGTACATCAGCAGCGAGGTAATTAGCAGTATCAGCATACCATGGTTTGCTGGGAACAACCTTTACTGCGAAACATGTATGCCCAAGAGTAGCTCCAGAGTGGAGCCTGTCGGTTGACATGAGTGTCCACTCGTCCGTCCTCTGAAATTTCTCCATCCAAACTTGTTTAAACTAGATAGATATTCTCCTCAGGTAAGAAATCATTGATAGGCATGTCATCAGTGATTCTTATCCTTGAAAGATGATCAGCAACTCCATTCTCAATGCCTTTCTTGTCTCTAACTTTAGTATTAAACTCTTGGAGAAAAAGTATCCATCGCAACAACCTTGGTTTAGCATCCTTCTTGTTCATTAAGTATTTCAAAACAGCATGATTTGTCTGAAAAATCACCTTAGAACCCACAAGATAATTCCTGAACTTCTCCACAGCAAATACCACAGCCAATAACTCTTTCTCAGTAGTTGCATAGTTCTTTTGAGCATCATCCAATGTCTTACTTGCATAGTACATAGCATGTAGCTTCTTATCCTTTCTCTGACCCAATACAGCACCAACATCAGAATCACTTGCATCACACATTACCTCAAAAGGTAATTCCCAATCAGGTGGTTGCACAACATGGGTGCTAATCAAAGTTTTCTTTATATGTTCAAAAGCCGCTAGAAACTCAGGTGTAATATCAAAATTAACCTCTTTGCATAGCAGCACAGTAAGTGGCCTAGCAATCTTGCTGAAATCCTTGATGAATCTCCTATAAAAACCAGCATGTTCCAAGAAACTTCTAACTGCTTTAACAAAATCTGGAGGCTGCAAACTCATCATCACCTCTATCTTAGCGCAATCTACCTCAATACCAGCCTCTGAAACTCTATGTCCTAACACAATACACTATTTAACCATAAAGTGACACTTCTCCCAATTCAGAACTAAATTCTTCTCTTCACATCTCTTAAGCACAAAGCTTAAATTATTAAAACAATCCTTGAAGGAAGGACCATAAACAGAGAAGTCATCCAAAATACCTCCATAAATATTTAGATCATGTCAGAGAAGATAGACATCATGCATCTCTGAAAAGTAGTTGGGGCATTGCACAAACCAAAAGGCATCTTAGCATAAACGAAACTACCCTAGGGGCAGGTGAAAGTAGTGTTCTCTAGGTCATCCGGGTGAATAGGGATCTGGAAGAAACCTGAGTATCCATCCAAAAAGCAATAGTATGGGTGATTAGCCAACCTCTCAAGCATCTGATCAATAAAGGGCAAAGTGAAGTGATCCTTCCTTGTGGCTGCATTAAGCTTCCTGTAGTCTATACACATTCTATGACCAGTCGCTGTCCTAGTAGGGATCAACTCATCCTTATCATTCTTTACCATAGTCACTCTTCATTTCTTAGGAACCATATGAACTGGACTAACCCACTTGCTGTCCGAAATTAGAAAGATGATACCCGCATCCAACAGCTTCATGATCTCTTTCTTAACAAGCTCTTTCGAATTCGGATTCAACCTCCTCTGATGCTCTATAGATGTCTTTGCATCATCCTCAAGATGTATCCTATGCATGCACAATTTGAGAGATATACTTGTAATATCATCAAGGGAATAGCCAAGAGCATTGCGATACTTACGCAGCTTGCTTAGCAACAAGGTAAGTTCTGCAAAATTTAAAGAGGAATTGACAGCAACAAGGTAAGTTCTGTAAAATTTAAAGAGGAATTAACAGCAACAAGGTAAGTTCTGCAAAATTTAAAGAGGAATTGCCAATAACAGGATAAGAGCTATTAGGACCAAGAAACGCATACTTGAGCCCCTTAGGGAGTGGTTTAAGATCAAGCTTTGGAGCTGCTGCGACGCTCCAGTCGCAGACCGTGTTGATTGACATGACTGTCTTATGTCGATCGACACGAGTAGACAATTTACCAACAGGTTCTGTAGTAACCAGCTTCATGACTTGTGCATTATCATCCAATAGCTTAGCATAACCAGCAGCCTCAATATCCAAGTATCGTGCTTCCTCAGTGGATGCAACCAAAGCTCTTTTTAGTGGATCATCCAGATGAATTTCCTTGAATATATCCTCAGCCAGGTTAGTGAGTGTATCCTTATACTAGGTCTGTCCATCTATGGTTGGTCTTTGTATCAGCTTATTCATATCAAAGTTCATTACCAAGTCACCAACATTCAAATAATTCTTCCTCCTCTCACATCAGTCATAGCACCAGCAGTGGCCAAAAAGGGTCTTCCTAAAATCAATGGGTCTTTGGGTTCCTCTTCATACTGAAGTACCACAAAATCTGTAGGGATGAGGCAATTACCTATTGACAGGTCAAATATAACCCTAGAACTACTCTCTCAAATAAAGAGATCGATTGCAGCACTTAGAGGTCGAATCCACAAGGTCTCTGAAAACTCACACAATAGATTAAACAGATTGGACTTAAGCTAGACAAAAATATAAAAAACTAAATAAAGCAATGCAATAAACGAAAATAGCAATTAAACGGGATTAAAGTGCTAGACATAGGGACATCAATCAGGAAAACTCAGGAAAATGAACTGGGCGGTTCGTAAATTAAGTCTAAAGTGTTTGTGCGGTTCTTAAATTCATAACACTAATGTTATATCGTATCCAACTCTCGCTGCGACGACATCTATCCTCTAAACAGAAGCAAACCAAATTTCTTTGCAAAATACCAATAAATAGAGTCTCTATGATAGTGCGGGTACGATATGTTTACCAAATTCCTAAACCAACTCTCGCTGCGAATATGCTGTTTGCTCATCAAAGATTAGTTTGGGTATCACTCTCGTGTCTACCAATAATCCTATGGTACCAATATTAGGGTGATTAATCCTAAGACTAGTGTAATTATCAAATCCAGATGAAGAAACATAAGTTACTAAATCCAATTCAATTTTCCTTCATAATCCCTTTTGAAACCCTAGATCTAACAAGGTGACTACTCAGACATAGAAGATAAAACACAAATCATTGTCTGAATAATACACATAAAAATCAGAAATAAGAAACAAAAGGAGTTCAGAATTCTTCTCTCTACAAAGTTTGAAATCTGAATCTTCTCTCCAATAATCTCTTTGAAATTTACAATCAACTCGAAAAACTTAGAAAATGACAAAACTTAGTCTCTGGGATTTCTAAAACGTAGTTTAACCTAAAAACACAATTAGGAATGATTTATAAACTTTGAAAACTTCTGAGGCAAAGTTGCAGTTTTTGAAACTTGATAAAACTCGGAGGCTTCAATATCATCTAGGTGATGTCGATCGACACAAGGGAAGCGTGTCGATCGACGTGGACAGGAATATCCGTCTCCTTGTTGATTTGCTCAGCTACAAGCCTCCAAATGCTCCAAGGTGCTCATAAGGATCCATCTCGTGTTTGTACCTGATAAGACTCAATATATATGCAAAAAACTCCAAAACCAATACATGTATCATGTCATAAAACAATAAAATCCATGATATAACAACTCCCCCAGACTTAGCTTTTCCTTGCCCTCAAGAAAAAAAGAAAACCAAACCAAGGAAGTAGTTTGAAAATCGCGGAACTCACCTACTCTTCAGAACATTGTGCTTACCAGTCATCATGTAATCCACATGGTACAAGAACTATTCAGAGACTAACCACCATGTACATTCACCGTATTCACTCTTAGTCTACTCAATACCCACCACAACTTCACAACATATCCCTTTAGTAAGCCATTCATCGATGGGTCTCACTTTCGATTCAATGCCCAAGAGCCTTCTAGACTCAGCTGTCATCCTATACCATAACAAGACAAACCTCACAACAACAATGATGTTTTCATCTCCCCCAGACTTAAATCCTTTGTTATTTTGGATTTCATATGATTTTCTCTTTCTTATCTTTTTGTCTATGAAGGTAGGTTATTAGAAGTGAATAATGGGTCACGGGATCTCTCCTACCCTCATAGCAACCCTACTTTCATCATCCCCTTAAGAAGTAGAAATATAGGGGCATATATTTCTCTTACCTGCTTCTAGTTCAGAAAATCACTTGGTCATTCATAGATTATACCTAAAGGCTTTTATTATTAGTAACAACTTTTTGGGGAGACTAGACATCATAACTTACTTTGGTTTTATCAGGTAAGGTATGTATGAAAAGTCAAGCTCTCAAACACCAATTTCGCCCATGAGGTAAAAGGAACTGACAGAAATTAGTTCAGGCTATAGCGGGCATCTGTTGTAAGTGTGGGGCTTTCAAGTTAACCGGTCAGAATTGTGGTTTTTCCATTAGTTGAATCTGAAAAAGCTGCACAACAATGGTCACCAAAAGACATAGCAAACAACAAATAGACCAAGAGATAGCTGATAGTTCATGGACAAGTTTTGACTCAATAAAACAAAGGTTTTGAAAAACAAAAAATTTGGACTGACTCTCAAAAGAATAAATATAGTTAGCAACTACCTCCCCCAGACTTAAACTACACTGACCCCAGTGTAAATAAGCCTAAAGAAAGTGATAAAAAATAATGAAATTGAGTAGAGATTGAACTGTTATGTTTTAAAAAACATGACCTGATATGGTGTATGTACGTCGACCGACACACACCCTGCGTGTCGATCGACGTGAGAATGGGTGTGATTTTTCCGAAATTCTGCACCATGTAAATGATCATTCAACTTTTTTTCTGACATTTAGATCCTAAGTAAGAGCAAAACTTGTCAATAAGAACCTGATATATAACATAAATGAGGTTCAATAATACTTAAATGAAAATAAAAACAAAGGAAAAAGTAAGAAGATACGATAGAGTGGGTTACCTCCCACTAAGTGCTTGTTTAAAGTCATGAGCTAGACGTAATGGTGGTGAATCAAGTCGATGGAGGATTTTTCAAGTCCAAAAGATGTCCATCAGGAATTGTCGTCTCCCAATAATGTTTGACTCGCTGACCATTGACTGTGAAATCCTCTCCATTGGGATTGTTCAAGACCAATGCACCATATGGCTGAACCTCTTTGATTGTGAATGGACCTGACCAACGAGAAAGCAATTTCCCAGGAATTAAATTCAAACAAGAATTGTAGAGAAGTACCTGATCGTTGGGCTCAAAGGTTATGTGGATGATCTTCTTATCATGATATGCCTTAGTCCTTTCCTTATACAACTTTAAATTCTCATAGGTGTGGTGCCTTCTCTCATCTAACTCATTCAGTTGTATCAATCTCCTTTCCGCAGCCAGTTTGATATCAAAGTTCAACAACTTAACTGCCCAGGCGGCATTAAGTTCAAGTTGAACTAGGAGATGGCAAGCCTTACCATACAAGAGATGGAAAGGTGTGGTCCCAAGTGGTGCCTTATAGGCTGTCCGATATGCCCAAAGTGAGATTTTAAAGAGATTAGATGCGGAAATAAGGACAGAGATTAGATGAACTAGAGAGAAAGAGAGGTTCAGCCATTTTCTTCTTTAAGCCTATGGAGGCAAGAATTGTGTTAGGTTACAAGAAAAAAGGGGTTTCCTCCTTTTATAGAAGAAGGAGGAAGCCCTAAATAAAAGAAAACTGCAGCAATAGTGAAACGCAGTTTAAGACTCACGGGATGAATAGTAATCTCGGGTCTCGGGATGAATAATACCCGACCTTCTGCACGGAATGCCTTTTCTCAATACGAAGACTCACGGGATGAATAGTAATCTCGGGTCTCAGGATGAATAGTACCCGGGATGAATAGTACCCGGCCTTCTGCACGGAATGCCTTTTCTCAATACTCCCCCTCAAGCTTAGCCGTTGGTGAACAAAGACTAAGCTTGGACCTACATAGGCGTTACCTCGGTAAAAACCTCATCATAGAAAAAACCACTTGGGAAAAAATCTGTGATGAGGAAAAGAGCATAACGTCTACGAGTAGGGGATATGATCAAGGGTGAGTTGGATTCACATGCCCTAGTTTGCTGTAGATGTGTTTGCAAACCTTAAGACTCGCAGCTTTGGTGAAGATGTCTGCTAGTTGATCTTCACTTCTTGTAAAGCATGGTAGTGTGACTCCTTCTTTGATCTTCTCTCGAACTTTGTGGCAGTCAACTTCTATGTGCTTGGTCCTCTCGTGAAACACAGAGTTGCTGGCAATGTGTATAGCAGCTTGATTGTCACAATGCATAGTGATGGGTCTTGTGGTTTCAATGCCTAGATCTCTGAGTAGTGCCTTAAGCCAAATGAGTTCTTCCGTGAGCTTCCTCATTGCTCTATACTCGGATTCAGCACTTGAACATGACACTACCTTCTGCTTCTTAGACTTCCATGTCACCAAATTCCCTCCAATGAATGTGCAATATCCAGTGGTTAACTTCCTATCACTTGTGTCACCAGCGTAGTCTGCATCACAATAACCAACAATCTCAACATTCTCATTCTTTCCCATCCATATGCCTTGTCCCGGACTCCCTTTTAGATATCTGAGTATCCTCTCCACCATATTCCAATGGTAGACTGTGGGTTTCTGCATGTATTGACTCACCTGATTCACAACAAAACATAAGTCAGGTCTTGTTAAAGTTAGATAGATAAGCTTACCCACTAGTCTTCGGTATTGGAGAGGATCTGCATATGGTTTGTCTAATGGATCTTCTTCTTCGAGCTTCTTGCCCTTTTTCTCACCCTTTCGCTTGACCTTGTAGCCATCTGCAAGAGGAGTTTTGGCTGACTTTGCTCCTATTTTACCTGTCTCATTCAGCAAGTCAAGAGTATACTTCCTTTGTGATAGAAATAAGCCCTCCAAAGAGCGACATACTTCAATCCCTAGGAAATATTTTAGTTCTCCAAGATCTTTGATATCAAACACAGTTTTAAGATAGGTTTTAGTTTCGAGAATACCTTCCTTATCATTGCCGGAAATGATAAGGTCATCCACGTAGACCAATACTACAACAATTCCTGGTGGACTGTGGTCTGTGAACAATGTGTGATCATCTTCAGATCTCTTGAACCCTTTCTCTTCAAGAGTACAGCTCAGTTTGTGGTACCAAGCTCTTGGAGATTGCTTTAGTCCATAGATGGCTTTTCTAAGCCGCAGAACTTTTCCTGGAGCAATGGAGTCTTCAAGGTCTAGTGGTGGAGTCATGTACACTTCTTCTTCAAGTTCTCCTTGCAAGAACGCATTCTTCACATCCATTTTCCATAACTCCCAATCTAGATTTGTAGCCAATGAGAGAACAACTCTAACTGTATGCAGCTTGGCGACTGGAGCAAACGTTTCTGTGTAGTCGTCTCCGTAAGTATGTGTGAATCCTCTTGCAACAAGTCTGGCTTTGTACCTCTCAACATCTCCATTGCTCAGATACTTGATAGTGAAAAGCCACCTTGAACTAACAGCCTTCTTTCCCAACGGTAGGTCGGCTTCATCCCATGTATGATTCCTTTCCATAGCCACAACCTCATTATCCACTGCTCCAAGCCATTCGTTACTCCCTTTGGCTTCTTCATAACTCTGTGGAATCCATTGAGCATCAATTTTCCCAAGGAAGGCTTGATGAGCAGTTGGCAACAGGTCAAGCGAACACACAGCTTGTATAGGATGCGCCACAGCTTGGTTGTTGAAATAGACTCTAGTGACCTTCCAATGTTCGGGTCCAAACCTCTGTCTAGTGCTTCTCCGAAGAGGAGGTGGCGGTGGAGGAGGAGGAGTTTCTGTTTCATTTCCAACCTCATCATGGTGATCCTCTTGATACACATCTTCAGTCATACCATGCTCATCTTGAACTTGGTCTTGTTCCCTGTCAAGTGGGTTTGGTTCCGGCTGAGTGTGCTCAGTGGTATCAGTTTCTTCCATGGGGTTTGGAGCAGCCTGTGTATTCCCAAGGTCAGTATTGGGTTGATCTTCTGTAGTCTCCACTCCTTGTTGGTTGGTTTCGACATTATCAGATTGTTCTTCTCTCCGAGGAGGAGGATTCCCAAGATGACTAAGGAGATGTTGGAGACTAACGGCTCTATCTGATGGTGATCTTGCCAAATCTTTCAAACTCCCCCAATCCTTCTTGTCGTAATACCCTTGGTGCTCAATGAACTTGACATCTCTTGACACAATTGTTCTGTTCTTTGAGAGGTCATAGCACTTGTAGCCCTTTTGAGTAGTAGAGTAGCCTAGGAACATGGATTTTGTGCTCTTAGCTTCAAGCTTGTCCCTTAGTTCACCTGGTCCCAGTACAAAACAAACGCAACCAAACACTCGTAAGTGATCAATAGATGGTTTGGTTTGGTTCAATACCTCAAATGGTGATAAATCAGTTAGGATCCTTGTTGGTGTCCTATTTATCAGGTAACAAGCTGCAATGACAGCATCACTCCAGAATCTCTTTGGAACATTGGTGTTAAACATCATGGATCGTGCAACTTCCATAAGATACCGATTCTTCCTCTCAGCTACACCATTTTGTTGAGGTGTATACGGGCAGCTAGTTTGGTGTATGATCCCATGTCTTGCTAAGTGATCTTTGAACTTGTGACTAGTGTATTCCCCCCCATTATCAGACCTGAATACCTTGATCTTGGCATTAAACTGGTTAGTAACATATGATTGAAAATTAACAAATGCATCATATACTCTAACCTTAGATGCAAGCAGTGTGACCCATGTATATTTCGATTTCTCATCAATAAATGTAACATAGTATTTATTATTGTCTCTAGATAAACATGGGGCAGTCCAAACATCTGAATGCACAAGATCAAAACATTTTTCATAGAAAGTTGAACACTTAGGAAAAACAGTTTTACAATGCTTTCCTAGAATACATGCTTCACAGTTCATATGATTAAAGACAACATGGGGTAACATAATCTCTAAAGCCCTAGCATGAGGGTGACCAAGTCTGTCATGCCACAGTTTATTTGGGCTAACAGCATAACAAGATTGACAAGAAAGAGAAGTAGATTTTGTTGCTGGAGAATCCTCAAAAACATATAAGTCACCGTTAGTGTTCCCTTCTCCCAGAACTTTTCCACTCTCAATATCCTGAAAATGAAAGCTATTAGGGCCAAATATAGCACATCAATTAAGATCATTTGTAGCTCTTTTTACTGAGACAAGATTAGAGGTGAACTCAGGCATGAAGAACGCTTTAGAGGTCTTATCACAAAGTTTTAAATCACCTACTCCTCTTATGGGGATCCTATCACCATTTGCAATTATCACATTTCCATTAATAGGTTTAACATTATTAATGAGGTTAGGGTTACTAATCATATGATGAGAAGCCCCAGAATCAATAATCAATGTTTTATTTTGTGATTTAGGTAAAGAAGCAAAGGGAGTGATACCGGATTCTTTATTGGTAAGGGCAGCAATGGACTTGATGAGAGCTTCAAGGTCCGACTTCCTAACAACATCATTGGAGTAGGCAACCATAGCCAGTTCATCTCCTTGTCTAGATGGTCCGGCCTGAGCTTGCTCAGTTGAGGCTTCTTGAGAGTAGTTCGCTTGAACCTTGAACTTTGCTGGCTTAAGATGTGGATGTAGTATCCAACATTTATCCTTGATATGGCCTCTCTTCTTGCAGTGATCACACACAAGAATCTTCCTATCTTCTGACTTGAAAGTAACTTTGTGTGCCATGACCATTTCCCCCTTGCCACTGAAGACACCTACTGAGCCTTGTTCACGTTGGATTTGAGAGCACACCTCATCTAAGCTTGGTAACTTCTCAGCTCTAAGGATGTGCTTGATGAGATCATTGTAAGCTGGGTTCAATGTGAGAAGCAGACCAAAGACCCTATCTTGTTCACCCCTTTCCTTGAGAGCACTTGGATCCACCGAGAAAGGTCTTAGCATCTCGAGTTCAGCCCACAGTGATCTGAATTTTCCAAAGTGTTTTGTGAAGTAAAGATCTTCTTGGCTGAGATTGTTGATAGCTTTCTTGACTTCAAACACTCGGGTAAGATTGGAGACATTTCCATAGACATTCTTTAGTGTGTCCCACAGCTCCTTTGCCGTCTCACAATAAGAATAAGCTTCAAGTATTGCGGCTTCAAGTGAGTTTTGAAGTAGTCCAAGAACCCCCTGATCTTTTTGAAACCATTTGCCATCTTCAGAACTTGGATCTCCACTGATCTCTTTTCCATCTTCATTTGTGATTACTTTCTTATCTTGGGTTTCAATGTGATTCCAAAGACCACGACCACACAGATTTGTCTTGGTGGTTCTAGCCCAGAGTAAGTAGTTCACACCTTTGAGAGTAACTGGTATAGGAACAGATTTTGAAGAATCCATGCTTCAGCGTTTCTTCTAACCAACGCACCAACAAATTCCCAGATTGATCCTAACTTCCCAAGCAACCAACAAGACTAGAATTGTATGAACTAAGTTTTAAGTGAAGTAGAACAGAGATGATTTTACCAAATAAAGCAGAGAAAGATTACAACTTTGCTGAGAAATCACAAGTTCTGTTGGTGTCACTGTTGCTACAGTACCACCGAAAATCTGTCAAAACCAGAAGAGAGCTGAAGATCTATAGAGCCAGCAATGGAGATTAATCTGCTGAGACAGGACAGAGATCTTCTGAGATCTTCAAGTATTGACAAGAACAACAAACAAATTTCGGAATTGAGAACTTGAAAAAAAACCGAAAATGGCTGTGGTGTGTAGAGAAGAGAATAGTAACTGAGGAGAAATCAAGAGAATAGCTAGAAATGATTGAATACAAACAGAGAATCAGTAACCTGCTCTGATACCATGAGATTTTAAAGAGATTAGATGCGGAAATAAGGACAGAGATTAGATGAACTAGAGAGAAAGAGAGGTTCAGCCATTTTCTTCTTTAAGCCTATGGAGGCAAGAATTGTGTTAGGTTACAAGAAAAAAGGGGTTTCCTCCTTTTATAGAAGGAGGAAGCCCTAAATAAAAGAAAACTGCAGCAATAGTGAAACGCAGTTTAAGACTCACGGGATGAATAGTAATCTCGGGTCTCGGGATGAATAGTACCTGGCTTTCTGCACGGAATGCCTTTTCTCAATACGAAGACTCACGGGATGAATAGTAATCTTGGGTCTCGGGATGAATAGTACCCGGCCTTCTGCACGGAATGCCTTTTCTCAATACAAAGTGCATTATCCAATTTTGCGGACCAATCCTTGCGTGCCCGACCTACTGTCTTCTCAAGGATCTCTTTAATCTGCCTAGTCGAAACTTCCACTTGACCTTATTGATGTCGCGACACGGTGCTGTACTCCATGCTTCTTCAAAATTTTAGCAGATACCTTATTGATGAAGTGTGATCCACCATCACTAATGACTATGCAAGGCACTCAAAATCTGGGGAAGATTATGGACTTAAATAGCTTGATCACAATAGCTGCATCATTAGTGGGACTAGCCACCCCTTCTACCCACTTGGAAACATAATCCACAGCAACAAGGATGTAACTGTTCCCAAAAGATGATGGAAGAGGACCCATACAATCAATACCCGAACAATCAAACACTTCTACCTCTAGAATGAAGTTTTGTGGCATCTCATTCCTCTTACTGATCTTTCCTCTTCTCTGACAAACATCGCAACGCGCTATAAACGCATGAGCATCGTGAAACATAGTGGGCCACCAAAACCCAGCTTGAAGAACCTTGGACACAGTCTTGAAAGTTGCGAAGTGTCCAGCATATTCAGATCCATGGCAATGAAACTGTATCTCAGCAACCTCTGTCTCAGCTACACATCTCCTATATATCCCATCAGAACAATGCTTGTATAGGTAAGGTTCATCCCAAAAATACCTTCTAAGCTCTCTACAGAATCTCATATTTGCATAATCTCTAAGGTGATTTCGGGGTACATCAGCAGCAAGGTTTGGTAATATCAGCATACCAAGGTTTGGTGGAAACAACTTTCATTGCAAAACATGTATGCACATGAGGTTCCCCAAAATGTTTACATGGCAACGTGTCGACCAACACAGGCAGCTCCTATTGGTTGACGTGAGTGATAATTCCCCCGTTCTCGCCAATTTCTCCATTTAACCTTGCTTCCACAAAAAAGATATTCTCCTCAGGTAAGAATTCATCAATAGGCACGTCATCTGTGATTGGTATCCTTGAAAGAAGATCAGCAACTCCATTCTCAATGCCTTTCTTGTCTCTAACTTCAATATTAAACTCTTGAAGAAGAAGTATCCATCGCAATAGCCTAGGTTTAGCATCCTTCTTGTTCTTCAAATACTTCAAAGCAGCATGATCTGTATGAACAATCACCTTAGAACCCACAAGGTAGTTTCTGAACTTTCCACAGCAAACACTACAGCCAACAATTCTTTCTCAGTAGTTGCATAGTTCTTTTGAGCATCATCTAATGTCTTACTCACATAGTACACAGCCTGCAGCTTCTTGTCCGCTCTCTGACCCAACACGGCACCAACATCATAATCACTGGCATCACACATCACCTCAAAACGTAATAACCAATCTGGTGGTTGTACAACAGGGATACTAATCAAAGCTTTCTTGATATGTTCAAAAGCCGCAAGACTCTCAGGTGTAAAATCAAAATTAACTTCCTTGCACAGCAGCGCGGTGAATGGTCTAGCAATCTTGCTGAAATCTTTGATGAATCTCTTGTAAAAACCAGCATGTCCCAAGAAACTTCTAACTGCCTTCACACAATCCGGAGGCTGAAAACTCATCATTACTTCTATCTTAGCGTGGTCTACCTCAATACCAGACTCTGAAACTCTATGTCCTAACACAATACCATCTCTAACCTTAAAATGACACTTCTCCCAATTCAGAATTAGATGCTTCTCCTCACATCTCTTAAGCACCAAACATAAATTATTCAAACAATCTTTGAAGAAAGGGCCATAAACAGAGAAGTCATCCATAAATACCTCCATAAACTTTTTACTCATGTCAGAGAAGATGGACATCATGCATCTCTGAAAAGTAGATGGGGCATTGCACAAACCAAAAGGCATCCTAGCATAAGCGAAAGTACCATAAAGGCAGGTGAAAGTAGTCTTCTCTAGGTCATCCGGGTGAATAGGGATCTGGAAAAACCCTAAGTATCCATCCAAAAAGTAATAGTATGGATGATTAGCCAACCTCTCAAGCATCTGATTAATAAAGGGCAAATGGAAGTGATCATTCTGTGTTGATACATTGAGCTTCCTGTAATCTATACACATCCTGTGACCAGTCACTGTTCTAGTAGGGATCAACTCACTTTTCATTCTTTATCACTGTCACTCCTCCTTTCTTTGGAACCACATGCATCGGACTAACCCACTTGCTTTCTGATTACCGCATCCAATAGCTTCATGATCTCTTTCTTAACAACCTCTTTCAGATTTGGATTCCGTCTCCTCTGATGCTCAATAGATGTCTTCGCATCGTCCTCAAGACGAATTCTATGCATGCATAATTCCGGAGATAAACCTGTAATATCATCAAGAGAATAGATGATGCGTTCCTGGTTGGGCCTAACAATGCAAGTCAAGGAATGCAAAATAACAAGAAGGAAATGGACTACCAAGGAACAAGAAGAAACTGGAAACTGAATCTTGGAACAAGAAGAAACCAGAAACAGAATCTTGGAACAAAGAGAAACCAGAAACTGAAGCATGGAAGCTCCAAAACATTGCAACTCATGCATAACGTCCACAAGAAAGTGTGTCAAGGAGTGCATGGGAGTAGCCAAATCTCCAAGGGTTTCTTCCCAGCCAAAACGTTTCATCAAGGCTTGCGAGTGTCCTTATCATCCAAGGGTAGTCAAGAGGATCACTTGGACCTTAAGGGTTGTATTCATGCCATATTGGTTATGATACATGTCCAAGATGGCTAAGACTTTGGCCATATGATCCACTAGCACTCTTTTTCCCTTAGTTTGGTTTTGTCCTAGTGGGTTTTCCGAACAAGGTTTTTAATGAGGCTTGTGGCTCATAGGTTCTTCTTTGCCAACCCTTAGTCCGATCCATTGCATGGCCCGTCTACATCTTTTGGCATGACACATGAACTCTTATCCCGCTCTCTCTAGTTTGAATTTAAACTTGTGTTTATTGCATCGTCTTTGAGTGTTCACGAGGCATGTCTCGTAACTCTCTTTGCCATTATCGTTTTGTCTCTTCTCCTTCTTGCCTCCCCTCCTTTATATTGAGGCTGAGAATTGTTTGTAAAACTATCTTTTTTTAATCAAAAACCCTTTCAAATTATAGATCATTGTTCCTCCTATTTTGTGTGATTCTAACTAGGAAAACTCTTTGGTTATTTCATGTGATTTGATTGACCAACCCGTCTCATCAAAAGGCTATTCCGCATCATTTTGTGGCGACATTTGATCCATTTAACCGCAAGGTGCTTGTTAATCAGGTCTTGCAATCCATCACATTGATCTCACCCTCTTGTTGTCAAAATTGGGAACTGTTTCTTCACGAGGAACACATCATGTGGTATCAGAGCTGCATCGAGAGTTAAGTGATTTTTCTTTGTTCTCGTTTCAGTTTTCATAAATTGACTACTTGTGCTAAAATCGAGAAATCAATTGGATCTGAACCTAGATTGAGTCTAGTATTTGTTAAAATTGATTTGAGAATTGATAGAGTTGATTTGATTATTTTTTGGAATCAATATTATAATACAGTCGCAATTAGGGTTTATCAGAATTTGATAAGTCATTTTTGTGTTCTTGTTATTTTCGATTGTTTTCTTTCCAAGGAACATTTTACTGGTGTAGTTGTGTTAATCTTTCAGGTACCATGTCAGAAGAAGTGGAGTCAAGTGACAAGCAATTGATCGCTACCCTCACTAAAACCTTTGAAGCCATGATGAATGAAAAGATCGGCATGCTACGTGAAGAATTCGTACCGATTCTGGCCAATGTCATGT
The DNA here is from genome assembly GCA_963555745.1 of Cardamine flexuosa. NCBI lineage: Eukaryota > Viridiplantae > Streptophyta > Magnoliopsida > Brassicales > Brassicaceae > Cardamine > Cardamine flexuosa. Next base: position 18,381,132 of record OY743216.1, on the reverse strand, counting down.
CTAACAATCCACGGAATGCTCAAGCTTGACATCTTGAAGGCAACATTGATCATGAAAGACAACAAGGCGACAAAAATGGTCGGGTAACCTCAAGAAGACCATCACCGGGAATTACCTTGTGAGCATCATGATCGTGACTCCGAGGCGTACTATAGCCAGTCCTCTCGTAGCAATTCCAGAAGACTTAGGAGAGATCGTGAAGACGAGAGACCACCTAGAGATAGTTTTGGAAGCTTAAAACTACGCATCCCTCCGTTCCAAAGGGAAAAGTGATCTTGATGTATATCTAGAGTGGGAAAAGAAAATCGAAATGGTTTTCAATTACCAATACTACACGGAGGCAAACAAGGTCAAAGCAGCAACTACCGAGTTCAGTGATTATGCTTTATGTTGGTGGGATCCACTCATTACATCCCAAAGAAGAAACTTTGAACCAACAGTGGACACTTGGGCTGAAATGAAAGCGATCATGCGACGACGGTTTATTCCTAGGTACTACAGTCAGGAGCTTCACAACCAACATAGGAAGCTTGTGCAAGGCACAAGGAACATGGAGACCTATTACCAAGAGTTGGAAGCTCTATTGACCAAGGCGGACGTTCGCGAAGATCGAGAAGCTACCATGTCTCAATTTCTTGGAGGATTACAATGTGAAATACCAGACCGGTAGGAAATGTAGTAGCATGTTGATCTACAATAAATGTTACATCAAGCCATCCTGATTGAGCAGCAATTGACAAGAAGAAGTTCTACACGAACTTATCATGGAAGCTCATCTCTTACGAGAAATGTGGGAAAGTTTGACATGATGAGGATACCAGCTAGTAGCAACCCATCTAATACTACGCGTATTGGGGCTAAACCTTTTGAGCCCAACCAGAAGAGAAAGCCAAGGTGGCCACCAGAACTAGCAATATCAAGTGCTATAAATGTCATGGATTAGGACATTATGCGAATGAGTGTGTTAACAAACGTGTGATGATACTCAAAGGCGATGGGGAAGTCGAAACAGAAGAAGAGGAAGGAGACACTAGGACAAAAGAAGAAGAAGAGGAGAAGGAAGTGATCGAGTCTCAAGTTAAAGGGGAGCTACTTGTAGCTATGCGCACCTTAAGTCTCAAATCCAATCGTCATACTTTCAAATTCAAAGGACGCAAGACCATGCTTGTACCATTGACCCCTCATGAAGTTTATCTTGATCAAATACAACTCAAGGGAAAGAAGGGTCCAGGTAAGAAGCCTACACTTTTTACCATGAAAGGAAAAACATTGTATGATGATCCTTTTGACCCCAACACTTATATCGGTTCCAATGTTGTTGCTTGTTACACTAACCTTGCTTCGGCAATACCGAGTGATTTACAAACTTTGCAGGAAAGGTTCAAAGGAAGACATGCCGAGATGGAAACCAAGCATCATCATAGAACAGGGCTACAAGACACTCAAGAGAGTCGAAAGCAACATGTTGCTTTCCCAAGGGTGCAAGCCTCACCAAATGCCATACACTTTGCCTATGATGGCGAGAAGACTCTATTCATCTTCAAGATTTTGGATGAGCACCAGCTTGAAACTGCCTTTCATGTCCAAGCCATTGACATCACTAACCATCCAGGCTTTTCTAAACTTTTCAAAATCATTCATAATGCTTTTAAGCAGATGATAGTACAACCTGGTTCGGTTATTGATTTACTTTATACTAACTTGGAAACACCTCCTTGCTTGTATAGCGAAAGAGAGAATTTAACTGGCAGGACCTCAAAGCTCCAATCACAGGACATGGATTCGCCTAACGGAAAAAAGAGCATCAAGGCTCCATTCACAGCACATCAAGACCCCATGTGACCTCATCTAGTGGATGTTGTTTAAGTGGAATGTTGTTTATAATTACTTCTGTAATGTTAAGAATATTGTTAAGGGAAATGGGATCACTAGTGTGATCAGAGATTTAACCGGATCGCTCCCAACCATCCAGCCGAATTTGCATTGAAGAATTCCGATCATTCTTATTTTTCCTTTCCTTTTCATTTTGATTATGTGCGGAAAATTCAGACTAACTTGAGGTTGTTTTCGGCAGGATTAGCAGATTTGAGGACAATCTTTTTCAACCCCGGGAGGATGATGCCTTCCTGGTTGGGCTTAACAATGCAAGTCAAGGAATAGACAATAACAAGAAGGCAATGGACTACCAAGGAACAAGAAGAAACCGGAAACTGAATCTTGGAACAAGAAGAAACCAGAAACAGAATCTTGGAACAAAAAGAAACCGGAAACTGAAGCATGGAAGCTCCAGAACATTGCAACTCATGCATAAGGTCCACAAGAAAGTGTGTCAAGGAGTGCATGGGGGTCGCCAAGTGTCCATGGGTTTAATCCCGATCAAAACGTTTCATCAAGGCTTACAAGTGTCCTTATCATCCAAGGGTACTCAAGAGGATCACTTGGACCTAAAGGGTTGTATTCATGCCATATTGGTTGTGATACATGTCCAAGATGGCTAAGGCTTTGGCCATATGATCCACTAGCACTCTAATTCTCTTAGTTTGGTTTTGTCCTAATGGGTTTTCCGAACAAGGTTTTTAATGAGGTTTGTGGCTCATATGTCCATCTTTGACAACCCTTAGTCTCGATCCATTGCATGGCCCGTCTACATCTTTTGGCGTGGCCCATGAACTCTTACCTCGCTCTCTCTAGTTTAAATTTACACTTGTTTTTTTGTTGCATGGTCTTTGAGTGTTCACGAGGCATGTCTCGTAACTTTCTTTGCCAATATCGTTTTGTCTCTTCTCCTTCTCGCCTCCTCTCCTTTATATTGAGGCTGAGAATTCTTTGTAAAACTATCTATCTTTTCATCAAACATCCTTTCAAATTATAGATCATTGTTCCTCCTTTTTGTGTGATTCAAACTAGGAAAACTCTTAGGTCATTTCGTGTGATTCGATTGACCAACCCGTCTAATCAAAAGGCTATTCCGCATCCTTTGTGGTGACATTCGATCCAGTAAACCGCAAGGTGCCTGTTAATCAGGTCTTGCAATCCATCACATTGTTCTCACCCTCTCGTTGTCAAAATTTGGGAAGTGTTTCCTCACGAGGAACGCATCAATAGCCAAGAGCTTTGCGATACTTGTGCAGCTTGCTTAGCAACAAGGTAAGTTCTGTGGAAATTAGATCTGAATTGACAATAACAGGATAAGAGCTATTAGGTCCAATAAATGTATACTTGAGCCCCTTAGGGAGAGTTTTAAGTTCAAGCTTTGGAGCTGCTGCGGCGCTCCAATCGTGGACCATGTCGACCGACTTTACCGTCTTGTGTCGATCGACACGATTGGACGTATTGCCAACAGGTTCCGTAGTAACCTACTTCATGACTTGTGCATTGTCATCCAATAACTTAGCATAACCAGCAGCCTCATTGTCCAAATAACGTGCTTCCTCAGTGGAAGTAATCAAAGCTCTCTCTAGTGGATCATCTAGATGAATCTCCTTGAATATATCTTGAGCAAGGTTAGTGAGTCACCAACGTTCATCTATCCACATAGTAGGTTTGTCCATCTATAGTTGGTCTTTGTATCAGCTTGTTCATATCGAAGTTCACTTCCGAATCACCAACATTCCAACCTATTCTCCTTGCTTTTACATCAATCATAGCACCAGCAGTGGCCAAAAAGAGTCTTCCTAAAATCAATGGGTCCTTGGTTCCTCTTCATATTGAAGTACCACAAAATCTGTGGGAATAAGGCAATTACCAATCTTGACCGGAACATCTTCCAGAACACCATCGGGAATCCGAGCAGACCTGTCAGCCAGTATAAGTTTGATTCTCGTGGGCTGAAGATCCGTCATACCCAACTTCAATGCAACTGACCTTGGCATCAAACTCACACTAGAACCAAGATCCCAAAGAGATCTACCGAACCTTTCAGAGAATATAGTGCATCCTAGAACAAAACTCCCTGAATCTGAAAGTTTCTCTGGAATCCTGTTCTGGATTATAGAACTGATTTGAGCAGAAATCATCATAACCCCTTCTTCTGTACTCAAGTTCTTGGTGACCATTCTCTTAACATATCTCTTAATCATAGGGGATGTCTTAACGGGCTCAATGAGTGGAATCCCAACAATTAGCTTATCAATTATAGCCTTGCATCTAGCATCCTCCAACTCTTGTTTGGTCTTCTTATGAGCATTAGGGAATGGGATATTAGGTTTGTAGACTCCTTCCTCAGGTTTCGAAATCAGTTTAGCCAAATCGGAGTTATCTCGGCAGTGTGTCGACTGACATAGGCAGGGTCCCTGTCGATCGACAACATCAGGAATACTACTCTCATCCTTATTTTCCAAGATCTTTATGGCTGGATTTCCCATGCGTGTCGACCGACACCAGGTATCTGTGTCGATTGGCGCGGGAACGAGTGTCTCGGGAAATTCCTCATCTTCCACTTCTTCAAGATTTATCACTTCCTTAACTGACAATCCTTTTCTCAGCACTGGTTCTAGTTGTTTCCCACTCCTCAAGGTAACTGCATGAGAAGGCGAACTAGGTCTCTCTCCAATTCCTTTGGAAGAACTAGCCAATTGTGAAGTTCGAACATCTAGTCTATTGACATGATTATCTAAAGTTTCAAACTTCCTATTCAAATCTACATATAAGGCATTAATCTTGCCATCAAAATCTGTCTTCAGCTGTAGTTGTCCTTCCAAGATCTTTTTAACCATAACCTTGATCTCATCTTCAGAAGTTTTAGCAAGATGGTTCAGACAGAGAGTTTTCTCATAGTTCTCAGTAAAGCTTCCTTGAAACTCTTGGCAAGAAACTTGTCTTGGCACAGGCCCAGAATTATGATTACTTCCATAGCAATTCCTCTGACCATTACCACTGAAGTTTCTGGAGTTTCGAAATCTTTGACCAACAAATCTAGAACCATTCACAAAATTCACATCTTCCTCATTGCACTTATCCTCTTATTCTATGTTTTCAACATCTTGAGCAGATTTGACTGATTTCCTGTTGACTAGAAGATTTTGCATAAAATCAAGTCTTGCCTTACCCTTTCCAATCTGATCATTGTCAATTCCAGCAGCTAGTTTCTTCCTCTCCAAATCAGCATTCTTAGTACTGTTACTAATCACCAAATTATCAATTAACTTAATAGCTTCCACTGGTGTTTTGGTCTTGAAATTACCCTTGCTAGCAGCGTCCAAAGCAACCTGATACCTCCAATCAATTCCGTAGAAGAAAGTCCTTATGAGCTAGACTTCATCAATGTTATGGTGCGGACAATCTCGTTGGTACCCCTTAAATCTAAACCACACACCCTTCAGTGTCTCTGCAGGTCCTTGAGTGAACTGAATAATCAAATCCCTCAAGTCTTATGTCTTAGCATCATCATAGAAGTTATTCAAGAAAGCTGTCTTGATGTCTCTCCAAGTGGTTAAGGAACCCGGTTCCAACTGTTTCAACCATTGAGCTGCTTCCCCAGCAAGAGAGTATGGGAAGAGCTTGCAGAATAGAGTCTCCAGATACTCCATTGGCTTTAATACTCAAAGCCAAGTCTTCAAACTTCTGTATGTGGTCCATTGGATGTTCCGCATGATGAGCATGGAAGGTGTGTTGCCCCACAAGAGTGTAGTACTGGGGTTTCAACTCAAAATCATTACTCTCAAAAGCAGGAGGACATATAGCAGACCTATTGTAGTAAAACTCATTGGGTCTGTTGAAATCAGCCAGTGTTCTTCTCACATTCTCAATCCTAGCATCCAAGTTGTCTGGACTGTTCCTCTCGCCATCACGTCGACCGACACCAACATTACCCTGTCGGTCGACTTGACCAGAATTGTCGACAATCTAGACTATGGGGTTCCCATCTGGATCAAGTCTCTGACCCTGAGCATTGTATTGGTTGCCCTATAAATCACGTATAATACCAGCAGCATCTCTCTCAATCTAAACAATTCTAATCATCTCTGATCTCCTGACTCTAACTACTCAATCTCCTCAGTAGCAACTAGATCCTTGTCCTTGCTGCTCCTAAGTTTCATGCACCTGAGATAAGAGAAAGTAAAGGCGTAAGTAACAAAAATAAAAAGAAAAATCTAGAATAAACCCTAACTGAAATCTAATGGAGAATTAAGAATCTCCGGCAATGGCACCAAAATTTGATAGGGGTTAAATATAACCCTAGAACTACTCTCTCAAATTAAGAGATCGATTGCAGCACTTAGGGGTCGAATCCCCAAGGACTCTGAAAATTCACACAATAGATTGAACAAATTCTAGTTAAGTTAGACGAAAATAAGAAAACTAAATAAAGCAATGCCATAAACAAAAATAGCAATTGAACGGGATTAAATTCAAGTGATTAAAGCACTAGACCTAGGGACATCAATCAGGAAAACTCGGGAAAATGAACTGGGCGGTTCGTAAATTAATTCTAAAGTGTTTGTGCGGTTCTTAAACTCGTAACACTAATGTGATATCTCATCCAACTCTCTCTGCGACGACATCTATCCTCTAAACAAAAGCAAACCAAATCTCTTTGCGAAATACCAATAAATATAGTCTCTACGATAGTGCGGGTACGATATGTTTACAAAATTCCTAAACCAACTCTCGCTGCGAATAGGCTGTTTGCTCATCGAAGATTAGTTCGGGGTATCAATAACACTCTCGTGTCTACCAATAATCCTATGGTACCAGTATTAGGATGATCAATGCTAATGTAATTATCAAATCCAGATGAAGAACATAATAGGTAAGTTAACAATGCTAAACCCAATTCAATTTTCCTTCATAATCCCTTTTGAAACCCTAGATCTAACAAGGTGACTACTCAGACATAGAAGATGAACACAAATCATTGTCTGAATAATACTCATAAAAATCAAAAATAAGAAACAAAGGGAGTTCAAAATTCTTCACGCTACAAAGTTTGAGATCTTAATTTTCTCTCCAATAATCTCCTTGAAACTTACAATCAACTTGAAAAACTTAGAAAATGACAAAACTTAGTCGCTGGGACTTCTAAAACATAGTTTACCCTAATAACATGATTAGGCATGATTTATAAACTTAAAAAACTTCTGGGGCAAAGTTGCAATTCTTGAAAATTGATAAAACTCGGAGGTTTCAATATCGTCTAGGTGATGTCAACTGATACAAGGGAAGCGTGCTGATCAACGTGGACAGGAATATCCGTCTTCTTGTTGATTTGCTCAGCTACAAGCCTCCAAATGCTCCAAAAGTGCTCATAAGGATCCATCTCGTGTTCGCACCAAAGTGCTCACCCATCTCGTGTTCTGGTAAAGATAGGTGATATATCATGGATTTTATGGATTTAGAGTCTTTTGTATATATATTGAGTCTCATTAGGTACAAATGCGAGATGGACCTTGTTGATACATTATGGAGCAATTACGGAGAATTTTAGCTGAAAAGTTGGAAAGTTATTGTTCTTCAAGTTACTGTTCATCGAGTTACTGTTCACCGTTATTGTTCATGTCGACCAACACACGTGAACAGTGTCGGTCGTCATGGTACTATTTATGCTAAAGATTTGCCGTTTTTGCCAAGAAGTTTTCCTTATTTGCAATTAGTCAAATTTTGTGTTTTAACATATATATAGTATTTTAGGTCATTGTTTAGACCTATGCTTTATTTTCTACAGCAACCTATTCAGAGATTTTTGGGAGGAGATTTCTAAACTCTTATCTCCTTTTGATTTATGTTATGCAATTTATTCAGAAAATGATTTATGTTTCATCTATTATGTCTAAGTAGTTTACTTGTTAGATCTAGTGATTTCTAGGGTTTATGATGGTTTGTTGAATTGGGCAATCATGTTAGGTTATCTATAATGTTTTTCATCTAGATTTGAATCTATACTAGTTCTAGGCTAGCCGCCAGAATCTAGAATCATAGGAATGTTAGTAGGCGCGAGAGTGATATTGATATCCTGACCCAATCTTATATAGCAAACAGCCTTTTCGCAGCAAGAGTTAGTTTAGGAAATTTGTAAACATATCATACCTGATTACCATAGAGACTCTATTTATTGGTATTTTGCAAAGAGATCTGGTTTGCTTCTGTTTAGAGGATAGATGTCGTCGCAGCGAGAGTTGGGTAGATATCAACAATTGCATCCTGATTATAGAACTGCCCAGTTCACATTCCGGAGTATTCCGTAATTGGTTTCCATAGGTCTAGCTTATTTATCAGCTGTATTTACACCACATTCATCTTAGTTATCATTCATTGCATTGTTTTATTTAATTTACATTCACTGGTTTAGCTTAATTCAAAATTGATAATCTATTGTGTGAACTAGAGTCCTTGTGGATTTGATCCCTAAGTACTATAGTGATCTCTTAATTTGAATGAGTAGCTCTAAGAATAAATTTGAGCATATCAGATTTTGGCGCCGTTGCCAGGGATTTTTTGATTCACCATTAGGTTTAGGTTATAGTTTAGTCTAATTTTTTTCTTTTATTTTGTTACTTACGCGTTCTTTCTTTTTTTGTGTGTTTCAGGTGCATGCATAAGCACGGTACCAGGAGCAGTAAGGATCTTTCACTTGTGAATTTTTCTACTCAAGAACTAGCTAAGTTAGAGCGAGCTAACTGGACAACACAGAGGATATCAGAGATGGTTAATCCACTGGTGTTGTTTAGGGATGAGACTGGAGTTTTTCGTGATTCAGAGGGGCATGTGCACAATATGCAGGGTAAGAAACTGGATGCTGATGGAAATGCGATACTTGAAGTCACTGGTCGTGTCGACCGACACCAAGCTCTCCATGTCGGTCGACACGGTGACAATGTTGATGATCCACAGAGATATAATGCAGCTGAGGAGAGAACACTTGCTGAATTCAACATGCCTAGTCTGTTATATGCTAATAGGTCTGCTATCCCGCATACTACACTCTTGTGGGACAGCAACCTTTTCATGGTCTTTCCAATGAACACCCAATGAATCACATTGAGAGGTTTAAGGATTTGGCTTCTAGCATTAAAGCAAATGGAGTGTCAGAGGACTACATTTTTTGCAAGCTCTTTCCATACTCACTTGCTGGGGAAGCAGCTTATTGGCTTAAGCACATGCCCCTCGTGATTCAGAGGGGCATGTGCACAATATGCAGGGTAAGAAACTGGATGCTGATGGAAATGCGATACTTGAAGTCACTGGTCGTGTCGACCGACACCAAGCTCTCCATGTCGGTCGACACGGTGACAATGTTGATGATCCACAGAGATATAATGCAGCTGAGGAGAGAACACTTGCTGAATTCAACATGCCTAGTCTGTTATATGCTAATAGGTCTGCTATCCCGCATACTACACTCTTGTGGGACAGCAACCTTTTCATGGTCTTTCCAATGAACACCCAATGAATCACATTGAGAGGTTTAAGGATTTGGCTTCTAGCATTAAAGCAAATGGAGTGTCAGAGGACTACATTTTTTGCAAGCTCTTTCCATACTCACTTGCTGGGGAAGCAGCTTATTGGCTTAAGCACATGCCCCTCGTGATTCAGAGGGGCATGTGCACAATATGCAGGGTAAGAAACTGGATGCTGATGGAAATGCGATACTTGAAGTCACTGGTCGTGTCGACCGACACCAAGCTCTCCATGTCGGTCGACACGGTGACAATGTTGATGATCCACAGAGATATAATGCAGCTGAGGAGAGAACACTTGCTGAATTCAACATGCCTAGTCTGTTATATGCTAATAGGTCTGCTATCCCGCATACTACACTCTTGTGGGACAGCAACCTTTTCATGGTCTTTCCAATGAACACCCAATGAATCACATTGAGAGGTTTAAGGATTTGGCTTCTAGCATTAAAGCAAATGGAGTGTCAGAGGACTACATTTTTTGCAAGCTCTTTCCATACTCACTTGCTGGGGAAGCAGCTTATTGGCTTAAGCAGTTGATACCAAGATCCTTGACAACTTGGGAAGCAACAAAGACAGCCTTTCTGAATAACTTCTATGATGTAACAAGGTATGAAAATTTGAGAAACATGATCTCCCAGTTTAATCAAGGACCTATTGAGACTTTCAAAGCAGCTTGGCTAAGATTCAAGGGATATCAGAGAGATATTCCACATCACTATTTTAGTGAGGTTCAGCTTTTGGGTACTTCCTTCAGAGGTGTTGATTGGAGGTATCAGATGGCTTTAGATGCTGCAAGCAATGGAAACTTCAAGACCAATACACCTAGGGCTGCGAGTAAGTTGATTGAGAACTTTTCTTCTAGTAATAGTACCAAGAATGCAAACCTTGAGAGGACAAGACAAGCAGCTAACATGGGTAATGGTCAGATTGATGAGGTGAATGCAAAGTTGGATATGGTACACAGTCTTCTTGTGGGTAAGAAATCAGTTAAGTGTACTACAGAGGTTGAAGAAAAGGATGTCAATTACATCAATGTAACTGGATATCAGGAAAAGAGATATGGATACACGCCAAGGCCTGAGTACCAACAGCTCTATCCGATTAATAGTTTCACAAAGAACTTTGAATCTTCATCTCGCCACACACCTTCTCCAACCACTAAAGAAAGTGAGATTAAGTCTATGTTGGAACAGACACTGGAGGGTCAACAGGATATCGTAGTTGATTTTACGGGGAAGATTGATCCTTTGTAGATGGACTTGAATGGAAAATTTGAAGCTTTGTACAGCCATGTGAAGAAGCTAGATATTCGGATTTCCCAATCAGCTAGTTTTTTCAAGTGGATCTGATACAAAACAATATCAACCATGCCACGTTGTTACTATGTGTAGTGGGATACAACTAGAGCCTGTTGTGAAGAAAGGATTGTCATCTGAGCATACCATAGATCTGGACGAAGATGTGATTTCCGAAGAAATTTTGTCCGCGTCGATGGATGCACAGTCACCATGTCGGTTGACATGGGTAGGAATACTGGTGACAGAATCTATCTATGTCGATCGACACACATCTGGTGTCGATCGACGTAAGTGCAACAGCAGTCCGATTTCAGCTGAAAAAACACCACAACCTGCAGAAAGGGTTTACAAACCAAAGATACCATATCCTTATCCAATGCCAAGAAAGTCTAAACAAGAGATAGAGGAAGTCGAATGCAAGGCAGTGATGGATAAGGTTATGATTGAACTCCCTCAAGTTGATGTAATTAAGCTTTCACAGCCACTCAAGAGGTATGTTAAGAGAATGGTTACAAATGGTGTGAGTCCTGAGGAAGGAGCTTTGCTTACCAGGGACATTAGTGCAATTTGCTTGAACAAGGTCCCACATAAGAGAAAAGGAAAGCTGAAGGAAGTTATTGTCTCTGAACAAGTTAGTGCCATGATTGAGAGTAGGACTATAGAGAAGCTACCTGATCCAGTAAGTTTTGTGCTTGATTGCTGCATCTCAACAGAAGTATTTTCTCAGTCTCTTTGTGATCTTGGCTCAAGTACCAGGCTGATACCTAACTATGTTGCTGTTGGACTTGGGACGACTGCTTTCAAGCCAACAAATATCATTCTTGTCTTGGCTGATAGGTCCAAGAGGATTCCAGAAGGTGTCTTAGAAGATTTTCCAGTGAAAATTGGATATTTCTTGATTCCCACAGACTTTGTGGTGTTGAAATATGAAGAAGAACCTAGGGATCCTTTCATTTTGGGAAGACCTTTCTTGGCTACTGCTAGTGCTCTCATTGATGAAAGAGGAAGCAAGATAGCCTTGAATTTGGGTAATGCAGTCATGAACTTTGATATGGATAAGCTGAGGAAAACACCAACCATTGATGGTCAGACATTCTTTGTAGAAACCTCCAAAAAAATCACTGCTGGGTATGTCAAGGAGTTGTGTCCTAATGAGCAAGTGTATAAGCAAGCTTCAGAGCTTGAGGATTGGAGTGGTGATCATATCTTAATGACTAGGTTGCAAGACGAGGTTCTGCTCACGAATAAGCTGTTGGAGGATGATGTTTTTGTGGTGGAAACAATGATTGCTGAGCAAAATTACAAAAACTGCAGATATCCGAGTTGTGGCCAATGGCCCACCCGGCGGATGTTCCTCATTACCTTGGTCGTACCCATGCACCTAATGCTTATACTCCACCATGGGTGAAGAGACTTTTTCCCGAGAGATATTCATTGCCACTCACTCGTCCACCAGATGCCCATGCTTCAGCCAAGTCTAGCTAATGACTTTCAAAAAAAGCGCTTAGTGGGAGGCAACCCACTTGTAAGTTTTTCTTTTTCTTTTTCCTTTTGAGTCATTTTTCTTCTTGCTTTTGAGTCAATTTTTCTTTTGATTTTCATTGGATGTTGTTTGAACTTGTTATGTTATCATATTCTGTTGTTATTTGAGATGATTTGGAGCTCTTAACCAGGATTCATTGTCAGGAAACGGATTGAATGACCTATTGAATGGTGTGAAACTTCATTGCACGACCTTCGCTCTCATGTCGACCGACACACATATTCTGTGTCGATCGACATGCACCATTATAAGGTCACAATTTTCTAACATAACTATTCACTCATGTTCAATTTTTTATTTATTTCTTTCACCTTCCTTAAGCTTAGTTACACTGGGGACAGTGTAATTTAAGTCTGGGGGAGTTTGTTACTATCTCTATTTATTCTTTTGAGAGTCAGTCCCAATTTTTCTTTTATTTTTCTAAATTTTGTTTTATTGAGTCAAACCTAGTTAGAAACTATGAACTATCTCTTGGTCTGTTGTTGTTTGCTTTGTTTTCTGGTGACCATTGTTGCAGAGCTTATTCAGATTCAACTAATGGAAAAACCCCAAGTCTAACCGGTTAACTTCAGATCCCCATACTTACAACAGATGCCCGCTATAGCCTGATCTAATTTCTGTCAGTTCTTTTTACCTCATGGACGAAATTGGTGTTTGAGAGCTTGACTTTTCATTCATACCTGACCTGATAAAACCAAAGTAAGTTATGATGTCTAGTCTCCCCAAAAGTTGTTACTAATAATAAAAACCTTTAAGGTATAGTCTATGAATGACCAAGTGATTCTCTAAACTAGAAGCGGGTAAGAGAAATATGCCCCCACATTTCTACTTCTTAAGGGGATGATGAAAGGAGGGTTGCTGTAAGGGTAGGAGAGATCTCATGACTCACTATTCACTTCTAATAGCCTACCTTCATAGACAAAAGAAAAGAAAATAATAAATGATCCAAAATAACCAAGGATTTAAGTGTGGGGGAGACAAAAACATCATTGTAGTTGTGAGGTTTGTCTTGTTATGGTATAGGATGACTGCTGAGTCTAGAAGGCTCTTGAACATTAAATTCAGAAATGAGACCCAGCGATGAAATGGCTTACTAAAGGGATATGTTGTTAAATTGTGGTGGGTATTGAGAAGACTGCAAGTGACTATGGTTAATGTACATGGTGGTTAGTCTCTCAATAGTACTTGTACCATGTGGGTTACATGATGACTAGTAAGCACAATATTCTGAACATGAGGTGAGTTTCGCGATTTTCAAACTTCTTCCTTGATTGAGTTTTCTGTTTGGTTGAGGGCAGACAAAAGCTAAGTATGGGGGAGTTGATATATCATGATTTTTATTGTTTTTAGCCATGATATACATATTGGTTTTAGAGTCTTTTGTATATATACTGAGTCTTATTTGGTACAAATTCAAGATCGACCTTGTTGATACATTATGGAGCAATTATGGAGCATTGTAGCTGAAAAGTTGGAAAGTTACTGTTCATTGGCACTGTTCACAATTACTGTTCATGTCGACTAACACACATGAACAGTGTCGGTCGACATGGTACTATTCACGCCAAAGATTTACCGTTTTTTCCCACAAGTTTTTCTTATTTGCAATTAGTCCAATTCCGTGTTTTAACATAGATATAATATTTTTAGGTCATTGTTTAGACCTATACTTTATTTTCTACAACAACCTATTCAGAGATTTTTTGGGAGAAGATTTCTAAACTCTTATCTTTTTTTGATTAATGTTATGCAATTTATTCAGACAATGATTTGTGTTTCATATATTATGTCTGAGTAGTTTACTTGTTAGATCTAGGGATTTCTAAAGTTTATGATGGTTTGTTGAATTGGGCAATCATGTTAGGTTATCTATAATGTTCTTCATCTAGATTTGAATCTATACTAGTTCTAGGCTAGCCACCATAATCTACAATCATAGGAATGTAATTAGGCGCGAGAGTGCTAATAATATCCTGACCCAATCTTAGATGAGCAAACAGCCTTTTCATAGCGAGAGGTTGTTTAGGAATTTTGTAAACATATCATATATGAATATCATAGAGACTATTTATTGATATTTTGCAAAGAGATTTGGTTTGCTTCTGTTTAGAGGATAGATGTAGTCGCAGCGAGAGTTGGATAGATATCATATTTGGGTTATGAATTTAACAACTGAACAAACAATTGAATCCTGATTATAGAACTGCACAGTTCACATTCCAGAGTATTCCCTAATTGATTTCCCTAGGTCTAGCTTATTTATCATCTGAATTTACATCACATTCATCTTAGTTATCTTTCATTGCATTGTTGTATTTAATTTACATTCATTGGTTTAGCTTAATTCAAAACTGATAATCTATTGTGTGAACTAGAGTCCTTGTGGATTCGATCCCTAAGTACTACAGTGATCTCTTAATTTGAGAGAGTATCTCTAAGGGTAAATTTCAGCATATCACTTAAGATCTGTCGTATCCAACTTCAGTGCAACTGACCTAGGCATCAAACTCACCCTAGAACCAAGATCACATAGAGATCTACCAAATTTCTCAGAGAAAATAGTGCACCCTAAAACAAAGCTTCCAGGATCTGAAATTTTCTCTAGAATCCTATTCTGAATCACAGAACTGACTTGAGCTGAAATCATCATAACTCCTTCCTCAGCACTCAAGTTCTTGGTGACCATCCTCTTAACATATCTCCTAATCATAGGGGATGTTTTAACAGCTTCAATGAGTGGAATCTCAACAATAAGCTTATCAATGACAGCCTTGCTTCTAGCATCCTCCAACTCTTGTTTGGTCTTCTTATGAGCATTAGGGAATGGAACTTTAGGTTTGTAGATTCTTTCCTCAGGTTGCAAGGTTGGATTAGGCAAGATCGGAGATGTCTCGGTAGTGTGTCGACCGACATAAGCAGGGGCTTGCCGATCAACATGAGTAGGAATTTTACCCTTGTCCTTGTTTTCCAAAATCTATATAGCAGGATTTCTGATGTGTCGGGAAATGTCTTCCCAAAAGTTTTCCTCATGGGAAAAACACAATGAACAATCTGCAAGTGCACAACAATCAATTTTAGTACTTAAGGTATATTGATCCCACAGAGAGAGAAGATGTATTGCAAATCAAGAGGAAAAAGTAAAGCTAGAACTGAATAATAAAGCGGGGTTTTGTGTCACGCAAATCACGAAAAGCAAACAAAAGGGTTTTGTAAATCTATATGAGGTGAATGTTGGGCTTTTAAGGGATCTTTGAGGTTCAAAGATCAATCAACTCAAGATGAGTTCTACGTAATGCATGTCTCCTTCCTAAGTCTCGGACTATGAAACACTAATGTTCATCTAACCTATTGTCATTGAGAAAACCGGATGAAATCCACAAATCCTATTACTCAACTATCGCAGACAATAACATAGGTTTCAAAGCATTAAAGACAACTTTAATCCAAACCCATAAAAATCCATAACTAAGGGATTTGTGCTTGTTATGACATGATATTCATTTTATCTAGGTTCCAACAAACTAAGCAAATAGTTCAAATTACTTAGATGCCTAAGATCAATAGCTAGGTCATGACTCTAACTATATGCATTAAGAACAAGATAAAACTGAAAGATAGTGTAAACGATTATGCAAATACGAAGAAAACTCGCCAGTCAAAAACAATGATCATCTCGCCCCATCGACTGGCCCTTTAGACCCAACGGGATAGTATACTCGGCCTGCTCAAGGTTATCATCGATGATATGAAAGAGTAAAACATAGATCTAATGCAATAAGGTAAAGGTTTAAAGATTACTTCTTTAGACCCAAAAATAACAAGATGTAAGGACTTCTCCTTTGACAAAGTTACAAAAGAATAGAGAAAGAGGTGGTGGAACTTCAAAGCTTCTGTGAGATCAATAGGCTTCTGCAGCTCCTTGGAGACGGAGTCGGCTTCTTGAGATGATAATGGACTTTCTAGGGTTTCTGCGTTGAACTTAGGAGGTGGTTTGAAACTTTGATGAGGCACATGAAACCCTAAGTTCATAAACTTGTATATATATGCCTTGGGGCGCAAGAGATTGGCTTTTAGGGTTTAGGAAGGGCAGACTCATCATCTTGGTGAGTGTGGAGGCAATGGGCCGAGTCTAGTTTGTTAGTTTTAGCGGAACATATTGAAGAGATTATAGAGAATATGAAATGGAAAGATTAAAGTGAGACTTATACAAAGAGAATAAACTCGAGAGAGATTAATAAGACTAGAATAGAATGAATATAATGTGAGATACAATCTATATATAGGAGAGAGAGATGGTTGGATCCGAGGCGTGATAGTGACTGCCCCATGGTTCAAATAACCGTGTAATCCTTAATGCATCTTGTGATCCTTCCTTTCAGTTATTCTTCTAACGGCTCTATTGTTTTTCTATCTTCTAGAAGACTAATCTCGAACCATTATGAATGTGGGCTTCATCTTCTCTTCTCTGTTAGTTATGCATAGAGATCTCAGCCCATTTGTTGTACAGACGTCCGAGACATGAATAATCTTTGATTAACACTCCCCCTCAAGCTTAGCCACAGTGCAACGACAAAGCTTGGAACCCGAGATCCATCACCTGATTAAAACCTTTACCATAGTAAAAACCACATGGGAGACAAACTATGCCAAGGAAAAAGAGTATGATGTTTCCAGATTAGAGGCTGTGAGATCATAGGCGGGTAAGGTCCACAAGTCAAAGTTTGCCATGAATATGGTTGCAAACTTTGAGACTTGCGGCCTTAGTAAAGATGTCCGCAAGCTGATCTTCACTTCGTGTATAGCAAGGTAGTGTAACTCCTTCAATCTTCTCTCTAACCTTGTGACAATCCACTTCAATGTGTTTTGGTCTCTAATGAAACACCGAGTTTGTTGCAATGTTAATAGCGGCTTGATTATCACAATGCATGGTGATTGGCTTATCTGATTCAATTACCAAGTCCTTAAGTACTGCCTTTAGCCAGGTAAGCTCATTTGTAAGCTTCCGCATTGGCCTATACTCCGCTTCCGCACTAGAACATGAGACAACTTTTTGATTCTTTGTCTTCCAAGTCACCAAATTTCCTCCAATGAAGGTACAATATCCGGTTGTAGATCTCCTATCCATTCAATTTCCAGCCCAATCCGCATCACAATAACCCACAATCTCGGTGCTAGCATCAACGTATATGAGAGTGATAACAATACCTTTGGCACTTTGTATGGTGAATAAAGTGTGATCAGCTTGAGACTTTCTAAAACCCCTCTCTTTAAGCGTTGTACTTAGCTTATGGTACCACGCTCTCGGTGATTGTTTGAGACCATAGATAGCTTTGCAAAGTCGGAGAACTTTTCCCGGAGGAATAGTTTCTTCAAGTCCGGGTGGTGGTGTCATATAGACCTCATCCTCCAATTCTCCTTGAAGAAATGCATTCTTGACGTCCATTTGCCATAAATCCCACAAGAGATTTGTTGCCAAGGATAAGACTACTTGCACCGTTCCAAGCTTTGCAACCTGGGCAAAGGTCTCGGTATAATCATCGCCATAGGTTTGAGTAAAGCCCCGAGCTACTAGTCGTGCCTTATAACCTTCAATATCCCCATTGCACCAATACTTGATTGTGAACACCCATCATGAGCTCACCAGATCATCTCCATATTAATCTTTCCAAGAAATGCTTGATGCTCTTTACGCAAAAGGTCAAGAGAACATACAGCTTGAATTGGATGAGCTATCGCTTGATTATTGTAGTACTCTTGAGCATTCTTCCAATGATCTATAGGAAATCTCTGACATGTAATTCTTCTAAGTTGTGGAGTTTGATTTGTTGATTCCCCACTATCTTCATGGATTGGCACATTCATAAAGTCTTCCCCATTCTCCATAACTTCCGGTACATGATATTGTGGCTCCACTATAATAGGTTCTTCATTGGTTGTTGAATGCACTTCCTCACTTTCTCTTGGAACTTGATCCGCATTCCCCATTACTTGAGATGGTCCATTTCCAAGATGATCTAGGAGAAACCTCAAGCTTGCAGCTCTATTTGATGTGGAGTGAGATATGTCGTTTAGCTTATCCCAATCCTTCTTGTCATAATAAATTTGATTTTCCACAAACTTCACATCGCGAGACACATACATACGACCATTCACTGGATCAGAGCATTTTTATCCCTTTTGAGTGATTGAATAACCAATGAACATACACTTGGTGCTTTTTGCATATAGTTTGCTTCTTTGTTCTCCTGGTATTAAGACAAAACAAACACAACCAAACAGACGTAAGTGATCTAAAGATGGTTTGATTTTGTTGAGTACCTCAAACGGAGACAAGTCTTTCAATACTTTTGTTGGGGTTCGATTTATGAGATAACATGCTGTCATCACCGCATCTTCCCAATATCTCTTGGTAACATTTGTGTGGAACATCATCGATCTTGCAACCTCCATGAGGTGTTGATTCTTCCTCTCCGCCACTCCATTTTGTTGTGGCCGAGTCTAGTGTGTTATTTTAGTGGAACATAGTGAAGATATTAGAGAGAATATGAATTGGAAAGATTAAAGTGAGACTTATGCAAAGAGAATAAACTTGAGAGAGATTGATAAGACTATAATAGATTAAAAATAATGTGAGATACAATCTATATATAGGAGAGCCTAGTTGGGCTTCCTCTACAAATATCAATGCAAAAGGAAAGTGACTTTGGAGAGAGAGATGGTTGGATCCCAGGCGTGATAGTGACAGCTCCATGGTTCAAATAACCATGTAGTCCTTAATGCATCTCGTGATCCTTCTTTCCCATTATTCTTCTAACGGCTCAATTGTTCTTCTATCTTCTAGAAGACTAATCTCAGACCATTATGAATGTGGGCTTCATCTTCTCTTCTCTCTTAGGTTCGCATAGAGATCTCAGCCCATTTGTTGTACGGACGTCTTAGATTTGAATGATCTTTGATTAACATAGTGATGGGCCAAGCGTCTAAGGCGGTGAAGGAGCCTTGCCTACGAGCTTAGTGACCGGGGTGCTCAAGAGGCCTGGGCTTGGTCACGAGCTTAGTGACCGAGGTTTTGGTGCTTTGGCTCTGAGTTGACATAGCTTCATCTTTTGGGATGCATCTTCCAAACGGCTGAATGGATTGCTTCAATTCTTGTCCCATACGAATCTTGACCCTTCAAGCTTTCTAATGATATAGAGAAATCCGATATTGGTCCACGGGAAAGTCTTCAAATGTTGTCAAGCTTCTGATGCTCTGAAACTACCTCAAAACGGGTTTTTGCTCCTTTTTTGTCCATATTCCCATAAACCCTGTAAAACCTCTTTGACACTAGCAATACTTGACAATAGCCTATTTAGCCTTGACATCGTACAAAATCTCTCTCAAAACGATATAAAAACCAAAGTAAAAATGGGTACAAATACGATGTTATCAACTCCCCCAAACATAGACTTTGCTTGTCCCCAAGCAAAATAGAATGAAAAAGAGGTTTGAAAATCACGGGAACTCACTTAGCTTGTTGGGGATGTCTTCAAACCTTAGTTACTGGGCGTTGGAACACAATCAACCACAATGATCATCTTCAAACCTTAGTTACTCCAATCCAAAGGAGTTTTCGTATTCCATTGTCATCTCTTTACATAGATTAGTGGAGCGAAAGGGACGGTGGTCTTACCAAATGGAAATCGACTTAAAGGCAGGGAAATTTCTTCTTACCAAGGCCTTCTTCAGCATACTTTCCCTCTCCTCTTTTACTTCCAAACTCCTTGATATCATGTTTACAGCCACCGAGATTTTGTTGTTTCCGGTGCTTCGCCTTCTCTTCTTCTTCTTTCTCTTTTTCTTTCTTTTTGTTTTCTTTGGGACGAGTCTCTCTGGAATCGCAAAGGATACACGGGTTTACGCATTATCCCTCGGTTCACTTGGGCTTGTTGCTTTGATTTGTTTCCTTCTTTCCTTTTCTTTCTTTTCTTGCTTTTCTTTCTCTTTTTTTCTTTTCTGTTTTTCCATTTTTCTGAGCTTGCAAAGAGGAAGAGAGGTAATCGTATGCTTGGTGGAAAATTGTGTGGCCTTGTATGGTTTGAATAGGTCTATGTCTAATGAGTGCCAATCCCTGAGGAAGAAACTGAATGTCAAGTTATGTTCAAGTGAAATTAGAGACAACTTTGGTTTACCCTACTTTAAAACGAATAGAAGCTTTGGGGAGAGTTGAATCCTCCTGCGGCCTTTCCCAAACGGATCCTCGGCCAAGCTGTGAGTCATTAGATTAATCACCAGTCCAAACAATCCAATATATCAAGGTCATCATTCCCTAACAGTTTTGACTCAATAAAAAAATTTTACTCGATAAAATTGCATACATAGGCATAATCATTGATGTAAAAAGTGGCAAAAGGTCTCGAGTTAACAAAATAGAGTTGTCAGACTTATATCACACCGTCCTTGGTGGGAAAACAAGAAGGAGAAAAGGATGGAAATCATAAGGAAAATTTGGGTTAAAGAACAATGTCACGTTAATCGGAATGTGGGTGACTAACCGGTGTTTCTTCCTTTGAAACTTAACATCACATGGACTTGGTTCTAGTGCATTTAATTATTTGTGAAGATCTCTTCTCAATGCATCTTTCCTGAGACAAAATCCTAAAAACCACCAATGATATGCTAAAATAAAAATAAAGATAAATAAAATAAAGATAGAATGGTGGTGGTGTCGATGGTAAGATGGTGGTGATGTTATCTATTTGATGTCGTGATTTCCATGGTTGAGATCCTCCCATGGTGACTGATATGATCCCAATATGCTTGTGGTTGGATTGGTGAAGTGATCTTGATCAGTGAAGTAAGATGGTGTAAAAGGAGTGGTGTGGAGGCACTAGGGTGAAAAAAATCGGTCACAAGTGGTCGTGACCGGGGCTGGCCCTCTTTCAAACCTTGGTCACGGCCTTTGTGATCGGGGCCGTCCTTCCGAGTCCGGATAGGATGTGGCTGCCCCTTCTTCATTGTTCCTTCTTCTTAGCATGCATGTATATCATCCTATCCTTCAAAATGTATCAAGGGAATGCATACTTACTTGTGGATCCACGATTTGGATGTCCCATTGAGGTTTTACCCCCTTACGGCCGAGTACACCTTCAAAATAGGGTCCAATGGTGAATCTCGAAATCTAGCCCGATCATGGCTACATTTGCTTCGATGATAACTTCCCAAATATCCTCATATCCTTATATATTGAATCTTGTGTTGATCCATCGTACCAATAGCAAAATGGCCCAAGATTTGTGAAATTCCTAGCCGTGGATCAGTTTCGGCAAAGGGTAGAGGAATTTCTAGTTTCAAATTTCTTTCTATAAGATATTCCTTGATCATCGCTCTCAAAAATACTCAAACATGTTGAGTACCAGATTATAGTTCATTTAGCCAAGGATTTTTAGAAATCCACTTACCTTGGTGGGTTTCGTAGATGTGGAGCATTGCCGGCTGCGGACTCAATGTTGATGATTGGCCATTTTCTTCCCTGAGCTTCTTTTTCTGAAATTTCTTTGATCAAAAATTCCCAAGGGTCAACTTCTAGACGTGTGTCAAGTTGGACCCCTTTGGCTCGAATAGATTTTGATATCCTACAGCTTTAGTCAAATATGCAACCGTGAAGCTTAAGATGGAAATATCTTCTTTCCATGAATCCTTTTCCAAAAAGTGGCTCGACCATTACTCCTAGAATACCCATAAAATTTTGTTACCTGATCCTTGATCGTTTGGTTGAGTGGAACTTGAAAATTCTTCTTTAGGCTTGGTTTTGACCTAGTCGCGGCCCGGTTTTGGATTTTGGTCATGACTTGGTAAAATTCAGTGGATGAGGTCGGGGAAGGTTGCATAGCTTCCTAAGATGATTTAATTAACTTCAATAAGCTCCATAAGGTCAGAAACGTACCAAATCAACAATTTCTTCATAATCTCCTTAGAATCCAAAAATTTGCTCTCGGAGGGTTTTGCTCGGAAACCTTGGTCACTGGCTTCGTGACCGGGATGTGGCCTTCTTGGGACCTCTGTCACGGGGCTTGTGACCGGGGTAATGGGCCTGATGTTGTCCTTCTTCAAGTTGCAAGTGAGTTATGCTTCGTGGGGACTTTTAGCATTGATCTTCGGTATAATCAATCTGTTGCCTTCTGCATGCATTGGCCAAATGAATCTGACCAGACTTGTGAAATATTCTTGCCACTTTGAAACATGAACTTCGGATTTGCCATACTCAAAACCTCGGTCATAGGCTTCGTGACCTAGGTTGGCTCCAACTCGATTTTCTTCTCTTTTTATGCTTTTATATTTTCTTCTTTTGTATTATCTTTTCTGTTTATGTGGAATACCTGAGATAAAAAATGCAAAAAAAAAAAGCAAAGGGAAATCTAATCTATTAAAGGGAAAGAAAACTTACAAAAGTGGGTTGCCTCCCACTACGCGCCCTTGTTTAAAGTCCTTGGCGAGACTTGGATCTTCTCTTATGAGAGATGAGAAGAATCCTCTGTCCTAAGACAGAGTTTCTTGGTCTTGATAAGCTCTGGGTGTGTTCCATTAGGATCTGAGATGTCTCTTCTTGAGCATTGAGACGCCAAAATGAAAGGTACGGCTTTATAGAAGACATGCCAATCTATGTCGGTGAAGCTCATCCTCTTGTTTGGCCAATCAATGACCGCTCCAGTTATTGCAAGCAAGGATCCTCCTAGTATGAGTTGCGAAGCTTTTCCTCTCTCAACATGAACAACTTGGAAATCTGTGGGAATATCGCAATTCCCAATCTTTACATTGACGTCTGAGATCATTCCCTTCGAAGTTATAGATGAACAATTTGCAAATCCAATGCGAATATCAGATGTTTGGAGATTTCTCAAACCAATCCTATCTGCATCTCTAGTAGACATAAGGTATATGCATGACCCGGAGTCACACAATGCCTCATTGAACTTGACTCCTCTTATAGTGCAAGATATAAGAAATCTCCCCAGATTACTAATCTTGTGAAGTCTCCTTGGGGGTGTTGGTTAGTTCAAAGCTTGCTCATAGAGCTCCCTTATCTCTCCAAAAAGAATCGGTCAATGTCATACATGGAACAAGATTTAACAAAGGATGTACCTCTGGGTAGTTCTCCAACGGCTCTGTTAAAGTCTCCCAGATCTTGTAAACTTATAATGTGAGGGTACCATTGGTTCCTTAGCAAGCTGACTGATAAGTGTCTATTTTGACCCGTTTTTATTATTCTTTTACTTGTCTTATTGAGTCTAGAAGTTCAGTTTTGTATTTTTTTGGTTGGTTTTGGTGTCTTTTCTGGTTTACACTACCTTGGAGCTAAAATGTGCAAAATGGAGCAATTTTGGACGTTTTCACACATCATTGGATTTTGGAGATATCCTGGATCAATCGATCTCGCAGAGGATCGACCAAGCATGGCTAGGATCGACTGATCCCGTAGCAGATCGGTCAGTCAAATGAATATATGAGGTGGCACGTATCAAAGAAGATCGATCGATCCCAATCACAAAAATTCTCCAAATCAAGCATTTATTCCGAGTTTTAACCTAAAAGACTCCCTATAAATAATGCTCTTTTCCCGAGCGGCCGGAGAGAGCGATACATGAATTTTACTGTTACTCTGCCATTTTTATTTCTCATTTCAGATCTGTAATTTTTACATTGGGTTTTCTCAGATCTAAAGTATTTTCATTGCATTTTCAAGATCTACAATCTGTCTTCATCTCTTTCTTTACATTTTCAACCATACAACATCGTGATCTATCAACCAATTACCATGGTTGAGTAGATCTATATGTTGGGAGATGAGATATATTCAAAATGATTTAATATTTAATTAGGTTATTGTTATAGATTAGAATTACGGTTAATAGATCTCTACTTCTATGAATCAAATGCTTTTGTTAGGTTACTGAATCTATCAAATGATTCATAGGTTTATAATACAGCTAGCGTTGCCTATTATACCTGGAATCTATTGTTTGTAGGCTTGATTTCTAGATTTCCAAGAGTTGAAGCTGAATCTACTAGTGAACTCTATCAAACTAGGTCGAAATATTCTATCATAGGGTCCTAGCGGATTTATGATAGAATACTATTTGTTTTTATTAAAAGATTTATTTTGGTACAGTGTTGGTGTTCTAGATCTAGATTATTTAATTGCTAATCCGGTTAGATATCCTTTTTTTTTATTTAAATCCCTGGGATTTCCCAAATTCCAACATTTGTTTTTAATTGATTTCTTTCCTTATTCAAAAGATTTTTATTCGAGATTTTATTCGGATTTCAAAAAGTGACATATTCCACATTTTTCATCCTAGCTCTGTTTAGATCTAGA
Organism: Cardamine flexuosa; assembly: GCA_963555745.1. Lineage (NCBI taxonomy): Eukaryota > Viridiplantae > Streptophyta > Magnoliopsida > Brassicales > Brassicaceae > Cardamine > Cardamine flexuosa. The sequence goes on along the minus strand of OY743216.1, from coordinate 18,356,538 downwards.
GATCTATAGCGCTCTTTACTCTCTATGGATCGATCCCACCACTATACTGCTGCGCATAACCGTGCACTTGCGGAGTTTAGATGTTGAGTAAAACCTGATGCATAAAACATCACATCAAATTTTTGGCGCTGTTATTGGGGAGTAATTGTAGCCTTTAGAATTAAGTTTTTAAACCAAGTCTAGGATATTTTATTTTCTGCATTTTTTTTATTTACGTCTATGAGATCGACCGATCCCCTTAAGATCGATCGATCCTACTTCTTGCACGATCGACCGATCCCTAAAGATCGACCGATCCTACTTTGTGCAAGATCAATCGATCCTTCATTGATCGTTTGATCCTTTTTCTCTTGAGATCGACGGATCCCTTCTAAGATCGATCGATCCTAGAGACCTTTTTCCGGATCTAATCTTCAAACTTCTTTTGCTTCTCAGGTGTGTGCAATTAAGGAGCAAGACTTCTAAAGATTTACAAGACCTGAGCATAGAAGAGTTGTCAAGGAAATCCAAAAGGAAGATCAAGGAAACAAAGAGAAAAAAAACCACAAGGAAAACAAAAGATAAGGTTAGTATGGCTGATCCTAATAACCTTAGAAACATTCCCCCTATTGTTGATGGTGAGAATGCAGATGCTGTCCGACAGAGAGAGGGTCAGAGTAATAGAGGACCTCTCAATGATGCTGGAGCTGCTGGGGTTGGCATGAATGTTGTGCCAGGACTGCAAGTCCTGCCACACAGGGTTACCTTAGGCGAGCAAGATGCCCTGCAAGCCTACTATAGGAACTGATCTGCCATTATTCACCCTCCTATCCAGAGGCAAGATTATGAGATTAAACCTTAAATATTCGCCCTGTTTAAACCGAATGAATTCCATGGGCTACCGGTTGGGATGGATCGATCCCCGCGAACTCAGCTTTATAACCCTCCCAAGAACAAAATCCTAAAAAATTTTAGAAACCAGGGAAGGGCAGAAAAAACAACTCCTAAGAAGATGGACCCTGTCATAGAGAACAAGGTTCATGAGATAGTTGGTGAATGGGGAGCAAGATTACCTTTTGAAGAAATCAAGTATGTTGTTACGCTTGATGGCAGATGTCACTATGGATATCCTTGCCGGTAGGATTACACTTCAGGGAGCAACTGACTAACTCCAGGAATACCTAAATAATAAGGGGCAGGATAAACTTCCCTCAAAAAGAGAAGATCCATGTGATTTCCATATACCCGTACAATTGGAAGGACCCTTTTAAGTAATTGCTTGGTAGACACTGGAGCTAGTATAAATGTCATATCACTCAAGAACGCAAAATTATTGTGTCTAAAACACATGGTACCAACCAAGTATCAAATATAATTGGTTGATGGACAACTCCATCTCTTCGCGAAATACCTATAAATAGGGTCTCTATGATATGCGGGTACGATATGTTTACAAAATTCCTAAATCAGCTCTCGCTGCGAAAAGGCTGTTTTCTCATCTAAGATTGGGTCGGGGTATCAATAGCACTCTCGTGCCTAGCAATATTCCTATGGTACCAGGATTAAGGTGATCAATCTTAAGACTAGTGTGATAATCAAATCTAGATGAAGAACATAATAGATAACCTAACAAGACTATGCCCAATTGATGCGTTCCTGGTTGGCCCTAACAATGCAAGTCAAGGAATGTAAAATATCAAGAAGGCAATGGACTACCAAGGAATAAGAAGAAACCGGAAACTGAATCTTGGAATAAGAAGAAACCGAAAACTGAATCTTGGAACAAGAAGCCGGCAACTGAATCTTGGAACAAAAAGAAACCGGAAACTGAAGCATGGAAGTCAAGGAACATTGCAACTCATGCTTAAGGTCCACAAGAAAGTGTGTCAGGGATTGCATGGGAGTCGCCAAGTATCCATGGGTTCTTCCCGGCCAAAACGTTTCATCAAGATTTGCGAGTGTTCTTATCATCAAAGGATTTTCAAGAGGATCACTTGGACTTTAAGGGTTATATTCATGCCACATTGGTTGTGATACATGTCCAAGATGGCTAAGGCTATGGCCATATGATCAACTAGCACTCTTTTTCCCTTAGTTCGGTTTTGTCCCAATGGGTTTTCCGAACAAGGTTTTTAATGAGGCTTGTGGCTCATATGCTCATCTTTGCCAACCCTTAGTCCGATCCATTGCATGGCCTGTCTTCATCTTTTGGCGTGGCCCATGATCTCTTATCTCTCTATCTTTAGTTTGAATTTGAACTTGTGTTTATTGCATGGTCTTTGAGTGTTCACGAGGGATGTCTTATAACTCTCCTTGCCTTTATCGCTTTATCTCATCTCCTTCGCGCCTTCTCTCCTTTATATTGAGGCTGAGATTTCTTTTTAATCAAAAACCCTTCCAAAATATAGATCATTGTTCATTCTTTTCCGTGTGATTCGAACTAGGAAAACTCTTAGGTCATTTCGTGTGATTCGATTGACCAACCTGTGTCATCAAACGGCAATTCCGCATCCTTTTGAGGCGACATTCGATCTATTAAACCGCAAGGTGCTTGTTAATCAGGTCTTGCAATCCCTCACATTGATCTCACCCTCTCGTTGTCGAAATTAGGAAGTGTTTCCTCACGAGGAACGCATCATGTGGTATCAAAGCTGCATCGAGAGTTATGTGATTTTCTGTGTTCTTGTTTTAATTTTCATAAATTGACTACTTGTGCTAAAATCGTGAAATCAATTGGATCTGAACCTAGATTGAGTTTAGTGTTTGTTAAAATTGATTTGAGAATTTTTAGAGTTGATTTGATAATTGTTTGGGATCAATCTTATAAGACAGTCGCGATTAGGGTTTATCAAAATTTGATAAGTCATTTTTCTGTTCTTGTTATTTTTGATTGTTTTCCTTTCAAAAGAAAGTTTTATTGGTGTAGTTTGTGTCAATCTTTCAGGTACCATGTTAGAAGAAGTGGAGTCAAGCAACAAGCAACTGATCGATACCCTCACTAAGACCTTCGAAGCCATGATAAATGAAAAGATCGACATGCTACGTGAAGAAATAGTACTGGTGCTGGCCGATGTCATGTCTAAAAATCCAAGGAATGCTCAAGATTGACATCATGAAGGCAACATAGACCCTGAAAGGCAACAAGGCGTCAACAATGGTCGGGTATTACAACAAGAAGACCATCTCCGGGAATTACCTCGTGAGCATCAAGATCTAGACTTTGAGGCGTACTATAGCCAATCCTCTCGAAGCACTTCCAGAATACATATGAGAGATCGTGAAGACCGGAGACAACCTCAAGACAGTTTGGAAGCTTAAAGCTATGCATCCCTCCGTTCCAAGGGAAAAGTGATCCTGATGTATATCTCGAGTGGGAAAAGAAAATCAAAATGGTTTTCGATTACCAATACTACACAGAGGCGAACAAGGTCAAAGCCGCAACGATCAAGTTCAGTGATTATGATCTATGTTGGTGAGATCAACTCATTACATCTTGAAGAAGAAATTTTGAGCCAACAATGGACACTTGGGCTGAAATGAAAGCGATCATGCGACGACGGTTTATTCCTAGTTACTACCATTGGGAGCTTCACAACCAACATAGGAAGCTTGTGCAATGCACTAGGAACGTGGAAACTTATTACCAAGAGTTGGAAGCGCTATTGATCAAGGTTGATGTTCGTGAAGATCAAGAAGCTACCATATCTCGATTTCTTTGTGGATTACAACCTGAAACACAAGACCGGTTGGAAATGCAGTCTCATGTTGATCTACAAGAAATGTTACATCAAGCCATCCTGATTGAGTAGCAATTGACAAGAAGAAGTTCTACACGAACTTATCATGGAAGCTCATCTCTTACGAGATACCAGCTAGTAGTAACCCATCTAATACTACCCGGATTGGGGCTAAACCATTTGGAGCCCAACCAGATGAGAAAGCCAAGGTGGCCACCAGAACTAGCAATATTAAGTGCTATATATGTCATGGAATAAGACATTATGCGAATGAGTGTGCTAACAAACGAGTGATGATACTCAAAGGCGATGGGGAAGTAGAAACAGAAAAAAAGGAAGGAGACACTAGGACAAAAGAAGAAGAAGAGGAGAAGGAAGTAATCGGGTCTGCAGTTAAAGGAGAGCTACTTGTAGCTATGTGCACCATAAGTCTCCAATCCAAAACCAAAGAACAGGCACAATGAGTTAACTTGTTCCACACGCGATGTTATGTAAAGGGAAAGATGTGTAGTTAAATCGTCAAAGGTGGGTGTTGTACTAATGTGGCTAGTGAGACAATGTTGAAGAAGCAAGGATTGGAGATCAAGAAACATCATATGCCTTATGATCTTTAGTGGATCAATGAAGAAGGAGAACTGAAAGTGAAACATCAAGTGGAAGTACCCATATCCATTGGAAACTATGAAGATGAAGGTCTATACGATGTTTTGCCCATGGAGGCTGGTCATATATTACTTAGAAGACCCTGGCAGTCCAATCGTAGAGTGATATATGATGATTACACCAATCGTCATACTTTCGAATTCAAAGGACACAAGATCACGCTCGTACCAATGACCCCTCATGAAGTTTATCTTGATCAAATACAACTAAAGGGAAAGAAGGGTCCAGGTAAGAAACCTACACTTTTTACCATGAATGGAAAAACATTGTATGATGTTCCTTTTGACCCCACAACTTATATCAGTCCCAATGTTTTTGCTTGTTACACTAACCTTGCACCGGCAATACTGAGTAATTTACAAACTTTGCTGGTATTGTTCAAAAAAAGACATGCTGAGAAGGAAACCAAGAATCACCATAGAACAGGGCTACAAGACACTCAAGAGAATCGAAAGCAACATGTTGTTTTCCCAAAGAAACGAACCCCACCAAACGTCAAACACTTTACTTATCATGGCGAGAAGACTCTATTCATCTTCAAGATCTTTGATTAGCACCAAGTTGGAACTACCCTTCATGTCCAAACCATTGAGATCACTAACCTTCCAGGCTTTTCTAAACTTTTCAAAATCACTCATAATGGTTTTAAGCAGATGATAGTACAACCTGGTCCGGTTATTGATTTACTTTGTACTAACTTGGAAATACTTCCTTGCTTGTATAGCAAAAGAGAAAATTTAACTTGCAGGAATTCAAGGCTCCAATCACAGGACATGGACTCACCTAACGGGACAAAGGAACCTCAAGGCTCCATTCACAGAATATCAAGACTCCATGTGACTTCATCTAGTGGATTTTGCTTAAAGTGGAATGTTCTTAATAATTACTTCCTTAATGTTAAGAATATTGCTCAAGGAAATATGGATCACCAGTTTGATCAGAGACTTATCCGGATCGCTCCCATCCATCAAGCCGAATTTCCATTGAAGATTTCTGATCATCCTTATTTTTCCTCCCCTTTTCATTTTGATTATGTGCAGAAAACTCAATCTAACTTGAGGTTGTTTATGGCATGATTGGCAGATTTGAAGACAAATCTTTTTCAACCCCGGGAGGATGATGCGTTCTTGGTTGGCCCTAACAATGCAATTCAAAGAATGGATAATATCAAGAAGGCAATGGACTACCAAGGAACAAGAAGAAACCGAAAACTGAATCTTGGAACGAGAAGAAACCGGAAACTGAATCTTGGAACAAGAAGAAACCGAAAACTAAATTTTGGAACAAAAAGAAACCGGAAACTGAAGCATGGAAGTCAAGGAACATTGCAATTCATGCATAAGGTCCACAAGAAAGTGTGTCAAGGATTGCATGGGAGTCGCCAAGTATCCATGGGTTTCTTCCCGGCCAAAACGTTTCATCAAGATTTGCGAGTTTCCTTATCATCAAAGGATATTCAAGAGGATCACTAGGACCATAAGGTTTGTATTCATGCCACATTGGTTGTGATACATGTCCAAGATGGCTAAGGCTTTGGCCATATGATCCACTAGCACTCTTTTTCCCTTAGTTTGGTTTTGTCCCAATGGATTTTCCGAACAAGGTTTTTAAGGAGGCTTGTGGCTCATATGCTCATCTTTTCCAACCCTTAGTCCGATCCATTGCATGGCCCATCTTCATCTTTTGGCGTGGCCCATGATCTCTTATCTCTCTATCTTTAGATTGAATTTGAACTTGTGTTTATTGCATGGTCTTTGAGTGTTCACGAGGCCTATCTCGTAACTCTCCATGCCTTTATCGCTTTGTCTCTTCTCCTTCTCTCCCCCTCTCCTTTATATAGAGGCTGAGACTCATTGTAAATCTTATCTATCTTTTTAACCCTTTCAAAATATAGATAATTGTTCATCCTTTTTCGTGTGATTCGAACTAGGAAAACTCTTAGGTCATTTCGTGTGATTTGATTGACCAACCCGTCTCATCAAAAGGCTATTCCGCATCCTTTTTTGGCGACATTCGATCCATTAAACCACAATGTGCTTGTTAATCAGGTCTTACAACCCCTCACATTGATCTCACCCTCTCGTTGTCGAAATTGGGAAGTGTTTCCTCATGAGGAACGCATCACCAATTCAACAATCCATCATAAACACTTTCGAAATCCTAGATCTAAAAAGGTGACTATTCATACATAGAAGAGAAAACGCAAATTATTGTCTGAATAATACTCATTAAAATCAGAAACAAAAAATAAAGGGAGTTCATAATTCTTCTTTCTACAATGTTTGAGATCTGAATCTTCTCTCCAGCAAAACTCCTTGGAATTTAAAGTAAAAACTTAGAATTTCTCAAAAATTTAGAACTCCCTGGATCTTAATGATTGGGTAATTGAATTTCCAATCAATTTGTAAAAACCCTAATTTTGAAAAGTTTGGATTCAAAGTGATTATTCTCCCAATGGACTTGGAGAGATGATAAAAACTTCTTGAATCTTTAAAATCCTCTTTTCAATATAAAAACATGTTTTAACCTAAAAAAGATGGGCTTTTTGAAAAGGAAAGGAAACTTACCTGTGGGGCCCACAGAATCGGGGTTTGACAAAAACTTACATTGAATTCCGGGTGTGATCCGTTTTGTTGGTTGTGAAATACGGTTCAACAGGAAGTTGTGGATTCACGGATTGTACAAACAAACAAATAAACTTTCAAGATGACTCGGATCGAAGATTCGGACAAACGGGAAGCAGAGGGAACTTTGCCAGGCATGGTGTTAAACCTCGGTCACAGGCTTCATGACCGGGGATAGCCGTTCTTGGCACCTCAGTCACAAGACTCATGACCGGGGTTTTTGCCAGATGCATCTTGGAAATCTATTTTCCTGGAAAGCAGAATGGCATCCTCCAATGATTATAGAGACTAGGAAGAATATTTAACTTGGTGGTTTGGAGATTGGTTGGATTATTTTGTCAAATTTCCAAAGAAAGAAAGGTCCCAAGGAGGGTTATTTGAAATTTTTTGACTTTCAATCCGTGCATTGCCTTTTCTCCTTCGATGATTGCCTCTTAAATGTCCTCATATCATTAGACATCCAATATCAAAGCGTTTGATCGAACCATTTGTTCGATCCTCCAAGTTTCATGAATTCCGTAGTCGCGGCTTGGCGATGGTATAGTCGCGGGTCGGTTACGACAAGTAATTGGGATAATTTCTAGTTTTGAATTTCATTCTGTAAGACTTTCTTCGATCATCGCTCTCAAAAATACTCAATTATATTGAGTACCCGATTATAATTCATTTGATCGAGTATTTCTTGGAAATTCTCTTACCTTGGTGATATTCTTAGTCGAGGAAGGTGCCGGCTAAAGGGTGTGGAATGAAAAGTTGGCCCTTTTCAAATCTGATCTTCTTTTTCTATAATTTCTTCAACCAAAACTTGCCAATGGTCAACCTCTTAGTGTGTGTCACGTTGGACCACTTTTGCTCCGAGAAGATTTCACTATCCTCCCACTTTGGGGAATTATGCAACCGTGAAGTTTAAGATGGAATGATTTCCTACCCATGAGTCTTTCTCCAAAAAGTAGCTCGGCCATTACTCCTAGGATACCCATATGGTGTTCGGTACCTGATCTTTAGTCATTTAGATGAGTGGAATTTGAAAATTCTTCAATGGGTCATGAATGACCTAGTCGCGGCTCCTAAATGGGCTGAACCTTGGGCTTGACTTGGTAAAACGTTATGGATGTGGTTGGGGAAGGTTGCATAGCTTCCTAGGGTAGTAAGGATTGCTCGGGAAGACTCCAATAGATCAAAAGTGCAATAAACATGATTTGGGCCAAAATTTTCAAAAACCTCGGTCACGGGGCTCGTGACCGGGGTGGGGCCTTCTCGGGCCCTCGGTCGTGGGGCTTGTGACCGGGGTGGTGCCTTCCACGGGCCTCAGTCACAGGACATGTGACCAAGGTTTGCATCATGTTACCTTGGTCATTTCCAACTTGACCCAAAGGCTAACCTTCTTCCTCTTTTTCGTTTTTCTGTTTTTTTCTTTTGTATTTGGTTTTCTTGTTTATGTGAAATCTGAGATAAAACATGCAAAAATCAAAAGCAAAATGAAATCTAATCTAAAAAGGTAAGAGAAAACTTACAAGTGGGTTGCCTCCCATAAAGCACACTTGTTTAAAGTCTTTGGCTAGATTTATGAAGCTTATTAAGCTTGAGAAGGTGTAGCCTTGGAGATTGATCTCTCCTTAGCCTCCTTAAGATCTTGATAGTCAGCTCCAGCTTCTATCACAAGTTGTTTTTTTGATTAAGTTTCATACACTCTGGCTTGAAGAAGAACTTCCTTGGTGTGCCTTATCATCTCTTCAATCCAATCGTTGCTCTCCTTGCTAAGTTTCGGAGGAACAATGATCTTGATCTTCGAAATCTGTGGGTGCTCAGGAGGCTTTGATGGTAGATCCCAAGTCTTCTTAGTGAAACTCTCAGTTCCCACATTGTTCTTATCAACCTCGGGATCTAGTGAATCTTCATCATATGGTGGAGGTCCCGGCTTCATAGTAGAGAGAGTTGGATAGAATATATCGTTTTGCTGACATTGGTGAAGGTTGTCCTCTTGTTGTTGTGATCCATGATGGCTCCAACAGTGGCAAGGAATGGTCTTCCAAAAATCAAATGTCTCTCATTCTTCTCATCCATCTCAAGAATGTGAAAATCTGTAGGGACTATGCAATATTCTACAACTAGTTGCAACACTCGATGAGTCGCCAAACACAAGCCTCAAATTGGACGGAGACAAGTCTCAAAGTCAAAGTTTCTGAGCCACATTTCTTGACATAACATTGACATTAGCACCGGAATCACATAGAGAGTTAGAGAATTCAATGCCTCTTATGGAGCAAGAGCAAACAAAGCATCCAGGATCTTCTACTTTCGGTAGTCTTCTCATCGAATAGTGTCGTTGCTCGTCATCTTCTATGGTACGTGTCATACGCACCATGTCTTCATGAGAATCAAAAAGCGGAACCAATGGCTCACTCATACGCCTTGTAGAGGCTGGGATGCTGGAGATTACATTGCAATAACCTTTGGGATTCTCCTCGGGCTTACTCGGAAGTACACCAACTTGTCTTGGGGCTTGATTCGCGGTTTAAGCAACCTGAGTTTCCAGCTTCTTTAAAAATGTTGAAAGGCCTTCAAACTTACCATTCAACTCGCCATAGATGTTATCCACCTTGAAATTGAAATCTCTTGTTGCTTGTTGATGAGTAACAAGCAATTCACGCATCATAGTTTCAAGTCTATCACCTTGTGGTATTGGAGCTTGAGCTTGTGCGGCTGGGAAGGACACCTTGTTGTTAGTGTTGAATGGAGGTTGCGGCTGAAAGTTGCCACCAAAATTGTTGTTGTTGTTGTTTTGAAACCGATTCTGAAATGGTCTCTGCTGTTGCTGCGGATAGGTCTGATCTTGGGGGTTCTCAACATTGGGATTCCTATAAGATAGATTAGAATAGTACCGGAAGGTTTTGTTGAAGTTGTTGTACCTTGAGTACCAACATAATTAACATCTTCTTATTGATCCAATGAATCATCAAACTCATGGAAACCTTTAATGTTTATATCATCAATCATACCACAAGCATTGATAGCACAGTTTTGATTCCTTAGAAGCTGACTCATTATGTTCTTAAGCTTAGTGATCTGCTTACCATCAGAGTCAATAGAACATGTGGTTCTATAAAAGTCAATGCAAGAGTTGCTACTACTTGCAGCAAGGTTCTCAATGAGAGCGCTTCCTTCTAGGACAGTCTTAGTGGTGAAATCTTCATTGATGGCCGTGTCGAGTGACAACTGAAACTTTGGATGTAATCCTCTATAGAATGTACTTAGAATATTACCTACGCTGAAGCCATGGTGAAGACAATCTCGTTCATAGTCCTTAAAGCGCTACCATGCTTCATAGAATGTCTCGACATGTCCTTGTTGAAAACTTTGAAGTTTGTTCTTAAGAGAGTTGGATCTCGACTTCGTGTAGAAGTGATTGAGAAAGGTTGACTTGCATCCTTCCCATGTAGTGATCGATCCAGGGGGTAAAGACTTTCACCCATCTTTGAGCCTTGTCGGCCAAAGAGAAAGGAAAAAGCTTACACTTCAAATAGTGTTTGGGAACTCCGTTGGTTCACATAGTGCTGCAGATTTATTCAAAAAGATCAATGTGATCCATAGGATGTTCCGTGGTGAGTCCATGGAACTGGTTTTTTTCACCAAACCAATGATTTGAGGTTTAATCTCATAGACACGCCTTGGTTGATTGGGAACTTGTATTGCGGCTAGGGCTTGCGGATACTGATTAGGTATGTCAAAATTGGCAAAGGTATGGTTCTGATTGGCATGCCTCAGAGGGTGCACATAAGCAGCTTGTCTAGCACCAGCATTGGCATGTTGAGGTGCATGGACAACATCAGGAGGCTGGTGAGGAGCATTGAGGTTATCTCCCATGCCTACATGGTCAGCTTCTCGTGGCGCTTGGTTGTGAATCTCCAGAGGATTCACAGGTGCTTCTTCAGGTCCATAGATGTGGTTATAATCCTCATCTTGCATCTGTCGCCTCTCAGCATCATTGGCAACAGCGTGGTGATCATCAAGGTCACCTTGATCTTGATTCCTTAATTCGGCCATGAGTTGTTGTCTTTAGAGTTTTCTGAGTTCACGTTCAAGTCGGTCTATGTATTGGATTGGAATGACGGTTTCAGAGATTTGGCTCCTGGTCATGCACCACGAATCCTGAGATAGAAACTAGAAGGGAACACAAATGTAAAAGAGTGAAAGAGAATAAAATTGAAAGATTCAAACAAAAAAATCAAAGTATCTTAGACAAGAGATCTTATCGAATTCAAAGGTAGCTTGTAGACTCTCCGGCAACGGCGCCAAAAACTTGATGTGTCGTAAGTTTCCTCAAGAAAACCACACAATGAATGAACTGCAAGTGCACAGCAAATCAGTAGTAGTACTTAATGTATCGATCCCACAGAGAGTAACAAGCACGCGGATTGAATTCTAGCAAAGATATCTAACTAAGACAATGAGAGAAAGCAAAGTGAATGATTGTTTGTAAACTATATGATTAAGAGGTTGGGCGTCTAGGGTTTATCAAAGGTTTCCATGGTTTCTAACAAGTAGGGGATAAATCTAATTAATAGGTTTTCATCAATGGTTCTCAACTACGAACACGGATACACACCCAAGCCATAGTTCATGACAGAGGCGTCTTAAGTCACCATACCCTGGTACTCAACTTCTGCAGGTAACAACACGCTTAGACCAGCAGTATAAAAAAGTTCGATATATTCACAAAGTCCTATAACTCAACTATCGCAGGTTATAACACAAGGCTTCGGTAATACTAATTCCGAGAAATGGGTTTACCAGGATAGCGCTCCTAATCTCCTAAATCAGTGCTTGGTGATCAAATCAAGCAACATGCATTAAGTAAAAGATATCCGAAGAGAACTCATAATGTAGATGAAAATCGGATCTAACAACCTAAATGAATGCAACCATATTTTCCTAACATATTACCCCATCAAACCCAACTAAAGAACTACTCGCTAATGGTGTAAAGAAACACAATAGACATCATGGAAAACATTAAATAAAAGATTCAATATATCAAAGGGGGTTCAAAGGAAACTTCTCTAGATGTCATAGATGATATCTCGTCTAGCCAATACCAAGTACAAAGAGTAGAAAAGAGAAACAATGAAAAACAATAGATGAAACTTCAAGGAGATGGTCTTCTAGGTTGAGCCGACGAAGGAGGGTGAAGCGGCGGTGGTAGAGGAGAAATTAGGTCGTGGATCTCGTTGTCTAACTTCTAGGGACGTTCCTTGTGGGTGGCTGTTCTCACTTAGGGTTTCCAAAACACTAAGAATGGTATATATAGGCTCCTCCACGAGATTCGGTCAAGAGGCATCCAAACCTACGTCATTTTGATACGTGTGGAGACAATGGGCCGAGCCTGGTCAAGAGCTGAGGTCCTTAGGTCAGAGTAAGTCGGCACCGGTCACTAGGGGTAGTGCCAGAGGTCTTCAGGAGGGCGAACCTCGGTCACGGGTCTTGTGACCGAGGTGGACATGTTTTCACTCTTCTGGCTGCAGCTTCGAAACGGCTGAATGGACTGCTTCGATTCTTGTCCGAGGTGAATCTGACTGTTCTAGCTTTCAATGTATATTGAAAACTTCAAAAGCGGCTCATGGAAAGGTCTTCAAATGTTTCCAAAATTTTGATGCTCTGAAACTTCCTTAAAACGTGCTTTGCTTGCCTTTGGGTCCTTTTTTCTCCAAAACTCCAAATGTGTTTGGGAAGTGTAAATGGTGGAATGTAGCCATAAATCTTCCATAATCTCTTGCATCTTCATGATTTACCTGCCAAAAACATATGAAATATAGGCAAAAATACGAGTATATCAAGGTGTCACCGTAAATGAGAGTGGTGCTGGATCTGGAGGTTCTTCTTCAATCAGGACATGGTTGGTGAAAAGAGTAGTAGTCTATCTTTTTTGAAAAGGTTTTGAAATCAAAATTTTACAATCTGCGCCAAGAGAAAGCAAGTTAGCTTTCATTCGTTTTTGTGAGTCACGACAGTTACCGCGGGTTTTATTTGATGGTGGAACATCTGGATCATTTCATGATCAGTCCAAACCATTCTAATAGTCTCCCTTGGTCTTGTTCCTTTGTCATGACCATACTCTTCTATGTTCAATACTCCCCCACAAGCTTAACCGTAGGGACGAAGGCTAAGCTTGGATTCCTATTGATGATACCTAGGTAAAAACCTCGACATAAGGAAAACCTCATGGGACAAAACCTTATGTGGGGAAAAGAGCATATCATCCACGGGAACTAGGAAGTAGATCAAGGACGAGTAAGGTCAACAAGCCCAAGCTTACCATACATGTAGTGGTTGATCTTGAGGCTGGTGGCTTTGGTGAAGATGTCGGCTAACTGATCCTCGCTTCTGGTGTAGCATGATAGTGTTACGCCTTCTTCTATCTTCTATCGGACCTTGTGGCAATCTACCTCTATGTGTTTGGTCCTTTCATGAAACACCGAGTTGCTTGCTGAAACAAGTATTTTGCCTATATGCTAAGAATGAAAACAATCAAACAAAGCATACAAACAAAACACAAGTTTTTCAATCAATCATAGTATAGATATGAGTCAATCCATTGGGTGAATAGCACTAAGCAAAAAGGATGTGTACATTAGCAATTAATTCAAGCCCAATATGAAAGTTGTTTGGTGAAATCTATCAACCTAAACGAGTGCAAAATAAAAGATGAAACTAAAGACTAAACTCACTAAAGGCTGTCACACTTTAGTAATTAGCCAGAGACGCAAAAACACAGAAAACTTAAAACTGACAAAGGCACTCGACTGGTCCACTCGAGTGGTATGGTCGAGTTGGCAAGAGAAACTACTAGATTACTACTCAAATGATCTAAACTGGTGAGACAAATGACATTAAAACTATAGGGATCATAGGGGTGAATTAAGTAACTAGTGAATGCTCTAGAAAATCCCAGGTGCTAACATGCTCAATTAATAAGGGATTCCCTTAACAACAGACTTCATAGCCAGTTCAAACCCAGTCAGCATAATATGAGGAGTCGGATAAGGCATGAAGATTCAACCCTCACGCTATTATACACTAAACCTCGGAAAAAGTCTATCTAATGGCTCATGAGACCATCTAAGAACAAGCATTAAAATCACTCACCCAAGAGGGAAAACAACGAATTTGCAAACAAACTTAGACACCCAAGGCGATCAAGAACAACACAAGCCTAATCCACCCCTAATAACCATAATCTAACTACTCACACACGAAACTCATCACAAAATTATCAAACCCATACATCTCTAAAATTAACATATGTTACAAAGAGAGGAACGATGAACAATTTTGTAGAAAGAATCAAACACTAATACGAATTATATAAAAAGTTATTCAAGGTCCAAATTCACAAAATCTGATAAGTCTCAAGAACAAAAGATGAACTGGAGAGAGAAACTCAAAAAACAAGGTTTTGCTAATAAAATACTGTGTACCCCTGACATTAGGTTAATCAGGGGCATTTATATCAAGTCTTAAATACAAAGCCGAGGTTTTAAGAGAAAAGAGAGAAAATGGCCCACTCGACCTAGCAGTCGAGTGGTGTCTCGAGTAGGCTCTCGAGTGTGTGAGTCGAGTACTCTGTGAAGAGTGGTGTCTCGAGTAGGCTCTCGAGTGGGCGAGTCGAGTAGTCTGTGAAGAGTGGTGTCTCAAGTAGGCACTCGAGTAGGCTCTTGAGTGGGCGTGTCGAGTAGTCTGTTTGTCTTCTCTCCAAGCTTTACTCGAGTCCACGAGGCTTCACTGCACAGGTCAAAGACCCAAGTATGCCTCATAAGCTCTATAAGCACCTTATAAGACCCCAAATATGCAAAATGCATGCAATGCTTATACAAAAACACTAATCGCCCTATATGAAGAATAAATGCATAGAATGATATGGACAATGGATGAAAGTTTATACTAAAAGGTGATAAAAGGGTGATGAAAACATGCCTTAGAGTAGATTTCATCCATTGTTTATACCATTTCGTAATTTTATGCTTCATATAGGATGTTTCATATTTCTGTATAGGCATTGCATGCATTTTGCATATTTGGGGTGTTATCAGGTACTTATAGGGCATATGGAGCATACTTGGATTTTGGCTCATGAAGTGAAGATGTGCAGTCAACCCCTATGGAGTCGAGTGAAGCACTCTAGGCACGCACTCTTGACCAGGCACTCGAGTGAAGCACTCTAGACAGGCACTCTCGACCAGGCACACAAGTGAAGCTTTCTAGACCAGGCACTCGAGCGAAACACTCTAGACAGACACTCTCGACCAGGTACTCGAGTGAAGCACTCTAGACAGGCACTCTCGACCTCAGCATCACAGGCTCACTAGACTTCAGCACCGCCTGCCTACTCGAGAAGCCACTCAACCACCCCACTCGACTGCTGGGTGGAGTGGGCACTCTCCGACTTTTTCTCCTGAAAACTCGCAAAATGTAATAAGCGCTTGAGACTATGTATAAAAGCGCCTCATTATACCTAATTAAGGAGAATCGAATATCACCGCTTTGGCTTAGGAATTTTTAGGTTTTGTTCTCATTTTTTCTCTCTCTTGTTCTTGCTGTTTTTAACACTTTTTCATTTCCATCAACTTTGTAACTTTGATATCTTTGTATAAAATTAGTACTTGCTTTTGATTTCTTCTTCAATCTTGCTCACTAGATCAAAGGCTATAACATATGAAAAGCTCAAGCTCTTCTAGGGTTTCAGACCCCAGCCATGATCACAATGTGTGAGTAGTGATTTTGGGATTTTTGGGGATGGATTAGGGTAGCTTCTCTCTGTTTTGTTATTGCTTAGATAGTTTGATCATCACTCACTTTTGACTTTCTCTTGGGTGAGTGATTTTAATGCTTGTTCTCCCCTAATCAAGGAGAACATGATCTTAGATGGTCTCATGAGAACGAACCATGCATTGAGCCATTGGATAGACTTTTTCCAGGGTTTAGAGTACAATAGCCTGAGGGTGGATGCATCAGACATTGATTTATGTCACGACTCCACCTATTCACTTGTTATGAACTCTTCTCGACTTGAATAGGTTGATTCTTCATGCCTGATCTGACTACTCACACTATGCTGACTGGGTTGGATCTTGCGGCTCTCTACCACGAACCATGGATTGAGCTAGTTATGAAGTCTGTTGTCTAGGGTAGTCCTTTGATGAAATTGCTAGTTGATAGCTGCAAATAGAACAGAGTGTTTGCGATCCCGTGATTTCCATCCCTGTTTTTCCCCATAGTTTCACAACTTGCTTAGTATTCGTTCATTGTAGCTTTTCTCTGTTTTTACTGTAGCACTCGACCTCACCACTCGATCAGTGTGGTCGAGTCGTCCTACTACTGTGATTTTTCCTGTTTAGTTCCATGATGTACTAAAGTGTGACAGACTTTGGTACCTCTAGTATCATTTAGGGGTTTTAGTAGATTTCTTATTTTGACTGCTAGTACCACACCCTTTTGTTAATAACTTGAATAGCTAGCCTTGATAATCAACTAATTGCTGTAGACCACTCTTGATTGGTTCGACATTGTTCTCAACTCCAAACTCTTACCACTATACTACAATTGATAAACTTTGTATTTGGTCTCTCTAGGCTTTGGTTGATTGCATTGCTGTCTTTCTTTGCTTAGAGTAGGCAAAATACTAGTTTCAATTTGGCGCTATTTGCCATTTTTAAGTGTTTTTGTCTACACAGTTAGTTGTTTAAGGCTTACTAGGTCATCAGGTACTGTAGCACTCGACCCCTACTCGAACTTACCACTCGAGTACTTGATTGAGTCACTACTCTCTTAATGCAAACGCCTTCTCAAGCCTAATTCACCCCTAATAACCCTAATCCAACTACGCACACATGAAACTCATCACAAAATTCTCAAACCCATAAATCTCTAAAATTAAACACAAATGAATTATAGAAAAAGTTATTCAAGGTACAAAATCACAAAAATCTGATAAGTCTCAAGAACAAAAGAAAAACTAGAGAGAGAAAGTCAAAAAACTAGGTTATGCTAACAAAATGCAGCGTACCACTAACATTAGGTTAATCAGGGGCTTTTATATCAAGTCTCAAATACAAATCCAAGTTTTAAGGGAGAAGAGAGAAAATGGCCCACTCGACCTAGCAGTCGAATGGTGTGGTCGAGTGGTGTCTCGAGTGGGTGAGTCGAGTAGTGTGTGAAGAGTTGTGTCTCGAGTAGGCTCTCGAGTGGGCGAGTCGAGTTGTCTGTGAAGAGTGGTGTCTCGATTAGGCACTCGAGTAAGCACTTGAGTAGGCACTCGACTAAGCTCTCGAGTGGGCGAGTCGACTAGTCTGTTCGTCTTCTCTGCAAGCTTCACTCGAGTCCATGAGGCTTCACTGCACAGGTTAGAGACCCAACTATGCCTCGTAAGCTCCATAAGCACTTGATAAGACCCCAAATATGCAAAATGCATGCATTCCTTATACAAAAACACTAATCGCCATATATGAAGGATAAATGCATAGAATGATATGGACAATGGATGAAAGTTTATACTAAAAGGTGATAAAATGGTGATGAAAACATGCATAATGTGGTGTTATCACTTGCTATGTGGATCGCGGCTTAAATGTCACAATGCATCTAAATGGGTTGCTTTGACTAGATCCCGAAGTCCTGGAGAAGCGCCTTGAGCCATACAAGCTCATTGGTGAGTTTCCTCATTGCCCGGTTCTCCGATTCGGCACTAGAACATGAAACCACCTTTTGCTTCTTCAACTTCCAAGTGACCAAGTTCCCATCGATGAACGTGTAATAGCTGGTAGTGAATTTCCTATCATTGGTGTCTCCGGCATAGTCAGCATCACAATATCCCACGATCTTGGTGTTGTCATTCTTTCCCATCCAAATGCCTTGACCCGGACTACCTTTGAGATAGCGAAGAATCCTCTCCACCATGTTCCAATGGTACACCGTTGGGTCTTTCATGTGTTGGGACACCTGATTCACAGCAAAACATAAGTCAGGTCTCGAAATGGTCAAGTATGTTAGCTTACCAACGAGGCGACGGTATTGGATAAGCATTGCATGTATTTTGCATATTTGGGGTCATATTATGTACTTATGGAGCATATGGAGCATACTTGGATTTTGGCTCATGAAGTGAAGCTTGGATCAAGCTGCTAGGCTATGGAAGATTTGCAGTGAAACTGAATGGACAGAGTAGAGATGTGCAGTCAAGCCCTATGGACTCGAGTAAAGATTTGCAGAGAAGATAAACGGCTCACTCGACCTGCCCACTCAACCAGGCACTCAAGTGAGCACTCACCACATGCTCACTCAACCTCAGCATCACAGGCTCACTGGACTTCAGCACCACCTGCCTACTTGAGTGACCACTCGACCACTCCACTCCACTGCTGGGTCGAGTGGGCATTCTCCGACTTGTTTTCCTTAAAACTCTTAAAATGTAATAAGCGCTTTTGACTAGGTATAAAAGCGCCTCATTGAACCTAATTAAAAGAGGTTCGAATAGCGACACTTTGGCTTAGTAATCTTTAGGTTTAGCTCTCGTTTTTTCTCTCTCTTGTTCTTGTTGTTCTCTATAGTTCTTCATTTTCTGCAACATTGTTACTTTGATAACTTTTAATAAAATCAGTACTTGTATTTTATTTCTACTTCAACTTTGCTCACAAGATCATAGACTATCACATATGTCAAGCTTAAGCTATTCTGGGTTTCGGACCCCAGCTATGATCATAGTGAGTGAGTAGTAAAGTTGGGATTTTTGGGGATGGAATGGGGTAGCCTCTCTATGTTTTGCTATGGTTTAGACTGAAGTATCATCATTAGATTGGATTTCCCTCTTGGGTGAGTGTTTTTAATGCTTGTTCTCCCCTGATCAAGGAGAACATCATTTTAGATGGTCTTATGAGCACGACCCATGCCTTGAGCTATTTGATAGACTTTTTATGTGGTTTAGAGTATAATAGCGTGAGGGTGGATGTATCAGACATTGATTAATGTCACGACTCCACTTATTCACTTGTTATGAACTCTTCTCGACTTGAATAGGCTGAATCTTCATGCCTGATCCGACTCCTTAGACTATGCTGACTGGGTTGGGTCATGAGGCTGTCTACCACGACCCATTGATTGAGCTGGTTATGAAGTCAGTTGTCTAGGGTAGTCATGTGATGAAATTGCTAGTTGATAGCTGCAATAGAACAGAGTGTTTGAGATCATGTGATTTCCACCCCTAGAGTCTCTGTTTTCCCCATAGTTCACAGTTTGCTTAGTAATCGTTCAGTATAGTTTTTCTCTGTTTTTACTGTACCACTCGACCTCAGCACTTGATCAGTGTGGTCGAGTCGTCACAACTGTAAATTTTCCTGCTTAGTTCCATGATGTGCTAAAGTGTGACAGAATTTGGTACATCTAGTATCAATTAGGGTTTTCAGTAGATTTCTCATTTAGAGTGCTAGTACACCACACCCTTTTGATAATTACTTGAATAGCTAGTCTTGATTATCTACTAGTTGTTGTAGACCACTCTTGATTGGTTCGATATTGTTCTAAACTCTTACCACTATACTACAAATGATTAGAAGCTTGGTGTTTTATCTCTCTGTGCTTAGTTAGATTGATTGGCTGTCTTTCTCTGCTTAGTGTAGCTAAAATCTTAGTTTCAATTTGGCGCCGTTGCCAGTTTTGAGTGTTGTTTTCTGCACAGTTAGTAGTTTAAGGCTTACTAGATCAAGTCTGTTACTTTTACAAGTTCAGTTACTGTAGTTTTGAAATTTTGTCAGTTTTGCATCAGGTACTGTAGCACTCGATACCCACTCGACATTACCACTCGATAAAACCTAATCTAGTTACTTGATCACATACATCGCATCAACCAGCATACTCGTCAAGCCACACCTGCACCTGCTACCCCCATTCCTGCACAACAAGTTCCAGAGACACCTGCAGTCATGGCAGAACAAGTTTTTCAGCCGAGGGTGATTGGAGCAGGAGACGCTCCAAACACTCACTCTCAGAGGCAGGGAATCGTAGCTCCTCCTGTCAACAACAATAACTTCAAGATCAAGACGGGTTTGATCTCCATGGTCAAGAACCACAAATTCTATGGACTTCCTATGGAGAACCCGCTTGCTCATTTGGACCAGTTTGATAGACTGTGCGAGCTCACCAAGATCAATGGAATCTCAGAGGACAACTTCAAGCTATATCTCTTTCCATTTTCTCTTGGTGATAAAGCTATACCAAGTTCAAGAACAAAATCTCCAGCTTCTCTTAGAGGACCAATGAGAGTTTCTCTGAAGAATGGGAAAGGTTTAAGGAGTACACAACGCAGTGTCCTCACCATGGTTTCACCAAGGAGTCTTTGCTCAGTACGCTCTACAGAGGGGCAAGCCCGAAGATTAGAATGCTATTGGATACAGCCAGTAATGGAAATTTCCTCAACAGAGACGTAGTCACTGGCTGGGAGCTAGTGGAGAACCTTGTAATATCTGATGGAAACTACAGTGAGGACTTTGACAGATCAGTTAGAGGACAACCTTCGTCTTCTGATAAGACGAAGCAAGAGATCCAGTCTCTCACAGACAAGCTTGATAAGCGCATCCTGGCTCAGCATAAATCTATGAACATTGTGGGTGAAGCTTCCGCTACTCAGGTTCAGGAAGGTGAAGATGATTAGGTTGAAGAGATCATGTATATACAGAATCCAGCTGGCTTCAAAAGAGGGTACATCAACTATAGGAAAAATCCTAACCTCTCCTATAGGAATCCCAACGTAGCCAGCCCTCAGGATCAAGTCTACCCTACTATGAACCCAGGCCAAAACAAGCCATTTGTGCCAACAGCTCCAGCCAATCCACCTGGATTTGCTCCAAGACCACCTCAGCCAGCTGATGGTGACCTTAAGCCCTTTCTACTCCAACTTCTTCAAGGCCAGAATACTGCTACTCAAGAGACGTCAAAGAGGTTCACCGAACTCAGAACCCACATCGATTGCTCTTATGATCATTTGAACCATAAGATTGAGGTCCTCAACAGCAGACAGAAGTTTGTTGAGTCCAGTGCTGCATCAGCCTCTACAAAGACCACATGCCCACTTCCTGACAAAGCTTTTCAGAACCCTAAGGAACCTGCAACTCCCTATGCAGTGAGCACAGCACCAGCTCTCTATCTTCTTCCTTTCAAGAAGAGATTCTCCAGCATCACTGGGGAAAGTGATACTCAAGTTGGGGGGGGGGGGGGAATCTTTTGATCTGCTCCTGAAATTGGCTCGAGCACTGTAGCACTCGATCACACCACTCGAGTTTGTGGTCGAGTAGGCACACCCGAGACTGCAAAGGAGAGGCGCATACAGGATCTGCATCCGATGATGACAAGTCCTTTCCCAGAACGGTTCAAACCTGAGATTGAGAAGGTGTATGCTATTATGCTTCAAGAAGAGCTATCTGAGCTTGAAGATAAAATGACTTGTGATGAAGCTATGAAGTCACTTGGGCCTTTTGACAGTCGTTTGAGAAACTGAGCCTTGCAGAAAATTCAAGATAAGAGGGCAGCAGCTACTAAGGCCAATGAGTGTAAGATGATCACTGTACAGAAAGTATAGATTTTATGAGATTTATGCAGATTAACTAGAGAATTAGAGAAGAGATTCAATAAAAACAAGAGAATTAGAGGCAGCTCTCTCTAAGCCATAAGAGGCACGAAAATTAGGTTAGGTTTCAAGAAAAAAGGGTTTTCCTCCTTTTATAGAAGGAGGAAGCCCTAAATGAAAAACGGCAGCAATAGTGAAACGCAGTTTACAACATGAATAGTGACATTGCTGGAACGTGAAGACGAAGACTCACGGGATGAATAGTAATCTCGGGTCTCGGGATGAATAGTAATCTCGGGTCTCGAGATGAATAGTAATCTCGGGTCTCGGGATGAATAGTACCCGGCCTTCTGCACGGAATGCCATTTCTCAATACTCCCCCTCAAGCTTAGCCGTCGGTGAACAAAGACTAAGCTTGGACCTACATAGGCGTTACCTCGGTAAAAACCTCATCATAGAAAAAACCACTTGGGAAAAAATCTGTGATGAGGAAAAGAGCATAACGTCTACGAGTAGGGGATATGATCAAGGGTGAGTTGGATCCACAAGCCCTAGTTTGCTGTAGATGTGTTTGCAAACCTTAAGACTCCCAGCTTTGGTGAAGATGTCTGCTAGTTGATCTTCACTTCTTGTAAAGCATGGTAGTATGACTCCTTCTTTGATCTTCTGTCGAACTTTGTGGCAGTCAACTTCTACGTGCTTGGTCCTCTCGTGAAACACAGAGTTGCTGGCAATGTGTATAGCAGCTTGATTGTCACAATGCATAGTGATGGGTCTTGTGGTTTCAATGCCTAGATCTCTGAGTAGTGCCTTAAGCCAAATGAGTTCTTCCGTGAGCTTCCTCATTGCTCTATACTCGGATTCAGCACTTGAACATGACTCTACCTTCTGCTTTTTAGACTTCCATGTCACCAAATTCCCTCCAATGAATGTGCAATATCCAGTGGTTGACTTCCTATCATTCGTGTCACCAGCATAGTCTGCATCACAATAACCAACAATCTCGGCATTCTCATTCTTTCCCATCCATATGCCTTGTCCCGGACTCCCTTTTAGATATCTGAGTACAGCTCAGTTTGTGGTACCAAGCTCTTGGAGATTGCTTTAGTCCATAAATGGCTTTTCTTAGCCGCAGAACTTTTCCTGGAGCAATGGAGTCTTCAAAGCCTGGTGGTGGAGTCATGTACACTTCTTCTTCAAGTTCTCCTTGCAAGAACGCATTCTTCACATCCATTTGCCATAACTCCCAATCCAGATTTGTAGCCAATGAGAGAACAACTCTAACTGTATGCAGCTTGGCGACTGGAGCAAACGTTTCTGCGTAATCGTCTCCATAAGTCTGTGTGAATCCTCTTGCAACAAGTCTGGCTTTGTACCTCTCAACATCTCCATTGCTCAGATACTTGATACTGAAAAGCCGCCATGAACTAACAGCCTTCTTTCCCAACGGTAGGTCGGCTTCATCCCATGTATGATTCCTTTCCATAGCCCCAACCTCATTATCCACTGCTCCAAGCCATTCGTTACTCCCTTTGGCTTCTTCATAACTCTGTGGAATCCATTGAGCATCAATTTTCCCAAGGAAGGCTTGATGAGCAGTTGGCAACAGGTCAAGCGAACACACAGCTTGTATAGGATGCGCCACAGCTTGGTTGTTGAAATAGACTCTAGTGACCTTCCAATGTTCGGGTTCAACCCTCTGTCTAGTGCTTCTCCGAAGAGGAGGTGGCAGTGGAGGAGGAGGAGTTTCTGCTTCATGTCCAACCTCATCATGGTGATCCTCTTGAACCACATCTTCAGTCATACCATCCTCATCTTGAACTTGGTGTTGTTCCCTGTCAAGTGGGTTTGGTTCCGGCTGAGTGTGCTCAGTGGTATCAGTTTCTTCCATGGGGTTTGGAGCAGCCTGTGTATTCCAAAGGTCAGTATTGGGTTGATCTTCTGTAGTCTCCACTCCTTGTTGGTTGGTTTCGACATTATCAGATTGTTCTTCTCTCCGAGGAGGAAGATTCCCAAGATGACTAAGGAGATGTTGGAGACTAGCGGCTCTATCTGATGGTGATCTTGCCAAATCTTTCAAACTCCCCCAATCCTTCTTGTCGTAATACCCTTGGTGCTCAATGAACTTGACATTTCTTGACACAATTGTTCTGTTCTTTGAGAAGTCATAGCACTTGTAGCCCTTTTGAGTAGTAGAGTAGCCTATGAACATGCATTTTGTGCTTTTAGCTTCAAGCTTGTCCCTCAGTTCACCTGGTCTCAGTACAAAACAAACGCAACCAAACATTCATAAGTGATCAGTAGAAGGTTTGGTTCGGTTCAATACCTCAAATGGCGCTATATCAGTTAGGATCTTGTTGGTGTTCTATTTATCAGGTAACAAGCTGCCATAACAGCATCACTCCAGAATCTCCTTGGGACATTGGTGTTAAACATCATGGATCGTGCAACTTCCATAAGATGTCGATTCTTCCTCTCAGCTACACCATTTTGTTGAGGTGTATATGGGCAGCTAGTTTGGTGTATGATCCCATGTCTTGCTAAGTGATCTTTGAACTTGTGAGTAGTGTATTCCCCACCATTATCAGACATGAATACCTTGATCTTGGCATTAAACTGATTAGTAACATATGATTGAAAATTAACAAATGCATCATATACTCTATCCTTAGATGCAAGCATTGTGACCCATGTATATTTTGATTTCTCATCAATAAATGTAACATAGTATTTATTATTGTCTCTAGATAAACATGGGGCAGTCCAAACATCTGAATGTACAAGATCAAAACATTTTTCATAGATAGTTGAAGACTTAGGAAAAATAGTTTTATAATGTTTTCCTAGAATACATGCTTCACAGTTCATATGATTAAAGACAACATGGGGTAACATAATCTCTAAAGCCCTAGCATGAGGGTGACCAAGTCTATCATGCCACAGTTTATTTGGGCTAACAGCATAACAAGATTGACAAGAAAGAGAAGTATATTTTGTTGCTGGAGAATCCTCAAAAACATACAAGTCACCGTTAGTGTTCGCTTCTCCTAGAACTTTTCCACTCTCAATATCCTGAAAATGAAAGCTATTAGGACCAAATATAGCATAGCAATTAAGATCATTTGTAGCTCTTTTTACTGAGACAAGATTAGAGGTGAACTCGGGCATGAAGAACGCTTTAAAGTTCTTATCACAAAGTTTTAAATCACCTACTCCTCTTATGGGGATCCTATCACCAATTGCAATTATCACATTTCCATTAATAGGTTTAACATTATTAATGAGGTTAGGGTTACTAATCATATGATGAGAAGCCCCATAATCAATAATCAATGTTGGATTTGAGAGCACACCTCATCTAAGCTTGGTAACTTCTCAGCTCTAACTTCTCAGACTTTCAAGAATTCTCTATGTGATCTGGGTGCTTCAGTCAACATAATGCCATTGTTTGTGGCAGGAAAGCTGAGCTATCACAAATTTCTGCCAAGCACCAGCTCTCTAGTCCTAGCTGACAGAACCATCAGATTTCCTCATGGCTTGCTAGAGAATGTCCCAGTGAGAGTAGGAAACATGGAGATCCCTACTGACTTTGTAGTGATGAAGATGGAAGAAGAACCAATGGATCCCCTTATACTAGGCAGTCCATTCTTGGCATCCTCTCAAGCTGTTATTGACACCAAAAGTGGTGAAATTGTTTTTCGAACCGGCAATGACTTGGTGATGCAATTTGACACCTCTTCCAGCTTGAAGAGCCCTACCTTTGAGAGACAGCTTTTCTATATGGAAGAAGCTGAGCGCTATGAAAATACCAACTTTGGAAAGTTTGAAGAGTACTCTCAGACACCATCCAGACCCCAAAGGTTCACAGTCATCATGGGTACTCACTCTGATGGAGCAGTGCACAAGTTTGATTCATTTATTGTAGAAGATGACTCTGATGAAGACAGCACATGGCACACTCGACTGCTAGGTCGAGTGACCACTCGAGTCCTCACCAGAGAGCACAGCCAACCCTGACGAAACCACCTTGTTCAATTTGGTACTCGGACCAGGAATAGTTTGTACAGGGCAAAACAACTCAACATACCCAGTCACAACACAAGGATCAGACCAGAGCATAATCCTAGCTCTACAAGGTGTTGTTGTTGAATTGGCAGAAAAGGTTGACAATCTTGAGAAGGAAGTCATGAAGCTCAAAGAGGCTCAACAGATTCCAGAAGCTATCAAGCTTAAGGAAGCTCTACAACCCCCACAAGGGATGGGAAGAAGGAGGCTCAAGCCACTAGGAATGAGTGACAGTTTCTATCACGCTATCATGGCATCAACCTTCATTGTGGAGAAGCCGAGTCCAAAGGGGTCAACACAGCCTCTCAAGGACCTTCCACCTTCCTAAACAGAGTGAGAGTCAAGCTAAGTGACTTTAAACAAGCTCACTTCGGAGGAATTCTCATGTTTATCATGTTATATACTAGCTTTAATTTATCTTATGTCCGTATGAAGTTTGTTGTATTTAATGTTTTTTCTTAGTGT